>OZ022494.1:5830806-7030806 GCA_963989405.1 Trypoxylon attenuatum | reverse complement strand
AGTCTGATTTTTCTGAAAGCCGAGTATGAATCTCTCGATCCAAATTTTTCGATATAAACGTATCGATATAAATCGACAGAATAATTTCAAGTACTTTCTATCCAAATCTTAATGCATCTTTGGCGAGTGTCGTGTGTCGCATGCGTCAGATTCAGGAGTAAAGTGCGCGTATAAATCTACAAGTCGCAGCGATAATATAGAGTCTTGCTGCGTGATTTATGAGGAGCCTCTATCGAATACGTCAACAATAGTAAGTAAGTAGTTGCCGTGCGGGGTTAGGGTACTAGTAAGGTTTGTCTTTGCCAATGTGTTTGTTGCGTGGAAACGTGAACTCAGGACGATTAGGGGTCCGGATTAGATTGTATGAATTAATAGCCATCGTAAGTGAAGTATCGCAGGATCGGTCACCACACGCATACGACATCCTGGAAATGAGTTAGTAAACGTTCGCGTTAAACCTCTGCAGAAACAGAGGCCACCAAAGGCAAAGTGATTTTTTTCCCTCGCTCAGCCGCTCGATAAGTCGCGAGCGTCGTAATACAACTCGACTTATCGTGCAAACAGCTGAAACCCATAACACAGGAAGCACTTGAAACTTCTCTTTAGAACGGAATATAATACATCGTCTCTTGCGAAACTTTAGACGAGGGCTGCTCTCCTCGACTGCTCCGAAACTAACTTTCCAGCGAGAATGATACAACACCCGGAATTGTTTTATTCCCTGGCATCAGCCGAGGATCGCGTGTGCCTCGAGCAAGAATATCAATCACACCGCCCGTGGAAAAGTTGAACGAGACATTGTGCTAGGGTGTGACGAACGCCCGACGGTTCATACATCTTCTTGAGCTAGAATGGAAAACCCGGGAAGCGGAAGGTTCTTTAAACGCGCATGGATCTTCTTCCAGAGTGGATAGAAATGCCATAGAGCATCTGTTTTTCGTGAGATTCTCTTGCGAAGGTGTTTGTTTATGTTCGCTCGAGGTGGACAAGTTGTCGCAAGGCAATAATTGATGTCACGGAATGAACGAGAGGAATGTCAAGTAGGGGCGAATCGCTCGCGATTTGCCTCGATTTGTTCGGCCAGGCGTGCACAGGCCTAATGTCGCAGTCAATTACTGGACGTACCAGACGAATCGAAGTGTACTGCTGAGAGAACCAGTTTAGCACGTGTATCGTTGTGTTCTCCAAGTACCAGCACGCTGGGTCCCGAAGTTCATCGACTTGACGCATCGTGGCTGGATCTCAACCGGCGTGATTTTATTACATGCACGATAGTATCGCAAGTAATTCGACTGAGCTTGTAATCCCTGAAAAACGGCCAATTCTTTTGAAAGAGAACACCACGAATACTCGTCGAGAGTTGTGGAGTGCTGTTCAAATAGCAAGAGGAACTCGATTGGCCTCTCGCACGAGTGCAATCCAACTTTCTCTCTCTCTCTCTCTCTTTCTCTTTCTCTTTAACTCGTCGAATTCACGACTCATCGCTAGATAAGGGCTTTTAGTTTGCTCGAGAGGAAGAGTAGGAACGTTTTGTCAACGACGCTTGCAATTGCATCCGCTATCGAGGTGTCTCTTAAATTGAGTGAAAGCCGTACGGCGGCATTACGGATGATTGGGTCTCTCGAACGTGAACGAAATTCGCGGATGAGCATCAGCGGTATAACGGTTGCTGCCAGCCGTTACGAGGGTAAATCCGTCACCGAGAGATGATTTTTCACGAAGATGCATCAAGCTTAATCCAGAGAGTTATCCATATTTTCCCGTAAGGTCCGTGACCACCCAAGCACTAGCAATTTTACGTAGAGAAGAAGGAAATTTCGATAGTTGGCAGCTTGCCAAGATCCCAAAGGATCGAAACCACCAGCATCGCGAACGAGTCGATTACAGGCGCACAGTTGGCCACCTATGAACTTTTCACCGGGTGCTTTTTCGCTTCTGTCCACTCGGCCGTTTTGTCGGCCAAACTTACACCGGAACAGACCACGAGTTACAATGGGCTGTACTATATTCACAGAAGATTTACTGCGAGTGGAAAGCACATCGTAACTTCAAACTTACGCTATATCGGCAAAGTCTTTAAGACGCATTTCTCAGTGTTACCACCAACTCTGGGATTAAGCTAGTCCAATATCGTAAAGCTCACGTTAAGATATCCACCAGACCTTATCCTATCGTTTTAATGCTCCTATGTTTAACTCTATCCAACTGCGCATTGTACTTTCCAACAGAGGGTAAGAACTTGTCAAAGTGCCACCAACTCGCAAGAGAGAAGGCTTAGCATTGGTACATTGAATGGGAAACGTGTGAGGGTTTCAACCCGAGGATCTTTTTGCATCAAGGGTCAAGGGTCAAGGGTCACGGATAAATGCAGGCTCAGGATAAACTAAGCTATCCGTTTCCTTCGGCGTTGCTCTTTGCGATCTCTGTCCCGTTTTATGTATCTCGCGACCATGACAATTGCAGTTTCACAGAAGAAACACTGAAATCATCGGTAAAAAGATGATCCACGGGTGCGGTTTTGCGAGTTAGTTTCGCATTGTGCGTTGTGCTTGCGTGGGTATTTATATCGATGAGCTTGGAAAGGGTGTCGCTTCCTGTGAGCTCATAGCCAAGTACGGTATGGAGGACGTTAAAGGCGAAGTCTTTGCGAGTTTGCGCAAAAAGCTGACCTTACGTAATGTATGACTATTAAGTGGACGATTGCACGTATGCATTTACGTACATGCTCGCGGTCTGTATGTTCACGTAGCCGCGGCACGAGCCTCCTTCCCGTGTCGAGTCAAGGCTGTGACCAATGCTACAAAGGTTGCTTTTTCCGCGCATTCCGCGGTGAATCGCAAACATACCGCCTTTGATATCAGCTATTCGTGAATATTCCTACCTGAAAAGTCGTTTCTATAGTTGCTTTTGTATCGAAATTTAAAGGAAATCTAGGATTACTATAAGAGGCTGCATTTTCGCGAGAATTCTCTTTTACAGTCAATCAATTGTGAAACACTGAATTATTATGGTATTTTTACTTTTGTTGATGTAACGTGCTCCCGAGATTGGTACTTGGGTCGTTGCATTGAATTTTCAAGCATCAGCAGTGCTCAACAAGATATGTACTCACTTCGCTGATATAGACACGTTTGAATGGGATCTAGAGGAAACGCGACATTAAAGACACGAGAGGCTCAAATTCCCTTTAATAAGAATCTCCCAGTATAATTTGCACTTTTGCAGTTTGACGTGCCGTGTCTCACGGACGACGACGTTGGGCAAAGACGTTTCCGATTCGAAACCCGAGTCGCTAACTAAGCACTTCGACACCTCGTTCAGCCGACTGACTGATTATCTATGCTCGCAATTAAAACGCGCTTCACGCTCCGCTGGAAAATCGAGAGCTCTTCCTCAAAGTACTCACTGTAAATCATCGACAAAGATAAAGTGAGAGGGTGATATTCCTGTTGCATTTGTAGCAGTGACTCGAGGATCGAGGTGTTTTCTTATTACTATTCAGGAAAATTGTAAAGCTGCTCCCTGTATTTGCAACACAGTTTGCTCTTCCACTCGACGTAACTTAGCTTTGAAAGGAAACAGGAAAGGAGGAGAGGTACCATATCGATATTAAATAAATTTTCCAGTTTCCCTATGAGCATGAAATTGCACGTAGCAGGCGGTCTATTCATTCATAAAACTGACAGTGGTCGGACTGCTTATTGCTAGAACGTTTTTCCTATGCCACCGGGGTGTCAGAATGCGCGCACTGCACGATACGAATTTATTACTTTTGCATTCGGTACCGTGGCGTATATTTGCGCTTATCGGACAAAAATGAAGATACACGAGGATCGAGCCTGTTTACCGAGCCACGAGGCCCCCGATAAGCTTACAAATTGTGTTTGCTTGACCCAAGTGCAGCAAAAGCAGGGACAAAATGTTTTTGGTATCTCGAATCTAAATTATTGTGTCTCTCATCTTTATTCCCGGCACTCCCCAGGACAAGGACGTCGACGTGCATACCCACTCGCCTAGTCTCGCGGTAAAACATGTTCTATCCAAGGCCCGTGGGCTAGTTAAAGTGATTTATCGAGCTGTAAAGCGTTCTCCGTGAGAGACCAGCAATCCACTATTAGTGAGCCAGGACCAATTTAATTTCAATTTCCTCTTGCACTCTGCCAGCATCCTTAGGTATTGTTTCCGAAACTCCTGGCCATACAGGAAAAGCCGGTCTTCCGAAATAGACTTAACAATAGCGATACAATTGGGCAAAGCCTGTCGATTTCTCATCAGCCGGAATCACGGCCTTTTATCACTAGGAGCTCTTACAGCTTTTTACAGAAGAGAAAGAGAAGGCCTGATCTAATTGTCAGGGCAAAGAAGGATATCGAAAGTAGATTGCCTTCGGCACGAATGCAATTCACCAATTGAGACAATTCTTCCGGTAATTATATTTGGAGGTAGTAACAGGGTTCTCTCACAGAGAATATTCTCTAGCCGTTTCATCCTCTATACGATGCACCGCGCCTTTTCCTTTTGCAAGCGCAGTGCAGCCACCGGCTACCGTGTGGAATCCTATGCGATAGAGGCAGGGTGCGCAGGAAGTCGTGAGCCTGCGTGGAACTTGGGAAACCGTCTCCATGGTTACCTCTCGCGTACGCTCACCCCCCGTGATGCGGGTTGCCGTCGCGTCGCCTCGCCTCGGTCTATCTGCTCTATCTGGCCGCAGCGCCGGGGCGGCTCCCGTGCGGCGCAGACCTCTTCAACGTCGCTCCGTTGACCCAGGTCGCGCGACTTTAACAGTCGCATCTTCGTTCCATCGGTTTTCACTGTCAACTGTACAGTGTCATCAATCGTCTTTGACTCTATTCTACTGCTGTCCGTTATAGGCTCGTGACAATCCACTGATTTTTCGCCGACGCGCTTCTAGTGTTCGTTTGAGAGGCGACCTCGAATACGGGTGGGTGCGCCGCGCACTGGTGACCTTGAGTCTTTCGACAGGCGTGCTCGCGGCTTTTCTCGATTTACAACTGGGTTCCTACAAATCCTCGGCAAGATCGAGTTAACCGCGAATATCTTCGAGAGATTTCCTGCTCAACTTGTTAATTGCTCAAAAAGTTTAAATCGTAAACTTAGAATAGCAAAGTGTTCCTTCGATAATTTTAATACTGCAAGGATCAAGTTCCGCCTACAAGAAGGAGAAAGTGGTAGCGACGAGGATATATGTGAGAAGAAACATTGTACAGTGAAGTTTTTTCAAAATCACTGAAATAGGAAGAATAAGAGGAGGATTCTGAGGGGTAGCAGAGTGCCGAGAGACGATCGTAAATTTTCTTTTGCAATGAGCTTTCATACACCGAGTGTAAGGTGTGCTGCTGCCTGGCTAACACGCGCTGCGCGTAACGTGGGAACACGAGGGGCGGGCTTGTTCTGAGATTGCAGAGGGCCGAGTTCCGTAGTTTATCGATGAGCCGAGTGCATTTGGCAAACATCGCGCAGTATCTTGCAGAGAGGACGAAGAAAGAGGAAGGAAAGGCGGTGCCCGGTTCTACGGACGAGTTCGTAATAAGTATCGGAGTCATTGCGCCGGCGTAAACAAGACACGTGGGGTGCGGTATTTGAAATTTGTTGTTTTGGGGGTGTGTGTGCGCCACCCGCAATCCTGATCGGTGAAATATCCGATTAAAATGCATTGACACGTAAATCTCAAAGGCATAGTTGGCTGATAGCCACCCGCGCTGCCTCTGTCCTCAATTCTTTATGGAAACTGATAAGCCAGCCAAACGAGATCGTCTGAAACCGGGGCGATAGCGAGGCTCCCAGTAAATCACGAAGGCAAAACTGAATTAAGAGAAGAGTGGGGCGGCGAGTAAGAACACAGAGTCGATATGTTATCTTGACGGCATAACCACTTACGCAGTAAGGTTGAATCGCCGTAGTTGGAAAGACAGAGAATTCGCAAAGCAATGACTAATTCGAACAGTAGTTCCCTATCGCGCGTTTTGTTGCGAGCAAATTGTTGCCGTTGTAGCGATCCTCGCCAGGACACCACCAACAACAATATCCTTAAGGACGAAATCCCCCTGCGAGAGGGAACAGAGACCCTCTTACACCGCATTGCGTTTACCGTTTGGCACACTGCCCTCCACATTGAAAGCGAGGTGCGTCTATTGAGCGCAATAGAGATCCGAGAGATAGATTAAACGTCTAAAGCTCAATTTTGAATATTCCCTTGCTTACTTTGAGATCTTGAAACCTAATCATCCACGATGGCCATACTTTTATTTATTATACGTTATACGTAATAAACAACATCTTATTAATAGAGTATCATTTTGTTACAGCACAATGGAGGGTACGAAACGCAGCCGAAGAATGTCAGCATTACCAGGAACAAACAATCCCAATCGGTAAGACCCAAGCTGCGATCTTATTGTTCGTAGTTTCTTCTATAGAGATAACCGTATAACATCCTAATAGTAGAGAATACAGTGCAGTTATCCTGATCAACGACAACATTGTCCCTGTCGTTTACTCTTGATGCGTTTATTATCGATCTAGAATGTAGCACACATATCCTAAGCAGTCGTACTAAATGTTTAATACCCAAGGAGTCCACCATACAAATGGTACACTTATTCCCTCCGATGGGATCGGTCGGGTGAGGCTTCGTTTATGTCGCGGTAAAACGCGCTCGGGGCCATTTACATTCGAAATGCCGGTATGTACTCGCGGTAGAAGTCACCGGTAGCGGCAGGAGCTAGCTACACTACGAGTGGACTTTCCTCGTGCACACGTGCGTGCGACTCGCGATTCAGCGGTTCAGCGTTGGGCTATGCAAAATTGCTGGCAGCCAGTCGGCTGCTGGAAATTGCTTTCGAAATGCAGATACGAGACTTGGGTATTTGCATTGGGGCACGTGTCTGACCTTTCGTATAACCGTGGAATCTCAAAACGTAGACTCGTCACCTTGTCCAATAGTTCTTGACTACGATGCTCCCTTCTTAGAGATGCATCGATTTTCTTTGGTGACTCCTTATCGAAACGGTAATGTGTCGTATTGAATAGCGAGTGTCTGATCTTTGTAAGAGATGTTCTCTCGACTTTGATTATGCACTTTGCTGGCGATTGAGAGGACGAGGTGAATGCGTTAGCCTCCCCCTAAAGAAAGTGAAAAATAAGGTCGACCTGGCACCGATGGAATGAACTATGTACCATGGCAGTTGAGTACATGCTTTTTCTAAAGTGCACCACTGGATTACTCGGTGCTAGGGCGGCAAGCGCTCTAGCCTGTATTCGCGACTCTCTCGAAGAAACTTATTTGCTAAAGTGGCAGTAAGGTAGCGCATTATACGGACGGTGCTAGTATCAAGCGATGTTCCGCCGCGATAACCCGACTATGTTGACGTCGACTGGATAATGTATTCACGAAACCCTTATTCGCGCTTTAACCGCAGCCGAGGCTGTTCTCCCGCGGAAAATGTATGCGGAAGGAGCGAGCAAGGTGAGGCGCGAACAATCGCCGACTATCCTACGCGTGAACAATAATTACCGAACATCTCGAGGAGAGGAAAGAGAAATCGAATGAGACTCGTTACGATACTCGGTGGTACAAACCGAGTAAGTGGATCCTTTTTGCGTCTTTTTATTATTCGAGAGATAGAGAGAGAAAGGATCCTTTCATGGTTTTCGAATCTCAATGAATATTTTACGCGAGTCTCTTCTATTTTTACCGTGAACTCCCTCCTTATTCGTGTCGAGAGGTATTTTTACGTGCTCGGTGTGCAGAGTTTCGAAATCGATTGGACGACGGGCTTTTCGCACACTCGAGAGAAGAAACCAGGAAAGGATAGCACGGAAAGAAGCAGATAACGATAAAACCCACGATCATCCGGCACTTCGCTTGCAATTAGATATTAAGCGACAGCAATTATGAGGATTAACGATAATTGACGTAAACCGACTATTGGACGTACTCCACCCGACTTCACGCCCTCGAATAATTCTATCGGATTAATCACCCGGTCAATAGTTATCATCTCTGCCTGACATAAATACTGTGCTCGATCCGTTTAATTTAGTATGCAACACCTCTATCAGAGACCTGTGCAAAATCGTATATGGCCTTCACGGGACTCACGCAAATTGGCAGTGCCACGGCTTTTTCATCTCGAATTTCGGAATATTCTCGGGGATTACCGTGATTTACAGACCAGTTAAATTAATAAATGAACGCAGCAATATAACTACATTTACGTCGACGCGCCCAACCGAAATCAGTTCTCACCGAATCCGGGACACATAAATTCGCAAAGGCAGCCCAACGTTTCGTTTTGGAGCAATATTACATCGATTTTACGCCGGTCGCAATTTTTCCGCCCTTTTTACCCAATGCGGTTCCGATTGTGCGAAGGTGTAACGCGTTACGGCGTTACGGGTACAAATTGAAAATTTAACGATGTAGCAGCGCCAGGACAATTTTTCGGCGGCGATTCGAGAATGCAAAGGATCGAGTCCAGTGTAGCAAATGAGAAAAACAGGAATCGAAGGAGGTACCAAGAGAGGGAGAAAAAGGGAAAGAGAATAATACTTCTCTAAAAATACGTTTATGGGATCGTAACGCGAGCGGAGACTTGATTTCTCGCGGGTAACTTCAGAGTAACGCCGCATGCGTCTCGTCGCGGTCTGCTGCGGCCGTAAATTCCGTCGACCGTTAGGCTCACGTGTGAAATTGCTATTACGTTGGACGGTCCTGCCGCAGCTGTCGCTCGGCGAAGTGTTCGAGACTGACCGCGCGGAACGCGTCCTGCCTATTTCTCACGCGCGTACCACCGTACCACGAACCACAGGGGGCACCTCTTGATTTTCTTCTGCCAACCGGTGGAATCCGCGAAGTAGGATAGTCGATTTGTCAGCGGTCACGCTGCATCGAGTGCCGGTTCTCTTCATGGCACATAATTCTGTCGGTGGTAGATATTGACAATTCTGCGGGTGCGGGCACGCGCGAATGAGCAACTACTGCAGCGTAACGCATTCGTGAAATTGTACAAGATTGATCCTTCAAAGTAGCAAGTCTGTCCCCTATTATGTTATCATTTGCTCGTTTTCCACTTTTAGCTACTCGAACTCTACTACCCTTCCATTAGAACGGTATAGTATATGTATATACACCATCTTTGATAGAGCGCTACCTTTTACTTGAGTCAGGAAGAAAAGTTTCCGCGTGGCAAACTTTAATCAGAAATTGTGGGTCGTCCTAGAAAAGAGGGACGGGACTGCAGGTTGTAGGAGGTTGCAAGAGTGCATTAGAGTCGTTCGTGCAAACGTTTTTCGTGGCGGGTGAAGTACGTCCCGCGGGCGTCAGCTTGCACTCGAGAGTCTCCTCGGTTCCACTTTACGTGGATTCTTTTTTCGCAATGGGTCTAGTGTGCGAAGCAAATTACTCATGCACATTGCTTATCGCATTTTCCGCGGTGGGACCAGTGTGCGGTAATGTACGAATACATACGCGCTATGTAGCACTGTAATGAAGAGCGTGACTCTCCGATACTGGTGCGGGCACCGAGTCACGTTACCTGGACGAATTCGTTACATCATGGAACCTAGACGGGTGGCAGTCGTCAGGAGGAGGGGAGATCTCGATGCACGTAACCGGGCGTGCAAGAAGAAACGCAATACAGAAGGATCGAGGAAGAAGAAGAAGAAGAAGAAGAAGAAGAGTGGTGACCACTGGAATATCCATTCCAGCGGAGCCCGTGGAACCAAGTGAAACACAATACCCGGCAGTCAGTCAATCCGTCGTGGCGCATCGTTCTCGTCTACTCGCCAGATCTCTTCCTCTCGACTTGTTCGCCAGGCCGAAGGAACCTGGGCGCCAAGATTACATGTCGATTTTTCGCGATAGTGGAGCGTTCATCGCGACGACGCCAACATGCCCGAGAGCCTCGTCGTCCGGATCCTCTACGTACCGAAGTTCTCCAAGGTCTTCTCCTCGTTCTCCTCCTTCTCCAAAGCTTCGGTTCTCGATTTGCTTTTACTCGACTGCATCGGCTTGGCTCGATATCGCGAGCGCCGCGCCATGTTGAATAATTTATGATAATTGCACGCGAAAGAGCGAACGACTCGGCGGTGCGCGAGGAAATTTTCCTCGGAGTAAGCGCGGCGGTGGTTAACGATAGTGGGATTTGCTGTTGCAGACACCGGTGCCAGCGACACCCGCGAGGACGCCGGGCGTCGGTGCGGATGCGACGATGACAGGACCCGGGAAGGGCGGAGGTCGGGTCACCGAAGTCATGGAGCTATGTTACGTGACCGAACGGATCATCGCCCTTTATTACAGGGAAGACGCGCAGGGCGTCCTCGAACATGCCACGACACTCCTCCGGGGCAAGCATGGTGACAATTATATGGTGAGTTCCGTATATAATTATTCCCACTATTGTTCGAATCTTTTATAGACACTTTTTCACGAGTGCTTTCCGCGTTGCAATTCTTTATGCAAATTTGATACTACTCATTGTTAGCGGTAGTGGTTACTGCTGCGAATCCGTAATAATCAGAAGATAGTTAATTAATTATTCTCTGGCGATTGCACGGGTGAAAGCAATGAGGTAACAGTATATTAGTCATCGGAATGGTTCCTCCGTTTGCAGATTTTCAATCTGTCGTCACCGGGTCGTCCAGGCGAGCCCAACACGAGGGAAGCTGGCTGGCCTCAGGGACTGGCACCCAGTTTGGAACGACTCTGCGCTCTATGCAAGGAGCTGGACTCCTGGCTGAACGGAGCTCCGAATCGCGTGGTCGTTTTGCACGCCAGGTGAGCGCAACTCGCAACTCACAACAGCCCACGGTTCCCGAGAGCTCTTTACGAGTTCGCGAGCTAATTTTCTGCGGCTTTCTTCAGGGGAAGCAAGGAGCGATTGGGTGTGGCAGTCTCGGCTTACATGAACTACAGCAGCATCTGCGGAGGACGCGACCAGGCGTTGGACAGGTTCGCCATGAGGAGGTTCCTCGACGACAAGATTGGATCGCTACAGGTTCCTTCGCATCGAAGGTAACTACTGCCGTGAGCGACGTTACTACCTGTTGACTCGTGAGCGATAAAATTCATTCTGTCAGTCCATAGTTTAGTGTGACTTAGACGACCGCGTAAACTTGCCCACACCGGATGTGGTGGCGGTGGCTGTGGCCTGATCTTATATGCGTGCATAATAACCTTGCCTCTCTCTTCTTATTTTCACTCGCGGCTAGATCATCGTCTTATCTTTCCCTGGATAAGCTGGGATACGTGGAGTTCTAATCGCGACATTTATCTACTCGAATCTTACGCGATCATTACATCATGGACGAAGCCTTGTTCCTGTCCCAGGGACTAGAGACTGCTAATCTAAATAATTTCTTTACCATTTATATATATCTTCCGTGGTTCCCCCGGTATCCACATTAATTCTCTCGACTCCGCGGAATTTAAACGAGCATGTTCGGCGGACGTTCTTGAAGAAGAGCCCTTGCCTTTCTGAAACTTCCGAAGATGCTATCACACACGGCGGAATACGTAGTGTAACTTATACCACGGAAATGATATATCGCCTGCTGATTTGTATCGCGTGATTGTGTAACTAGATTCTCACGAGAAATCTTATTAACGGAGACCTTGCAATCGTGCGCTTTTCGGCCTTGTTCGTATACAATTCACTAGCCCAGTGGATTCTCTCAAAGTAGATTCCACTGTAACCCATCGCAATTAACTTTACTGTCGCATGCATGCATAGTTACGCTAATTAAGACACTGTCGACCCACGGTGTCCCGTGTTCTTTGCAGTTCCTTTATCCCTTGAATCGTACATTTGTGCGAATAGTAGCTTAAAAACATCATGCTGCCAGAAGCCAACATAATGCTAATTGCTTTTCAAATCATGCGGCAGATAAAGCGTCCGCGTAACAAGCCCATAAACTTTAGAGCAACGCTCCATTTACAAGGACATTAGGAGTCCTTGAGCACCCATATCTGTCGGGTGGCTAGTCGCGTGTATTACGCTCCATTGACCCTAAGATACGACGATCATCACTATTATCATTATCATTATCATCGCCATCATCGTCACCATGATCATCACCGGTATCATCATCATCATCGTGTTCAACTCCTACACAGCTTTAGAGATGCGCGCGCGGTAATACTTTCCGCGGAATTTCCATCTTGTTAAAGCTGCTGGCCTCGCTTGACCGTACTTCATTCAGTGAAAAATGTTGTAGAACGACCCCATAACTGCGAGTTCACTCGCTGAAAGTACTCTCCAGGTAGTCATCGTATACCGGTGTCCAAGGAACACCCGCACTAAGTGCCATTGACTGGGTTGTAACCATTTCTCGAAATCCGTGCTCTCGTAAACATCATTTCTCGCGAGCATAATCGCCAACTGAATCACATAATGACCGAAGATCTCTTAGACTGCCCTTGAAAGTGGCGGCGTGTGCAGTGAGCAGGCAAAGTCTGGGCCAGCCGCGAATCGCCCTGGGCTCCGTTTCGACGCCGTGCAAGCGGCCCGATCGAGGTTCGCCATTAATTCCGCGAGCCACGTACATTAGCATGTCGTTAGCATTGCCATGCGCTCTCGTTCACTCTGGTGAACGTATGAATCCATTATCGGCAGTGTCAGAGCCAGCTTCTTTCACGGCGGGTACGCGCACCTTTGCTGCCATGCGACTTTTTTCATTAAGTGAATCACCGCGCCGTACCGCGTTAGATTCTATCTGGTAGCTTCTCGTTACTGGCGACACGCAAGGATTCGTGAGTCCTCGCAAAATTGCAACCTACTGGCTGCGAATGTTGCGCAACCAGCTTAGAGGGCGAAGCCCCACTGCGGAAAGTTTCATCATTTTATTCGATCATTTAGTCACGCGAAATTGACACATATGTGTTTTTGGAATAATGTTCAGGCATTCGTTGCATAGTGCGGTTAATATTGTTGAGTATATAGTTACGTCGCTATTAAGTCGTACGAGCTAACTTGTGGATGACTCTGTCCAGATTTACATGTACTCGAACAAAGCACAGCAGGCTTTTTACCTGTGGCACATAATTGGGCAGTTGATGTATGCACGTTAGCCGCAGAGTAGCTTTTTCCTTGACCTGAGAAATGTAATTACTTGAGGTTTCCTGGAAGCCAAGTACTTAAATGGTAATGCCAGCCTGTATTGCTCAACAAGGTTAATGAATGAGAATATTAATGCTCGTTTTAGTCACGATTTTTGCTCCTCTAAGCAGTACAGTGTCTCTGAACTTTGACCCACGGATGACAATGTGCCGTTGATTTTGCTTTCAGGTACATCGAGTACTTCAGTGGGTTGCTCTCGGGGTCCCTGAGGATCAGCCAATCACCGCTTTACTTGACGCACCTCACAGTCCTCGGAGTTCCGCTCTTCGAACCCACGGGATGTCGAGCTTTCCTCAAGGTTTACGAAGGGCTCACCCCAGTCTACACCTCGGATCTCTATTCAGTGACGAATGCGCGTGAATTCACGGTTAATCTCGGAGGGCTTCGACTCAGAGGCGACATCCTCGTCAAGTGCTACCATCGAGTCTACTCGAAGCAAAGCCGAGAAGTTATGTTCTCCCTTCAGGTAAAAGATCTGACACGTATTCATATCGAAGATACGAGCGAGACACTTCTTCGCGTACTTCTTGTCGAGATCGAACACCATAAGTGGGACGAGGCGTGGCGCGATACCACGGTGGCATCACTCCACTGTGATCACGATGCATCATGACACAGTATTTCCACGGTGAAATAAAAAGTAGAAATGTCACTTACGTAAAGTGATAATTGCAACGTGCTACCTTCGGACACCGTGACACTGGCAGTTATAGGTACTGCGGACTAAATCACCCGCTGTTTCCGAGATAATATCGCGTTCTCGCCTGGTAGCATCTTAGGAAAGCCTCACCACGGGAGTCGTATTTACGTAAACCGCATTTACTTCGTGTGGCAGTAGCAGTTTGCATTTTAAGAGGCCATATATTCCTATGTCCGTAGTTTCATACGTGCGTGATCACGGAGAACGTAGTGTCCTTCCCGCGATCGGAGCTGGACGTGGCCTGTGATGATCCGAGATGTCCACCCGACAGTGTGGTAACTCTCTACTTCGCGACCGATGCAAAGCGACAGGACGGACCTGTGCCAGCACCCACACCTGCGGTACCACACGCTTCGGCTCATCACGACCCTATTCTTCATTGGGATAGCTACACCAATTTGGAAATTAGCGACGATGGTGAGTATGGATTTTCGAGAGTCAGGTCACCAGGAAATGCGCAGTAGAATTACAATGTTTCGTCGTCGGTCTTCTAGTTCAGTAGAAACGTAATCTAGAGCATGGAACGTTTGATCAGGGCAAACGAGATTTGATTACAACGCGGCAGTCTAATTCGGAACAATTGCTACTGGCATTCCGAGTTGTTTCGAGGTCAATGCAATGATGAGTGCCGCGGGCGAGGGTGGATTGGGAAAAGGAATTCGATGGAAGTTGCGTCTCAGGTTACTTCGTTGCTCAAGTCTTACAAGTTGCGTCCTGTTAGTACTCGAAAGTTATTCTTCTCTGTCCAATTCAACTGTTTTCAGCGGTTTGGGACTTCTTGAATTAATGTCGGGGCGTAGCGCGAGATTAATTAACGGATAGCCTAAAATTCCCTAAGAGTAACTCAAGTGACGGAACTCATCGTCTGGCACTAATTCGCACTAATTTCCGTCGTAATGGTACCCAATTAACCCCGATCCGACAGTGAGACTCAAGTCAGAAATACGACTTGGCTTCACCGAGGGGTAGGAAGAGGAAGAGGAAGAGGAGGAGGAGGTGGAGAAGCGGTGGCGTAAACCAAGATGATGGAACAGCGAGGCGGAGCGGGAGATAGCCGAAAACCTAGATAGTTAATACAGTGTATTTAGACGGTCTGACTAACGCCGCCGGAAATACGTACACTGCCAAGTGGAGGTGAGCTCGTCAGTTTATCCTAGCGGCGCAACCACCGTCTGGAAATAGATCAAAGGTCGATTCGATGCGCGACAAGGTCTATATCGTAGTAGATCCCCTTCACTTTGGCAAAATGTGCAGTGCCATATTTTTTTGTCTCTTCGTCATAACCCATCCTCTGTCTCTTCGTGAGCGCCACTCGAATCCACAGCCGGGAATGAAAGTCCATATTTACACTTAAATCGAAGGGAACAGGGACGATCCTTCGCCCACGCACATATCTGGTTCTCCAAGCTGCTCAGTTGTTTCTGGCTTTTGGAGAGATTACGTCAACACGGGTCAGTGGTGAAGGTCAGAAACGTAACTCGCAGTAAGACGATGGTGGACTGAACGACAAATGGACGATAGCTGCACAAGTCAATTCGTTTGGTTAGTGATCAGGAGGAGACGGAGAAGGGTGGCTTCCAATAAAGCTGTGACCCAAATTGCTAGCGATGCTAAATCGACGACCATGCGAGATGGAAAGTGAGGAAGTGGGCCAGAGAGAGAGAGGGAGGCAGGTGTAGCGAAGGCGCGGGAACCCCTTTTGCGCGAAAGGGGGTGAGCGAGATAAATGGCAGTGGGTTGGGCCGATTGGATGGCCCTGGTAGAACCGCAATGCCAACGGTGACCCATCTAACTCTGTGTGTGCTCACCCTACTGCCCGAATCCTGGGTGTGACCAGCCTGAAATCAATTCCTGCTTTCGATATAACCGACCGACTTCGTTTGGATAAAAGAAAAACGGAAACCTTGTTGCTGCCAGCGACAAAATCGATTATCGGCTTTCCTTGCATCGAATATATTTCTGTCGCATTGACACTGCGTTCTCTTCCGACTGTTATTGACAGGCTTTGTTGTTTCGAGTATCGCGAGTACTCGCTCACTCACAATTGACGGAGCGCGTCGACAGAAAGGATATTTTTATTACAAATGGAACCATCAACGTATCAGTCGCTACCTCTTCGCGAGATTCGCCCTTTTGGTTTGCGAGGCAATGAACAAATGCAAAATTCCTCGTCGAGCTCTATCCTCTTTCAGTACTAAAGCGAACTTTTCTACCAATGGCAACAAACTTGCCCGGGTCGGAAGCTAAGGAGAAGAAAATCAACGTACTATTGGAACCCACACGGCGCACCCACGCGATGGAAAATAAGATTCTGACTTGCCCGTTCCCACTTTACGAACGATCGACTTTAACGAGCGGACAAGTTGCGTGATCTATGAGGTACTGCAGGAACTTTTTGTTCTCTGACCGCGATCGGCGCAAGAATATCATGAATCTTCCGTGTTTCCGCCTCATTTTGTGCGAACTCATTGTATTTTTCGCCTCAACGGAGCGTCTTCGACTTTGGTGAATTTCTTACTACCGACGTGTCCAAGCCCAGGGTAATTCGCAACAACGTTAATCAGGATCATTATTCATGGCGCGAGCGACTCGTCGGCACGGCGTCTTTGGTAATTGCTAATTTGTTGGGCTTGTTTATGGAGGAGTGTTTGCATGAGCGTTACTCCGGTTAATTTGTTTTGCCAGCACTTAGCCTAGGCCCAGCTTGAAAACGGGCCATGGAGATCGCGAGGGAGAGGAACCGAAGGAAGAAGTTGAAGGGAAGAGACGGAAGGTGGAATCGGGCTGGAATGTAGAAATCTAAAATTAAGAGCACGCCCCTCGAGGAAAGGAGCAGCGGGAGGAAATGGCGTGGTCGACTCTTTGGAGCAGAGTGTTTTTCGCACCGTGCTCCCATCATTAAACTCGTTCTCCTTCTTCTGCATCTTCTATTCCTTCTCTCTTTGCTTCGGTTGTCTTTTCGTCCAGCTTAGCCAGCCTTTTTTCTTTTTTTTCTCTCTTATACCCGACTCAAACTCCGTCCTTTCATCAAACATTCGAAAAGAGCTCTCCAAAACGAATTGATCGGGTTGAAGTAGTTCAAGTTTGGGAGTGGAAGATTTCCTCCTGCATTTTAATGATATTTTCTTCTTCGGTACCTGTTTTGAGTGGATGTAGCGTTTAGTCCTTTTTCTTTGTGGCATATTTGCCTCCTTCGAGACTACGTGTTTTTCTCAAAGTCGTCGTCTTTCGACGCAAACTCTTGGTCAAAGCGGCGCTTCTGCAAAGTGCGAATGGGAACGATCGTTAGGTCGTAACAGTTCGAACTACTTCGCACAAAATTCATAGCACATTTATTCCCAACGATAGAGTTTTATGCGAAATAAATTATGGTTTACAAGGGGAACACGAGTGACCGCGAAGTGGTTGCAGACAATCGAGACGACTAAGATTACCATCGCGAAACAGGATTACCATTGCTTCACACTGGACGTTACTTTTTACGCTTGAAATATGACCAAAGCCCTGCCGCTTCCTCGTCGACCTATTTTTACGAGAGAACTCAGTCCCGATCGAACAATGAAACTTTGAAAGCCACATTGTGGAAAAGACGTATGAACGTAGAGAATGTGGAAGGTGGTTTTGGTGGTGGGGCGAGCGTCTGGTTATTCTTGGCGTCGGGACGCCGTCGACGGGATCACGCTTAATAGTTTTCGCGCGATTCTACGCCGAGCACGTAACATTGCGGACCTCAGTCTCGCTTGTGATTCTTGGACGAGCCGGTTGTTTGAACATTTTCTTCATTACGCAAATTCGTAAGGAAAACAATCCAAGTGATTAATGCATCGCGTCTAATTAAACCTCTCTCAGACAAACGACCAACTCTGTGTGTGAATTTTACCAAAATGAGATTTTCGTCTTAAACCAGTGTGGAAAGCGAAGAAGACCTTTTTTAGATTCAAGTAAGGTTCGAAGAATTTCCATTTTTGTGTTCTTGCAACATTCTTACGAAATCACTGAAATAACGACGCTAGATTTCGAGTACACATAGTGTTTTTATAAATAGAATTCTAACGTTTTGTCATGACACACCAAACGCGTATGAAATACTGACATATCTATGCGAGTCTTGAATGCCGAGAATGGTCAGTGACCTTAATGGCAGCTGACGATAGCAGGAAAGGTGTGGGCAGTAGAGACTTTTGGTCCAAAATTGGCATAGTCACTACTACTACTCTCGCTCCAAGAATTAACAGTTCCTAGAAAGTCGGTGCCGGTTGAAATCTTCGGGAAAACAGCCCTTAGATGGAAGTCGACTAGCATTCCTAAATCGCGACGGTAGATTTCACCGTGACCAATAGCTCAAGAAAAGACCTTCTATAAAACGTTAGAACAGCGTACCATAATTATGCTGCAATTTCCTCAACGCGGTTTCTAGTTAAGTATCTTTTAACTCCTCGGGCTCGCGCGAATGACCCTTCAAGTGCAATATATATTCGAGAGGCATGAAACGATCTCGCCTTGGGTGCAGCCAATTTACTGTTAAATGCTGAAATCGAGTCGACCTCTAGTTCGCATCAGCCACTTGTCCAGTGACACGTAGCAGGGTACCGTTCCACTGGAAGCACGTTTCCACCGTATATTACCTCACCCTGGAATCTCCTGAACACCTAATCTCCGAAACCCAATATACTCACCTAGCAATTTGTCTGACCATCAAAACGCGAGAGCACTCGGAATTATCGCGATCCAACTCTGTGCGGTATATCGGGTGGTTTGCCGTTAGGAAACTCGTGGTAGCCCTCATGCCAATTCGGTTTTGCTCTGCCATCGATGTTTTTCTCTTTGAAAGATATCTCTCGAGATCTGGATTGAAAATGATTGACGATTGATCAAGGATCGTCGATACTAATTAGGGATGAGCAGGATCGAAGAGGAGAGGAATAAAGCAATAGAGTCGAGGAGACGAAGCTTACGTTAGAGGGAGTCTGCGGTAAAAGGTCTTAAAGGGCGCATCGTTCGCACAATGGCTGTGCAAGTGGCGAAATAAAAGTATAGGGATGGCATTCGCGAAGGGAGTGCTCAGGGTTGTGCAGTAAACAATGGTGACGTAACAGTAGGAAGACGTACGGTCGAACGACAAGACAATAGGCTCCTCTCTCTGTCTTTTGGCCTCGCCCTGTCTCCTTCGCTCTTTCCGGCTACGGGCCCGATACCGGACGTTTTCTCTTCTCGTTTTACTGCACAATTTCTTCGACAACAGCCGAACAAAAGGCCGGGGTCGACCCGTGGAAGCGATTTTTGAGAGTCACCATCGTATTCGCTTTGTCTTGGGGATTCGGTACGCGCGCTGGTACCGTGGGTACCAAAGTAATTCACGTGGAATCGTGGTATTTATTTAAATGATATATGTCGGTCGACTGGCGAAAGTCACGTCACACAGATAGCAAGACAAATTTTTTTATCATTGGAGCAAATAATTTTTGGGGATAACAGTGTTGAGCATCTAAGTGGTTCTGGTGTCATCTCAATGAAATATATCTTCGTGTTCATTTGTCGTTGTTACTGCCAGGCGCCAAGTTAATCTTAGCCATCGATGTCAAATAAATCCTGTTAGTGTGTCTCGTTTTCAAGAATTTGGCGGGTTTTATTGTGCGCCTCTAGCTTGCAAAATGTTGACGGTCGCTCGCAATGGCAAGGCGATGACTAGTGTATCCCTTTCCCACAGTTTGGTCTTCCCTGTGCAATTCGAGGAAGCATTATCTGCTGCCTTACCTCACGCACGAATCGTGTTCGCGTCCTTGTCCCAGATCGACCAACTAGGAATACTACACACTACCACTACCACCACTTGCCAGCGGTGGCTGACCAACTTTTCGCTCTATCCTCGTTGCTCGTGTCAGTAGAAATAGCCGGGCTACGCTCGAACACGTTCGCCTCACTGACAGTAGTAGTAATGTAACAACACTCGCAATCTGGACCCGTTGCGCTGCTGATTCACCTGCTGCCAATTGTCGGTGACAGGCTACTCGGCTGGTGAAACTGAGCCACAATAATCACGAGACTTTATTTACTCCACCGTAGATAATTCGTGTAATTTGGTGAAAATTACTCCTCATTGCACATCGGTATCAATGGATTACCTCCACTCAATCGAAGGTAAACGGAACCAGTAATACCGAGGGTGCTACGAGCTTTGATCGTTTTACCATATCGGAACACCCTACGCCGTCGTATATAAGCTCTTTGTTAATTAGAGGAATTAGCTGGGGAGCATAAATCGTGGAAGGAAACATTAAATCTCTCGGGCAATCGGCGAACGATCAGAAGCAAGTCAGCGGGGTACGCGAATGCCAGTGCAATAACGGTGCTCGCGTGCGGCTCAATTATTCGACTCGCCGCGTACTTATGCAAATTCTCGTCGGCATGTGATCCCATTATGCGTTATGATGCGCGTTCCGAATGGGTTATTATTAGGCTACTGGATGTCGAGTGCATCCTATTCCAATTGAAAGCAGATGTCTTAAATGGCAGATAGTAGATATATAGGCAAGCTTATAGACTGTCTCGATGAATGTGATTACCAATCGTTACGAGTGTCACGTATGACGCGTGTGAATGCGTACGAGCATACTTGACACCGACCTGGAAGTTACACGCGTTCCTTATGACTCCTGGCACGTGCCCGTTCTCTCATCCCGGCTCGCTCAACCTATGTCATCGAATCTGCCGACGGTCAAGGATATCGATTCCCACTAGACGCCTTTGCTTCTCCTATTCCATGATGCAAACATGCGATCCTCTTGTAACAGTTATCCGAAGCAAATTTTATAGCAGTTGGCTAATTGACATAAATTGATCGCTGTCATACGACTCCAAACACGCTGGATGATTTACCAAATTAGTAGACAGTTCGCGTGATAGGCGATGAGCGAACGCGGATTTTGTCAAAAAAAACTGGCTCACGCAAGTAAATATTACGGGCGACAGCAGTAGGTTGGGCAAGGTGCGAAGCATGCACTAATCAGGTAACGAGGCCTGCATCGCGTCGAGGAGGAGCAGTCGATAGAGCAGTCGGATACGAGCGCGCTCTTGACTGAACGAGTCCTCACGGGCTCTCGATGTCCAAGGCTGTGTGCATCCTCGTGTGCAGACGATGAATTATTAATTGCCAGTCATTCATTTGCACCAGCCAAGCTGCTACCGGGCTTCTTGTGGCGTGTCGATTCATACGGATCCTGATCCCAAAGGCGCGAAGAACATCGTGTAACTGTCCTGCGAGCGTGACAGCACATTATGGATCGAGGGATGTGCCACTGGATTGCTCCAGTTTATCTTGCATCACGTATGCAAATATTCATCAGTTTATTCCAAGTCGTCGTAACCACAACTACCTCCTTGATCCCTGCAAAATTCCTTTCGTTTCGTGCTTCTAGAGCGCGAATGCAATTACAGTAATTAAAATGCATTCCGCTTATCTGCGGCTTAGCCTCTGGGTAAAATGGATGTCAAAGGTTCGGCGACCCGTCCGAGATTTATGTGAGAACCGTTCTTCGCCGAGCGGCTGACAGTCCTCGCAAAGTTCTATCTCTCTCTCTCTTTCTCTCTCAATTTCTCGGTATGGCTCGCAACGTAAAAATCGAAATACCGAATTTAGTCGTGAGCGCGTCGCAAGCGCGAATGGGATACCAGGTCTGACTGTGAAAGAGCCTGAGGGCGCGTGCACGCACGAATTGTATCGAGGAGCCCGTGAAGTGGACGACACGAAGCGTCGGGGACTGCGTGACGACGAAGTCGAGAGAGGCTGTGCCAAGCGGAGAGTTGCCGTAGAAGGACTGGCGACTGGAGGCCAGTCGAATGAGTAGAGGGGCCATTCCAAACGTGCAACACATCGCTCCCACCATACACACTCATACCATTACTCATACTATCACACACGAGATCCACGTAGGTCAGGATCTATTCGCGGAGGGCTAGAAACTATCGATTCACGCAGGACGGTGATACAAAGGGGTTTGGCAGGAATGCACATGTTCGAACAATTATCCATTCATAATTGATACAAGATAGGGAGTCGCTTCTATTGCTTGCCAGGATAAGTGATACGACCCCAGAATTAGGGATATACGTGGAATACAAAGCGAGATCACGAGAAAGCACTTCTCCTCCCAAGGAAGGAAATCCCAAAGCCCGCGAGGTGATTTTCAAGCACGTGAGCTAGTTTGAGAGCACCAATTGGCGCGGTCGATTCATGTGGGTGTGCTTATGCGTGGTTCGTGCGGGGGCAGAGCAAAACTTTGGTGTATTGGCGTGGCAGCTCGTTGCGTAGGCAGCAGCAACGGAGCCTGGCTCCGATGATGATGACGACGACAGAGGATCGCACTGGTATACGTTTTACGTAGACTGTGTTGATGGTGATAGTGGTGGTGGCTGATGCCGATCCCGATGATGGTTGTGGTTGTGCCGCTGATCGCCATAGCGCGGGGCATTTGCAACGCACAGTGCCGTTTCTGTGCTCCCGGTGAACGGAACGCGCTTGGCTCTCTGGCTCCTACCGTGCTGCGTCGCGCCGGTTTCTCGCGATCTCGATTTTTCTAACCGATCGACATCCGCTTGTGATCTGCCGTGATCAGACTCGAATTTCTAATCGAACGTGTGTTTTCGTTGCTGTAAACGTGTGCCAAGGCGCCTCGACGCAGGATCGCTCAACACCGTAGGAGATCGAAGGTGAAGCATCAGCGTATTGCCCTTTTCGAGTAGCACTATCGCGATCCAGTTGTGGCTCGGATAGATCGTTGGATGTATGGGTATGTGAAGAGAGCGAGATAGGGTAGCCTGCTGAACTCCGTACCGGATGATGCAGCCTCTCGATAACGCTTCGAGGAATCCGATCTTAATCGATAGTCGTGCCGCATTGCTAATGCACCTTTAACCCGGCGAGATGCAGAGCTCCTATGCAACCTATGATCGTTAATAGGGAACTGCAAATTGCACGTTGAAAATGTTTGCGCAGAGGCTCTCGCACTAGCGATTGCATTCTAGCATCCGGCCGATCGCAAGGTACCAATCATTTGCACGGTGTCTCCCTTTCTGTATCCGCATCTATTCCACCGTGGAAACCTTGGCTACCGGATGAACCGACAAAAAAAGGGCCATGCAATTCCCGAGAGGTACCACGCCCCCGCCGGCATCTCATTTTTGTCATTGGACCCGAGGAAGGTATATCTCGATATATCCCGGTATATCCAAGCTGGCCGAGACGAAACCCACTTCCCATCGGCGTCTCATGAATCTCTATAAGCCCGTCAAACGGGTAATTCGTTCATACGTCTCTCTCTCTCTCTTTCTCTCTCCTTTGGCTTGTTCGTCTTTGGTATACCTGCCCTCCTCCTTCTCTCTATCTGCATCACACGCAAGAAGAGTCGGCTTCCGTTTGCCCGTCTCTTTCTCCTCTCGAGATAATGACTGCTCACCGAATGGGAACTCAGCTAGACAGGGAATTACAACGCTGTACCACTGGACAATTGGTGTCAATCGCAGGATCGACGAAGGCGCGAGACTGCCAAAGGAAGCGCGCATCAGACGCGAACTCGACAGGTGAAAGAAAGCGAAAGACTCGCCGCGGCCGGTAGAAAACCGGCTGGCACGATGACGTCTCTGCCTGAGAATCTAATTACCATATCCACCTCAACGAGAGTACCTGGCCACTGCGGTGCGCGTATTATTGATACAGCCGCACCATGGCGAAAGCACAGCCGAGACGGAGAGTGAGAAATTGAAATAGTTCGGTCGCGTCGATTCAATATACTGCACCCAGATTCTCAGCGCCCACTCCGCGGGGTGTCTAGAAAATATGGGAGTTCGCAAGAATCGCCAGAACGATATTTTCTGGGTGTACGAGAGCCAACTACCATAAAGATTCGCGGGCAGGGTGATACGCGGGTATTAAGCAGCGCGAAATTAAAGTAGGCGCTCGCTCGAAATCGTTATTTCTCGAGTGCCTCGTTAAATTCTGCCGTTCTGCGCTGAATTCCTTGCTTCGCGAGCCGAGAAGATATGAGAGCCCGCAACGCGTGGAAATGTTTCTTTGCTGCTCGATTGCGTCTCATAAAAACAACCGAGCACCAACCGTTCATGCGGTAGAATGGATATGTGCGATGGCTTATTCGAGATCGTATGACTCCAAAAAGTGTGAAATTAACGTGGATCGCACAGGGTTTTCAACTTGCTCGGAACACTCGAAGAACCTACGCACTTGCTCTACTCGGTAGCGATTAATTTGACCGTTTACTCGACGTTGCACCAAGGATACATCGTGCGGATCGTTGAGACAGTTTGTCGTGCTTATACTATGTGCGTAGTCTTCTCGACACTAGTCTCACAGAGATACTCTTTATGGTTTCTTCTATTAACCCGGCTCAATTCTCTCGCGAGTCATCCAATACTGCTGGATGCAACTAGGGTCGGTCAATCTGTCCAGCATACCACGTTTCTTCGCGTTCCCATTTCTCCTCAATTCCCCTCGTCAATCGCATCTATGATTAGAACGCGCTAAAAAACCACGCACTAACCAAGACTTTATGAGCACGGAGGAAAGATTTACCTGGTTCAAAAATAAGTTAGTCGCGAGTTGGTAGTGCATAACCAGTTGAGTTTATATAGAACCGGATCCCGATCCTCCGATCGCACATCCAGTCTTCTGCTCGATGACGAACGAGCACAATAAGTCACGCTCAATCGATCTCGTCCTTGGCTGGGATCGTCGTTTTCGCGGATGCACGTGAGCGAGGTAGATGCGCAATCCAAACGCGTCGCACCGCTTTGCAATTAGAGAGGACGTATCATTTGGCGCAATAAATCGACTTGGAACGGGTATTGGCTAGAGGCGACATAGCTATCCTTAGGCGGATCTACGAATTGCACACAGTTGCAGGGCTACAACTACTCGCACGTGTTAAATAGTTACCGCGAGAAGATCAGCTCGATCTCCGCTCTCCTAATCGCGTGACTGATGAATACACCCTACTCTCGAATGCATCCTCTCACAGATGCTGTACCGATAGAGGTCCACGGTGTCCCACGGACTCGAGTTTCAAGTTATAAGAAGCGTTTTGTGAGACGTTTTGTATCCTTGAATTCCTGTGGGGATGATCGGAGTCTTCGCTTCGTTTCTGTGTGTGCGATCTTTCGAATGGTTACGCAACTATCCTACAATTCTACGAGGCGCCGTGAGTTTCGCTTGATTGTGGGTTAAGTCTTGCTCGCGTTCTGCCGAAATACCGCATTAATTTGATGCCTGAGGCATTCGATGGGGATTGAGAGGCGTATGCGATTCCACGGTGCAAGTGGCACGTTCGCCCGAGGCTTCTTGCTCGATCTGTGCGGTGACGATGAGAATTTGGTTCATTAAATCAACCGAGAATTATCCTTCGCGTGCGTATCGGTTGTCTTGACGGGTTCTTCCGTGAAAAATTCACGGTGGTCTCCTCTTCGTAGGTGGTACGTAGTACGTGTTCGTTTGCGTGAACAGCGAAATCAGGTCGATCCGTTAATGGTTCTCTCTTCGGAAATGAAGCTTGACGAAGTTGAAGGTCCAGCTTGAAATTCCACTCCCGCGAGGGTATCGTAGCAATCGCGAATGCCAGATGGATGAATTGGGAGGGAACGCCGGCTATAAATACTTTATTGAACCAAGCAACTTATCTCAGGTGCGATCGACGTTTATTTGGCGGGATAGGCAGGAAAAAATATCGGTATTATAACAGGCGGCCGCTTATCATATCTGGAACATACGCGTCAGATTTACTGCGTCGTTAGTCGTTGGCGACTGGTGCATTTTGCATCCGTGTTCCCGATATTCGCGCCATTTAAATTCTCTGCTCATCGGCAGCCCCACTCTCAATGCGGCGCGGCGGTGTACCACGGAATAATCTACTGATCGCGCTCGTCTGACAAGAGAGGAAAGCCGTGGAGTCCGACTGGTGAAGATTGCGCGGGTGTTAAATGCGTTCCAGCTGCTGCTTCAGGCAGCTTACTCGTCATTGATGAAAAGGTTGAAATACAAAGCGGCGAATACAGTAGACTACGGTCAACGGATTACCACTGACGCGCAGTTCGAATGTATATTTAGATTCAGAATTCCATACGGGATTTTTAGCCAAAAAATTTGCAATTATACTTCTAAGCTCTTAAGATAAAACCAACTGGGATTGGAATGTTTTAACACAAGTTGGAATTGGAGCAAGTTTCCGTCGGCAGCGCTCATTCTTTCGGCTTCTTGGACTTTCTCGTCGCGTTCATCCCTTTGAAAGTCCATGGACCGTGCTGGTCGTAACTAAATTTCGCACTCTTGGGAGGGGGTGGCGGACATGACGGAAGTTTCATTAGTCGCGCGAATTAAACGGCGAATCCGCAGTTCCTTCAACAGCGAGGTTTCTCGCTTGAGATCGAGCAAATGAATCAAGGCATAGTCCTACGAGACGCAATCAAGGCCAGCCGACTTGTGCCATGGAATTTCTAATTAAATCATCCGATTTGAATTCCTGATCAACACATGTAAATGCGTTATTGGGAGAGTACCCATGCCCACACTTTGCAACTGTATTTGCCAAGCGAAGTTCTCGCGTGGGCTGTGACGTAGTCTGAAGAAGGAAGGAACCCTTGTCAAGAGGAGCAGCTGGTCTCAATTTCTAGAGACTGAAGCGGGCAATCGATCAAAGTGTGAGCGAGCAAGGGAACGGGAATTGGCGAAAATAAATCTTCACGAAAGTCTTACGCAGCACGCGCTTACAGAACTAGCGAATACGCTCTTGCAGGGTTTAAAGGAGCTCTCGTGAGCCTCTGAGAGAAAACCACCGGCGAGACCATCTACTCGAGGCTAATGGCGAGTCGCCGAGTGGCGTAGCCAAGCTTTAAAGCCACTCGCGGCACTTGCACATCTCGCTGCGAGCTCCTCTTCTTCCTTCGGCTTCTCTTGGATTTTTTGCCGCGACATGCTGCACCATACCAAGCAAAAAGACCATCGGCTTGCTGACAGCACGCGTGAAATCCGATCGATTCACCCTTTATATCGCGATGCATTCGTGTAACTGGAATGCCCTCCACAGCGGAAGATCCGGTCACGTTCTCTTCCGAGGTTGCAGATTTGAAATTCGCGTGGAAATGGGGAATTCGTGCTAAAATTGCGATCACGATCCACCCAAGGATATCCGCTGTTTGCCCTCTAAAGAACAGGCATTCTTGGAAGGGTATCCCACGGAATGAGTGGCGGCGTTACGTGACAGGGATTTCTGGAAGTCCTCTGAGACCTGCGATTGCCTGATTTCCGCGAGTCTCTTGCCGTTCAGGCGAATTCCTCGCTGCGATAGCGGCGAGGCTCCTTTTGGTCTTCTTTTTAAGAGACTACCGCGGAGACAACCTACCGCAAGGATTACGTCACCACGATGCGCGTGAATTACTCGAGCGTGACATAACGTGGATTAACGTTAAATTGGCGCATCGCTCGCGAAGAAAGGAGAAGAGTAAATGTATGTGTGCTCGACGGTCCTTAACTCCCTGGTTGCAATTGCGACGCGAGAGTTCCGTCAGTCAACAATTTATGGTCGATCCTCACCTCGTAACGAGCTTCTCCGCTACTTCACACTCGTTGGGATGGTATTTTATCTGTCACAGTGGCCCGATTGCTTACGACACGTAGGCAGGCAACTCGGTATAAAATAGATGGGTTTGATTGTAGAATAGAATAGGATTTTTGTGAAACTAGGTGATGAAACGAAGTTCAATTGGTAATATTAATCTTGTAATTCTTAAATTATGTTTCAGAAGGCCGCGAAACGCCACTATCGCCACCTCCGCCATCGAGTTCCTCGGTCCAGACCTCACCTCGTGGATTGGGTTACACTTGCGGTCCCATCGATGGATCTTTGTACGCTGTGGTGCACCAGGGTGCTACCGGTGGAGCCCGTGGCTCGCCATTGACAGTTTCCATGGACAGCGGGATCAGCAGTGCTCCGCCACAACGACCGAGTCCACCAGAACCCGAGCCGGATCAAGCTCACGGCGATCTTGACAAGCTCCTGCATGATATGATGCTTACTGTAGAGGTAGGTCTTCCTTCTTGCAATTTCCAACCGCACTCGATCTTTACTCGATACGATAACTTTACTTGGATATAAGTAATATATTCTCTTTTAACAGTCGATGCCAGATCCTCCAACGGATGATTATAGTCGAACGGACAGAAGTGACAAGATGTACATTCATGAAACTCGTAGCTACAGTAGTCACACGAGCAGTCATCCAACTTCAACCTATTCCACTTTGAAAGATTCCTACAGAAGCTACGGTGCCGGGAAGGAATCGAGTCCTCCTTACAACTCCAGTAGTAGTTACAGTACCTTGAAGAACGAGTACAGGGACTCGTCGAAAATTGATCACCGCAGGGAGGATTTCGATTACCGCGTGTCACCTGATCGAAAGATATCCGAGTCATCGAGCGAATCCTATAGAAAACATACCGACTCGTTCTCGCCGCCTGGAAACATTGACTACATCGACGAGGATATTCCGTATCACGCGAGGCAGGCTAGTCAGCCGTTCTCTTATGGTGCTACTCCAGATATGATCAAGCACCAGAAGCTTTCGTCTCCGTCTCTGGTACGGAAAGCGTCGGTTCGCGGCACCGCTCCAGTAGTCGACTTTGACGACATTCTAGGAGAGAGCTCGCGAAGACCAATCAGTCCTCTCAGTCCAAACACACCGGATCCACCCCCAGAGTTCGCAAATGGTCCTGTCAAGCACAACAACGATCACACTGACGGGTAAGAATTCAGCAAGCTCATTTAGAATCCGATTTAACGCTGTTCCCGTTATATGCATCGCATAAATTGGCCATAACCGACTAATTAATTTTGACAAAGTCAAGCTAAGCTTCCGTTTTGCTCTATATACGTATACTCCACGAGTCATTATGACTCGGCGAAGAGGAGTTTTTCTGGCAAGGTTCCCGAATTATCATCGTGAGTGCCGGTGAGTGCTGGTGACTGTTAGCCAGCGCAACAAATCCCATAATTAAATTCTCAGCCGGTGTCTAATAATACATTGCGGTGGCCGACAGTCGTTAGTCGAAAGTGGCGCGAGCACGCTCGATAAATCGCGGTTCGTGGAGGCTACCTATTGTGAAACGGGAGATTAGGCAGTTTTCACGGGAGTTTCGTCGAGAAAAGCGAAGCAAGTGGGTCGTTCTCTCCTTCTGGCAAAGCTTCCAGAGGCACTGGCAGAGCCAGTGCGTGTCGCAATGCGTCGTCCGAAAGGGGAGCCGCAAACGAACCACTGATTCCCCGCTTCACCGCGCCGGAACCAAAAGAGAAAGAGTCTCGGGAAAGAGAACCCGGACTGCGGAGTTTCGAGAAGGACGACGAAAGGTTTCCCCGAGTCGACGAGGACAATTAATAAATTGTCTACCCATACGCGTACACGATTGCGCCGGTACCGCGCGTACTGCCGGGAATGGTAAATGCGGTCGCCGTGAGTCATTGTCGTTGGTAAAGCACGTAGTGTACTTACTACAAACCAAGAGAGAGAGAAAAAAAAAGACGGACGAGCCACTGCGTATTATGAAAGACGACCTACAGTCGAATCACGAATCTCCGTTGTGGAATGGAACCTTCTACACGTGTTCCATTAAGCTTGCTTCTCATGCACATTGAACAAAATTAAATTCAATCTATCCATACAATTAGTATCCCATCGAAACGTTTAACGTAGAAGTGCATACGAATAAACAGGATTATTGGATACATTTGCATAGGTATTAATATACATAGAGAGATGGATAACGGTGGTGGTTGGAGGCCCGGGCCTCCCGGTAGCCAATAATGTTACTTTGCCAATTTACCAGAGTACTCGGGTGGCCAGATAAAGTGGCATTGTAAATTACAATGCGCTATAATTTCTCGAGTGCAGCCGCAACGCAGAGCGTTCCGTAAACAGCGCTAAAGCGACAGCTTGGAGTAATTTGTTCCTGGCCAATTCAATTTTAATGAGGGAAATAGATGGCGAAGGGGGGGAGAGCGGTATGGGCAGCTCGTAAATTTGAAGCTCTGCGGATTGTAATTCGGCCATTGAGCCCACGCTATACCGCGGCATTTCACGAATGAAATCGCATCTCGTGAATGGAGAGGAGAGAAAGCCGCAGGCAGACCAGCCAGTTATGAGGGAGCTCGCTTAGCGAGTTTCTTAATCGCAACGCGCTTTATCGGCTTCGTCGGACCAGATCGGGATGTCGCCGTAAAATATGTATGTCCTGTTGGGAGTTGTGAGACGAACGCGAGAAACCCACCATCCGTAGGAGCCGTGAAAATAAACGTTGTTGCTGGGCTTGGCTCAAAGCGCGAGACTGCACGGTTCCCCGGATATTTACGAAGGCTCCAACCAGCAGGGAGAAACGAGCGACGTTTATGGTCGAATAGGTCGACAGACGTTTGGCAGGTCTGCTTTCTCAGCCGCAAAAGAAGTCCTCCTTTGGAGGTACCGACACTCCCAGGTTCTCGGGAGGCTTTCGGATCCCCGCCGTATAAAGCAACCCGAGGTCGCCTTTCGCGTTTCGCTTTTCCCGTGCTAATTGCCGAAAACCGTTGGATATCCTTCATAAATTGCCTGGCTGTATTTCGATGATAACACTACGGAACGAGTCTCGGTCGATATCAACAGGGTGAAATTTAATTAGCGAGCAGTCGTTACGTAATTTGCCCTTCTGTTTCTGGTCCTCCGTGTTTCTTGGAAAATTTGCCGTGGATCCTATCCGTTTCGCAATTCCAGGGGGAGAAAAACAGTTGCTGGAAGGAAAAGAGAATAAGAGAGAGAAAGAGGGAAGACGATGGAAGAGACCGAAGAACCTCTTCTATTTTTGGGATGCGCTCGCCCTCTGACATAATTATAAATATAGAACGGGCGAGACGGGCTAAATCGGCCGTCGTGGAGCCAGGGACAGTCTCCACCCTCTTCCATTCGCGGTTCTTCGATCTCTGCATATCTGTGTCTCTCTCCCACTTTATCCATCTCTCTTTCTCTCTCTCATCGTTGCCCCGATCCTCTCGGTGCCTTCTCCGCGGGCGACTTTCCCAGAGTCGCCGCGAATCCCGAGATCCGACGGACCCGGATCCGGAAGTCATAGAGGAGCCCTAGGAGTGAGAGCACAAAAGCGGCTCATAAAGGCGGGTATAATTTTCCTTGGTGGGGTTCGGCTTCCGGCGTCGACTCGTGCGCTCGTCCTCCCTGGACGAGCGCTCCTCTGGCCTCCTTGCCTCAATTTTAGCTTTTGTGTCTCTTCTCGGCATGAGTTTCTACCTCGCGAAAAATCCACCAAGAACCGTAGGAAATGCGACTCCCTGATGTATTGTTATGCTTTTGTATCCTGCACCCGGGCGTGCCTAGTCTGCACCCTGCATCCTAGCGCACTTTGCCGATCGCATTATGCTGCTCTCGCGCAACGATGCGCTCTTACTGCATCTCGTTACGTTTTGTTTTCGCTATGAGATTTAATAGTGCTCTATGCCACCCTTGGGGATGCAGCTTCACGCGATATAAATTGTGCAGGATTTAGTTACAGCATCCGGAAAGTGGCCGGATACGAGAGACGTAAAATAATAGAGTTGTGAAATAATAATTATAGCTGCTTCCACAAAATGCCTGGAAAATTCCATTCCCTCTAGTTTATTATTTTCAAGACTATTTTTTACGGGATTAGTTGCTCGTGCGAATTCGCTCAGTGGGGTTTTTGCTTTCGAATTGTAGGGTGACTGCGCACTGAGTGCATTGCCTCGTTACGCAAATGAGTTCTTGAGATGTAGGCACGCGTCGGCAATTACAGTTTACGAGGCGACTGATTTGAGCAGCGACCCAACATCTGCGGTAATTTCTGTTGATTCGCGCGAGCGTCAGCCCCCCCCCCCCCCCCCCCCCCCGTGCTAGTTAACGGACTGCATTTAAGTCGAGATAACTAATGATAACGAGATAAAGCCTAAGAAAGAGGAATTTCCTTGCGGCTAGTGTAGCTCTCGAATCATGCTCTGCCTGGGGAATAGCGTTCCGAGGCCAGTTCACTCTTTGATGTTTGCGCTCGGTCACTGTCGCTCACTTTACGATTCTATTAGCAAGCTCGGTGAAATCTTAGCAGAGAGAAGACTAATATGTTCCCTGCAAAAGTCGAGATTCATATCGTATGAAATCCAGGATATTTTTCTTGCGCTATTACTGGAGCATCGCCAGCTACTGGATTAATATCTCCGATGCTCTTGCATTACTTATTACGATAGCCCATTTACAACGACTTGGCCGAGCGTTCTTCGCGCTGCTGTTTAACCTGGCACCATCGAGAAATTTCCTTTTAGCCCCGATTTATAATGCATGGCTGCACGTGATTTCCGCGGAAAGGTAAATCGATTCTACGTAGGATTTCTTGTCGGATTCTCGTCGAGGAAGAAAGGCCACCAAACTTCTCGAGGAATCCGCGTCGAACGGTGTAATCTCGCCGTCGTTCCATTAGTCGTACCCCCCTCTAATGCTGCAGTTAGTTCCATCCTTCCGAGCAAACAAATTAATTCTCAAACTTATAATTCATACATCGATAATCGCCAGTCGTGAGAACACAGTTTCGCTCGTGTCCTCTCTGCCAAGCTAGATTAATCGAGCTTCTGGGATAACTGGGGTGTGGCTATTCTGGAAGGTCAGCGCATAAATTTGGCTGGGAGCAAAAAGAAGCATGACTTACGTTTATTATTTCGTGGTGGGAGGAGAGATGGATAGGGAGGGTAAAAACAGAGGCTGAAATCAGTGGCCCGAAGCGACCTCATCGATCAGGATGCAATTATCAGGATCCCGTCGTGGTGGGTCCTGATTCCGGGCTTCCTTTCCTTTCTTTTCAACTACGACCAGTTGGTTTGTTTCTGTCATGACGACTCTTTGTTACTGAACTCCCATCTCTCGCTCTTGCTTGTTCTTCTGAGAAAGTTCCGCCATCCATTTCCATCTCTGCGTTCTCTGGTAGCACCTTCAAGATGCCTTTCAAAGGAACGAAAGTGAGAAGGCGGCACGGCGCGAGCTACAAAATGAAGCACTTGTACAACAGGATTCGCGATTCTTATCAGTGCGGTATTACATTCCCAGAAATCCTGTTTTTCCACTTGCCTCCTTGGAAGAGAATTTATGATCGCGTGAAATGAGAGAAGGTGGTCTCGGGATGGAAACATTGAAGGTTGCCTTTGCTTGCACAGGTTGTCGTGGCTGAGGCAACAGCAGTTGAAGCTTGCCGCCAGACGCGATGAGAGGAATCCAGGAAAGATATGGCGACAGGAGACCGGAAATCGTGTTATTGGTGAACTGAGGAGCCTTCAAAGAGGAAGACTACGTCACGATGGATATGCCAGTGATTCAGCTGTTCTCGACGACGACGACGACACTTGGACACCGAGCTCCATATCCGGTCAGGTAAGCATTAACCTACAATACATATAAATCTATCTACACATTGCAATTTGATCTTTTGATACATTCAATGTCACAAACCTCTCCTCGCTTAAAGACTCCTCCCTCTGTTCTACCAGATGCAGGCGAGGACTATCCCATACACATCGGCCCCAGCGAGTCCTCTGCTTCCGCAGAGATCGAGCAGCCGGAAGTACAATGGCAGTGTTGGCACTGGTACGTTGGGCAGGCCGCGCGCAGAAAGCATGAACGAACGGCCGTTTGTGTCGGTGAAGCGAGCTTACGACTACCGCAAACACAGCGACAGTCAGGTAAGTAACGAGCCGCTCGATCCCGTAAAAACGTACTCGCTCACGTAGCTCTTGGCTGGAATCTGGTGCACCGTGGATCGTTTCGACCGAGTTGGAAAATACCAAGCCGGGTCCCGACGGTTGTTTTTAGCGCGTGTAAGCACGAATGCTTATTCGTGCATTCGCGAAAAATGTTTATCGAGTCGTTGAGCCGCTCCAGGAAGTGGTGAACGCTAGGATGGTAGCCATCGCTACAAACAGCCCAACTGTTTGTATAATCACTAATAATAGATCTAATGAATCCGATACATCGGCACGCTCGATTCTAGCTCGCGGCAATCAGATGTCGCTGGCACGAACACTGCAATTTAGACCCCATAGTTAGCAAGCAAATGCAACAACCCTTCGGTAGTACTGTGTTTTATAGTCACACCCCACGGTTAAACCCTTTTCAACAGTAAGACTTATAGTTTTAGAGTGTACAGCGTTGCGAGATTATGCCCCCCCCCCCCCCCCCCCCCCCATAGATCGCCGTTTAACCCTTTCTTGTGCCATATCATTAAGCCCTCCGATACGGAGGGACACTAAAGCAAATGCTTAGATTCGCTAACAGGACCTTCTAATTTCGCTAAATTCACTATTCCGCAAACTCTCTCCCGAGTGTATTTTGCTTTCTTAACAACGAAACGGAGCGCGAATCGAGCGCAAACCGAACCGGCCTCAGGGGAAGTGGAGGAGTGTACGAGCCGGAAGGCACGAAAGGAAAGGATTAAATCACCGGCTCCCCTAGCATGAAGCGCTTCGCTTGCTTTTCAGAGCCCTCCGACATCTCCCCGCACGGGCTTAGCAGCCGTGGCACCCTTAGGATTAGCGATGCAACACCACCAACAACAGCAGCAGCAGCAGAGTCAAAGTGCCTTACATCCGGCAGAGAAGTCGCCACCACCGCGACCAGAATCGCGCAGTGATAGCTTCGCTCGCGCGGATGCTCTACTGCGCGAACATCGGATACAGCACCAACAACAGTACACGACTGGCGGTCTAACGAACAATCACCATCACACGGAGCACGCAAAACAATCCCTTTTGTCACAGGATCTCAGTTCACCGGTTCGAATGTCGCGACCAGAATCGCGAAATCGAACGATGTTGTCTCATCAGAGCTGTAGAAGCTACGGCAGTGTAGTGACCAGTAACAATGTTGATGAGAGGACAGACCAGGTGGACGCGGGATTGTTAGCACTGGTAGATCAGCAGCTAACCGGCCAAAACGCGAGTGATCCTCTCGTGAGCCTCATACAGTCACTCGCCGAAATTTCACCTACCGCACCCGCACCCTCGGCCGCGGTCGTGACTAACAAGCCCGAGAGTAGTCATTCTACGAGCGTCACCACGAATCCACCGGCTGTGAGCAACACCACTGCTAATGCGACCACTAATCCCTCCCCTAACCAGTCGCCCAAAGCATGGCAGAATTGCACCCAGGTTTGTCCTGCCTAAACGCTCTCACGCTATGCGTGCTACCTTGTTTCTTTCACTGTGCACGATAGTTTGCGTTGCAATACTACTTCGTGTGTAGTCGTGACACTTTGACACAATGCTTCTACTCTTATCCATTTGACAAATATGATATACATGCGTTGTTTTAAATTTTCAAAGCAATTGCAATTGAAGCGTTGTTTCGTAGTACACATTTTTTTTCTATGTGTACGATACTTCTTGAATCGTTGTCTGGCACGCCCAGCTTTGCCGACAAAGCGAGAGCAGCGGGTACCAAGCCGCGCTAGATCGCTTTATCGGTTAATTAGAATTGCACCTTCCTGTCTCTCCCGTTACGGTGTACCGATGAACGCTCACTGATAAACGATACTCGGAATTCGCAGTCTCACAATGACTCGTCATCGTGGACTGAGAGAAGCATAAGCCCCGGAAGTGTGGTCGTCGGCGGCGCTTCAAGACCGCAAACGCCAGCCTTTCCGGTGCATCCGCGGACACCATACGTGAACAACTCCTCGCCTACCGTCACTTTTGCCTCTGATCGATCCTACGCTATCAACAACAGCTACAATGTCAACAACAACAACAATAATTTGAACAGCATCGAGTCTGGTGGCAATAACAACAACAACAATGTAGGAAACTACGGAACCGAACGAACGATCTACATCGAAGAACGGAGAGACGTCTTGAAAGAGACGGGACTTCCACCCAAGAGTCCGACAACACAGCGGTAAGGATTTCTTATTTTCCTAAATATCAAATTTTCTTATTTCCCCGGTTTTACTGTTAATAACGAAGTTTGAGTACCCTGCGAGATATTAAACTGCAGTCCTTTTTGTCAATAGTGCCCATCAGTAATCGTAAATAGTTAAATTTTTTTTCAAGATATTATCTAGCAATTTACAATTTCCAAATCGCATTATCCCCTTTAATACTGACTGACCCTTTAAATGAAAGAGATATCCAACGAGACGAGGATTATGATGAAGGTATTCGTGATTCTAGACGCTTGAGTTTTCCGGCAAGCGGGTCACTTAAACAATCGCATAACAAACGATGGCCGCTCAATAATCAATCGGCGTCGTACGACTATAGGTAATATATGATGAAGATTTCATCCGCGTGGAAATTGAATTATAGTACTTGAATGACGGTATGAGTAACGATCACACTCGGACAGGAATTGTCCGCCTCAAGGATGCACCGTAAATGTTCTTTGTCGTGTCACTAACCGTACGCGTCGTGAAAAGAAAAATTGCAACTGTATTGGATTGTTCGATGAGATTAATTTTTTCCATCTGATAGTACAGTAACGATATGGAATCTCATTGTCACAGTTGAGACTTCTCGACCAATTTCAATGCAGTTGCACAATACAGTAATAATATGAGTAATGTAAAAATATAATAAGAACCACGCAACTACAGTGTGTCCTGCACTCGTCGAACTAACAAAAGCTCGAGCTTACTGCATCGTGTATCCGAAATGGAGATTGTCATGCAACCAGTATATCTACAAATTTTGCATCATTAAAGTGGAACAAATTGACATCACTCGAATATAATTCAATCCAATACTTTCATAATAAATATATAAAATCGGTCCGATTTCCTATATATTTTTCCTATTTTATACATGCAAAATTCAAAATAAACATCGCAACATCGATTTAACTAATTGTTAAATATTAATTACATATTGCTATTGTGTCACGATCTATCGAATCACATCCTGCCCTTTACACGCTATATAGTTTGTCAAATGGATCCTTTTCCCAATGTATGTAATTTATTCGAATGTGTTTCTGTGACGTCTATCATTCTGCACGATTTTCTCTCCACACACACACACACACACATTGTGCCTCGCCCACGTGTCTGTCTGCACGGAATATACATAGTTCGATAGTGGCGTGATGGTTTTGTAACAATGCCTATGATTACTTGCTTGCAGCAAGGACCGACCTGTTTCTCCGATAAACGAGTCAACGATGTCACAGCCGCAAGCGATCACACGCAGCCCAGGAACTCCGACTCACATGGAATTCGCGCAAAGCCCGAAGGTGAGTTCGATTTGAGAAACGACTAAATTAAAGCCCTGTTCATGCTTGGCCTGTTTCTCTTTTTAATGCTACTTAAGTGAGAACATATTCTTAAAGGGAGAAACCTATTTCTTGGCATTTCAGAGTGCAACGTCGTACACTTCGATCAACAGCGGTGGCCAATCGTCCCCTCAGGTGCAGTATTACGGTTCGAGACGTTCAAGCGTGCACTCGAACACCGAGCCTCAGGAAGTAGCCGATGCCAATGTGAAGTTCGTGCGAGACACCAGCAGGATCTGGTACAAGCCAAACATATCTCGGGAGCAAGGTAAGGATTTTATTCAGAAACAGTAAAACTTTCTACGAAGCAAATTTATTGTACATATACAGATCGATTGAGAGAGGGAGAAATTCAACCGAGAACAACAATCTTGTTATAGCAATCTCAATGCTGAAAGATGCAGCGCCAGGCACGTTCGTGGTGCGAGACAGCAATTCTTTCCCGGGTGCATTCGGTCTGGCGCTTAAGGTAGCAACTCCACCTCCAGGTGCGCCAAGTAGCCCTCGAGATCCATCGAGCGAACTTGTCCGACACTTCCTCATCGAGCCGACCTCCCGAGGGGTGAGGCTAAAGGGTTGTCCGAACGAACCAGTGTTCAGCTCCCTCTCGGCGTTGGTATATCAGCATAGTTTGATGGCGATGGCTCTGCCTTGCCAGCTGCTGTTGCCCGAGCCGGAAGCTGCAGCCAGGGCTCTCGACTCACCTGGTACTAACAGTACTCAGCAGCTCCTAGCTCAAGGAGCAGGTACATATCAATATTAATTACATTACCATGCACCGACTATGCCCCATAGGACTTAGGCATTAATTAGAAGGTTGTTTTACTTGTGTTGCAGCTTGCAATGTTCTATACCTCTACACCATAGACACCGAGTCTCTAACGGGGCCTCAAGCTATTAAGAAAGCAGTCACGACTCTCTTCGATCAGAAGCCTCTGCCCACTGCTACCATCGTGCATTTCAAGGTATCCACGCAGGGTATAACGTTGACCGATAACGCGAGGAAACTCTTCTTCCGGCGACATTATCCGACGAACAATATTAGTTACTGCGGCCTCGATACCGAAGAACGCACGTGGGACTTTGCCAGCGAGGAAACGGGAAGACCACTCAGTGCCCAGTAAGTGTTTACTTATCAAACTAGTTTTGTTGATCAATTTATGGTTAACGATGACTCTATTCTGTCTGTATAGCCGCTGCTTTGGGTTTGTCGCGCGAAAACCAGCCCACAAATCGGACAATCAGTGCCACGTTTTTGCCGAGCTGGAGCCCGAGCAACCTGCCACAGCCATCGTCAACTTTGTGAACAAAGTCATGATGGGGAACTCTATCGCCAAAGCCAACATTGTCTAAAAATTCCCCATTCATTTTTTTATACTGCCAGGTCAATCGGTACGATTACTGATCAATAGCATTTTCTCTAAAGCCGATGAAATCGAGCTTGGCATATCCGTGATCTGGCAGAAATCATACGAATTCGGGGTAGAAATAGAATATGTATCCCGAATAAAATCGAACAGATGAATTCGACAAGCAACGAGCTGGTCCGGATACCAGTGTCAGACGAGGTTTCTCCGGGCCAGAAAACGGAGATTCGCCAACGAGACTGCTTAAGCATAAACGATATTAATTATTGATCTTTCGTAATACGTCTCTATGCATTTCGTGAAAATAGCATTGAGTCAGTAGGGTATCCACGTTATAAACGATAAAGTAGAAATTGTATGCTACTATTGATCGCGCAAGGGGCAAGCTAAAAGCTTGCCATCTGTAGATCGGAGGATACAAACGGACGAAACAGGTATATGAAATGCAGGAACCTATTCCATCCTCCCGTGAATGTACACGCTCGAGATCAGAAAGTTGTTGTTATAATTATCGTTACTGTTGCGGATTTAACTTAGCGGATAGTAGAGTAATATAAATGACATTAAGGAGCAAAGTACGATGATGCAACGCACTCGGTGTTACGCCATTTCTCTACTGTTGGAATCCGAGGCGATTATAATGGACAGTCATAATTTCACTGTTACTTGAGTTGCGACTAAAGCAAAAAATTCAAGGCGAACAAACGAGGATTAGTAAGGGTTTAAGTATAAAACTGAACCCTGAAGAACGGTGTTTACGGACTCTTGGTAATCTTCGCATTGACTATACACTAAGTGAAACTTTCTTATACGAGTTTTATTGTGAGCACACTGCTCCCCAGATTCAGATGATATTTACAAGTCTTTTAACCCGTTTTCCGACGTGACGCGTCACAAAGGACACGGCTTAAGTAATTTTTCTATAATGAAGTAACAGTCATTTGTTTATATTAACGACGGGTTTAATTCGTGCAACCACGACTGGGCACGCAAATATGTGTGTGTGTGTCTTTTTACCGGGAAAAAAGAACCTGCACGAATCGCGGCGTCATACTTTGCTTCCGAGACAGCCTATTACATACACGAAGAATATGCACGTCAAGATACCGATAGCCCGTAGTCATAGTTGAGGATAATCAACCGTGCTCTTCGCACTTATTACGAAGAGTATCGCCCATTCGAAGCGAGCTCGAGTGTATCGCCACGCAAAAAATACACCGCCACGAACATGATCGCACATTCTCTAAACCTCTCACGCACACTTTACACATACACACAGCGAAATACATCATGTTACACTTGGGACTCTCGAGTAATGTTTATGGCGGAAATGTTGCGTCTCCGATGCGAGCGCGCCGATTCCAAGGCTCCTGCATACGCGACCGCGGAAGCCGCGTTATAAATAACTGTAAATAGGTGTTACCCAGAAAAAGTAAGTTAACGAGATATCCACACGGTGGAACGCCTTATATCGTAACACAAGTGCCGATCGAGGCGTCGCTACCACTCGCGTACAGCCGGTCTAATGGGTAAGAATGTAGTCAGGAGATCCTGACGCGATTCCTTCAGAATTAGAATTATCCAGAGAGGTTCGAGGGGAGAAGGAGTCGTTCAAATGGAAAGGCCATCGAGACGGAACTAATAAACGATACTCGAAGAGGAGGAGTACTCTCGGCGTTTATCGACGAGCATCACACGCGTCATTTTCTTTGCTGGCCCCCCCGTAGGTTCTTGCCATTATTCGATCTCGTTCTCGCGAGGACATACCTCCGCGTGCCCATTGCGCCGAGGATTCTCGCGAAGAACGAGTCTGAGCAGTCAATTATTACGAAAGAATGTTATATATAATTACGACAATACGCGCCACTCGAGGATACGACGGTCAACTTTCAAGATCGTTGAAGCTCGAAGTTGCGACAAGCTCTGTTCTCTTTATAATGTCCCCTTGTCTCTTTTTGTTGCCTAATTTCAGGGGAAGATCGGTCGGGTACGCTCATAGCCACCTCTGCACCGTACAAGCCTTATGAATGGCGCAATCTTGATTAATAAGAGGGTGGCAACGTTCGTTAGACCCCGTGCTAGTCAAAATTCAATGTGTATACCCCCCAGTGGTCAAAGAATTCGACGAGATCTGGAGGGCCCGGCCGATCGCACTTGCGGCTCCTTTTGCGTTTTTGTTGTATCCGAGCGACCACGCTCCGCTCCTTGTCTTATCTCTATCTCTATCTCTATCTCTCTCTATCTCTCTCCTACACACGTCAGCAGCCGACTAACAGAGTAATATTAATTTAACACGAGTCATTATATTAATTACTATTATAATTATAATGGTTATTATTACTTATTTACGGCCTATTACTACGGAAGTTCACGCAGTAATTGTATTGTTGCATACCGCATAGGTATATCCATAGAGTTGTAACAACAATAAATCATATTCGCAGCGTAACTAGGCTATATTTATTCCAGTAGCACTTTTTTCTCATTAAAAGAAATACCAGTGTAAGAACACCAAAGATAATTCGATCAATACCGGAAGAAAAATTGTATCCAGTAAAACCAGCTTTCCGGAAGTTCTTTCAGTAAGAAATTCCTTCGGAACATCTGGGTCGACGTAGATCCCACAAGTTACGACAGTTTCATTTTAAAACAGTTAAGTTGATCATATCGCACCGTCTAATTCTCCTATTTGCTGCTCCGTTGAGTATTATTATAATTTTACTGAAACTAGGACGAAAGAAATATATATTTGCATTATAGTGCGGAGTTTCAGATTGCACGTGTAACAAAAAGGAACAGCAGTTCACATTTATAATAAGCAGAGACGTTAGATGCGTGTTGGTATATTCTATCTTCATCACGCAATGCACTGTTTACTACTCATACTTTTGAATAATCAAGCTGAACAGTAGTATCCTTCCTCGCACGACTTATTATAGAAAATTAATCTTCCTCCGGAGAATGCCAATGAAAAGTTTAATAATTCACCTTATTTAAAAGAGAAGAACCATGTGATGACCTGCATTTTTATTTACCTTCTTATTGTTAGTACAATGCCACTAATCATTATCTCAAGATATTCTTTTCTCATCCGGTTGATGCGTGTCCCCGGGACAGCTATTAGTCGAAGCGAGAAAAAGAATGGAATACCTTACCAAGCGGATGATTTATTCTATTTACCAACGGTCCACTATCACTCAACCGTCGAAACCGTTGGCCACGCACCGTGGATGCTGAGCCACGAGAGTTGACCAGTGCAATCCCGTAAGTCAGTTGGAATCCGTAGAACAGAGTAGTGAAACCATCCTGTTTCGCGGTACCCCGTGAACCGGTCGCGAGTTTACTGCTGGTCCGATCTTCAGCCAGATGAATCGGGCAGTCCACCACGAGACTTCGAGACGACCACATATCCTTGGCCTGATCCAGGCCCAACATGGATCAAGGATCTATTCTTCGTATCCTCGTAGCTGTGATTCTACTTTGGGTCTACGCTTGTTCTGTGAATTCCACGCCCTATCCTTCCGACTACCTCACCCTTGGTTATCGTGAATATAACTGTACTTCTTTCAAGAAGGATCAAACGTCCTTGGAAAACGGTGCACGAGCGATAAGTAGGTTGGTGTCTTCCAACTCAATGTTTTTCCTGGGATATAGTTTTGTAACAGGCAAAAACAGCGTGTTTAAATTAGTGAAAAAGCGCGACATGTGTGGATATGCATCAGTGAAATAGGGTTCGATTTAAACACGACAATACCCGCCAAGTTAGACACCTGGTTACTTTACTGGTTGGCAGTGGCTTTTGTTTGCCAATTTCAATTACAATCATTTATCATTAATCACTGCTATCGTCAGTTCGCGAGATTAATCGAAGATCGTCACGATGGTTGTTTAACGGGCTTTCCAATTGATTCGAATGATCATGGTTTAGGAATAACGTTAGGTTGTCTGCAGTTACAGAACATCTGACCAGGTCTTTGAAAAGCGTCATACAAGACCAAAGAACACGTCATTAATTGACGGAGCCAGAGGATTTTCTTTTATCGATATCGTCGAGACAGTCATAAGTGTGGTGATCAATGGCATTGGCAGTCTAGTGTCTGGGATTATGGGGCCGGAGAAAAGGTCAAAGTCACGGCCGGCAAGGGTTAGCTACAGAAATTATCAGCTTGTAAGGGTCTTTCCAAACACTGAAATCCAGGTTAATGATTTACGGGAGCTCAGAGATGCTGAGCCAGAGGAAGTCAAGTTTTGGACTCAACCTGTTAACAATAGGTTTGAAGATTCAATTACATAAATCTTGGAGCAGTTTGAATTTGAAAGGAATTCTTAAGCGAACGTTCCCTATTTTAGAAGCGTTGATGTGGTAGTTGCTCCGGATTTGGTTCATGACGTGAAAGACTACCTGCGGGAGAAGAATATCGACTTCAAAGTTCTGATATCAGATTTACAGGTACAAATGTCACCCAGTACTTTGACACTAATTACACGATAAGTGTCAACGATAGTGAACAGTGATAGAAATCACTAGAAGCTATTATAGTCGACTAATTAATCTTCTCGGTCTAGCAATTGCTTATCTCACTATTGAAGAGTGTTATTTTTGTCACTGACCATAAATGACTGTTGTACTTTGACACAAATATTATCAAAGATATTTTTGTCTCGTGTATTTCATTAGAGATGATCAAACTGAATAAATAAATACCCCGAGACGCAGTCGAAATAGATTACAATAAATCATAGATTTAATTATCATACTTTGTCATAATAGAAAACGATAGCTTATCAGAATCCAAAGATGTCGAAGGAACAACGCGAAGATCTAGTGACAAGCCAGGGGCATACAATGACCTGGAAACGATATCATCGATACGGAGGTAAATGGCACTTTTTCGCAATGGAAAAATTTCTAATGATTCGCTAACACAATGAGTTATCTTTGTGCTTGCAGATATCGTTAGGTACTTGGAGTACTTGGCTTTCAAATATCCACAGTTAGTTGAGTTGATAACGATAGGTCAGAGCTACGAAGGTCAGCCAATCAAGATGGTCAAAATCTCAACTGGGCCTAATAAAGAGGGGGAGACTAAACCCGCTATCTGGATTGATGGAGGTGAGCCGATTCTTCCTTTCGATTACAGCGTTCTTTTTCTAGGACAATATTAGTACTTGCAATCTAGATTGTAGTACCGAGTCGAGAATAAAACTCAGCGAGAAGGAAGGTCATGATCTTTGTGCCAAAGTATTTGGATTGTGAGAAGTCATTATGCGAAATTCTAGATTCCAAGTTTTTATAAATCCACCGCGAACCGGTTATTTTTATTATTTACAGTGCATTACTGTGAATCCATATCGATTCGGTTGTATTCGTTACTTTATGTAGCGAACAGCCCTCTGATAGATTGGATAGGATGAACAAAGAATTCTGCTTCAGTGTTCTCGCATCAAAAATTTGTTGATGCTTTTATTGCGGATACTATCTTCCAGATGCTTCTCGCGATTGTGTAAAATGCGCGGTCATGATGTTTAAGATAGCTGCGCTTCTGAAGATGAGCAGTTACGAGCAATGATTGCTGTCCGATGTTGATTTCGAATATCCCAATGACTTGTCCTGCATCTACTGACGGATCACACTTTCTTCTTTAATAGTGTCTCATGTGCTTGCCGTGAGTTCATTAAGGATCAATTGCCTCTTTATGGTGCATAAATCAAAAGACAAAACGATGACGAAGCCTATCGGATAACTATTAGACTTTCCATAAAAAAATAATTATAATTACTGCACACCATTAAATACTGATAATCCAGGATTCATGAATCTGAAGTTGAAAACGCACCTGGTATTCCCCATAATCTTATATCAATATTAAACTGATAAAACCACAAGATATTAGAAGAATCCTCTCATAAGTTGCACGTGCTGACCTGACTGGTTCTATGCTGTTGAGTTCCGCTAAGCCACATCAACATACGTTTTAGAACCAGTTATTCCACGCGTCGCCCTTCGTAATGTCTTTTTTAAGCGCAGCACGCATTTTTGTTACCAAGTACACACGGTTTATTCCTGTTTCTTCTTCGGATCACGACCCGAAGAAAATGGTTAAAAAGATGCCCGGAGTTACATGAATATGCGGAATCGAATGCGCGGCAGGTTTTACCCGATTCCGTTCCGTTACTTTATTCTGTCGACGAATTGTCATCATGCCCGTAGGTATGCACGCTCGCGAGTGGATTGGCACTGCTGTGGCGACCTACATTTTGAGCCAGTTGGTTGAGAGGAATGCTTCGTACACTAAACTACTCGACAGTTCGGACTGGATGATCCTGCCGGTCGCCAATCCTGATGGTTATGAGTTCAGTCACATTGTGGATCGACTTTGGAGAAAAACACGCAGTCGACATTTCGAGAATGAAAATGAGAGCAGGTGGATTGTTGCTTCATGAAGAATTCATCCACTTATATGAGGATGTACGATTTTGATGATCTTCCACCTAATCGTATGCTGTTTTCTTGCAGATACACTTCATCGACTTTGTTTCAGTTTGTAAATCACTATGCTAGATGGTTCTGGGGAAACTGCGAGGGGGTGGATCCTAACAGAAATTTTGCGTTTCACTGGGGAGAAGCTAAAAACGGTGAAGCGAGTCATGAACCTTGTCACGAGACTTATGCTGGGCCACATCCATTTTCCGAACCAGAGACTAAAGCAATTGCTGATTATATTATGACTAATCGACAAAATATTAGGTAAAGATCGTTATTCAGAATGTATTAGACTGGAGAATATCTGGAATATGGAACACTGTAGTATTTTATTTCAGAATGTATTTAACACTGCATTCCTATTCGCAAATGTGGCTGGTGCCCTGGGGACATACTCGATCGAAGCCGACTGACTACTCGGAATTAGCAAACGTAGCTAGGAAAGCAATAAATGCAATTTCGAAAGTTCACGGCACTCATTACCAACTTGGTTTATCATCGGACCTGCTGTATCTCACTTCCGGTACGGGCACACTTTAATCACTGCTAGAGTACATAAATACACTTATAATCGAATCGTCACTCTTTGCAAATTGCGACAATAAAATTCTTGTTCGTATTTGCATTTATTCTGGAAATATCCACACTTGTGCGTGAGATAAGGTTTACCCGATAATTTGGGGGCAACCGGTGCATGCACGTAACAATCCCGGTTAATAAACAATCATGAATATAATCCTCGATTAGAACTGATAACGAATTCCAGAGGCTTCTGGTATAAGTTGTGAACGATACAGTTGAAAAGATAATCAAATTTAATTGCAGGAGCTTCTGACGATTGGGCGAAGGGTGTGGCTGGAATAAAATATGTATATACCCTGGAACTTCGAGACCGAGGGACCTACGGTTTTCTTTTGCCAGCTACTCAAATTGTGCCGACAGCTCGTGAAGTTTGGGCAGGAATTCGAACGATCGCTCGGCTAGTCACTTGCAACACGTGAATCTCTGCCGAATGATGTATTAGAAGAAAATTATTCACTTGCACCTGAAACGGTCACTTTCCGAATATAACGGGTTACTGTATGACTTCGTGCAGCAGTTTTAAAGATTCTCGAAAGATGAGATAAGACGGTTCCCTTTGAGCAAAGTACGATACGGTAAGATCGATGCGACATGATTATAGTGATCCACGACTGATAAGGCATTGGCCGACTAAATATTAGACTTGTTTGTTATCAAATAGTTTCTCGATTAGTTGGAGGACTCAGGTAATACAGACGGCGATGCAATGATTTTTTGATAACCTCGGTTACCTTAGGAACCTTGTTTTTTCTTTCCCAGATTTTTTCCGCAAAACTGGGTAACGCGGTCTAGGTCTGATGTCTTGTTTTACCTTCCTTATTCTCGTCCGCTATGTAAATATTGTAAAGTAAGTTGTAGCGGGATACGTACCACATGCATCGATAATACTTGCGTATCGTTGAGATTAGTAATTTATTATATACATATATCAAGTAGGTACTATAACGCGCGCGTTGTTTAAGGATAAATTAATAATTATTTGTAAAGCTATATGTAGTATATGTACTGAATAAATACAATGGAAAAAACTACCATCGAACTTTCTGAATGTAATGGATGTTTATTACGTTTTGACGTATTGAAAGCGATTTTGATCTATCGAATACGATTGAGAATTTTTATGCTAATCATTCAACGATCAAAAGCGTATGAGCTATTAGCATGTTAAGAACACGAGTCGTTATAAATAACTTGACTTCAAGTACGGTAGTATCAGTCTAGTCAAGTGGTCCTGTTATCAAGGGAAATTCAAAATTATCGTGATATTTGAGGTACTAGTTAGCTATATAAACGAGATACATTTTACCAGACGTCAGCTATTCATCAGCTAACAAGTCAATATGTTGTTCCAGAGTGTCTTAGCCGTTCTCCTTCTCTTCCAGGGTAAATGACTCGAAGCTTCATTACTATTAGCTTTTCTTCTTTCTAGGTAAACTAAAATTGAACACTTGTCTACAATTTCATATTTCTTACTTTAGCCTGCTCCGCTGGCTTGGTGCCCCGTATTACCGATGGTCAAACTGCGACGCCTGGTGAGTTCCCTTACCAAGTCTCCGTCAACTGGGGTATTCCTCCACTATTGAAGTACCGCCACGTCTGTGGAGGATCCATCATCAGCAAGAACTATGTCCTCACCGCTGGCCACTGCATCCTCCGTCTTGGTAAATTGAGGATTGTTGCTGGCAAACATGTGATCAACAAGGTCGAAGACACCGAACAAACCATCCAAGTTGAGAAGGCCATCGTCCATGAGAAATACAAGGGGTAAATATTCTTACTACCAATTTCTATCTCTTTTTATAGAATAGCATCTTGAAGCGTTAGATATTTAATATCTATTTCTTATTAGTGGTGTCAACCCCTACGACATTGCTATCTTGAAATTGGCAAGTCCTCTGGAATTCAACGATAGAGTGGCTCCTCTTAAGATTGCCAAGAAGGAGAAACCCGACAAGAATGCCGTTCTCTCTGGATGGGGCTCTGTTTCCAAGAGATTGCTCCCTGTTTCGCCTACTACTCTGCAGAAGGGTGAAATTCCAATCATCGACAATGAGAGCTGCCTCAAACAGTTGAACTCCGTGAAGACTATCTTTGGCAAGAAGGCTCAACTCTTCGACACTCAGATCTGTACTGGCGTTGACGACAGTGGACTCAAAGTTTCCGCTTGCTCTGTAAGAGACGACATTGGATTTCGTTATGAAGTACAAGTGATGAAAATCGATGCTAATATAATTGATTTTTTTTCTAGGGTGACTCTGGTGGCCCATTGGTGCAGTTCGGAAAGAAAAATATTTACCAAATTGGTGTTGTCTCCTGGGGAATGTACCCTTGCGGTTCTGGCATGCCTTCGGTATACACTCGCGTATCTAGCTACTACGAATGGATCAGGGAACATACCAACAACGAAGCTTTATTCTTCTAAATTTCTTTAAGGAGCTAACTCATATAGTGGATCTTTTGTACTGTTTCGCAAAAATGAAAATTACCCTTTTAGGATAAATGTATGTTTGTCCCAACACGATTGGAATAAATTGAATGAAAGGGAAGTTTTGGTGGCGAATTCTTTATTATATATTTACCCCTCCAAGTTTGCACTGAACATACGTATAGAATAGGTGGCAACAACAATACACTTAATTCGGGGAAATTACTGATAAAGCAAAAATATCACGGTAGCGATTAAATCCTTGCGAAATAGCATGCAACAAAAGGGATTGTGTATACTTCGAAATCACATGTTTGTAGTACAGGTATTTCGAGATGGTTTTTCCGTTCTCATTGTAGACGACAATAAGCTTCGATCAATCAAATGAAATTCAGCTTCTTGTAAATCCCGCGGATGTTACCGCATCAAAATCTCATCAATCTCGTTTCAATTCACCAAAACGTTGCGAATCTTAGATTTCAATGGAAGTTCCTTCCTTATTTAGATCTAATACGTATTGATAAAAGTCGCAGTAGAACAATCTATGCAACACGAAATATAATAGATATTTTTACAGATTAATAGATATTTGTACTCCAGATTTGAAAAAATATTGTTTGTAACAGTGAAATGTTAATGGAAGATTATACCTAATCTTAATATTTATATTTGTCCTGCATGTTTTCGTAATTCTAATTATTGAATTCTTTAAATGCATAATATATCATATACAATATATATGTATTTGCTGTGTCATGATGTACAAACTATATTTCTGGAGCGTAGAATCTTGTCACAAAAAAAAAAACAATTCAATTCTATTGCTCTGAACAAATCACAATTACTTCGCAATTAAAATATTTCGACACTTGATAGAACTACTTTCATTCGTGAAATCTTGATATGATTTTCATATTTCAAGATAGAATTAGTACTACACAATATTCGCATGGGTGCAATGAATTCAATAATCCCCAGATACTTAAAAATATACGTGCGCGCAGAATGAATAAGCCGGATTCATCAATCAAAACCAGACACCGGAATGCATACCTAGTGAAATTAATATTATCTCCGGTTATCACAGTAGCAGGTGGATTACAATGCATTTTCGTTGAAGCGTCATCATCGATATCTTAGATCCAGACTACTTCTTGCCGAGTATAAAAACCCTCTGCAGAATCGAACTTAGCATCAAACCATCGAAATGGCATCCAAGCTCATCTTACTTACAACCCTTGTGGCAGTAGCCACTGCTCGTAAGTATTCAACTTTGAATTCATTCAACAAGTCACCGGGAAAAAATCAACCTCTTGTTTTAACTAACATACAAATATTTGGAAGGTAATTTTTTTTAATATTAACAAATTGAATAATTTTTATTTAGAACCTGGCCTTCCCTTGAAGCCTAGGCTTGGCTTCCGTATGCCCCCAATTGGGCCCAAGATCGTCGGTGGAGAAGAAGCTCGTCCAGGACAGTTCCCATGGCAAGTGTCCTTGCAACATGGTTGGATCTTTGGCACGGACCACTTCTGCGGTGGTTTTATCATCAATAAGGATTGGGTCATGACAGCTGCACATTGTGTCTTGGCTGTTCCAAACTATGGTGACTTCGTAGTGAAGGCTGGTATGCACAGTCTGAAGGATCAGGAAGGCATTCAGTCAGTCAAAGTGGCCCAAAGTTTCATCCATGAAAAATACACTGGGTCAGTAAGAAAACAGGCAAATTTTGACTTGATTTTATTTCGTCTTCATACTAATTCATATTTTTATAATGCTATAACAGTGGTGTAGCTCCATACGACATCGGTCTACTGAGGTTGGAGAAATCTCTGAAACTGAACAACAAAGTTGCCGCTATTCGTCTGCCAAAAGCAGGAAGCATCCCCAAAGGAAAGGTCGTTTTATCTGGTTGGGGATCCGTTTCCAGCACCATATTCCCAGAGATGCCTGACAACTTACAATGTTCCGAAATGCCTGTTGTGGATTTGCAAACTTGCAAAGACTCCATTGAACGCCTAACTGGACCTTCACCTTTGCACGAAACCAACGTCTGCACTGGACCCCTTGATGGCGGTCACTCTGCCTGCAGTGTAAGTTATTTTATTCACTTATTTCTCTACTGTAACATTAGTCATTTTTCAGCAAGATATAACTATCATTAAATTCATTTGTTTCGAATAGGGAGACTCTGGTGGTCCTTTGGTCGACCTTAAGAAGAAGGAAGTTGTTGGAATCGTATCTTGGGGTATTATTCCATGCGGTACTGCTGGCGCACCTTCCGTCTACACTCGTGTTTCCGCTTACATCGATTGGATCTACGAGATGATGGCTAGGAATTAAGATTCTACCTGATACTCTGATTTCAAAGACGTTCGACCTAGGATTTACATTATGTTTACTTTCCACGAAATGTATGGAAACCTAATAAAAAGCAAATGAATATACATGTTTTTGCTTGGTTTATTATGATGTCACGCCTAATCGTGTAAACCTCACAATCATTCGGTTTCCAACAGCAATACAATTCTTTCGGGATGTGATTCATGGTTTGATTCACTTTTCGCTATCAGTCGTAACAAATAATCGTACTATTTATAAGAAAAACAGGTTTACCGATGAGCTTACAGCTGTCAGATAACAGGATCGTCGAGTCGCAATTAAAAAGATACACTCATTTACAAGAGACCATATATGGAATTCGTACAAATAGAGTTCTTTTGAGCAAAAGTTGAATGGAAGTGTCGGGCCTTTAACAGTTCACACCATTAGGAGAGGTCGTAAAGACTTCAAGCCCAAGAACCCAACCTGATCCATCAAGCTACGACTCCCGGTAGTAGGAAAAAAAGAACATCACAGTTCCTCCTTTAGGGAGCCTTTCCGCATTCGATTCACTCTCACCTCGACTAAATAGAACTCCGCGAAATCATTCGGTCTTGAATGTTTGAGCGAAACAAATCGTGAGAAAGGAAAAAAGGAAACTCGTGTTTATAAAATGTTTGTGAAACTATTATTTCTACTGTGGCTTTATTTCGCGGTGTGTAACGAGATGGATGGTGAGTGAACATTAATAAAATTTAAATAGATCCATGAGGGCGTTGGCTCTTTCCATGGAAAGATAATTTCGTGAGATCTAACTGACAATAGAGATCATGCAAAAGCCTGCGATGTTGGCGCAGAGACCAACTAGGATCGTTGGTGGCAAGGATACTGAGAAAGGACGACATCCTTGGCAAATGTCAGTGCAGTGGGGTAGCAGGAAGCGGAACATAACAACACGTCATGTTTGTGGCGGAAGTTTATTAACAGCAGGATGGGTCCTAACAGCCGGCCACTGTGAGACTCTTGCTCCACGTGGGGGTGAGTTTCTCGTTCTTGCAGGAAAATATAAATTGGGGGTCCTCGAAGATACGGAGCAACGTAGCTGGGTCCAGAAAGTTTTTGTATATCCCGAATACAGTGGGTGGGTTTAGTTACTGAACTATACAATATCTTACGTATTTTATTATTTTTACTAACAATCTTTGTCTGTCTTTCAGGACAGTGGCACCCTACGACATCGCATTGATGAAACTCCTCAAACCATTCGATTTGAATCCTTTCGTATCCACTGTATCTTTACCATATCCGGGAGCGATTCCAACCGGAGAAGCCATGTTAACAGGTTGGGGTAGTATCGGAAGAACTCGCGCTATAGAAAATCCGGTAAATCTGCAAGCTGCAGTTTTGCCCATACTTGATTACAATTTATGCAAAAAGGTACTAGATAAAACTTTACGTCGAGAGAGGAGGAACCCCTTGGCTTCTACGAATATCTGTACTGGACCTCTAGATGGAAGTTTATCAGCTTGCAAAGTACGTAGAATATTCGCATTTTTCAAAATCCTTCAATTTCTTTAAATTAAATGGATCTTTTTATAGGGTGACTCTGGCGGGCCTTTAGTCAAAGTAAACGAATTTGATCAAGTAGAAGTCGTAGGTATCGTCTCCTGGGGACTGGTCCCATGTGGCGGAAAGCACGCTCCTTCGGTTTACACCCGGGTCTCCGCTTACATTACTTGGATCACTGTCATTATGTTGAATAATTAATTATAAATAAAGAACTATGCTTTATCTTCACAAAAGAAATTTATTCAATAAATTATACTCGCGCGACTCTGTGGTCGCATTCGTCACTTAATTGTCGAAGATAACAGTGTTTACAGTAATCAACACTGTATCGTAAAATTGACACTTAAATAGACTCATATACATACAAGGTACTAAAATAGATTTAAATTAAATACAGAATATTTGATTTTGAATTAAGAAGAGATTTACATTCCACGTCACTACAATTTTTTCACTGCTTCTGTGACAACATCGACCGCGGCCAGAGCTTCTTTGGCAGTAGGTATGATATAGTGAGCTGGTAAGACAAAACCATGCTTCCCAGTGTCCCTTAACTCTAACGTGTAGGTGTATTTAATCTTGAGGATCGCTTTCGCCCAATCATCAGATCCTCCCGATGCCGCGTATAAAGTAGTCGCACTGTTTCCAACGGTATACGCGCTGTTAGTACCTCCAGCTTTCTTCATGGCAGTAGCTGCTTGTCGACCAACTCGCTCCAGATCAGCATAATCTGGTGGCACGCGTCTGTCATAGCCCCAAGGATACAGAATATACTGACCGTAGCTATGGAACGTTAGATATGCCTGAAATATCATATCATTAATGTGACATTCTTCAAGATTTCATTTTAATACCACTAATTCAATTAATTGACCTTGAAATTTGCTGCACTAGCCTCGAAGAAATTGCGAATTGCATCAGTTTCTGGCTCTGAAAATGGTCCTGAACCAGCAAAGATTTCTCTGCAAGGGTCCCTACTGGTGCCCATACCACCCCATCGATATCCAAAGTTTCTATTAAGATCTACTCCTGAACAGGAGCTACCCACAGAGCGTCTTCGATTCTTTCTCCAAAGACGATCTCTCGTGAATGTGTACTCGTATCTGAAAGTCACGGTTCCAGATAGAAATTAGCTATAATTTAAATGAAACTCTACTTTCATATGGCAAAAGCAAATAATACCCGTCAGGATTGACAACAGGTAGGATGTAATAATCAGCTTCCAGATCGTCACTGTTCTCCACTAGGTGATTAATGATATAAGTAACAACCGCTGGTGAGATCCACTCGCGAGCATGAATACCACCATCGATCCATAGTGCTGGGGCGTTTGGTTTTCCATTGCTGATACGTAATACCTGATATAAAGAAAATTAATATCATAATGATTTTTGTACATTCTTCGTGTACAATTGTTTGCTGAAGAATCTACCTTAAGGGGTCGACCCTCGATCGAGGTGCCAACACTCATTACTGAACAAATATCTGGATACGTCTCAGCAAGATAATCCAAGTATTCATGAATATCTACCAATCGATGATAACTTGTCCATTCCATTCGATGACCTGATGGAAATATCTTGAACATTATTCAAAGGTTGCACCGCGCGTGTTCTCATGTGTTGCATAGAAAGCCACCGCTTCGTGGATTCAGGGATATAGGAATCTATTTGTTAGCTTATCTATAGTATTACGATTTTATATGGCTTCGTTCGACTTCGATGAGAATTCTGAATCAACGAAGCGGGCCATAAGCGCGAAAAGCTCACCCCTAAATTGCCAAGGGCCACCTCCACCGTGAACACTAGCTACAGGATAGCGAAGAGGAGGAGGATGTGGATATTTACTGCTGACCCTGACCACGACTCCCTGCCACCAAGCGTAACGAGCTAGAAAATTACTTTAGAACCTCAGTATTCGATACATAGATAAACACTCATTCCACTCATTGTCAGTTCTCAATATGACCAATCTGTGCTTCCGAGTAATTTGCAATCGAATCAACTATGAACGAGGGAACATTAATCGTTGCATTGAAGAGACTTTTCTGTGATACTTGGGTATGCTGAAAACAGCGCATTCAAGGAGATACCTTCGGCCTCGTAACTCGCTACAAGGCTACTTATAATTCCATGAATTCGTTTGGAGCAAACATCTCAGTTTCTCCTGACTTTCCAACTGGGCCAATTGCCAATCGGCGCTCGTACAGTTTTAACGATTAACTGGAAACGTGGGTAACGGGATTGGTATCGGCATCGAGACAACGCGGTGTAAATCCAGGAAGAAGAAAAGGACCGAAACGCACGTGTCTTGCAGAGATGCACACTCGCGCAGAAGCGCGCGAGCGGATATAACTGTTAATGTTAATCAGCATTGTCGATCGAGCGGAACTGGGTTAGCAGGTTGAACTCGAACGGGGCCGATAACCTCGCGTTCGACGCCGGTATTCTTCCACCGAAAATGATTGCCAATTAAGCTGGGAAAGTCCTTTCGATCGTTAGAGATACTGTCTGCGATATGTATTCGGTTACCGGTCTGATCGACCGACTACAATTACGATTCGATAAATAAGTCATTATCGTGCGTTGCCTTCAGGCAAAGTGTTAGGAGTATGATCGAGCAGTTGGAAATCGATTATGTGGATGAATCACTTTCGAATGTGTCGGCCAACTCGCAACACACGCCGATTTGTTTTCATTGGCTTTCATTGCCGCGTGACTAGATTCGACAATAGAGAAAAGATAGTTCATTCGTGCTTGGTCATCTGTGTCAGTGGAACAAGTAAAATGACAAGTGAAACATCTTTTCACTGTCAAAGGAATTAGACATGTATTTTCACTTGTGTCTTATAAGCATCTACGGCTTTCCATTCTCCCACTCTATATTTAGGTGTAACGATAATGAATCGTCCTCCTCGGTAATAATATCGATGGAAATGAAAAGCAGAGGCCAATATCGGTTTATCTTACTGTACCTAAATAAAAGCAATAAAGCAGCCGAAGCATTTTAATCCAATTGGCATCACTATAGTACAGGAATATTGACGAAGTACGTGAATAAATATTCAAACCTTTGCGACCCGCGAGTTCTTCCATCGCTTCTTCGGAAAGCGGTGGATTCTCCTCATCGATCGCCTTTTGCAAGTCGGTAATCAGCACGTCGTACTGTACATCTTTTTCTCTCAAGTATCTCGAGACTCTTGGGATGTCATCGGACTGAACCATGACATCGGCGATCGTATCGTTACTCGACCACATGGATACCACTGTGTACAAGAGAAAAAATTCCAAGATCTTATCCTCCTATCCAAGATCCGATCTTCAGATTCTATTCTTCTTGAGTGCATCAGGCACCAAGCGAATAGCGAATAGAAGAAACGATAGTGTTACGAACATCCAGCATCTTGGAACTCGTTGACCACGTTTGAAACCAAACCAGTTTGCCCTTCGGCGGCGTGAACTCTCCAAAGCTGTGCGCCATCGTAGGTTACCTTAGCATCTTTCACTCGAATCGCTCGATGAATAGTCCTGGAATCAGCCGGATACGGTTCCTCAACGATCTCGATCCAATCAGGAATCACAAACTCGCGTCGCTGCCGATTGACCACTGACGCATCCAGCGGTATCAACAGGAGTAAGAGAACCGTGAAAGCGTGTACGAGGCTTTTCTGCATCGCGACCAGACTATTTTCGAATCGCCAGGTAGTCCCGCCTTTTATAATATTCGCTGCGCGGTCGACGATCGGGAGTAACGGGACTTTACGAGCGCTGCTCGATTCCTCTCGAAAGGCGGGCCACTCGAACGATCGTCTTCGAGGATCTTTGACCTCTGGAGTACTTTTAAAGGATTCATATTTCAATCGCAAATATAATGGAAATTCTTTTTCCCTGAACAAATCAATCTCTCTTATTTCCAACACTTTAATCCCTAGTTTTATTACACTTGTCATTCCGTGTTCAATGACAGGATTGATTATCCCGTCACTATATATAGCGGATGTAATTTTGGAGTATAATAAACGAGGAGATTTAAGTAAGTAGCCTTAATGCAATGATGAGACAATGCAGTGCGCCGACGCGAAAATCCCAAGCTCTTTCGCATAGTTGGCTTTTCGCCCAGATGTCTCCGCTTCTTGCTCGACGCGGGTCTTGCATTCGCGGTTTGATAGTTTTTCACGATTCGGATTTCCCAGCCTCTTGGTAACCATAATATTTCGGACATAATCGTAAAAGCATGGAGCTCTTCAAGAAGATCATTTGCCTGGCTGCAATAATCTCGCTTATCGGGGTACCGTTTCAAGTTTAATATCCTTCCTCGCGATTATTACTGCAACTGCAATTTCCTTAGTGAATACCGTTACAACGATTGATATTATATCCTCTTGGTCCCAGTGTTACTTTAATTTCGGAGTTTACTGCGTGCATCCACGTGGAAAAAATGTTTGCAATATAATTAAAAGAAGATTGTAAATTCCGTCGTGTTTGATGGCACATAGTGATAATGGTAGAAAAGAATTGACAGAAAAGTCGAGAATAGCCGAGGTCAGACGCACTTCGGGTTTGCAGCCCCTGCGATATAAGGCTTCACCGGTCGTTATTGTGCTGCATCCTCGTGTACACTTTACTCACACGTCTACAGTGCACTTATATACACATGTATATTGTAGATCAGATAGTTGAAAGTGCTGTCCACGTGCTGTGTTTTACATGGATAGAATTCAGCATAGAATACAACATATATACACGTATACATATAATGCACAGATCAGAATGCATTGTATAAGACAACGTGTTTCAGGGTGAAACCTTTACGATCACGGACCAAGTATACTTCGACATTATGATCGACGATCATCCAGCGGGCAGGATTGTCATAGGATTGTTCGGTGACGTTGTTCCAAAGACTGTACAGAATTTCATTACTTTAGCTACGACTGGTGTAGGAGGTAAAACCTATAAGGGTTCAACGTTTCATCGCGTGGTGAAGAAGTTTATGATACAAGGTAATATCGTGGTTTTTCTTCTTAGGACAGATTCTAATAGTAACTATTTTTTAGGTGGAGATATCGAGAATGGAGATGGAACTGGATCGATCAGTATCTATGGAAAAAACTTCGAGGATGAGAACTTTGATATTGGTCACAGTGCACCGATGTTTGTCAGCATGGCAAATTCAGGCAAAGATACCAATGGTTGTCAATTTTTTATTACTACAATCGCTACTCCTTGGCTAGATGGGCATCACACCGTTTTCGGCAGAGTGAGTTTTAATTGACTCAATCTATTTCTACGTCTAATTAACTATTTTTATTTTATCAGGTTCTCCAGGGTGATGGCGTGGTATTCAAAATCGAACAGACAAAAACCGATTCTGACGATATACCCTTAAAACCTGTTGTAATATTCGAGTGTGGCCTTCTTCCGAAAAAGGAACCTTTTACGATATCGACAGAAAATACGTAAATAGATTACAATAACGATTCTTCTAATGTTGATTTCGATATTGGTTCACAGTTGACGAGCTTATTATCGTGCTCTACGTAGGCTATCAGCAGAAACGCCATCAGGATGAGAATTCCAGTTTAACTAATGACAGTATACAATTAGTACCTATTTAGTTATAAGCTTATCGAATACGTTATTGCTTATGTGGCCACTTGTATCGCTAATCTACTGGTTTTTAATATTCCTAGTAGGCTGTATTGTGCAATTTGCTACAGTACAAGGATTGTTATCGTGATATTTTAAAGGAGCAAGTAAACAAATGTGTTTGGATTTTCTTGCAGTACCTGGGCATGGATCAAAGCATCCATCATACCATTGGGTTTTAGTTTTGGAGTTCTCGGCATTTTCCACTACATGATGAAACAATTGGACGTTTAAGCAATAATTCTTATGGAATTCAAGCTATTGAGTGTACTACGCGTGAAATTACGTGTGCTCTATTATACATATATTCATGTACATATGTGCACCAGCAGCGGAGATATCTCTCGTTATCCGAAGCGCACGCATGGTTCGTCGTGATGCGGCAGGCTTCTTTGATACAACGTGTTATCAGAGATTAACCCAGTCAGCAACACTGAGCGACATCTTGCTCGCTGACATCACAACGTTTGTCGAAAAAAGTTTACTACTTTAGCGCTACTCGGTTCTATGAAATAATAATCGATGTACGAGAAAATAATAAATCTGATAAATCGACCTTTATAATTCACCTTGTCTTATTATCGTTACGGTAATCTACGAAATTTAATTCAAAAGAATAAAAAATAATTCATATTATTTACAATTCAAATGTATTTATTTTAAAAAAATTGTAATTAAATTGACAAGTTTTAGTAGATTTCGATATATTGGGAATGAGCTAACTATATTAGTTGTATTAATGATTTATTTAGACCCATTTGCAAAAGATACAATTTTAATCAGAAAAATATGAATATTGTAAAAGATAAGTCCAAGTTATAAATTGTAGGAAAGTGGGTAACACAAGTTAGTGCAGCCGGTACAGAGAGCGAAATTGCTGTCAGTGACGCAGAGGTTAGACGCAAGCGCAAACATTATACGGATCCCGAGACTCGAACCCAAGCCGGAGGTTCGAGCGTACGATAGGCTTAGTCAGTCACGAGCCGGCATCGGAACGCTGTGTTGAAACTCGGCTCTCCGGTATCCGGGCCAATGCGCTTTGAATTATCTGCAGTAAGCGCCTCATAAGCGTTCATTCAGAACTGTCACTCGCGAAACTCGTGCGCGCGACCTTTATAATTTATCCCTCGGGGCAATCCTTTTAGCCCCACGGCAACGAGTCAAAAACTTAAGTTTCACAGCTGGAAAAAGCGTTTGAAGTGGTGGTGTGAATGAAGTGACAGTGACAGTGATAAGAGAGCAGTGCTCGCGTGTTGCCTCCGTGGCGGCTGGAGCGTGGACTGGGAAGCGCATGTTGCTCTTTTCGAGGTTCGATCGGCCGAAGGACAGCTGGGCGACAGTCCTTAAAGGGGGATGCTTTGAGGGAGTGTACCAACCACGTTGTTCAAGGTAATCCACTTTTCGGAACAGGATCTTCTTTTTACCGTTTTCTTCCTTAGCTGACCCTTGCTTCGCAGCTCGTACACCTGACTCCAATACATCAGGACTCCTCTGAATTTGCTTCCAGCGAGGAATTATTTTCATTTGTTTCTTAAACAACAACTTTTAACTATAAGTAGACGTGGTTTAAATTACAGTAGGTTGGATATCGGAGAGTCGGCTTTCACTCGAGGGATCGGACGTTTTGTTCTCTTATCGTTTCTATTCTAGGAGCAATGTTCTTTTAATCTACTGTAATCAATCCTCACATTAATGAGTGCCTTTCGCTAGCGCATAGATATTCTATTTCAACAATGCAACAGTCAATATGTTTTTTCACGTTGGAAAGACGTAGTTTGTCTCACATGGAACGATGTATCATATTGACATTTCTGCATTGAACCTGACTGTACAAAAACTCTCAGAGCAGCCTCTCGATCATTATACTCCCCTACTAATGTTTCTATAGCCGCTCGTAAACAGTGTTTACTATTTCGATGTTACATCCTGAATTGAAAGCGCTCGCGAAAGCGTACAAAGCGAGACTGTTATTATTGAGCAAACTGCTCCAAAATGTTGTTCCATAAACACAGGTTTTGTGACCTGGAAAATTGTACCGGACACGAAACCTCTCTTTCGGCGCGAAACACGAATTGGTCATAAAGCAGCTGGCATTTCGACCGAGTTTACGATTTTACACAGACTAACCATGAACCAGAACGAAGAAGGAGAAGGAGAAGGTATAGAGGTTGAGATTGAACTAGTGGCACCGTTTGCGAAATTTCGCTGATCGATCTACATATACATTGGGAAACAGGAGAGACAGAAACCTACATCCAGACGCCCATCGTATCTATCGATCAACCATTGAAGTGGGATCCCCCTACAATTTGTTATCAAGCTACCATACGAATAAGCGAATCATTAGGTGTACATACTGGTTTCTTTGTTCAACTTGTTCAATTCCCTTCATGAATATGCGAGAGGCCTTGGCATGCTCAGTTACGCGATAATGCACTGGCTACCGTAAAGTTCGACTCTTCCGGTCGTACACGCTCCTTTACTGACACACGCTTAGTCACAGGCCGATTAAACGGGTACACTTCATTCAGCAGCACTATGATGGCCAAATCGATAAAACTCTTTTCGATTCAGCTCCTCCTACGCTCGGTACTATTGCAGCTTTGACGCTTATTCAAAAGCAGAAGTCCATCCATGTCTCTTTATACTGGACAAGTGGAATTATTTGAGAACGAAGAAACATATTGGAATCCTTGCTTTAGTCTCTGCTTCAGATTCAAACTCGTTACATTGTGTTTTATGAGAATCTTCCCGGATGGACTTTGCATTGTAAAGGTTCAACTCATTTTTCGTTTACTTTACAAATTTACACCCGTATATGACAGGCATGATGCGTGCGATGCCAGTAGAATGAATGTTATTTTTCTTTGAATTGTCAGACACAACTTGAAGCATTTATTTATGCAGGTATGCACGTGAATCACGGTTCGCAGTTCAGGAAAAATTCAGTCCGCGCGTTAAACGGCAAGCGGTGTATTCATCAGAGCCTTCAGACATCTAATGTGAAGCATTACTACAGAATATCTATACATAAATCTATACATATTCTTGAAAGCATTTCTACCGACGTGCACTACCTTAATTAATCCTTTTCTGTCGCGTGTCGCACGCACGCATTTCGACATACACGCGAGGTGGGCGCACATTTGCTTGTAAATGGAGATTCGGACAATACGCTCAGCTTTGCTATCGCGAGAATCAGAGCAGAAAGCTTGAAAAAAAAAAATAAGCACGTAAATCTTATTTAATTCCAGAAGGAATTTATTAAGAAAACTACGTGAACTGAAAATTCATATAGGAAGCTTGTACTTTGTGAATGGCAAGCGTAGTTAGCACCAATTTCGAACATAAATCAATTAAGCGATAACGATCCAATTTTCCACCCTTCGTTCGAATCATTTGCTTAGGCTTTAGAATCACAAATCGAGCTATTCGTCACTGATAGTAATCGGGGGTTGATAGTAATTGGTATATTTGTCGAATACTAGTAACCGGGACATAGCGATGAAACCTTGAATCGATCGCAGACGATTACACCCATTGAGAACTTACCTAACTAAATATGATCGTTCATACGATAAGTTTTACACCTACCAAGCAAAGTTAGATTTACCGAGGTTTTATTTCGTTAAATGGCATTGACACAAATCTGCAACAATTCTGCCACTAATAATAACCATTTGTCGATCCTGTAATACGAATACATATTGCGTTAACAATTTTGCGATAGGCAAAAATACTCGCATAAAAAATAAAGAATAGAATTTACAAAACACTTGCAACAACTTTTTCGATTCTCTTCTTCATCGTGACGCTTCGCGAATAACTGAAGCAATATGCCACGAAGATATGATATCCCTTGGCAGCCGATAGAATGACGGGAGCTCGAAGCGAGACAGGCTGTAAGCACCATTCGACGCCGCAAAAGTAAAAATAATCCAGTCGAAGTATCTGATTTCATCCGCAGTTTTCTCACAGTCAGACTAGTCGCGGTTATACGTTCAGGACGATTTGAATTATAGACGAACCAATCGATGCATGGTCAATTAATATGCAATCCCTCATCATCAGGCTTCTGCATCCTGTCACGTATTTCTATACAATCATCACGTATCATTATTTATTCAGAAACGCTACATCTTCTCTGAGATCCTTACAAACCATGACAACGATTTCCTCGTCGTCGTTGATACCGATCTTATCTTTTGGATAGAAATGGAATCGTTCTAATATTTGAACAAGGGAGAAAGATTAAATATTGCAAATAGGGGATATTCGTGTGGTTAAAAGAATCGAGTATCTTCCGCTGTCAATCTGAGTGTTATTTATCGGAAAGTGATGTTGCTCCACCCATTCCGTAGCCAGGTAGACTTCAATAAGACCATCCATTAGGGAACGCGTAAAACCCTTTGGAGTACACACTACCATCGTTAGATGATCCATCGTCCATTGTGTCAGACGCCCTGTCTATACATGCTGTAGGTACACAGAATCACGACTCAAGGTGATGAGCTCAAAGGTCTCTGCCATATCAGAAACAATTCAAGCTTCCCGTACAAGCAACAAGAAGCTCCAGTTTCTTCGCCTACGGCTTGGATCACCTATTGTCTCTGCAAGGGAAACAATACTATAGAAGACTTTTGTTTCGTGAGAATTATTCTCTCGTACTTCTTCGATATATGTACATGGTGTAGAGTCATAGGTCTGTTGATTCTTGCGAACCGTGAGTTTAGGTTTTTATTACTCCGAATAATTACCCTGATTTTTCCTGGGTTCTGATCGAAGTATAGCACGACAACCGTGTATCACATTGGCACCTCGTAAAAGCTGTCGTTGCCCGAGGAGATATGGAAACGGAAATTGATTAACGCAGTCGACAACGTTCCGGTATCGTCACGCAAGTTTCTGTAGTATTCGGATGGTTTTAGCTGTCGTTTTGACTCACGACGACGAACTCTAAAAGCAGGGTCGGCGCACCTTTCAATGGACAGGCAGCGTCATCCCTCCTCGGGTAATTGGTTGATAATTAAGATGGGTGCGCCTCTTTTTATCGAAAACCATGGTTGCTTGTGGTCTGCTGTCACTTGTCTTCTTGGAATATTTTTATCAGCCGTTTTCGAAGAGCTTTTTCGCCTCTTACTTTTTTCACTCTCTCATCATTCATTATCACGCAATCCGCGAAGCCTTTAGGGACAAGCGGAAGGGCGATTCGTGATCGATGCAAGCTGATCTTGCGTTAACATTGATTATGCGAGGTAAAGAAGCTACATGTATGAAGGAATGTGCTCGGTCAAGGCTGTATTTCCAATGACTAACGACTACTCAATGTATCGACTTTTCATACTAAAGTATTGAACACTTGTGTGTTTACTCGTTTGCATATTTGAATTTACATATATTAAATGCTACTTCATTCGTCGTTTTAGCAGCAGCGAGATAGGTTTTGAGTGATAGTTCTGAATTCTCTGGAATATTTTTCCAAGTCTAGTTTTTGGGATTCGTCCAAAAATTGCAGAAGGAATGTTTGGATTGCTCCGCGTTCTATGGGATGGAAAAGCATCGTAAAGTTTTGCACGGAAGGAGGAAATGTTGCCAAGCAAAGTGGCATCTTGCTATTGTCCAATCTTCGTAAAGTATGGTCTTTGTGAAAGATTAGTTTATTTTCCTTAGTAAATCGATTTAGGAATAGATCTATTGAGTAAATATACTAAACAAATACTATCTAAACATGTACTTGACAAGCTACTTCAATCCACATAATCGTGAAATATACAAGTGGAATAACACATAAATTCGAGTTGTGTTTTACTCCGATAACTTTTTGCAATGAAACAACTAGTTTCCACGCTTCTCAATAGTCGAAGTCGTGGTCTCTATGGACGATAAAGATTGAACGAAACGATCGGAGATTCGTAAGGTCTTGAGTCACTCGTAAAGAGGGAGTACTAATTCATAAATGTGCGAGCACTGCGTCTCTGAGAGTGAAACCAGGTTAAAGGTATCCAACTGCGGCATGGCCGTATTGATTTAAGTTGTGCTGACATTGCCACTGCACGATCTCGAGATGTTGAAAGCTCCCACGATGATCAGCTGCGGATATACTATTAGCTGACATTTCTTTTTTATTTCCAGGGTGATAGGCTACTGGGGAAAGCCGCGGAATGACGAAGTACTGGCTGAGCGTGGCCCTTCTCAGGGTTGTCTTACCAGTGATATTGGCCGGATGTAAGTCTTACCAACACCCACAGCCAAATCCTCTTTTCCGTGAAACCTTTAAAAGTATTTGACTGTCGGATAATAATGATTCGCCAAAAATACATAAGATCATTACGATCCTAATTCGGAAACTTGTATATGTACTATACTTAGGAACCAAAAGCGAAAACCATAAATCCACGGTGTAAATAATGATAGAAAACGGGATTTGTGACTATAGCGATGACATCACCTAGCCAAACTGGCTCTGGTTTACGATCGACTAATGACCTTAGGTCGCCGCATATCGTAACATTCGTAACTTCGCAGAAAGTGTGCAAATCGTGTAAAATTAGAGAGACCAGTCATCGTAGGTTTCTTAGACAGCGAACTTAGAAATCGACTTGACTGTTTTGTCATATATTTTTTACTTGAATCGAATTGAGCGTTATCTAGAAGCGACATGGTGTCGCTGAATTTAGAAAGTTCGAATCTGGTCGATATCAGCTTGGTCTAGAGAAGTTACGTGATGTTAGTTAGGCTCACATGTTGACCAAGCTATTATTGAGCGTCGAGTAACACTGTCATTAATTATCAGCGCGTTATCAGTGGACCACATGTGCTGGATTGTTCCCTGATGCGTCACAGTGTGAAGTATTCACGTTGTATTCGTAATAATATGTACTATCTTCTATCGTCACAATAGGACATCGGGGAACTGACAAGAACTTTCCACGAATTGTCGCACATTTTATAACTAATTCTATCGAGTCTACCAGAGATTTTTTTTTATCTTTGAATATTTTTTTTCTTCGCCACGTTGCCATTTTTTTTAGTCTTGACACGGGGAGTATAAAAATGAAGCTTGCGAACACTGGCGAAAATTCGGCACGCGCTCGTGTGCTCATAAATTTGGGAGACACTTTAAAATTCCACTCTGACATCGCCGAGACACTTCTAGTCACCGGTCGCAAGATGTGCCTATAATTAGACGATCCAGCATTCTCGTTACAACACTCAGCGAATACTTACTACGCGCCGTGTATGTTGCGGAAACATTTCTCACTGGGATAATAAACGTACAGGGAATTCGTCGAATTTGTGGGAGGATTGAAGTAACGGATATGATATGTGTAATTTAATTCGCCTCGTGCTCATGTGAACACGCACGTACCGTAACTCGCTATTTCGTAATCATAATATTCATAATTATGACCGAAGGCTGGGCCCACGTACCTGCCGAAAATTGCCGGGAGAATAATAAAAAAAGGCGAAAGGTGTTCTGCCTCGTGCGTGTGACCTTTTTATTTCTGGCATTAATTTCGAGATCCTCGTTCGGTCGGGTCTACCTTAATCTTCCGACCTCACCCATAAAAAAGGATTTACGGCGATAGCGATGAGTCTAACAGTATTATCGCACGAATTATCGGTCAACTTGTGTAATTAGTCAATCGTGCGTTATCTTCTAGAGCAATTACTCAAACGAGTACGCGAAAATCGTGAGAATTCCGATTATTGGATCATTTTGGTTATATTCCAAGTTTACCGTAACAAGTTCAAGTTATTCTGACTTTTATTGTGGAATTAAAATGAATCACGTAATCGGTGGTAACAGGTCCCAAATTCAACGATTGGGACTCTGGCAGGCAAGAGTAAAAATAAATATTGCAGAAGAATAGGAACAGTGTTACAGCACAAGTGACCACTTTGCAAGCACCACGGTTTATTGAACGCCAGAAGGTACAGTAGACTGTAGTTGGCAACGGTACAGTTTTGTTATTTGCGGGTTGACGTCGGAAAATACTCGAGTAGCATAGATCCAGTAGAGTAGATCTTCTCCCAAGCGAATCAGATTGAAGCAATTTCCTATGGAAATGGAAAGCACAGCAACGAGAGGCTTGCAATCGCTCAATTACCTTGTCGTCTATTATGACATTACTTGAATTATCGCTTTCCACCCTGACAGAGGGAGCAATTAACACCAAGCGTACGAACCCACAAGCACTCGGTTTTAATTACGAGAGCAGGCGTTTTGACCACGAGCATATACGCCGCAAAAATTAATAACCACAAGCTACAGAATATTTCGCGTTACCATTTGGCTCTCGCGCGCGAGCATTTCGGTATTACTTCAGCTCTTTCCACCGAAAATGGCACCAGCTTCACGAACCAAGGAAGGATAGAAATGTCAATTCGTGGAAAGTTTCGTTATTGAATGCGTTCCTAGTTCCCCTAGGTTGACGTTGACCTTTCAACGAATAAGAGAATTATATCCATGAAATATTCTTTCCTTGATTTCTAAAAGGTTACCATTATGTTCAACGAAATGGATGAAGAATTAATTTTTTTTTATCTAGGTACAATATGGCGTCCGGTAGGACTGTCTCTTGTATACTTGGGTCTGATGCTGTATTCGCCCATCGTCCCAATACCGACCAGCAAGACAATGACCGGTCATACGGGACACTATCTGAAGACTTGCATTGGCCTATCCTTCCTCGTCACCATAAGTCAACTCACTTTTCACATAGTCTTACTGGCACTACCCACTTACGGACACTTCCTTCAAAACTGTATGTCAAAGCTTACGCGAAGATCCTAATACGATTTTTATTCAGTTCGATCATGTACATGCAACAAGCTTATGCAAAACGTTCCAGGCGAATTTCTGGAGGTAGTCTTCAGGCACATAGGATTCGTCAGGCTAGATAGCGCAAGCGTATGGGAGGTATTCTTCTGGTTAGCACCGGAATTCATAGTCTTACCAAGTAGTGTAGCAGCGTACTTTATATGTCGAGTACTCGCGGATAAACCCCTCATCGATGAAGAAGATGATACCTCCGTGCACCGAGGAACCAATGCATCATCTAAGAGAGTCGAAGATCGAACCACTAAGGTGCAAATCTACTAATTGTATATATATGTATCTCTACTTTTCCCTCTAGTCAAACAAGATTCTCGTTGAGAATCACACGTTTTTCACTCTAATCTGCCCGGCGCAAGTGCCGCGCGGAAACAGAGATAAATTAGCTCGTAAAAATGATCGATACTGATGGTCAGGGAGAGAGAGAGAGAGAGAGAGAGAGAGAGAGAGAGAGAAAGAGAGGGAGGGAGATAGAAATGGTCCTAGACTAATCTGACGCCAACCTACGCACGTTCGCGATTCAGATAATCAATTTCCTTGGTCGCATCGGAACGTACGTGGTCCTGGCGTCTCTCTGTTGCGCTGCGGCCTTGAGGCCATCGATAGAAGGTGCCTTCTACTTCCTGGTCTTCCTTGGCGCGGCAACTTGGTGGGCCTGCAATAAGGAGCTGCGAAAAGGTTTCGCCATGATCTGCAGGTTCGTCATGCTCGTCGTGATTGCCCACATCCTCGCACTGCTTGCCTATCAAAATCAGGCAATGCAGGAATTGGTACCAGTGAACAGCACATGGTCCCGATATTTCGCCCTCAGCGCGGTTTATGAGACAAACTGCAGTCATCCAAGATACGTCGAGTACGCAGACGATGCGGACTGGTTGATCTATGGATATGCTCTGAGATTGTTTTGGCTGTACTATGTACTGGCTTTACAGTCTCAGTTTCTCAACAGGAAGCCGGTGAGTTTGCACACTCTTTGCCTGTATTTTCAGTAGGCTAATTAATTATGAGTAGTGTACTTGTATTGAGTACTGTAACCACCAAGTGTAGGAAGATATCTGTTGAGCTGACGAAATTAATTAAATACAAAAGGGTGAGTTGTAAAGTCTTTGGGAAGCAGTAGAAACGAAGATGGAAGTTAAATTGCTCCTTGCGAATTCTATTGGTCCACATTGAGACGCAGTTAGCAAGTGAGATTAGTTAAAGGAGTTAGGCTATTAATAGTAATACTTCCTGGTGATGTTGCGTCGAAGTTGATCAGGAATTTTGAGCTTCATGCAAATCCAGTTTACCCAGTGCATTTGAAGTTGTGTGCTATCTGGCTGATTTTTTGGCAATTTTTATTAACACATTTTGTGGGATGGGAAGTAATTAACAATAGGAATGCGATAACAAAGATAGGCGCTTTTAATGCGGCTCTAACTAACTCACACAAGCGTGGTTCCTTTCTTCTGCTCTTGCAAGATTGATACGTACTGTGGATGGTAACATATCTTACTAACGAGCAATTCTAGGCAAAGACAGTGAAACGGCTAAGTGGAAAACTGGAGAATCTGGACACTCCATTATCCAGACACGTTTCCATCAGACGCAGGACACCATCCCAAAGGTGGCAATCGGCGCGACGAAAAGCTCGCGTAAGGATATCTCGCCAGGATAATAATTTCTTTTATTATTTTTTAGACTACCTAGGTGCACGTTACGTTGAAAGCCAATTTAGTTGCCAATGAAGTTTTATTCCAGATCGCTAGACATACACTGGCTCGATTTATTGGATTTTCAGTTATCCAAAATTATTTATTTCTTTGTAGCCCAAGCCGATGGATTAGCATCGATTTTTTGCGATTACACGATTCGCCTTTTTCTTCATTTTGATTTACTACATTTTATTACCGCTTTAATAAAAAAAACTTTTTTCGCATCCCAATAGTTTTTAGGAAGTACCGAGTTTCCAGTTTTATTTTTTTTTTATCAGCTATCGCCTTTCAGATTTCACAGTTGTTTAAATGCTGAGCGCAAACCTTTTTCCGTTTGGATGCCGCTATGTTTAGTTTGCCATTGTTTTAGAAGCCGGTCGTTCACTCGTCGCCCCAACCCGTCGACGAGCGCACACCCGTACGTATAAAAATTTCATTTGCATGATTAGCGTTCGCTCGGACTTACTTTCTACTCTTCTATTCTACTTATCTCTTCTCGAATAATCTTTTGCTCTATCGAACTCTGCATGTGATTTCTCGAACTTCGCATTCTTCGTCTGGTTACCAAATCCTATTTTTGCACCCACGTAGCTTACATGCACTCACTGACCAGTGAATCTTGCTTTTCGCAAAAGATACCTTATACACTAGGATCCAGAAGTAGGACGCGTAAAACAGGGTTACATTTAGAAACATCCGCAGAGGAGACGGTTGCACCGATAGCAATGATTATTTTATGATGCAGTTAATGCGGTTTGGATCTGGGCGGACGGGTCTTCTTCAAGATTCCACCGGAAGCGTAATCGTCCAAGACGGCCACCATGACGATAGTATTCAAATGCAAAGTCTCAGTGAAGGTATGAAAGTCAAAAGAGGGAACTTTCATCAAAACAAATGGGAAAATAAAATTCATGTACATATACATATATGTGAATGGGTGTTTGATCAGGTGCTCCGGATGAAGGACCAGGAATAGTGGAGCATATTGTTATGGCTGTATATTCGATCTTCCAATTAATAGTCAATTCATCTTATCTCGCTACCAATATCATAATGATGGTAAGGATTGCCAATAGACAAGGATACAAAGAAGATTATACAGATATGTAAATTTGCAATGATTTATTTATTAGACGTGGAGCATAATGTATCACAGTTGGACTACATTTGCACTATTACTATGGGCTTTGATCCTTTGGATGGTACCAAACAAGCGTGCCTGTATGATGAAGTGTTCTCCCTTCATTGTATTTTACGCAACTCTTTTACTACTGGGACAATATGTCTATAGTATGGATCTTACTGATCTAGAATTACCTAGATCAATAAACGGTGTCAATATGTCAGAAATTGGATTCAGTAAGGCTGACGAACTCAGTCGTTGGCATCTGATAGTCAAAGTATGAACATCAAATATACAGAATTCAATAGGATTTTCAATTTACGGGATTTGATATATTATACTTTTTGTATCAGTGCTTGTTCATGTCCATGTTCTGGGTAACAATGAGACAATTCACTGCCGAGAGGCTTCAAGAGAGACGATCTTCGGCTTTGAGAGACATGGTAGCACCATTGCACGTCTCTGTCTCTACTGCCACTACGGCCATGAATCACGAAGCTCCAGAGATCAAAAGCAAATTTATGAAAGATGTCGGCATACTATTACAAATACTATTAACAAAATTCTGGATCGCGGTTGTCGCTATTATGCTCTTTATCTGTGGCATTACTGGAGAACGTATGACTGTTTTCAGAATTGTATACATGTCCCTTTTCCTATTATTCGTTATTACCTTCCAGGTACAGTAGGAATTGAACTTTTTTTCTTTCTTTTCTTAAAGTTCAAAAGTAATCGAGATTTTTCCTTAGATGTCCTGGATTATTTGGAGAAAAATCATGTACGGTTTTTGGGTGACTGTCATTGTATATTCTGTCGTGATGTTGATACTTGTTTATACTTATCAATTCCGCAATTTTCCATTATATTGGAATTATTTGCACATCGATGAAGATCTGTAAGTTACGAAATGATACTTACAATTAGTTTAGAATAGCATGCGAAGTTCCTCTCGTTCCAGGCAAATGGACATCGGTCTGGAAAAGTATGCGACGAAAGACCTTTTCGTTAGACTGCTCACTCCGACTTTCTTCGTTATCATTACTGTTATACAAATTCATTACTTTCATAATGACTTTTTGCAAGTAACAAATATCGAAAGAGTCGGAATCGATGCGTCACAACGACGAGCGAGTCTTGGGCATTCACCCAGTATAAATATCCCAGTATCTTCACCAGCAGAAGTTTTGCTTTCGGACGAATCGAAAAAACCTGTGTATTCCTTACGAAAATTAAAACGTGAGATTTCTTATACAACCGCTTTTCACATTTCTTATACGCCATTGTTACATATTATCTACTTGTAGAAATGTCAAAATTGGAGCGAATCGAACTATGTCGCACCATAATGAAACATATCGTTAATTTCTATAATTATATATGGCTGTTTCTCGAAATACACATGCAAAAAATTGTCTTCATATCCGTGATGCTTCTTTGCGTGAACGATGTGAGTAACGTATATACTCGATACATAGACTGATAGAGCGAAATTGAATTACCGGGCTAATCATTATATTAATTCCAGGTATGCGCCATTAATTTCGTGTTCGTGATCGCTACGGTGATTATGATCAATTTCAAGAGAAACGTGCAAATAATGAGTATAAACGTAATGTCAGGAATAATAGCCCTCCTGATGGTTACCAAAATGCTTTATCAAATTCAGTACATCGATCACAATAATTGGAACGTCAACTGCACGGTGGGTGATCGTAATGGAATACTGTTAATTAATTAATAGGGGATCGCTCTACATAGCTCGTTTTCTTTCTTATACGCAGAGAGAAATGGACGATACACAACAACAATATGCGAGTAACAATACTGTGTATAATATAGCTGAATGGTTCGGTATGAAAAAAGCAGAGCCTGGCCATTTAGCCGAGTTGCTTAAGGGATACATAGGAATAGTCACAGTGACTACTTTTCGCAAAATTATCAGAATTCGCCAATGGTTCCATCGTCAGGAAAAAGGCGAATCTCTGGATACACCACAAGTGATGTTTCCCTCAATTACGAGACCCGATGCTGACAAGGGTATACCAGAGTGTTTGAAGTTCCTCTTCAATTATGGATTTTATAAATTTGGACTGGAAATATGCCTGATAGGCATTGTAGCGCTCATTGGTACTCGACTCGATTTTTACTCGGTTCTATATGGTGTTTGGCTTATACTCCTGTTCTCTTTGAAGAGAAAGACTGTGGCTAAAATTTGGCCCTTCTTCAGAGCCTTTGCTCTCATTCTGATACCTATACAGTATGCAATGATTGTTGCTCCACCTTCTTGGCTTTGCATAGGTATAGTAAAATGATAGAAAAGTGAAAAGCTACATCGATCAGACTTGCAATATTGTATTCGGAATTTTTTCCACAGATTATCCTTGGAGCCACTCCGAGACTTTAAGAAGGCTACAAGATTGGATGTATTTCCCCGATCCAGATTTTCCGCCCAACTCGAAAAAACTGATTTGTAAGATTCTGTTAATATGTTTTTTTCATTCTGCAAATCATGCAATGACTGAACAATACATTTCTTCCAGGTGACTTTATTTTACTTATGATGATCGTACGACAAAGCTTAGTGTTCCGTATTGAGCAGCGTAGTATCGCATCGAAAAAGGAATTCGTGGCTGGCCACAATTATTCTGTCTTCCATAATATGGAGAAGCCTAATTTTGTAAATCCTGTAAAAGACTATGTATCCCATATACACTCTTGGCTTGACGTACTAAAGCGTGGTACTATGATGAGCTTCATGTGGATCACGCTGTCGATTATGTTCCTTGCTGGAACGAAGAGAACGAATCTCTTCTCCTTAGGCTATCTCATTGGTGCATTCGTCTTCCTTTGGCAGGGCAGTGATTTTTATTTAAGGCCCGTAAAGACAATATTAAAATGGTGGAATTTGCTCATTGGCTACAATGTTATTGTCATATTCTCGAAAACACTGCTACAAGGTGTTGGTTGTGTCTTGATCAAAGAGGTACGATCTTCGATTAGGCTTATATCCATCTGATTTTCATTAGGTATCGATTTTAAAATTTCTCTTCCACTTTTTAGCTGGAGTTTGCAGCCTGTTGGTTCATACAATTGTTGGGCATAGCTTGTTTGAAAAAGTTCCGAAGCGCGGCAAGCGATCTGGTATTGGGAAAAGTTGATTGCGAAGTACCGAGAGAGGATATAGGCATGGTCTGGGATGGACTGTGTTTTGGTTTCCTGCTTATTCAGAAGCGTCTATTCAAGAGCTACTACTTCTTCCATATAGTCGACGAAACAAAAGCCATGAGTATTCTCGCATCTCGTGGAGCCGAATTGTTAGAGGAACTGCACCAAAAACGCATAGAAATTCAAGAAAACGTGGAGAAGACAGTGCTGCAAAAATTGAAATACAAGATGGACAAGATCAAAGCAAATCAGCGCAAGATACAAGGTCCTACGTATCGAGAACCTCAAACACACAAAGTTGGTGAGTATATTACGTTTCAATTATCTAGCATTACATTTAATCCAAGATAAATAGGCATCAACTAGGTGAAAAAAAGAAAAAAAAAAATAGGCACTGCTGTTATTACTGGCGATATATAATGTATGCTCCAGAAGACAGAAGCAGGCATTAGTTAGAATTCCTGAAAGATTTCTCTTGTTAACGATCAATCTCTATATTTAATGCACCCAAAAAGAGGGGGAGGCACCGCTGGCCAGGTCCTCCAGCGTAAGTTCCTGCGTGTCATCCGGCCATACTCCCCCTCAGGGCTACCAGACCCCAATCGACGACGACGAAGATGAGCCACCTCCATTGACACCTCAAGCGGCCTCGCTCTTACAGGCGCCTACCCCAAACTCTGCTATCATGACAGTCAGCCTCGAGGGCTATCTTGAGCCCACTCGTATATCTTTTGGCTCACCGCCAAGTAGCGAGCTTAATCCACGTGGCCCATCACCCGATGAGAGTTTCCCAGTGTTTTCACCTCCACCATACGAACGCGCACCTCAGGATCGATCTCTCAGTTCCTCTATGAGACATCATCGACGACAATCAAGCTACTGTGGTCCACCTTGGCTGACTGCTCTTCGTACTCCCAGGCAGTCGATCGTCTCGTCTACCTCACGCTCCCCGCTGTCTCATCATACATGTAACGACTATCCAGGATACAGCGTCCTCGTCGTCAGTCCGCTAATTTGTCCTGTACATACATGCTTCCCACTTGCACGCTTCCTACGTGCATACTTTAGATCACTTTCTCGGGCACCTTTCAATTTCATTTCCGTTTCTCTCATGTACATTCGATTATGGTTTCTTTTTTATTTCAATTGGTAACTCTTCATCGTGACGATTTTATCTACAATATATTTTTGTGTTAGGTGTTCTCTTCTCTCGTTGTACAGACAAGCATGTTGATGATACGATCCATTTATAGCTGTAGTAGATAGTTTGTTGACTTTTATTTGATAGGTTTTTATATAGATTCTCTTGAATTTTATTTTACCTTCGCACTCTGTTTCAGTTACGGTACACGATCCTCAATGGGATAATATCGTATTCCATATAGTATAGATTTCCATAATCCTTTATCTCGCCGTTACGTTTAATCGTTGAAATACCTGTTTCGCAGGAGCAGGTCAGGTGCAACTGGTTCTTATAGACAGATTCGACAAATTCTCCAGATTCGGCGATGATCTCTTCTAATGTAATATACATGTAACATATTGTGTATATGTTTTAATGCTCCATGGATCTTCGTATGATTTCGGTTCTCCGTTCTCTATGTGATTTCTATTTTTTATTAGATTCTCTGTATCCAGGGACCAGGCCTTTGTACAGAGTTCACCCACCAAAGACGAACAGAGAGGGTAAATGAATATCTTTTTTGTTTTTTCGCAGCTTTTCTGGGCTTTTCTTTCCTACTAATTGACGCCCATATCCACGTTAACCGCCTTTTATCCTATTTGCAGAGTGTCGTATTGTATATATAACGTTCGTGCTCTATATTTATAGGGGATGTACTTAAAGGGTGTACATGTGTATTATAATTATGTCTTAACAGCAGTATGTTTGTAGACTTATGTCCCATGTATAGTACTAATTTTTGTTAAGAGCTGTGTTAAAGCACCTGTGTTTTGGGGCTAAACTTATCTGTGCATGGCCTTAGCACAAAACTGTACGATTCATTCGTACGAATTTCTCTGACAATTAGTAATACCATTTTTTTCTTTTTTTTTAAATTAGCTATTAGATCCGGGGATTATTACATGTTCGACGATTTGGACGACGACGATGTGACTGATCTGATTCCGGACTCAGAGTCCGAGAAGAAGGAAGAGGATTTACAGCGTGAGCAAGAAGAACACGGTAGAAGAATGACAGTATCAGAGGTACGTTAATTTATCGTCGAAGAATGCTATGTTACAGGATGATCGCTCGACTTTTTCCAATTCTAAATCTGGTTTGTCTGCTATGAGTTGCCAAGTTGAAAGAATCCACCTGTACTAATCACATGTTGAGAAATTTATTGATCCACTGAGAAATTCTCGAAAACAGTTGCCACATCTCAGTTTCCAAATTCTATCATAGTCACCCAGAGACCGAGCTACAAGAGAAACGCTGCATGAAGAATTGAAGTTTTGTTTTCATTAGACTCGAAGAACGTCTTTTTTCGCTTTACTCGATATCAGTAGAAACTATAGAAATCCTCAGAATGAATCAGATGGATCGTTCGCCTACTTTGGCGATTCGCTAGACTCTCATCTCTGACCGTGTGACAATTGCAACCGTATTTCTCTTTCTTTCTCTCTTTCTTTCACTTCCTCTTTGTTCGTGTGTTTGCATTCAAGATTCGATATGACCCTTGTCTCTTTCTCTCTTTCTCACGTATATATATCACCCCACTGTCGAACTATCGTTACCCCACGGTGGTTCGTCGACCACCTGGTCCCTCTTCTTTCTTACTTACCCTCTTAAGTCCATCGGGGATAGTCGGGTCCGAGTCTCTCTGGGCGCAGCACGACTCGTTCACCGCAGCAGACAAAAAAAAAACAAAAAAAGGTTTCTCCCTCGTGTGCGAACGGAAATATGGAAGATCGAAAGGAAAAATGACCGTGAAGTCTGCTCGTTGCAGCTGATGAACACGCTGATTAAGACAGACATTGAGATCGCGACGCACGTCGCCATGTACGGAGGGACGCAAAAGGATGCGCTGAGGCTACGTCGTCGGAGCGTACCGCTGACGCGGAAGAAATCGTCTATGTCCTATCTCAGTGCTCGCTCCGAGACGGACACTGCCGTGGCCAGCGATGTGAGACCCCCTTAATAGGCTGCATGTCAATGCTACCAGGCTCTATCTGTATCTCTGTTTTTTCTCCTCTCGCTCACCTGGTCGTTTCATTCTTATCCTATTACTTTGCCAAATTCTATCTCTGCTCTGCCTCTCGCGCTCTCTGGCAGCTGCGCCACTTTGTTATTGATATACATTATTGTACGTCTAACTTGTTTTCGTGGTTTCGTATACTCTTGTTCGATATCGTCTCGTCTTACTTTCTTTACGCGTCATATTATTGTCCAAAATGCTCGTATTGTACAATGCTGTTTTTTTATTATAATTTTTTTTCAATCTTTTTGAACTACACTGTCTGCTATCAAGCTTTTTTTTGTAGTTTGAATTGTGCTATTTTTGTAGATATCTCTCACTTTATGTTATTTTAATTATTTTTGGAAGAGTTCATTGTTTCCGAATCGCGCATCAACAACATGTCATACATTTTCCCAAGGTGTAATTATTACGGTACACCTCCACTTTAATGAATTTAATTCACTTACAGTTGAGCATACTCCAATTAATTGTGTTTAACACTATTATTATTACTACAGTATAGCTGATTCGAGTCAGAGTAACATAGCGATGATAGTATTTTTTAATCAAGAAATATTCGATCTTAGGCAAAGTAATGCTTCTGTTGTAAATAATCCTTTTTCATCATTGGCTTTGTAGACATGGAAGCGGTGGGCGTTCTTACGCCTTTTTCTCTCTTTTACTCTATCTTATGCGATCTCTATAGTGGATTAATCTCTCTTGCATATATCTACTCTCGATGTTGTAGTCGCAGTTCGCAGTGAGGCTCTCCACGTCGTTGATGGTGTAATATTCTGCTGAATTTATCGCTTTATTTATTTTATGTTGGTTACGTTACAAACACTTTGGCTATGTAACGACACGCTTGTAACATGAAAGCGGCAATCTATGTTTAATAGCTAGTACGTAATGCGTCCGGAAACGAAGAATTTGCATATTCAACATAAAATAATTATTATTCAATAATAAATTTAATGTTACTATCGTAAACAGATTCTTCGTTTTGCGGAATGCTTATGAAAGAACTCAGAGTCCTATATATAATCATGGTATATCTCGAAAAAAGCAGGCCGCAGACGAAACAAGTTTGACGTCCGCGGATATTGAAACGGAAGAGAAGGAATTGTCAACTGTAGATCTGGCAAAGACACCGGAACCATCGGACGATGAGGAAGAAAAATTGGACGAGGTTCAGATTGAAGAGGAGGAAAAAGAGGATCCGAAGAAAGTGTCCTTCTTCACTTACTTCAAGTTCCTCTGGGTGATGATTAACAGTACTCTCATCTCGATGACAAAATATCTGAATCGATTCTCACGAGATTACCGATACATTCGTAAAGTATTAGCGAAAGAAAAAAAATTACTTAAGGTAGGTCTTAGGATGATGTATCAATAAGTAGAACAGCTTCTATCATCCTTAGCATTGAACATATTGCTTCTCGTTTCTCAGGCGAAACCAGATTTTAAAATGGGCATGCGATTGGGCATTAATCAAATGTGGCAACCGATACCATTAATGAAAGAGAGGTAAAGATTCATTCTGTTCTCTCCGAAATTATTAATTCCTGTTTAGTTTGCCACGAACTTAGCGCGCGTGTTACCTCGCCTCTCCCTTCGTAGCTGCTTAGTTGTGTAGTTCTATTATACAAAGGTCTTCATTTCCGACAGAAATCCAAATTCCCAACGAGGTAATCCGAAGTACCCAAAAATTAAGGAATAGGGAATGAAATTAGAAATTGCAAATAGTTATTTAGTTTCTTTTTTTTTAAGTTTATCATATTATTAGTCGGCACATAATATCGTCACGTAGCCTTAGTACCGTCTGCTTGCCCTTTGCTCTTGTAGTACTTAATCACGATTAGCAGTTTATTTTGGATTATACGATAATACATAGCTCCCTCGGAATATACGTCAGAAATAGGTATAGTACGATCCAGTAGTAAATGTGCTCGCTCTAACAGATCGCGTATTGCTGATAACGAAGAACCAGATCCTGGCGAAGGATCGAGCCAGATGCAGCAGCACAGTGAGAGGTAAGAGCATTAATTTCCATATCCGACTTTAGATAATACATCCCCCCCCCCCCTCTAAAATTTATTAAGATACAGAATATAGTGGCGTGCCCACTCGTAAGTATATTGTTAAAATACTCGATAGAAAAAATTGGTCTCTGCTACTCTCTTTGGTCTTTAAATGTCCGAGATTCTTTTTGAAGTAAAAGTCCCAAGAGAGTGGTATTGTTTTGTATCAGGAAAAGGAGCTCGCTGACAGTACCTCACATCCGTATTCTGGCACCGAGTTTGGAGCGAGGATTGGACATGTCCTCCTCTAGGTATCGAGACTGTTGCATTGCAAACAAGCAATTTCGACGATCAATTTTTATTCGTCTTCTCAAATTGCACTTCTCGCACGCAATTACCCGCATGCAGCATGCTACATAGTCATACTCACTTTTTTTAGACTTCACAGATCTATAAATCTGGTTAACGAAGGAGTATTCAGTTTCAGTTTTTTATTACCGTCAAGAAACTCATTTATTAGAGTCGCGAGAAGGATAAGATCATTATATTCGATTTACAGGTGTTATTATGTGGTTCTCGAGCTAAGCTTTCAATGTGCTTTCAATATTCTGATCGTAGAAGAAAGATAGAGATTGAATAGTACTTTAATAGCTGTATTACATTCATCTATGTATTCTGAAAACTATGAGTTGTCTTTCTTCTACGATTCCGTGTGTCGAAGCTGACTTTGAAAGGAAATATATGTAGAATTTGGATATTGTGCACGCAGCTCATTGTTCTCGCGAATATCACCGGCACAGCCTGAGGAAGAGGCTGCAGAACTCTCGGAAGTAGATCAACCTCCGATTATTCAACTAGCAGCCTCTATATGGTTCGGTATTCTGGCACACTCGAGTCTACTATGTTACTTCATGGTATTTCTTCATCAGCTTAAAAACGCATCGGTCTTATCTACACCTTTACCACTAATGGTATTCTGTTGGGGTTCACTTACCATTCCAAGACCATCGAAAACATTCTGGGTTACTCTGATCGCCTATACCGAGGTGGGACATGTACTTTAACATTTCTAAGTGATCAATAGAGAACTATATAAATTGACACATTCAAATAATTTCCAGGCAATCGTTATAGTTAAATGTATCTTTCAATTGGAAATCCTTCCATGGAATCGTGACGCTGCCCCTAACCACCCGTTATATATTCCTAGAATAATGGGTGTGGAACGAAAACCTAATTATGCCTTATGGGACCTGTTGTTATTGCTCATGGTGTTCTTCCATAGGTAGGGATAAAACTTTGACAATGATTTCTACTTAAAAAATGTACAAAGATTTGAGATATAGTGGTTTTTAGATTTATGCTAAAATCATTGGGTCAATGGACAACACCCTCTTTAAAGCCAAGAAAAATTATTCCTTCCGCTTTAACCGTTGTTGCATCAAAACCACCTATTGGGGATCGAGGTCAAGGAGAGCCTGTGATTCAGCAGACAAACGCAAGGTATCAGGATGCGAATACTATGAGTTCATCTGTTTCTATGGATAAGATATACAATTGTGGCGTTACTTTGCAGTGGCTCGCGCGTCGATGTTACCACGCCTAAAGGGAGAACATTGAGTATACCCGTAACAGGGGATGGCGAGAGTGTTCTGCAAACCACTGATGAGAACGAGAGACTCGTGGCCGTTCAGGGTGAAGAGACGAGTCTTCACACTGAAGCTTTTCAAAAAGCAATGGATATGACGTGAGTGCATATATACACTTGACAATCATGTGCATGACTCTCAATTCCATACTATGTAGTCAGGAAATTTTGATTTTTTCCTAGTGTCAATAAATATGGAGAACCGATGAAAGATTTCTTCGCAACGATTCTCAATCCTGCTGGTAAAGAGAAGACGAATGTCTATGCTTACATGTTCCTTTGTGACTTCTTCAATTTCCTACTTCTTATTTTTGGATTTTCTGCATTTGGCGTGAGTAAAATTATCCGAGCGAATTTACCGAATTTTTTGAGTAGATAAGTTGTTAAATAATTTCGCGAATCTTTTTTAGACTCAACAAGGCGATGGTGGAGTGACAGCATATTTACAAGAGAATCGCGTCCCTATGCCATTCTTGTTAATGTTACTTTTACAATTTGCTTTAATCGTCATCGATAGAGCTTTATTCTTAAGAAAATCAATTGTGGGAAAATTGATCTTCCAATACTGCCTTGTACTCGGAGTTCACGTTTGGATGTTCTTTATTTTGCCGAGCGTGACCGAAAGGTATGTCTCGAATTATTTTTATACGACTTATAAAATCTGACTGATTACCAAATTAGCAGTGGTATAATTTAATTCTTCCAGACGATTTAACGAGAAGCTTCCACCACAAATCTGGTACATGGTCAAGTGCTTTTATTTGTTGCTAGCGGCATATCAATTGCGCCAAGGATACCCTACTCGCATCCTTGGGAACTTTTTATGCAAGAAATACAGCATTGTCAACTATGTTTTATTTAAAGGGTAAAATTAATTCCAAGTGGTATATAAATTCCTATGTATATTACTCTTTTCCAATACTTTAATTTGCAATTCAGATTTATGCTGGTTCCATTTCTATTCGAACTCCGGGCCGTAATGGACTGGATCTGGACCGATACGTCCATGACCATAATGGATTGGTTCAAGATGGAAGATATCTTTGCCAGTATCTATCAAATTAAGGTGAATATCATAGTAGAAACGTACCAGATACAAATAGACTATTAACATTAATTACATTACAGTGTATGAGAGGAATGGAAGCAGATTTCCCACAACCGCGTGGAGTGAAAAAGGCACAAATGAGCAAATATCTCGTCGGTGGAGGTGCTCTTTTCCTTATAATCGGACTTATCTGGTTCCCATTGCTATTATTTGCTCTCGGTGGCACAGTGGGTGTCTCGAACTTGCCATACGACGTTTCGATGAAAATAAGAATAGGTCCATACGAGCCAATTTACACGATGTCCGCACAGAGTAGCTCCATTGTAGGCTACAGTGAAGAGCAGTACCATGCATTTAGTAATTTATACGTAAAAGACAGACCAGCAGTCACTTTCCTCGAAAACTATATTCACTCTGACGTGGCTGCTGTCAGATTAAGTGGATTTTCGAGAAAACTTTGGGGTATATCTCCACCCGACTTGGAAAGGTATTAACATAAGTCTGTAGGATATTTATCATTATCTACTCGACTGGTTCCTTCACTGGTACACTGACTTTTCATTCCAGACTGAAGACCGAATTAGAAGATAATAGTACTACCGTAACAGTGCACGTCGAATGGACCGTTTCGAGACGAACGGATGCGAAAGACGCGACTGGCATAACGGCGACAGTGCGCGATGTTAAATTAGTCCCGCTTGTTAACGGGGAATTTAATCCTATCAGACGGACGTTGGTCGATATGTTATCAAGTGACGATTCCAGTGCTATAGGTTCCAATGTGACGATAACTCTAAAAAGTGCTTTTCCTAAGTTCTTGAAAGTTACCAGTCGGACGACTAATGTTGTTCCGCAATTAATGACCATACCGCTATTACGTGAGTTATATTACAACTCATAATAACGTATAAATACTTAAATACTACAATTTTTTTTCAAGAGATTATGAATTTTCGTATAGAATCCCAACACAATTACGAAGAAGACGATAGTTATCTATATAGGAACATCAGCCTTCATTTATCAGTTGACAAAGATTGTTGTGCACATCAGAAATGGTGGGTGGTTCGCGAAGTATGCGATGACGATCTATATCATGGGATACTTAACAAGGTGCCTCTAAATAATTGCAAATACATCATGATGTTCCTCTTCAATGATAAAGCTTTCCCAGAGGGACTGAGCTTCATTAGCGGCTTTGGGTACGTGAAGCATTTCGCGTATTTAAACGAGAGTGAAACTTGGTAAATGAATTCTAATGGAACCGTTATCTAACAGAATTCTAGGATTGTACACTACTGCAGTAATAGTTATAAGTCAGATGATGAGAAAGATCGTGAGTGACATGGCACCAAAGATTATGTTCGATGATCTACCATTCGTAGATAGAATTCTACGACTCTGCTTGGATATCTATTTGGTTCGAGAGAGTGGGGATCTATGCCTTGAAGAAGATCTATTTGCCAAATTAATATTCCTCTATAGATCACCAGAGACATTGATCAGGTTGAGTTTTAATCGATGGTTTCTTTGATAGTGGTGTAATCGAGAAGAAAGTAACATTGACACCTGTATTTCTCTTAGATGGACAAGACCACCGGAAGAGGGAGAAAGAACCGATAACGAAGATCAAGACGACGAAGATGATCGTGAAAGGGAAGGCAGAGAATCTCGATTATCTCGCCGGCGTGATTAAGCTAATGAGTAAATGAGATATACTTCGGAACGTTGTTATCATGATCGTCCGAATTTCATCACCTTTTTTTTAACACCCACGTTCATATATACTTCAAACGAGCTTCTTGTAATACGGTAACTTCACACAGAACACTGTTCTCATAAAGCTACTTCGAGTGAACTCTACAAAGATTAATTTATGAAGAGCTATATAAGAAATGGAATACGTGATATACAATGCCAGTTGTAAAAGTGGAAGAAAATCAAATGTGGAAATGTTGAGGTAGAAAAAACTTTATGTAACATTGGATGCGACTGTATAGATTCGTTTTTTGTTTATTTTATTATTTTATACCGAAGGATTTTTTATTCGTTATTATGTGTAAGGATATGTTATCGTTAGTGAACGAAATATTGATTTAGTCGTTTTTATTCTGCTTCAAGCTCTTTTAGAATCGTCTCACAAAAATTAGGATTCATTTTTAGATTTAATTGTACTTTGACGATTCTGTTGGATATATATAGGTATGCTTTTGCATTTCTGAATCTTGCATTTACGGGCATCAGTTTACGAATATGACTACAGAATACATACATATTTATTATGTATAGATCTTTGTCGGTGAGACATCGAAACTGCCGAAAGCACGAAGATGTTTTGTTCCCTTTTATACGTTTCTTATTCATTCGAGTATCTGGCTATTTTTCATATGCCTCACAACATTCTAGACTCTCGATAAGAATTTAGTGAATTGCGATTCAACGTAATTTGTACATACAGTATCACTAAGAAGCCTGATAAAATGTCAGTCCATCATGTTTCACGCGATCTTGATATGTCTTTTAATAATATTGCCTCAAAATATAAATTGTTGTTTCAGATGTACGTATGACCATTTGTCGTCTTTCTCGTCACTCGTATTCAATAATAGGATAATTTTTTTTTACTAGTGAGAAATCATGAAATTCCATAAGATAGAAACAAGTTTATTAAATGTTTCCGCGTGCAGGAATGTTAACAAGTTTAATGCTTTGTGCTAATTCAACTTCGGTACATATATTCTTACAATGAGAATTAGGAAAAAAATAAATTAATCTCATTTCGAATTGAACGTAACGGTGCATCAATAGATATCATCGACTCATCGTAAAATACTAAGGCACCAGAGATTCGATCTCTTATAATTCCTAATGGTATAAAAACAGTATCAAGACTAATATAAAAAAATACAGTCTTATTATAACTCGTGGATTATTGATCGCATTATCGAACAAATTGAAGTCGTACAATTACGTTTATAAGTAAGTTTTCTGCTGAAATAGGGGTGCAAAAACTTAGTCTACAAGTAATTCGTAATATTCGGTATCACTAATGTGAAAGTTCCTTACATTTGATCTTTAATTCAACGTTCTGCTGTTTCAATACTTCCAGCTCCTCCAGTCTTCTTTGTAGATCATCGTTTCGTTTCTTCAGTTCTTCGTTCTGCTTCCTGAGGAACAGCACGTCGTTCTGAAGTCTATTATTCTGCTCGACTAATATTTTCAACCTGGGCACATTTTTACTGGGATCCATTTCCTTTACCAAGTCATCCGTTTGACAAAGCAAATTCTTGATGAGAGTCGCTTGAGAATTAATATGCAATTCTTGCATGGCTCTCAGGATTTTGGTACTTTCTTGTTTCGTATAAGTACTTATAAGATCCTTAATAGCATTCAACAACGCAACAGGATCTTTTTCTTTGATGGTATCCACCTGACCATTGCTATCCTTCGAAGAATCAGAAGGTCTACAATTTTCCTTCATGGACACATCCGATGACTTACTGCTGAGACTACCAGAACGTCGTGAGCGATCTCTTCCAATAATCTTTGAATCGCAGCTTCTCATTCTAATATCCTGTAATTTGCTCTTAACTTCATCCTTTGGAGTTGACTCTCTATTCTCGAGTCTCACTTTATTTTCAACCTGTTTCAACTTGTTCTCCAAAGGTTTTTCCCTCTTCTCAAGTACTTTCGCCTTAATCGGTTGCTTCTTCGAATCATTATCGGAGGATCTTCTTGTCACTTTTGTGGTAGACGATTGTTTTGGATCCGATTTCCTACCTGCAACATTATCCAGCCTGGACTCAGCTATTTGTTGCAGTGGCGTTGAAGTGACAACCCTGGTCGTGACATGTCGATCTACTGGGTAGTTGCTGACTTGTTTCTGATTACTGGGTATCAACTCCAAATCTTCCAAGAATGAGTCGTTCATCGTTGTATCGCTATTATGTATCTGTTACGGGGTCAAAGATACAGACAGTTGTTTTGGACAGTAGTGATTCAATTCTTGTTCACTGTTATCTGTATAGATCTGTCGTCCGGACGAATTTCTGCGACTCGGTTCGTTCTTACGACATTTTTCATGATACTACTGAGCAGTTGTCAGTAAGTTATCTATTGTGAGCACACTGAAGCACACGAACAACTTAATTAGTTTGATACGCTCAGTCAACTTCGTCCAGAAGATTGTTTTCTATTGTGCCACTTCCGTGCACGACAGCCCGCGCTCAGAGCTAAAAATAGCTCTGATTTTGTTTAACCTTCAGCCAAATTGCCGGTGTGAACTTGAACGCACACGATGGGTAACGACTAATGGTGGGTGCCTACCACAATACGTTGTGCATGTATTACGAGGAACATCGTGAAGTGAGCTCAGGATCTTGCGATATACGTTACGAACGAGGTGTAGAATGAATGGTTTATTTCATGGGACTACAATATAACTCTTTGCGCTTCTTTTGTTATAAAAAGTATACTAATGTCCCTGATTTGATTGCAATTCTTACTAACGTAAGAGGCAGTAACTAAATATACCTCGTCTCCTGCATTTTCGATAGATTCTCGGAAGTTTGATATTTAAATATAACCGCGGATTTCACTGACGTGCTACCAGCTGATCGGTTTTCCTACTTAAGCGCCATCTGCTTTCCTCTTATCAATTTGAATGAGAGTTAACGCAGCACGTGGGGAATCGACCCTCCTCTCGACTAACTCTCACAGTTTCCTCCTCTTTCTAGGAAACAGTGTATGTTATAAACTCATTAAACTCGCGTGACATGGCAGTACACGAGTATATAGATATTAACAAACCGATGAAACTAGAGTGGTAGAATCGGTTTGGGTACGAGAACTCGATCTGAGTCGCATGTAATTCTTGTGACTTGACATATAGAGAGAATAGTCAAGAATAATATTCAACGTTTGTTACATTGGCACCATTGCCACGCCGGGACAAAGATTCATTCCGTATCGGGTGAAGCGAATAGAGAGACCGCAATTAGACGCAGTATCGTCGCGAAAGGAAATCCGAGTCACGAACAGTCGTGACACTGATAGTCAAGTGAGAGAGAAAGAATGACGAGCAGGATTCTTTTGGGCTGCCAAGCCTTATTCTTGTTCGCAATTGTGTTCGAAAATGTCAATGGTTTTATAAATGTTTATCCAAAATTGAAAGAATACCCCTTGCACGAGGGGGAAGATGCTGGTGAACCGCTTTTCCTGACGCCGTTAATAGAGAGTGGTAAAATCGATGAGGCTCGCGAAAAAGCTCTTGTGCAACACAAGGACATCAACGATGTTAGTGGCTATGCCGGCTACATCACTGTCAATAAAGAGTACAATTCGAACATGTTCTTTTGGTTCTTCCCGGCTATGGTAAGTGGAATCTCGTGCTAATTATATTTCGCGATAATACCGTGATTGATCAATTCTTTTGTTTTTTTTTCCTTCTTCTATAAATAACGCTTACAATTTGCTTTCAAAAATCTTTGATCAACTCGAGAATTGTATGTTGCCGTTTTTTCATTCGATTAGCACAACCCGAAAACGGCGCCGGTAGTTTTGTGGCTCCAAGGTGGCCCAGGGGCAACGTCCATGTTCGGTTTGTTTATGGAGAATGGTCCGTTTATCGTAACCGCCAATAAGACCCTGAAAATGCGTAAATACTCGTGGAACATCGCCCACAATCTCTTGTACATCGATAACCCAGTAGGCACTGGGTACAGTTTCACGGAAAACGATAAAGGATACGCAACAAACGAGACACATGTTGGAAGGGATGTTCATACTCTTCTTGTACAATTCTTCCAACTATTTCCTGAATTGCAAGAAAACGATTTCTTTGTCACTGGAGAATCTTATGCTGGAAAATATGTACCAGCTGTTTCTCATGCCATTAAGGATTACAATTTCAAAGCACAGCCGAAAATTAATTTGAAAGGATTAGCAATTGGCAATGGATTGACTGATCCGGAGAATCAATTGCTTTATGGAGATTATTTGTACCAACTTGGTCTCATTGATTTGAATGGCAGAGAATTATTCCACTCGTATGAGCAAAAGGGTAGAGAACTGATACAGAAAAAGAAATTTAACGAAGCATTCGAACTTTTCGATATGCTTCTCGACAGCGATTTAACTGGACAGCCATCCTTGTTTAAGAATCTTACTGGATTCGATTACTACTTCAATTACTTGTTCACCCAGGATTCGAACGACTCCAATTGGATGGCCGAGTGGATTCAACGAGTCGACGTCAGACGCGCAATACACGTGGGCAACTGTTCGTTTCACGTTGAAGACAAAACTGTAGAAAAACATCTTAAGAGCGATATAATGCAGTCATTAGCGATTCTTATATCAGACCTGACTCAACATTACCGAGTTCTCATATACAACGGTCAACTCGATATCATTGTCGCTTACCCACTTACCGAAAATTACTTGCAAAATCTCAAGTGGGCCGGTGCAGAGAAATATAAGACTGCACCGAGAAAATTGTGGTGGGTGGGAAATGAATTGGCTGGATATAGTAAAAGAGTGGACAATTTGACCGAAGTATTGGTACGCAATGCTGGTCATATGGTTCCTTCCGATCAACCCAAATGGGCACTCGATCTAATTACGCGATTTACGCATAATAAGAATTTCTAAATCGAACAGATTACAAACAGTCTTAAAGTATTCGGATACAGTACTTTCCGCAATTTGGTACTTATATTTTCTGATACCGAAGTAATATACTCAATATCTCAGGTAGATCGGAGTCTACTTTAAGATCGAATTGGAAGGGACTTACATTGATACTCTCAATAGCATAAATGTGAAAGCAATTTTCTATTAAACGTCAGCGAATAATTTTATTATATAAGATCGATTGTATAAGCCGTCTCAATTGGCCTGCCTTGTGAAAATAATATAAAATAATATAAAATTGATAAAATTTGCCAAGGCACGTATTATTGAACTGACCTTATTCATTCCCTAATTATCTAATTTCATGATCTACATGTAATTTGAACTAGTCTTGTGTCATTTCGCTTTCGATAATCGAGCAGATCGTCCATTTAAAACGTGCCTTCGAGCTCATTTCGATTGACATGTGTCATAGTTTGTGCTCAAAACTATCTTCTCTTCTCTTTGGCTTGATCACCGTGTCGCGCACAATTTACCATGCATACTTTATATTTCCTAAAACTTAATCTAAATATGGCAGTAAAAATTCGTCTACTATCGAAATATTTTTGTGCCACTCAAAGTGTGGAACATTTGGCACAGTGATCATTATTAATCGATCATTTTTATCAAGCGTTTTCAGTCCAATTAAATCTTCGGTGTATATTTCTCTATCACGCATCGCTATCACAGTTTCATTTCTGTCGTAATATCCAAAGTGGCTGCTTTGCCAAGGAGTAATAACTCCATCGTCAGGACCGCCAATAAGCACCATTCGTTTCAATTTTGTCAGTCCCATTTTCGAAGTGGTTCCATTTAGCGTTGATATTTCATTATTGACGTAAGGCAAAAATTTACTATACTTATAATAAAGTTTCTGCAAGAATACATCATTTACATCATTTCATTGTATTAAAAATTTCCAATTACTCATTGTGACTCACTAACCTGATGATGTGGATCGTTCCAATAATTTCCTACACTGGTATGTTGGCCGACTCTCGAGTAAAACAATTCGTAGGCAGTTTCGCAAACGAGATCAGGGAAAAACAAGTGGAGAAACCGTGCTGCAGAAAAGAAAGAAAACAACATTTAAAATTAACCGCTTTGAGATAAACCTACCCTCCTTCAGATGTCACCACTTTTACGTACTTCCATACTGGCCTGCCTGAGGTGAACTCAGGGAAATAAAGTTCCTAACGTTATGATTAGGAAACCTTTGGAGTATCGCTCTGCCCAGTAAACCACCCTGACTATACCCAATTAAATTAATTCCTTCTGGAAAAGCAGCTCCGATGGAAACAACATCCATCCCGATTTCCTCCACTTGTCGCCACATTGGCTCGAGACTACTCCAACCCGCGTATCTTATTGTGTTGTATACTTGTGTTCCAGGGTGCATCTACACAGTTTTTATCATTCACCTACTCCATTTACGATAAACGTGCAGCAAGATCCAGATCGTATCAACATAAAGATACACGCAATCTACCCACCTCTTGAATTCTATTACTTATAATCTCCATACTATCACTTCCCGTAAGAACACCATGAATAATCACCACAGCATGGTAACCTTGGACTGATCTCTTTAATACTGCTAAAAAACTAAGAAAATATACGAAAAATCCGAGATTTATCTTGACCATTGTCGTTAAGATCCGACGTAGTGACGCTTACTCTAACAATAACAAACAGCGTCTGGATCTAATCTGACCTTGCACTAGTGCTGCCTCATCCCCTCGTGGTAGATAGGTCAAGCATGCTATCTCCAACAAAGTTCAATACCATTTATTATATCGACAACGACGAGTACAAGCTTACCAGCGTTCGGTGCTAGTCCAACGGCTGGTGCTCGATCCATTGATCTCTAGGAACGTTGGAGCGACCAGCAGTTGGAGACTGGAGTCTCAATGTGCGCAAGGTAAAGTGAACCGCTGTAGCCTGTCTCGAGTTGTAATCGTTTCATGACTATTCTCTGCTTAGAAGCAGTTTAGAAACCTGATCTAACTAGGATAGGTGCAGTCCTGAATCCTACCCCATCTTCAGACTCAGCCCTTCAGTCTCCCCCATCCCTATTCATAGCTGTGAATTAAACAGTAACAGAAGCAAGAGGTAGTGAAACGTTCGAAGCTTCCTCGAAGGCTTATTCCATTGCTTCTACAACGTTTGAAGACAACAATGTTAAGCTGGATATATCGAGGCTGGTACATAAAGTATCAACGAACGGAATTCAATTGCATCGAGAGAAGCAACGTCAGAGAATATAGTGGATCTCACCCCAATCCTTCCACGGGGTAGCGTGGAAGGTAGTAGGGCACGTGGTATTTCCCGTGCTTGTTTCGAGCCATATATCACTATGCTCTGACATCATCCCCATCCTAGCATACGAAACTCACGCCCCGTACCGAGACGACGGATGCCAAGCGCATTGTTTCGACTGGCGTCATCCTCGATTATCACGATCCTGAGCACCAAATGCTTTAAGGATGCGATTCTCCGTTACCCTAACTTCTTCTCGAACCGTCTATTACTGTCTCCATAGTCGAAACACGCAGACACTATTTGTCTTTTTGCGAATGGAGTAGACGAGTGCGTAATACAGCTAGAAGAACCCATTATTAGAGTATAAAATGGAAATTTGGATATTTGTCTTTCAATGTTATTTGTGTCGTTACTCTTAAGAATAAGAATTTCGGTATAAAAGTACCGCTTCGCAATATAGAGGGGTCGCGTGCTTAAGAGCATTTCGGTGCAAGGGTTCTTTCGGAGGAACTAACGATTTGACCGAAAGAAGCACTCAGGAACAAGTGCAGTCGACTTACTCTTACTACGGTATGTTAGTTGTAATCCGGTTTTCCGAAGCTTTGAAACCACTGGCGTTTCTCCCCGGGACGGCGCGACCGGAGGAAAGAAACCTGCGAGGGAAGAGAAAATGAGGGAAAAGACGGCCAATCCAATTCCAGGCTCAAGCCGGGCCGGACCGTCGTGATGGCAGAGGGTGGCGAAAAAACGGCAGCCACGGTCAGAGCACAAGGCGAGAGCGTAGCTCCCAGAGCTTTTTTGCGTTTAATCAAGGATATTCGCGGACGGCTGACTCACTATTTTAGTCCGTCGAGTGCCAGCTGCACAACCACCACCACCACCAATGAGCACACACCACCAGCAGGAAGTGCTTCCGCTCATTTTTGAGAAACGAAAGAAATCGGGAGATCGCACTTCACTGATCTTCGTCCTGCAATACAATTGAGGAAAGGAATAGTGAAAACTGGAGTGGCAATGTTGGGTAAACTGTGGCAATGCTAAAAACCGTCCGCTGTCTAAAATATTCTGGAGCGTTGCAACCACCCTGCAAGCGGAATTTATGCGCGCTCATCTGTGCATATTGCTGCAGTTAGTAATTCAGCATCCGGTTTTGTAAATTCAAATATGTCCAGGGCATGACGAACGAGCGCGCGCGCAGGTGATAATACTTGCAAAAATATTCAAGGATCGCAACAAGCTACACTTTATTCTCACTGCCTTTTTCACCTAGAAAGAGAGGAAGAAGGGGGCGGAGGGAGAACGGGAAAGAAAGAGAGAAGAATAAGAAGAAGCTAATAATGCTCCAGCACCACACGACGCTGCAGGATCTTCCATGCAGTTAAAAATTGTTTCACCGGATCTTTACCATCCGTTACTTATATATTTTCGCAATTGTCATCCGAAGAATCGCGAATTGCAGAGAAAGGAGGAGCGAGTGGAGGGTCTGGTTAACGACACCCTGTCCTTTCCAGTAAGTAGAGAGGCCGGAGAGAGAAGACGAAGTGGGTGGTACGGTGTCGGAGGAACGGCCGAGAGATTAGCGTTAATTACAGAGTTGAGCCGTTCCGGGGTTGAGACGGGGTACGAGGTATTTGTCACTCGGCACAGCTCTCGACTCCCGTACCTCGTTCTGAATATTAATAACCCCCCGAGTCCTCGACTGGCGTCGCTTTCGGCTCTACACCGTCTTTCATCCCCCCTTTACCACCCTCGTCTTCTACGACACTCGATGAATTGTGTGGCAGACAACGCAACTCATTATGCTAACTGCTTGATTTCATCACCGTCGGAAGAGGAAAAATTAATTGTCCCGTGATCGGCGAGAATAAGGATCAGCCTTAAGGAAGATTCCGAGTAATAGTCTTCTCTAAGGTAGAGTGAGGGGATCAGTCGCAAAGGATAAAGAAGTCTCATCAGCGCAAGAGAGAAGATTGAATCGATCCTCTTTGGAAAGCACTAGTAAGACTGCTTGATCAGCTACCACCCTATAAAATAAACTGGACAGAAGCTGTCTCAGATTCTTTTTACCCACTGACTCTTTGTAATTCGCGAATTTGGGTCACGCAGTGAAAAGACGGAGGAAAGATGATCGAAGGCGCGAAGATATCCTAGAAGGTTTTCCAAAAAATTCAAGGGTGGACCCGCAATTGGCTTTGGTCGCCCCACGTAGAACAGTCGATCAGTCGATATTATCCTCTCGTCGTTTTCTGCGGTCGGTCCCTCGATGGTGGTCCCATTGCCGCGCAAAACGCTCAGATATTCAAAGTCGGGGAATAGTTTATTCATGGCCGGCTCGGAGAACTTAGAAAGATATTGGAAGCGGCCCAGGAGAGGGCGAAAGATGGAGAAGTCGAAGGAGGGAGCGTAGAACCGAAGAAAGGGAAGGGAAAGAGGAACTGAGCAAGACAGAGAGGAGCGATATTGGTCGGACGGAAGTGTCCCCTCGGGGAAACGGGAAAACGGGAGGAGCGTCGTCTCACCCCCAATCCGATAAAGTGAAAGAGGGACCCCCTTGTGGCAGGAGCACCACTCCTACGACTTGGTCCACGTGACAGCGAACCCGCCAATAAAATTCAAATAAACTCTGCCGTGCATACTAAATTATCACATCTTCCATTACCCGACCGCGTGCCCATCCCCAAGAAGCCTTCGCTGGTCCCGAGGATACCTTTCGTGCGAGTGTCGAAATTCCGATATTCCTTGACTTTTGGATAAGGAATACATATCCGTCCCCCGTGCCACGACTGAAAAACGTCAAGAGTCGATTCTCTATTAGAGAGGTACTTCCAAGAGTATATACTATACCGTAACGTCGCCCACTTACCTCTCCTCTCGAGACGTCCTCCTCCGCTTAATTGATTGCACCGAGATCGCGAGCTTAATCCTTTTGTTCCTTGCTGTAATGAAAGAGCCGTGAGATTCGAGTACCCCTAGAGGAAAGGAGGACGAAGGAAGGACACAGGCCGAAGCGTGTGATTGGCTGGGGGTAGGTATCGGAAGGTTGCGCCCTGTAATGACTATCGTCAGTGGTGTCATTAATCCCACATTCGATTTTCGGCATAAACGGGAGTGACTCGTCCAAGAGGGTCCAGCAACAGTGATGGAAGGGACCCAGAGGTCAGGTGGTCTTTCCCAGGAACGCCCCAGATTTCAACATTACTCAAGCAGGATCAACCTGCCAGGAAGAAGGCCATTGTTCGCTGTTACAGGCTCCAGGCTTTCTTCCGCATCGACGGTGCGCTGTGCTGTGCCATACGCTTCGTATCGCTCGACCATTCGAATACACAGCATTTTTTGCCTGGCCCAGATCGCGCCAACTGTTCCCCACATTGAAATATATGCAAACGGGGAAGTGAAGGTATGTTTTCTCTCCTTTGACGCACGACTTGTGTCCACACTACATTAATCTTAGTCTATTGCGCGTTCATTTTTTTAAAAGACGACCACGCGAATCACCGACAGGAAAATTTTGTTGGTTTTTGGAAAATTCTTTTCGGTAATTCGTACTTCGAAGTTCGGAAGCTTCACTAACAAAGAGGTATTTTACCGAGTTCCAAGTTAAATGGATTTTTCATTAGAATGTAAATGGGTTAAGGCAGTTGAGAATCCTTCGGACGAAGTTTCCAACGTGTAAAACAATTAGTAGCTGTGCCGTGGCTCTCCTCTTCGCCCTATCGGCTTGTCTACGCCCCAACTATTAGTATAATCGCTGGAAGCTACGACCCTTAGCCGCCCTCGAGCGGTTCACTTTAATTCTTGCCAAGTTAAATCCACCCCCTTGGATCTCTGTGACTTCACCACCCAATGCACTCTTGCTTCAGGTCTCAAAGTTCAACTCGTTCCACAGAAAATTTTATCTCCCCACTTTTGCATCATTCTTAATCGTAGATATGCCATTTATTGGTAATTTTAACAGTTTGACCCCAAGTGTACCCTTCGATGACTATCCCAACGTGTTTTCTGCTTTCGATACGCCAAGAACAAATGTAGCGTTCCGGTGCATGTCTAATTGATTTTCATCCGGGAACCGAGGGTCTTCGTAGGGAGACCACATTCAGGGGTCGACATTTCGCGCAGGCCGCCGTCTCTCTACATTATGGATGCACCTGATTTCACACTTGTTCGTTCGCATTGAGCAGACTTCGGCACACACAACGTCTCCATCGATATAAACGGCCCGCAATTTACTGGCCCATTGTAAACCGCCCCTTTTGCCACGATTCATGGGTAATAAATCCTGGCTACAGGATATACGGCGAATTTATGTTTACCCTGGCCGTATTCTTGGTGGTTTCCTCGACAAACAAGAGCGCTGCCGAAAAAGTATGTTTACTCGAAATATCGATTACAGAGGGCTATGGAAATTAGGAATGAAATAATCATGGGTTTTGAAAGAAATCAATTGTAATCACATTGGAAGAAGACATTAAAGAAAGAAATCAGTTCATTTACAATGGTGGAATAGATAATCGAGTGTCACGACGCTTTATCGAGTTCGACCTCGCCGTGTCAAGCGTAGAGGGAAGGATTTAACTTGGTAATTACGAGCTGTTTCGAATGTGTCGTATCAGACGGACGGCCGAAATTGGCCGTGTAACATGTGCGTAATCCGTGCCACGTGTCGGCGATGTCGACGAACAAACGTGAGGTTGACGGTGCACGCTCGCAACGACGGGCGGCGTCGCGTCGCTCCGAGTCCCCCCATTTCTCTAGACGTCTTTCCTGTGCCCGCAAAACCCACTTGAGCTGCTTCTCTCTGTCCATCCGTTCGCTCGTTACTCATCATTCAATACCAATTTGTTCGGTTACCGAGATTAGAAAGCAACTTGAAAGCGATGCTAATTCGTCCTTTACTCTCCGCTTTCTAATTTGCGATTCAGCCGGTCCGAACCCTTACTTATTGCTTTATACTCCACTTTGTATTTCAGTCATTCATCCCCAATTCAATTTTAGTCTCCGGCCCCTGTCTGATTTTTTTTACCATAATATCCCCAGATTACGTTTCTCATCGAATTCCTCCGCATTTATCGATAATATTCATTTTTCGATGGAATACTGCGAAAGATCCGTCGATAGTTTGATTTTCGTGAAATAATGATTTTGGCGATAGAGCTTCAGGTTCTTGATCGGGTTGGTTCGATACACGAGAGGACCGAAGGTGGACTCGCGAAAACGTTAAAAAGGACATCCGCAGGCTGACATATGGCTGGCAAAATTGCCGGCGGGGTGGCAGTAACAATATTTACAGAAGGCTCTGCCAACCCCCGATGTTTTGTTAAGACTGCAGAGCGCGCGCACTACCGCAGCCCGAGGGCCAAGGGTGTCACTTTACCCTGGTAATCCCCCGTAATACTCTTTAGCGATCCGCGCCACGGAGTAATATTAAGTCCCTTACATCCAATTTCTATGGACTTACACCTTGTTCGGTGGGTGATTAGCATTTTGATTGCAGCTTCCTACGAACAGCCTTTCTCTTATCTTCTAATTCCACAATGGAGAGATCGAGTGGAATCGTTCATCCAACCATTCAACGTTCACAGTAATATTTTTTTTATCCGTAGCTCGTCGAAGGAATTGCTTCGACTGCTATTGCATAACTGTTGCTGAAAAAGTACTTCCTCACTGGTGTTGCAGCTGCCGAGGCAATTTGGGAATGCAGACACCAGGAAAAAAAGGGGGAAGCATCGTCGGGAACGTCCGATATGACGAACGAGTTTTTAGAATGTCATAAGCGAGAGTGGCTGCGATTTTCATTCATTCCGGTAGCGAAATGCCCAGTGGAATCGCGTGCAATCGGTACACGCGTGATGCACGCATGTAGGAAAATTGGGGTTGAGATGCACGCGTGACTCGCGGGTAGCAGCTCATCGGAGTCCAATAGCGGAGGGGGCTGTCGTTGTACGCGTATTTGCTTTAGAGCTCGACAATCGCGTCAAGGGTGGTCCAAGCCCACCAGGCTGCGATCTGGATTAGCGAGATCATAATCAAGCAATCACGGGTAGGGTGGCGAACACACCGAGTAAGGTGTCAAATGTCAGCTCCTGCGGGACACAGGGGTCGCGGGATTGATTTCTTTCGCAGACTTGACACGGGGTAGATCTCGACTCGATCTTGTATTCCATCGATATACGATTCTAATAGGATTGGTTTGATGTTGTCAGCTCGAAAATCTCGTAGAACGCCAGTACGAAAGTTACTAAATTGATTTTTGTACGATATTTAGTTGGTTCTCTCGGACAAAAGGTATGACCTTTGCGTACAATTAGCCCTGGGAATGAATTGCGATTCGCAGTCGACGTTACAGTTTGAGAGTGTGGCTTTTTTCTTAGCTGGGGTCGTGCAGTGGTCGTGCAGCCGGGTGGGATCGGTATCGCGACGAAGGATAGGCCGCGCTTGAGATTTGCGCGAAGCGTGAATGGACGAGGGCGTGGGAAACGGCGAACCGACCGCGGACGCGGATAGTGTGCTGACTTGCGACCGGTCCGGTAATTGTCGTAATTGTGCCGAGTGATTCACACATCAGGATCGGGCACTGCTGCCACTCCGCCCGTGCTTACTTGCCCGTGCATTCGCGCCGTGTCGTGCCACGCAACCACCAACACTCTCGCACCGATATTCGCGTACGCACACGTTCGCAAGAATAATGCCAAGCGCGAGCGCATCTGCGCGGGATTTCGGAAACAATTGCCGACAATTCTCGCCACTTGACTCGCGGCCAGCGATTGACGTGAGAATCCGCTTGGACAGCCGTGCAACTCTGCTCTCTCTGCGGAGAGCGTATGAGGTCATCTTCATTAAATCGTTCTCCGCTTAATGACTGATCTAATTTTTTCTCTCTCTTGCCCCCGACAGCGAAGAACGTCCCGTGCCGCGCCCCGCAGCTGGGTTCTGGGCTCACCTTTTTTTTGCCACTCGAATGTAACCCTTCGCGGAAGGCTCTCGTCTCTCCTTCTTCCCACGTTGCACTAGCCGTGCACAAGTAGTAGTCTACGCGCTGACAAGCCATCGCCGCGGATTCCGTGTTCCGCTGGTAGCTTGATTAGTATCCGGCCGCGGAAATTCCTGATAAAGACGCAACTTCTTTGAACTGGCTGATACCGGTGGAATTGCGGCAAAAGGTAATTACCGGAAGCGGCGGGATGGTAGCGGTGGTGGTAAGGGGGGATTGTGATATTTACGATATCGATGCCTCGGGTAGGGCATTCGAAATATCAGTACATAGTGCGGTTTGCCATCGTATAATACAGGTAGTGAGAGGATGAAGAGAATGGTGGAGGAGAGGCAAGTGACGGCAGGTAGAGTTAGAGGAGCGAAGGGAACGGGGTTCAGTAGCGGTTCCAGTGAGGATAGCTCGTAAGAGGGTTGATAAGGCTATCGCGCACATCGCCCCGCGCGTTTAGCATACATTTGAATAATGGGCAGGCCGGTAATCCTTTAAACCGGTGGGCCCTCATCCCGTAACTAGGTATCCTTTCATCTCTGGCTCGGAGCTCGTCCGAGGCCAACCATCCATCCACCTTCTCGGGTCTCTCGCGCGCGCATACATACACTCGATGGCACCCACCCTCTAGTTCGCACACCATCCTGGCATGCTGGCCCCGTGGAGTTCCCTCCAGGCTGACTGCTGGGCTTCGTTCTCTATTCTCCTCTCTCTTTCTCTTTCGCCTCGCCAGTAGCGCGGCGTTTAAAGATATTTCGTTAAAATAACAGTCTCGGCTCGACTGAGTGCCTCGACTACCGCTGCTCCCCTCGGCGGCTCCCTTATACCGCACCCAGTCCGATGGCCCTGGCAAAAAGGGGGTGGCATTTGCAATGCAGAGGTTAAATGGCTGCGGGGGTTGGTCCACGGTGAAACTGGCAATGGAGAACGTTAGAGGGGAGATACCACCACAGAGCCACTGCACGGACTCGATTGGTTTTTTACTTGGCTGACTGCGAGAGAGCGCGCACGAGAGGTTATCCCTTTCTCCTTTTCGAATCTACCGTATCGCAACTCCTTCCGACCTTCTCCCTTTTCTCTCTTCCACCCTTATCTCATTCGGTCTTCCGCGGTTGGCACCGACTCTTTTTCCACATCGTCGCTCGGTCTTTTCGCGAAGCGCACGAGAAAAAAGGAGGATGACAGGTAAAGAAGGGACTAGGTTTTGGAACGACAGAGAAGAGGATCACCGCCGGAGGGTAAAAGCTCTGAGTCCTTGTGAGGCACATCCACCCAAGAGCTAGAGCAGACGAGATTAAACATTTATTTAAATGGCTACTGGCTTTGATATCGACTGTGCCTTGCACGCACACTGTCAACTATTCGCCTGCTTTTAATATACGATCGCATTTTCAGAGAGGCCCTTTTGTGCGCTGGTGCTGCTACAGAAACGCATAACCGTGGAGAAACACAAGTGGACTATCGTGCGTGACTCGCGAATTCGCGGGGCGCGCCTATTGCGATTTCATCTTGAGGGAAGAAGATTAGCTCGGTGGTTTCCAATCCCATTTTCATCGCGTTGCCTCTCTACTCTCTTCGCGCGTAGGGGATTAAGCGATTGGGAGTTGATTCGGTGCCATGGTGGTTCACCAACCCCTCGGTTCTAATAGCCAGATAAACCAGAGGCATAAGAATTTAATTTAGATAGGAAGGAATCACTTTAGATTATCGATCTTGAAGTCGACGCCCTCGCGTATAGTCTTAACGATCGACTGGCCATCGTCTCGACTTGGTCTGATTGGATTTTGCCGAAGGTACTCGAGTTCAACAGATACTCGAACGATAAAGGGTCAGATTGTGTTCTTTCGGACCGAGCTGGACAATCACGGCTGACCTCAGTGAACTGGCAACGATTGATTCTCTTATTGATACGCTTATTGAAGTAGGTCGGGCAATGACCAACGAGGAAATATTTCGTATCGCGATGACAATAGCATTACGAGAACTGCACTCGAGGCCCCTATTGAGCGAGTAATGACTAGGCGGCGCTACGCTCTGCCATGTAAATCTTTATTACTGGCACGATATCGCGATGCGATGTGGCGCGACTTGTCGCGCTGATCGATGCGGTAATGCTACCGTGGCCCCAGTTCGTTTCGAACCCACTAAATCGTGCATTCGCGTAATCAGCACACACCATAGTAGCACGCAGACTTCATTAATTTCCAAGCGCTGCTGCGACTTAAACAATCACCCTACAGAAGGACAATAATCTCCAGAGACCTCAACCCCCGTACTTCTCTTATCGAAGTACCTTCCTTGTCGCTTCGCAGATCGTAATTAAATTGGACTATCGCGGTAGTAAACTCGCGTGAAAATATTTCAATTCTACTTTGCCGTTTAATTACCGTGTAACTGTGTCAGACCGATGACCGATGAGTCTAGAGGAAATCAGACGATCCTCTGGAGCTCAAGGCGAGGAGCTACGCCATCGACTAATTAGTCACCGTGCTACCGTATGATCAGATTTTAAACAATTAGCCAGTGCGTGGGTGTGTGCCCACCTTCTCGAGGGAATAGTCGCGCCCATCTTGAGCTTTGGAAAGCTGGTCTCGCGGGACGAGCGTGACTCTCTCCACGTGGAGTTAATACTCGCATGCACCACGTGGCCTCCGAGTGAGCTGCCGCCACTACTACGACGACTTCTATGTACATACTATAGATATAGCTATCACCATCGGTAGCGGTACTGTCACGATGTTCTTGCTTTATGCCTTCGTTCTTCGATCCCATTACGGCAGGCTGCGGCCTTTCGGCCTCTCGAAAAGGCCCTTGCCTTCCACATACCTACGTATGCGGAACAAATATCCTTGGACGAACTGCCGGTGAACACGCCAGTAGCAGCGGCGGTAGCGGCGGCGGTAGCGGCGGCGGTGGCAGGCAACGCGTTGGTCCAATTCGATTCAATTCCACTGTGCTCTCTCCGCCTCTTGCCTTGCGCCCAGCTCTTTTTTTTCACTCGCGCTCTATCTCCGACCTGCACGATTCAGTTTCTCCCTGGAGGACGATAGATCCTCGGTTGACTTTGCTCGGGGTGGTTTCTCGCTCAGCACCCGTGATCCTTCTCTCCTTCCAACCCCCTTCGACCATTCTTTTTCTTGCTCTCTTGCTCTCCTCTGCACTACTGCGAAGCCTCTGCCTGATCTTCGAATACAACTTTGGCTCCTCCTCTATTATTGCTACTTTTCTTTCATGCATTTTGAATAGGGAAGAAGGGATGTTCGCAGAATTCGGGGCGAAGCGAGTGGTACCAGGGATGTCACCGGTCTTCGTAGCATTCGCTTGAGGTCTTCGAAGGCAACGTGAGTAATACGAAATAGCCGATGGAAATGGTCCACGTGCAGTGGCGATAATTCAATTGCATGCCATGCTAGCTCGTTTGTCTATGGAGTGTACAACCGGAAGCATGTTTCGGCAGGTACGCGAAACGGTCCCATCAATCCTTTCGGTAACACAATTCGAGGAAGCTACGGATGTAGACGAAAGCCAGTGTTCACTCGGCGTGCGGCAGGGTGGTCCAAGTCCCCCGTGTCTCGTTCATCCTGGTCAGTTAATAACCGTGGTCGGGATCCGTGGTCCAGTTGCATCGGTGGCCGGCAAATGCTGACCACCGTGTCTGGTTGGGTTTTCAGCCGAATTATGGAAACACGCCGTTATACGATGCGGTGCTGGATGATAACGCGGCCAACCTCTAGCCAACCCCTTGCGTCTCGTTCCTCGTTTTAATTAAGAGCTCCGAACCTCGAGACCAGCACCCGCTTCTCTCCGCGAAGATATTTCGCCCTGGTACTCTCACACTCGCGCTTCCACACGAAAACCTTCCGGTTCAAATTCCAAGCGGCAGCTGGTCTTCTGTTTATGAGAAAATGAATCCCACCAGGTATCTGGAACCGGAACCGCAAACCGGAAGTAATCGCTTCATTCTGGGTTTACTCGCGAGATTTTTTTGACGTTCCGAAACTTTCCTCTTTTTCGTGGATATTCTGGGAAGGGTTGTTGAGGGATCTAGTGGCTGGCGATGGAACGGTCAGCGTAGGGTACTTCCTCCTTCGGTTTAATTAAGCCTCGACTCGGTCCATGAAGCAAGATATCGTTGGCGTTCACTCGTAGAATCCCAAACCTTCGCTATACATGTGGCATACAAGTTGCAATTCTTGTTCGCTTCGGTAGTGCTTGGTCAATGACAATTTCTCTTGTTACATATTTATCAAGTTTGTAGCTCTAAAAACTAAATTCTCTAATTTTCCCAAAAACTCCTGCTCTGCACTGAAGTGCATTTTACCGAGATCCAAAAATCGAATTGGTTCACAGTTTAAACTCGGATCCATCCGCATAATTCCTATTCCCTTCGCAAGGCTAAACCATTTTCACGTTTGCGAGAAACGCCACATTGCCAGGATAATATTTCAAGTATCCTGCCATGGATTCTAGCGAAAAGTTGCCAATGGTGGAAATATGTATTTCGGTAAATGCAAATTTTTCATTTTCCTTCGAAGAGTGAAAAGCAATCCTTCCGGCTTCGAAGGAGGAAACCATTGGCGCGTGTAACGTGGGTTTGATAAAGGATGGTGGCTGCGGTTGTGGGGACTCAGGAGGATGCACTGCGGCAGAAGACGCAGTGGTGGAGCAATATTTTCACGGAGTCTCGTTTTCTCTATTCTGTATTCTCACTGTCTAAATACATAGAGTTCTAGTGCTGGGAGAGTCAGAGCGCAGTAATTAACAGGCAAGCTCGGGATATGGCAGCCACGGTAGGATTCATTTACAAAACATCTGGAGCGACGGGATGCATGCAGTTCCGTTTATTCCGACAATTCCGTTTAAATTAGCTGAACGCGAGCGTTTTTATGTCGACGCCGAGCGGTTCACACGTATTCCTCTCCCTTTTCCGTTCCCGCGAGTAATCATCCAGATTCGTAAATTACCCGTTGTCTCTGCCATTCGTCCGTTACCGCGCAAAATCCACTTTGGACCAGCTCGTGTTCGATTAAAATTAAAAAAAAGCCACGCTGGGATGTGGCAGTCAAGCCAAGCTGTCCATCAATTTCCTGCCGAGGGATATTTTTCCTTCAGTGAAACGTTAAATACGTGCGTGTCAAGCACGCGGATTAAGAATGTCTCGGGGTTAAGCAGAGCTATTTGCTCAAGTGCCTTCAGGTGTTAATCACTGCAATGAAACTTGTTCCCTTAATGTCCCTTGAATTCTAGTGGCTTTCTTTCTTTCTTTCGACTCCCTTGCTCCAGGTACCGACTACTCACTTTTTAATTGTATATATCTTGAGCACGCTGGGGAGACATCCAGAGGACGATAAAGAAAACTCAAAAAGTCAGACCAGGGGTTGCGTAAGGGCTCGTCAAACTGCGAATTACCAGGCTTATTATTATCGTCCGTGGTTCTAACGCGCCACTTTTTCTTCCGTTCTAGAGTCGCGTGCCCTCCCACTGAGATAAAACGGAGAACGAAGAAAAAGCCCTCCGGATAATAACTCTCACCCTTCCAGTTTCTCCAGCGGAAGTAGCAGTTATGAAGCGCGGGTATTATTTATCGCAGTTACCTTCCATTCCCGCGGTTCACAATCGTTTCCAGCTTACCCTACCTATTCTTCTTTTTTTATTTTGTCAGGGAATTAAGTCCGCTTGCCGGAAATCATTCGAGAGGCATAAATCTAAGTGTGTCCACATTTTACGGATATTAAAAGTGATACACGGGGAGAATTGCGTGCCATTAAGAGCGGTGCACATTCGCTTCGTGTAAAAGAACACCCTCTCTTCTTCCGAGCTAATCAGAAACTGGCAGCTAATTAAATTACTCGATCATGGTAGTGGATGTGGGATAGAGAAAGCGAGAGCAAGAGAGAGAGAGAGAGAGATCCCCTTTGCGTCTTGGTTGGCGCTTCACCTCGACGATTCGCCTCGAATCCCTGGTGTACTGCAGCGGGTACCCCCGACGGGCATAACCGCACCCCTGTTTGCCACTCACTACCCCTGATTAGCCGGACCTCCTGTCCACGAGACGTCGCAACAAGCGTTCGTACGTACGCGTAGGTATACGAGCTTGTGTATAGAGGAGCGAGACCAGCGGCTGACCGTCGCGTACACATTGGCTTTATTCATATAACACGCGGCGTGGCGCGGTGCGGTGTGGTACGGCGCGCGGTTCGCGGTCGCGTTCGATCCATTCGGCTTACAGGGGTTAATGATTGGGCTTGATTGCTCGGCAAACATAGGCGAGCCTCGAATCACCTTCCCCTCTTAATGCTCCGCCACCCGCACCCTCATGATGACTTACCAGCTTCGAGCGAACGTTTTATGCCGGTTATCGCGCCGCTTACGAAACTGGCTCTCACTTCGGGCTGATTGTATCGTTGACACTGTCAGTAACCCATCGTGTGGCCAATTATGGTCAGAATGCAGTTTACTGGGATGATAGGAATTAGTAATAGAGCTCCGACGCGATACCGCCGCACCAAGGAAGAGTCTAATAGTTGGGATTCGCAAAGCTCAAAGGGTTAATCTGCGGAATATTACATCATCGTGGCGTTATGCTAAACACGTGGCTGTTTACGCCGAGGAAGTATACTAGCAGTGTAGCTGTGTCGAGAGAAAAGAAGCGAAGACAAAGTAGACGTCGCGGATGATGACGATGACGATGAGGATGAGTCAGAGTCGAGATTGAGAATAGCGCCGGGGTTAACTGGCGAAGGAAGTCCGACTTGGGCAACGTTGCTTGACCCTCGAGATTAGTCGATCGCCTGGCGGCAACGACCCATTGATCTGCGATCAATCGGATTCATTGACGCGATCCTACTCACAGCCGTCATTTTCGCGGCTGACACATACTCAATGTAACTTGGCAAATTTTCAGTTGCTCTGACTAATCGGACTGCAATGTCTGAATTTAATTGGACGTACTCTGTAACCATTCAAGAGATTGAATAGAAGTCTACGAAACGAGAGAATTATTGTCTAACTTGTAAAATCTCAATTTCACGCACGGAGTAAATCCGGCAGCTTTGGGTCGCGTTATGATCGCATCGGGAGGGACGCTTTTAGCGGCTCAGGTGGCACAGTGGCCCGATAATATAACATTATTTTAGTGAAAGCAGACTGCCAGGAAAGTGGCAGAGATTGTAACATCCGATTCTACAGTCGACGAAGAGAAACTCGGATAAGCAACAACCCTCTTACCGTGAGTGGCCACTTACACGGGTCGCATCGATGTCTTATGAATTTTTTATTCGACTTATGGTAAATCATGTCGATCGCACTTCCGAGGCTTATATTCTCACTGCGTTACCTTCGATGAAGCGAATAAGAAAACAAACGTGGATCATAGTTTGTCTCAACTATAACAAGTCGGTTTAAATTCTCTAATACTTAAAACCTCACAAACAATGCCTACGAAAATACGAGAAGTAATGTCAATTCTCTAAGACACTCTCAACGTCTTGAAACACTTTCGAATTCGGTTTCATGCTCAAAGTCGAACGATTACACCAGCGAATCTTCACGGTTAGCATGAAGCTAGCTCGAGGCAATATTCCAGCAGGATGTCTCCGTTCCCACAGGTTTGCGTATCCTCGCGTGGACGATCTTATTTGAATCTGTCGAGTGTGCGGTCTGTCTTCCTTTTCCTCTCTTTGCCGTTGTCTCTCCCTTGAAACAGAACGAGTGAGAGAGAATTCGAGAGAACCGTGCCGAGAGCTGGGCTTCAGCAGCGCTAGCGTTTACGCGCGAAAGACGCGCGTTCAGGGTGGAGGATCACGGAGGGTAGTCTTTGATATGCTGACGTCGGTATTATCAATTCAGATGAGCCAGGGAGGCGCGGTCGTTTGGTAAAACTGCGTTTGATCTGGTTCACCTGGTGCCAGTGTGTGCGATGCCCGAATGTAATGTAATGGTACGTATGTAGTTCGATTCGTCGTGGACTGCAAAGAAGTTCTGAGCATTACGCGTCAACTCGCTATTACGGGAAATTTCCAATTTGTCGAGAAGAACCAATATTTCTCAGTCATCTAACGGAATTGTAGTATACAATACTCTACCTTAATTTGTTTGGTTTATTTATGCTGAACCGGCTTATTTATTCGTCGGTTAATCATTAGCTTTTCCGGGCGGTAAGTTTCCTTGAATCGATCCTGTGTCGAGATCCGCGTCGCTCTCGACGCGTTCTCTTATAAAAATTAATCGTTTTGCCCGCTTTCCTAATTCCTGCACCAACGGGGAGGGGGAGGGGGGGCAGCAAACGTTAAATTGGTTTGTATGGGCATTGCTCGAGGCGACACGGTCCGGTCGAGAGCTGACGGTTCTCCCGGTCGAAGTGGGTTTTTAGGTGACAGAGCAAGCTCATGCGGGTCTGTCGTTTCTTCAGGCTTCCTACGGAGTAGCTTCCAACAGTACGCAGTATCTCCAACGGAGCAGTCGTCCTTTTCTTCTCCTTTCTTTACGAACCTCTCGTTGTTTTTCTTTGTCCATGAGTCTCTTTCTCTCTCTCTCTCTGCGGACCGGCCATCGCGTATAACCCAATAATCATTTAATTCCGGCGGTCGTACGCGCAGCGCTTGGCGCCAAGTCAATCTAAGCCAACCGGATATGCCTCTCTCGTCTGCCTCGTTCGCCCACTGACGTAATCCCGGGACGTTTAGACGCGGAGGAGGACGGGAGTCCGACTACGCTTATTACCCAGTGGAAGGCTCGGGAGCTCGTTTAGAAAAATTGCCAGTGGTTTCGGCTAGCGAGTGTATTCTTCGAGCGGAGCTTTCATTGCGAAAGGTGCATTGACCGGAGTTGTACTACTATACGCTTGGTAGTAATGTATTCGAAACAATTTTCGAGTTTTACCCCCTGGAGCGGCAATGCTCCACTTAATATCTCAATCTGGCTGCTGGCTGGCCGCGCGTCAAAACGGCACCATAGATCATCGGCGAAGGGGAGTGAGGCGTTATGGGGTATCGAAAGTACCCTTTAGAGCAGTTATCATCGAGAACGCGGGCAGGTCGCCACTCTCGTTTCTCTCTCCCTCTTTCATTCCAGTAGAGAGTAGTAGTCTCATCGTCCTGTGCGAAACTGCTAATGAATATCGGCCCTAAATATCGGGCTACGGGGATCGACGAGGGAGGCGGTACTGCTCGTCGGTGCATATGTCTGTATATTATGGGGGATTACACACCCTGTTTCCCTATGAAAAGCCAGTGCGAAGCGGAGCATACGTGCGGGCGAGCGTAGACGGGGCCCCGACCCTGGTCACGCTCGTTTGTCCCGCGTTAATTCGACTTCTCTTTCTATTTGTCTCTCCCTCTCGGTCTCACACTATGCTCGCCAACAAGTAGCGTACATGCGTATTCTTTCGCGCACTGTAACTCTACTCCGACGTACCATATGCTGATTCCCATCGTCAGGATTTTGGGGTCCGACGACCTACCTATGGAAAAGCCTCTTTTCATGAAAATCTAATCGTCGATCCGCGACGACTTTATGGCTTGATGCCCCATTTAGAAATAATGATCCGCGAGAATTGTAAGTAGCAATTTGTCAGGTAACGGCGGTGTTATTTTTTTAAAAAAAATACTCGTCGTCAAATTAACAGATCAATACAATCGTCTCGCTGATAAGGAATATATTTCGTTGCGGAGACGCGTACTTTTTATAAAGGGGATGCTCAGCGACTACGACGCTTCTTTCCGCTGGCATAGAATACATATTTCGACCAGGAATAATCCACGGCTTACTTGGGTGTATGTATCGCGTTTGTTTACATAGTCTAGTAACCTGGTGAGCTCGAGCGATAATGCGTTAATATTGTCCGCGAAGGTGACGCGGCGAAAGCTTTGTCTCGCGTGACCACACGACATATGCACAAAAGCTTTGGCTACACTGTTTTCGTCCGGTGAACTCACCGTCACGGCCTTGCCGTGATCAATGACTCTCGTGGCTTAATTGATCCACCTAACCATCGAGTATATTCACGCCCTTCCTATTCCGCGATCGATCGATCTTCGCGGATTTAAATAGCGCAAGACTCGATTAGATAAGACCAGCCCGATTCGCAGAAATGCATATTTAATGCACTGCCAATGTTTTCGGTATTATTTGCGTTATGCATCGCCGAGATAGGCCAAAGCCAGATCTAATTGCGAAATCCTACGGTTATCGGTGCATCGTGAATTTTGGGCAAAACGATTTTCGCATTGTTCTCTGATTACGGCCTATCGAACAATGTTACAGATAAGCATTGCAATTCCCAACGCTTTGGAGTTTCGAGTGGTGCTTCAGTTAAGTGAATATTAGCACTGTTTAAATTTTGCTAATTACAATTGTAGATTTCTATGAGAGATACCAGAATGAAATGTAATTCGAATTTGTTCGATTTTATCTATTCGAAATCTCTGAACGATCCAGTCGAGCTGGTACCAGGTTCTCATTAAGATCAAGATCAATCGGTTTAAACTGAGTTAATTCTTTCCAATTACGACGTATCTGTTTCCAGATAGCGTTTGCTTACCGTAAAATGAAGGTTCGCCTACCCGCAGGGGTCCATCTGCGGCCGGCGTGTAATCTCTTCGACGCGCGTGTCTGCCCACATACTGGCACAGACATTCTTTTTCTCCGTAACCGAGGGTAATATCAGAAATTATTGTACGCTGCGTGCCGTTTCAGCTTGGCTTGATACGTGGTTTCACGTGTATCGCCTTCCGCCAAGGCGATAGTCATCACCCACATCTCCAATTGGTAAAGACAATCGCTAATATGTTCTCTCCTCGATTGAGAGTGAGTCACACTCGCTACTGTGTCCTCTCGTCCGTCTGTCTACTGGTCCCGAGCCGGGCGATGCCGTATACCGGCGAAACAATTGTTCGACTGGGACAATCAAGTGTTAAATTCGTGGCGCCAGCCGGCAGCCCCCTGTATCCGGCGCTCAACTGGTTTGTTAAGGTAGACACGCCAATTAGCCTCCGAAAATATTTCTTCTCTCCACGAAGAGAAACCTCTGTCTACCTTTACTGATACTTTCTTCGATCAGCCCTTGAGAGAAAAAAAATTGTCAGATAGTAATATTCCAGGATTTTTTGACGAGGCTTTGTCCTTCCACTCGACGTGTTCATTTTCTTCATAGAAATTCGATATTGTACGCGAACGAGCCACTGATAAGTGCGAAAGGATTAAGGTCTTTACTTTTGGAAACAATGACCGAACGATTCAAGCCGAACAGAGAGAAGACCAGGCTGTGACTCGCGCGCGCTTTACCGCTCTGCGGATGTTCATTTGTGTGCTGACGGATTATGTTATCTCGTAGCCTGTAAATCACGTCCGGCATAGAGTCGTGCAAACAAATGTGCTCGGCCATCGATGTACGATGTAGAAAAAAGTTTACTTATAGGAAAATCGATGATACTTTTTTTTCGAAGCCAATTAATATCCAACCACCCCTGATCTCCCATATCTCTTGCTCTTTCGCTTCTGCGATCTATCCCACTGTGGAGAATGATTTACTCTACCTGAAACTTATCAAACTTAGCCGCACGTACTAAAATCTTTCCAAGATCATCGGCACATGCCCTTTCTTGTGATAAATTTTTTTTTTCAAAGACCATCCTCGAAAAGTAATCTCACGAAAACGATTCCTCCTTCGGCCCATCATACACAGCGGAGCCTCGTAATTTCGTTCGAGACATTTCGTTCTCGGTGGCTCGGTCTTCGAGAGCTCTCTTCCAACCCTCCTCGCTTCTTTTTCCTCGTTCGTTGCCTCGACTCGCTGCCGGCGTCTTCGTTCTCAAGGGTTGAAGGGAGGAAGAAGTGAGTGGGTGGACTGGCTCGCCTTTTCGCACGGCCTCGTCACCCTGCCGGGAGTTTTCCTATTTTCGCGGTAAGAGAGTATAAGAGAGTAAGCAATTTTCTTGGGGAAGATAGAGCGGCCCTGGGGCGCCCTCACCGCTCTCGAGCAAGAGTGAGTGGAAGGAGGATGCGAGTGAGTGAGTATGATTGATGCGGTTTGTCGTTCTCGGCTGACGCGTAACATCTCGTCCTGGCCTTCTGCCCACGAATGGATACGCCACTGACGACACTTTTCCTCTTGAAGCGCACACCTTGCGCATCTAACACCTGAACGCTATCCTCTCGGTCGACCCATCGACGCTTCGCATTCCCTTCATTCCTCTTACAACCCATGTCAATTTCCGAGCGGAAAATCATTTTCCGCGAACGCCTCAGGAAAATCGTAACAACCGGACGCGAGAAATACTTGCTTTTGCTTGACGTTAACCGCGTTCTATCGTTGGTGAATTTTGTCTGAAGGGAAAAGGACGAGTTATAACATTTCGCAAATAGGCAAGTTAAGGGTTTGAAGTGGCTTTTCTAGAAGGTAGATGTTTAACGGACGTGTAGAATGGCACGTACTACTTACGCGATTTGGGTGGATACACTGACGGAATATCTTCCCTTTTCATAATCAGTTGTGTGGATATATACCCGGCAATAAAGAGTTTGCGCCGTAATCAGTTAAGCCGTAACAGTTAGTCTGCATCAATCGCAATGACATTCGACGTTGGAATGACGCGCTCCGATTTCGACATACGTGCAGACCACGGTTGCATATACATATACATACGTATAGGTTATATTGGCAGATAGACAGATTTGTCTGGCCCATTGAAAATTGCGCAAGTTCTTAACTCGAAATTCTCAAGATCACCGTAATCTAGTCTGCCATCAATAATATGGTATATTTATAAAAAAAGCGTTCAAATGCTTGCGCAATATTCTGAAAACAATTCCTGTTGCATATACACACAGAACGGATCAAAACAACATATTTCAAGCCTATTGTCCGAATGCAGCTTTATCGGTCGTAAAAGTCAGGATGCACGAAAATTCCTTCGTTATCTCAAGCGAAATCGATTACTGAGGCTTTTTGCATATACACAAAATCGTCATCAATCGAGTATAACATATCGGTCCCATATCAGTGTAATTAATTTTCGAAAATATTCTTCATGAAGATTTTGATTGCGGGTACAGATTGCTGTCTTACCTGTAACATAAGATTGGGGTGTAGCATCAATCTTAGAGTCTTGAGTCACCAGATATTTGCACGTCTGTATTTTCTACTGGAGTAATAAAGCCAGGGGTTCTTAGAGGTACAAAGCAGCGTTAGCAGTTAGGAAGGCGAAATATCAATCAGTGGAGTCAAGGGTGGAATCAGGGCTGGCGGAGTGGTTTCACATAATGCCAGAGGTGAGTGAGAGCAGTAGCCGTAGCAGCAGGAGGACCGTGCTCTGTATCCGTGCAGTTAGGACTGATTAGGACAGGGTGGCCGTGCAGAGAGCAGCCTCCACGGCCACAGAGCGGCAGCTAGAAAAGGGATAAACATATCCTGGAGGATGGTGCAGTTCCATAACACCGTATAGCAGACTCCAGCGGCGTCCAAAGGTGGTGGCAGTCGGTAGCAGTGCGGTAGCATCCGTTGGAAAAGGAGCCTGGAGGAGCTGAGCGTGGCTCTCGGTTCTGAGTATACGTGTGTACCGCGTGATAAGCGGTGGCAGTGGCTCGGTCCTTGCTATCAGACCCACCAACGAAGAGACTTGTGTTAGTGCGTGCGCGCGGGGGTGGAGTAGGGATGAAGGAGGCGTGCCTCGGAGGCGGAGTCTCCATCGAAAATCCCAGCATGCATCCAACATCTGTGTGGGTGTTTCTGCCAGTCTCATTCTGTCTCCCTCTCGACGAGCGATCAAGCTCCAGCGCACTCGTTCCAGTTTGGCCTCCACTCTTCTCTCTTCCTCTTACCATCACCCCCATGTACTCGAATCATTCTCTCTTGTTCTCTCGTTCACGGACCACCGTCTCTCCCTCCACCCTCGGCTTTTTCTCCCTCGCACAGTCTAACTCGATCCAGCGCGACTTTCGTCCGTCATCGCATGGGAGTCCCTCCACTATCAGACCCGTTAACAGCAGTCGGCGCCGAGGCACCCGCTATAACGTCGCTCACATCCCCGGGCGCCGGTCCTCGTCGTTCCTGACCTCTCCGGCTACTGATGGGCCCCGCCGAAATCAGTGTACTCGATTACCGGAAGACACACCAGACGGTGCACCCAAAGCTCTCACATCTCGTCGACCAAGGATTTGCAAGGAAATCGCCTGAAACCCAGTGCACGCGGATCAAAACTGTTCACGAAGACTGTCAGGTGATTTGGATGGAATTCTAAGGGTCGATCAGGGCGAACGAGGAGTTTCCTAGTCGTGGATTCCCAGGCGAGAGTTTGGTTAAGGTAGCAGGATGATCAAGTTCAGAAGAGGAGAGTTCTAGTCGCAGACTCAGTGTCAGTGGAAACAACTATCGGGACGAAGCAACAGAGGTGTACGATACTATCGTCGATTTTGGATGTAAAGGAGTGAATATAGTTTACGGAGACTTATCCGTCGAAAACTGCTTTGGCGACGCGTGCGAATGTCGTGTTCAGTGAGACAGGGCTGGTTGTAAGAAAGTGGTTAGACTTTGGTAGCACGATGATGGAAGTGCAGCAACAGCACTCGCCTGTTGGGGTGGGTCCTTTGGACTTCTCGCGGAGAGGTGTCGCCGAGGCTTCTGCCTTTCGCGTTGTCAAACCTAAACAACCGGCAACTTCTTTGGTCCATCAGCAAACGCTTCGTACGGAGACCAATAACAACGAGAACGTACAGGAAAATCCGCAACTCCCCATAGAAAATGAAGGTAAGAGCATATAATCCATTGAATACCTCTTGCGTTAATCCAACGTCAATTCTACAGTTTAATTCGCGATACTGTTTTATCATTCGCCGACTAGAAATGTCATGTCCTCGTTAACTAGACACAGCTTGTCATTACTGACTATCAAAATGATCAAAGTCCATTCTAATAATTCGATCAATCGAAATCCCTGTTATCGTGTGATTTGAAATCGCAGCCACAAAGCCAATCGGACATAAAATTTATTCTGCGACACAGTGTATAACGCAGAATCACATTAATCTTGACAGTGCTTCCGTCCTCGTCGTTCATCTCATTACCCACTATAGCGACCACAAAGCGAACATTCGCATAATCCGTTCGTTGGTAATAATTTGCCAGGAGTCCTTTTGCTAAAGCGCTCCGACATTACCGTTAAAAATCAATCTCTAAGAGCCACCCACCTTGCCATTTAAAATCGCCTACTTAGTCAATCTACTCGTTCATAAACTACATCTGCAACGATGTATCAACCAAAATCCCATAGAATAACATTCGATGCATTGGTTTTATCGATGCACCACTGCCTACAAATTTTACTCTCGAATCCATCTGCAACCCCCTCGCGGGTTCACCGCGAGCCTGACAGCCATCCGTTGGTTGCCTGTCATCATCCTATCTATTACCTGGCTATTATCCGCGCCACAGTCGCGTTTACGCCCTTGAATTCGCGTATTCTACCACCTGGGTGGTTGCATCGTGATGTATTCGCGTGGCGATCTCGCACCCTCAAGCGTGAGACGACATCGATCCTGCGAGCGCGAATGCGTGGAGACACGCACTCACGCACGCATGTCGGAGGAATTTCTCGATGTGGGTGGGTGCGTACAGGTGCGTAAGAGTCGTAGTAGAGCTATAACATCGGGCAAACCGTTCAACAGGTGAGAGGGGATGGACGGTATTAGATGGCTGCCTATACTAATACTACTAATCGCGGTAATAGGCTAATGCAATAACATCAGCCCAAACCGGTGTCAGAAGCGGCCTAAATGCTTTAAGCGATAATTGCCAGGTGACGAGCGGATCATTCGAAGGGTTGCTTCTCTTTATCCTTCGCTCACTCTGTTCAAGGGTTGAACGATCTCAGTCTTGATAGATAATTCAATTCCTTTATCTATATATCAATTGGAATTTGAGCGGAATAAAGAGATACGTTAGAAGTCTATCAGGATAAAGAAAGATTGGGTTTAATTGTAAAGGGTTAATTTGATACAGATGGTATCATATTGACGAATCGTATTGTAGATCTAGTGCAAGTTTCCGATTTGAGTTCGTTGAAGACAGGTGCCCTAGCGAACTGTCCCCAACGTTTCCTTCAGAAAATCACGCTGGATTTACCGTTTATAGATTTACGAGCGGACGATAGCGCGCGAAAGAGAGACGCGCAGGATAAGCGTTGCACGAACGAACGAACCCCGATACCGTGCCGGCGATGCTCGGTGACAAACACGCATTACCTGCAGTGTGTACACACGCATATCGATGTTGTTACACCGAACCGCGCGCGGTCACCTTATCTTAACCGCGCGTTGCGCCCGCTATATAGGAAAATATGATTTATTTCTGATAATCCTGCAAGAATGAGATAGCCTTTGCGGCGAGGCGCGCTAATCTTTCCCTGCTATCTGAGATTATCTCACTCGGTCCTATATTGCCCGGATTATGGATTCCACTTTTTTTTTTTCGTTGATTTCCGATACGTTCGTCTTCCGAGCGAGCGGCTCATCAATTTTTGTCATTTCTCCTGAAATAAAGAGAGAGTTTGCGAAAATGAGAATCGCGAAGGATTTTTTATCGGCTTCATTAAGAATAGGGGTGCAGATTTTTTGAGTCAGGATCAAAATGAAGATTAGTGTACTGTGTCGATTATGTAGGCACGAAGGGTAGCAACCACCAATGGCAAGTTGAAATTCCAATACCCTTCGAGTCCCGATCAAAGAGGCAAGGAGAATGAATGGCGGATGTTCGTGGATAGGAATGCAGGTTCGAAGAAAGAAAGCGAGTAATGGCCGGGGCAAGGTTGATAAATAGAGGAGGGTTCTCCCTCCTTTCTAATAAAGACGCTCTTGTCGAGGGGTTGATCTTTCGTACGGACCAGGAATACCAAATTTGTCAGGGCTTGAGACGTCACTCCTTCTCTAGTGGCTGTTGGAGAACACCGCGAATAACGATGCATGAGCGATTTGGACAAAATGCTCGATTACTCCTCGCGCTTGTTTCTCGACGTTTTCCGCGCCGTCTCCTTGCAGGGATTTCACGTAACATTTCACCGGAAGCTCTTCTGTGGAGAGTGGTTGACATTAACGTTAGTCTACTTTCTGTTTCCAGGAGGATGCAATGTTCGTCTAATGTTCCCGAGACTCTGGGCACCATTTGGTAGTACCACCGATGTCACGAACTTGCCACCCTTGCCCAAAAGTCATTCGGGTATGTAGAGTATCGACAAATTCACCTCAACCTTCATGAAGTATCTTATGAAAACAATAGTTTTAAGGTACTTAAGGACAAGCATAGCCACTCATGGGTTAACAGATTAAGACCAAGTCTTTTTCTTTTGAAGAGGGATGTTTAAGTGGCTAGTTGAGAAGTGTGTCTCGCCGATCGTCAATAAAACCAAGTGTAGTCGGCATTGGAGCGTCTTGAAAAAGGTGTAGATGGGCGGGAACACCGCGGCGACCTTTTGCCCCGTCCGGTTTCCTCCTCAGCCCGGATGACGAGTAGTTTTTATTTGTCGATCGTTAAGAACGACCGGTCGTCCGATGATTGGGATAAATGGTAGCACGCGTCATACCGACGAGGGACATCGGCCCTTCTAACTCCTGACTCGTCCCAATTGGAGCAGATTAGAGGCGCAGCACAGGGATTCGGACCGTCGGCCCCTTTGTACTCGCACGATGGTCGGCCTCTCACAAGTTCTACCTACCCTGAATTAGTAACATCTTGTCATGTTAAACGCCCGTGCATATAGACAACCTCTTCCGACTTCTTCCTCGTGCACGTGGCCATTTATCAGCTGCAACCTTCCTTTCGAGATGCATTGTCCTAGCCAATCGAATCCCGTTGATCGATCTAAGAAAAGACTTCAGGATCTCGGAATTTGATCTAACTACCCTTAATATTATAATTCATCCTATTGTGAATCAAGATCGATGAGCAAACCCAGGTGTGAAATTCATTTTTCGGAGGCATCTGAATGTCCCACTATCGAGGAATACGGGAAGGGATTAAAGTTAAATAGGTAGTGACGTGTGGATGAGAAATCTGTTTTTGAAAACCCACATCTTCCTGTTGTTGAGAGACGTTGATGCCGTCTTTGGGAGCAGAAACCGCCGCCGGTACATGCTACTCCTTAGAGAAACGGGCAGGAGGGAAGGGGTTTTCATGGTGAAGTGTGTAACGGCTTTAATAGCGGCAGATCGCTACGCAGTAAACGACTGACGGACGACAGAAGATTAAAGTTGGCCGTTAACTCGATCTAATTGTCCCCCCGGCATGGCCTTCCTTTATTAATCCACGTCTACATGGACAACCATCTTCGGCATCACCGTCATTCTCATCCCTTGCTTGCTAGACATATTCTCGATCGTGCTCGAAGAGACTCGAATCTCGTCTTTCTCAAATTCAACCATGCAATCTTATCCAAATCCTTAAGGATCTCAGGAGAACGACTTTATCGATGAACATAAAAGATTTACTGTCGTCAAGATGTAATTTCTTCTGGGTTAGTGGCATTCGTTTTAGAGTGGGAGACAGTACAATCGGAAACACTGGCGAACACGTGAAGTGTATCTCGATTCGCTCCCAGATGTAGAGAGACCTGTAAATATGCGAGAACGAGCAGTCGCGCGTGCAAGCTCTGCCAAACCCGGAGCAAAGTAACCCATCTGCCGGACGGTCGGTGCAATGACGGTGGTTTTTCTCGCTGGTTTGCACCATTGGTTTTTACTGCATTCCAGCCGGGCCAGACGCACCATTTGCGTAAGCAGTTCTTCCTATCTCTCCCTTTGAGTCACATCTGTCCGGACTTCCTCTACCCTTTCTTTTCTTTCTGCTCCCGCCTTGATCTGTATCTTGGTCCTTTCCATTCCACTACTCCTCCTTTAATGTGCATCTTTTTTGCACGACTCTATTCACCCCTGCTCTCATATGGCCACTTTCGAGATGTAAATATACCTTGGTTTAATCCACTGAGAATCGATAAGAATTACCAATGTCAAAGCCCGAGTCGTTTAGTTACATTTGGGAGATTTTCAAGAAGAACGCGAATGTGGTAATTAGATCGTTTTCTGATCGTTCGATAAGTGGATATCGGTACTCCCATTACATTAGAGAAGTTCTGTGCCTCTCGTTGGGTACTTTGATGCGATTGCAAAGCCACCAGGAGAGACGACAATAATCGGGCTCGGTACGCCAGGGGTCCTGGAGAGCTTTAAATGCGATTAACCGACACCGGTGCATTCTATAGACCGGCACGTGACCGCGTGTCACGCGCACGGATTATAAATATAATATACTGGGCGTACATGATGCATCGTGATACTAGCGTCCGATTGAAATTGCCGTTTTGGAGGGTGAGCGCGAGCCGCAACCACGTTGCTCTGGCCCCCTTCTTGCGGCTCACAGTCACGCGACAGATCCACGCTACCAGTGCTGTCTGAACTTTAGCTACTCAGCTCTCGTAAATCACGACCTTCCGGATTATTCCCGATTATTGCAGACGCGCCAAAGTAATTTCCCTCTGTGCCTAAGCCTCGAAATATATGTATGTCGATTTTAATTGTGCTACGGATTCATCGCTCCATCAGTCACTCGTGACTTACCACGGACCCATTGACTGATTATCAGACTGATGATCGATCGATCCTGATAGTCACTGTTCTGATTTCCATCATTCTTGCCATCTTATCTCGGGAGAATTTACTCATGATGCACGATTACCATGTCCCAATTTTTATATCAGTTTACGTGGTCATTGAAGAAATACATTTCTTCAAGATCTTTTGTGTTTTATTGCGAACATCGATGTGGAAGATTAGTGGTTGCAAAGAGATTTGGTCCGCCATGTTGTCGGAAGCTTTGGAAAAACGTGGCATGGGAGAATGGCCTCTTCTTTAAGATTCGATTTTCCCCACACGACGTCTCGTTAGCGTTACACAAGCCCCTGTCACGACCTCTCATGCCTTTTCTCTGAAACAGTAGGAAAAAAAGGACTCGCTACGTGACTCAAATCTCATTCAGTCAGTTTCTTCCGCTAGAGGAAACCGTATTTATCTGTAGTGTTCGCTTTTTCAGATTCCCCCGAATCCCCGTCGTAGTACCTTACATTCCACGTGTGCTTTATATACGTGCCGTAGCCTTCGTCTAGTCATTTGCCAACTCTGTTTCGTGACTGGTATATGAACTTGGTGCTTATCGATCGGAGTCTGGGCCATACAGCAATATTGAAAATCCACCAGCCACAGATTTCGAGTAAAACGTCAAATTCGTTCGGGGATCATATATGATGGAGATTCGTAGTTTATTCCGATTGTTAGTCGGTTCAATGAGCACAAATCGCGCATATATTGAGTGTATAGGTTTCGATGTAACTGCAGGATGGAAAATGATTTTCGTTTCAGAACGGCTCTCGTTTGGAGTTGGTAGGTTGGTGGGTTCTCCAGCAACGAGAAGTCCCTCGCCTTCGCAATCACCCTGTCCGGATTCGCCACCCCCGGATCGTCGAGATGCCGAGGTAGATATCGACGTCGAAGAAGAAGAGGTCGATGTCGATGTTGAAGAGGTCGGAGAAGAAGACGATCGCGAAGGGACGTCGAGTCCACCGAGATCCTCGAGTACACCATCGCCAACTAGCGTTGCCACGTCTCCCATTTCCAATCCACCGAAAAGATCAGGAGACACTTTTAGCGTGTCTGCTCTTCTAAGGCCAGATCCACCCTCGGTTCACCTTCAAAATAATTCACCACAACGAGATAACGGCTCGATCGGTGGTGCTCATCCTCCGCCACCAGGATCCTCGATTCTCTATCCTCCTCTTCATCTTCAAGGTAGCCTCTTGCCACCCCATTCGCATCATCCTCTCTCGTACCTGCATCCTCAGCTGCTTCCTCATCATTTGATACCTCCACATTTGCATCCTCTGTTACGTGGCGTTCACCCGGGTCATCCTGGTCTTCACTCAACCCACACCGCTCATGGAGTGCATCATCCGCACCCACTGGGTGATGTCTATAGCTGCGTCAAGTGCGATAAGATGTTCAGCACACCACATGGTCTTGAGGTACGTGAATTTTGATTTGAATTTTAGGACAATTTTCTCTCTAGTCATGCTTTCTAAAATTCAAAGAAACTTCCGAATTTCTTGCGATACATTGAATCTGTCGAATGAGAGTAAGGTGATGTCAGTGATTGTTAAAAGGGTTGTGTGATGTGCACAGGTGCATGCGAGGAGGTCTCATAATGGCAAGAGGCCGTTTGCTTGCGAGCTTTGTAACAAGACCTTCGGCCATGAAATCAGCCTCACTCAGCACCGAGCTGTTCACTCCGCCGAGAAGGTATTCGAGTGCAAGCAGTGCGGTAAAGCCTTCAAACGGTCGAGCACTCTGAGCACTCATCTCCTAATTCACTCAGACACGAGACCATATCCCTGCCAGTTTTGCGGCAAGCGTTTCCACCAGAAGAGTGATATGAAGAAGCATACCTACATACATACTGGTGAGTTACGCTCCAATTTCATATACCGTGTATAATTCAAATGGATACAATTATTCAGGTTATTTTAAGTGGTTTCGCATGAAATGTGGTCTTATGAATTTTTCGAACTGCTACAGCTGGCGATTTGAGTTAATTGGAATCGTTTGCAATATATAGTCGTAGATAAAATACTGTGATTTGTGTCGGAGTTACCAACCGTAGGGATGTGCTCGGATCAATTAGTCGAACAACTTTTTGCGATAAATAATGCAGCTAACAGTCTGGACGAAGTCTTTCGAGCACGAGGAGCTTGGCACATGTGGCCAGTGCATTTCAGGGGTGCCGAGCCCCCACATTGCGAGTCTCGCTCGGTAATAATCGTAATGTCTTTCGGGGTGCTGCTTTCTCGCTGTCCTACTCTTATGCTCAGGTCTTTCCTTTGCTCTCACGATGCGGATTGGGATCGTAGGCTCCCAATCTCCGTATAGAATTTATCTGTCGGGAGAATCATTCGTGGGAACCGCAGTCGTGCTACTTTCGGAAATGGGTATTCCAAGTACAGATTTTCCCGAGTGAGCAATTTTCAATTGGGATGAGCTACTCGATAGTGGAATCGTTGAGCGATACTGATCCAGACTCTGGCAATTGTCACGGGGCAAGAATTAATTTCAGCTCGTATCGAAGCGAGTGTTTTTCTTGGCTACTAGAAAAGTGCGTGTTTGTCTTTGACAGTCGTAGTTCGAAGGCTGAGTGTCGCATCCTTTGGATAGCCATAGATAACAAAGTGGGCGGTGGTATTGGGACACTTGACACTTAGGTGTCTTAGGACTGATGGAGCGACGCTCCTGAAGGAGTAGGTTCTTGGAGGGTAAAAGCTACCAAGCGGAAGAAGCGAAGGAGGCTGCAGGAGAGTTCCAGTCAGGGGTCTGGGTTTTGTATCGTCTCCATGGCAACCCTCCCAATGTCTTATCAAATTATCACCTTGTCTTCCCCCACGCTCCTCCTTCTCACCGTTCTGACTACCGTCCCTTTCCTCTTTGCCTCACCCTCTTCTCGTTGAAACCGGCTCAAAGGAGGACTCGTCGAAAGAGGATACAAAGCGATGGTCACTTCCGCAAGCTCCTAACAACCTGTGGGACCCCTATGCTCCGTTGTCTACGCGCTTCTGTCCACCTTCACGCATCGGCCGTACCTCCCGAGGGGTCACCACGGAACATTTAATTCATTATTCAGACCCATGAAAAATTCAGGTTCCCCGCAACACCGAGGACCCAATGCCGTTCATGGTCCACTCGCGGCAATTTCACCATGAAACGATGTTTTCCCTACCTTTTTTCAGCAATATTATTCTTTCTCCTTTGTCTCTTGAGTTTTTCCCCAAGTATCTTTCCAGCCCACTAAAAAACGTAGCCCAATAATTCAACCAGGAATTTTATTTCTTTCCTAACCAATTCTCATTCTGTTTCGGTCGTTTCTCTCCCGAGATTGTTTCCCGCAGTGTACCTTTTTGAGGAGAGGTTTAGTGGTGTACGTGGATTTTGTTTGGACCGATCGTTCAGAAGTCCTTATTGCCGTGAATGGTGCGCTCGGAAAAATCCCTTAGTGGTGTGACCTCGAGAGACGGGCTGGCTCAGCGGGTGGCGTGCGTACGTGCCAGCTAGCCGTGGTACGCGATGGTAGTGCGCGAGCCAAGGGTGTTCTGGGAGTCCGTCGCTAATGATAATCAGTCCTCTCCTTCCAGCAGCAGCCGCCCTCGCCCTCCCGTGAGCGTGGCCGCGAGCCGTATTCCCTTGCTCGTGAGCGCGGGCCATGTGCAATAAGGGTGCGGCACCGTCGGATTCCCCGGGGACCGGCATGGCGTAACGTAAAATCATTATTAGGTAGGTAGTAGCTAGGTGGTTGCTGCTGGTGCACACGAGGGGTGGCGTGAGAATGAGAGGGAAAGAGAGAGGAACGAGAGAGACGAAGAAAGAGAAAGAGAAAGAGGGGGATGAGAGCCTAGCTGGGTGGCAGGGTGGGCGCGGAACGGTTGAAGCGCCGCTTACGAGGTCGGGAAGTGCGGGAATAAGAGCTCTGCAAATATTGTTCGTGCACGAGCCCGTAGCCGGAATAGCTGGTGCGAGGGGTAGCGCAGTTACCACTTGCCGTTGTTACCTTCCCGCCGTTAGCTGCGCCTTTTCGCACTGCCACCATCAGCTACCAACCACCCCAGCTCCTGACCCGAGTCAAGTGCGAGAGCTGCACCGACTCCGCTTGCAAGGGATTCGCGAAACGCGTCGCCCGAGCTTTCTCGTCAACGCTGACAGATCGTCGAGTGCTCGAGCGTTCTGCCACTGGGAAAACATGGGACTTGGACGAAGCTGATCGGACCTGCTGTCCAGAGAAAACAATTCATGGGATAGGGAGGTTGGATAGATCGACTCATAATGATTTTAGGGGAATTAGGACTGTTCTTGCGGTAGACCTAGGTTCATCTAGTTCAGTCTCTTTGAAATGTATACTTCTTCCTCCTATAGGTGCATATCATGTGCTTATGAGTTAATTTAATTTTATCTACTCTTGAAATAAGTGCATCGCAAGGAACTCCGTGACCATGGCTTTTGATTACAGCGAAATATTATCGATCAAAACCGCCGTCATTCTGGCTGGGGGTACAAGGCAGAGCGAGAGAGCGAGAATTGAGGTGCAGCGTGCATGCGCTCTTAACCATACATGCACATGTTGGGTGATCGAACTCGCAACAGTGCCCTTCTTGTTTTCACAATAAACACAACCTGTCCATTGTCGGTGGTGCAGAGTAAAGTCGGTACTGGTGAGAGGGTCGAGGATAGAGGGGTGACATTCGCTTATACGGTTTTCGATCTCGCCGCGTAAACGATTCTATATAAGGTTCGTGTTTATGTTACTCGAGATGCACGCGCACTTTATCACGAAAGGGATGGGTCTTCTTTTCAATCACGCTTCCTGCCATCCTGGGTCTCAAAACTACCCTTCAATAGATGATAGTCTACGGTATACTTGAAACCAAGCCATAGGCCTCGATCAGATTATCGCACGAATGGCCGCTGCACAGTCGACAAGATTAGAGTCACGCAAAAGCCTCGGTAATGTGATATTCATTAAAATGAATGCAACGACGAGGTAGTTAATTGAAATAATTACTTACGTCGAACGCTACCCATCTGCGTACATAGAAGTTGGTCGCAAAATACTTCCTGGTGGTGAACTTTAACTATGCTTATGTATTTACACATATTTGTTAGACTTTTTACGAGATCCGCTAACGTGTAAATACCATGTTTCCAAATAGTTGGTATCGGTGCCAGCCGCTAGTAATAAGTGGACGAATACCCGGAACCTGAATTAGCCAGGGTGGTTCGTAAACACGAGATAGAACGGCAAGCGGAGCGTCGCCGTCACATATTATGAATTTAGCGGTGGCTCTAATGTAGGGATACCTGGCCAAGCGTCTCCCTCAAACTCACCCCGAGGGTGCGGTTATCGTATACCCGGCGAGATACAAGCGTGTGCTACCTATAGGACCATCTTTGCGGCTGGGTTTCCCATGCGCGCTTGTCGACTCTATCTCCGTCTGTTGAGACTCGCTGCTGCGCTTCCAGAGAGGACGGGGCTATTAGAGGTTTCCGGCTGACTTGGCGCCCCAAGCTTTGGAAGGGCGCCCCGCTCCGCAACATCCCTCTAAGCTGTTTAAACTTCGCGACATGTTTGCTGGCCAAGCTCCGCCGTTTGCCTTTTCCAGACCCTTGTCTTTCCTCCGGCCTTCGCGTTTTCTGGCTCATTAACGAACCGAAGCACTAGTGTATATACCGCTAACAAGATTCCAATTGTAATTTTTTCTCATGGAGAAAATAACGACAGGATAAATTAGATTGCGACACAGTATCGTGTCGAGATGGTAGTATTTGACTAGGGCATTAAAGTTGATATCGAACGAATAGATATTCCGTTGGAAATAGGAGTTCGATGTCCGATCTATCAACTAGAATTGCATCGTAGCGATGAGGATAAAAGGCGAGAGCCGATCCGTGAGATGCGAGGAAGTGCATTCTCTGGGTTCGGATCTAGTCGAAAGGAGTGTGATGCAGAACGGGTGGCGTTATATTTAATGTCACGGCGGTGAGCGGTACAAGCAACCGATACGGCATTAAACATGCAAATTCAACGGTATAACGTTCCTCGGAAGCAAGGCATCATCCATATAGCGGCGAGAGGCGCATAGTGTTCATAGTGGAGCGGCATGATTAAATTTCCAGGGATATCGACATGCCAGAAGCACGTCAACCCCCTTCCAACCTGCGCCATATCTCTCGCCGTTCATCCCTCTGCAACCCTCCTTTTTCGCTCCTCCGCCTATCCGCGTAACCACCGCCCGAACTCAGCCCGAACAGCCAACCCCGCCACCGACTCCAGAATTAACTGCACTCGGAGAGATACTAGTGTTGCGTCGGTGCATCCATATGCTCATGCTACTTGAGCACACCTTCACTGCAGCCCACGGTGGTTCTGTGGCGACAGGTTCACTCGGCCGACCAAATTGGTACCGGATATCGTCAAATGGAATAGGAAAAACGAAGCTTCTTTCTTGCGTCTTGGATTTTGGACAATAAGTCTGCATTTCGACTTTTTGGAAAATTAGTACTGAGTAATTATCGATGAAGGGGGCGGATCGATTAATTTGGTTCGATTTCGAAATGTTTATCGAGCTGATGTCGTTGAGTAATTTCTTATTGATGTCTCGGCTTTGTCGAGTAGCTAACGTTATGCGAGATAAGACAAAGTCGCTCAATGCTCGACTCGCAGTTGCCAATTAAGCTGCACACACACATGGCTCGCATACGCGGAACCCCTCCGTCCGGACGGCGCAGATCGGATTTGTCACGATTCCTAATGTTGATCGACGCCGTAATAATTTAATAGCCATACATCCGCCGTGATCGTCCGGGAGAGGATTATTGCTGCGGATCCCTGCGGTATACCGTAGGCACTAAGGAGCTAACAGACTTAGCTTAGATATCGTGTTTCTTCCTTCCTTCGCTGGATTCCATTCTCCCCCTATCCAAATTATCGCGACGATATGCTTCTTCATCCTGACTCTCATCTCTTTGCCATTGTCGTCAACTTCAGATTACACTTGGCATTAAATACTGCGGTATAAATTTCAAGTTCCCACTTGACAGAGTTTATCTCATTCGTTTCTTTTCGTTGAAATATATCGCTAGAAAGTGGTTGGAAGAGTGGATTCACCGATTGCCAAATGTTTACCAGACATTCCACGGGAAATATCAGTAGCGTACAAAACATTTCCAGTCGGAGCATGGGCCACCACAAATTCCCAGGGTTGTGCACTTGTCGACGATACTAGAACGGCGTTTCCCTCGCCACTGTCCTACCAACAGACCCCATGCTCCTACAGACGGCACATCCGTGCTCTCACTGTACGTGTACGTGGCGGCATGTAAAACGCGACACACCTACCGACTCATGCTTCGCTACTGTCGACAACGCATCCCTTCTGTTGGTATTTTAGCCCACTGGGCACTGGAAACACGGCTACGGATGACCGTCTACCCGTGAAATAGTAAATACAAGCCCGTTGTTGGAACGGACCAGTACCCCACCCCCTTTGGGACTACTATCGAACTCGTTTGTGACTCAACGGCACGAGCCCATTCGCGATACCGAAAGGAATCCCATGGCATATCTCACTGATTTGTTAAATTATTTCATACGTTTGAATAACTGTTTTTTTATTTTTCTCATCGAAGAAGGTGTAGTGCCATTGTGATCCAAGTATGAGCATGATTTTGATATCAAAGCGGCTGGATTTCTTTCGCTTTCCGACAGAAAAAGCTGGGGTGGTTAGACAAGAGATTCGCTTGACATCCTTGGGTAATGCTAACACGAAGCTTTGAAGACACCGAAGAAAATCCATGCTGTCCTCGATATGAAATATGAGATGTGGTACTTTCCTTCGATTTTCTCCTTCTCTCTCTCTTGGATTTCTCTCGCGTGGATTTCTACTAGAGGGTAGGGACGCCCCCAGAGGGCTGGGACGTGGTCGATGAAGACGAGAGGAAATCAATGCTTCAGCCAGAGTCCAGTTCACCTTCGTTTCTCTTTTCTAGTCGTCTCTTCAACGTCGACTCTACACCAACTCATTTTTCTTTTCGAGAAAATCCTGTTCTACCCTTGTACAATTCTACCGATGGGTTTTCAACCCATTAGTCGCGTTAGGCTGGTCCGTTGTAATCATTTACCGAATGTCGGGGTTTCTCTCACCGACCTAGTCCTAACTGCGTTTTCATGGTAACAGTACAATATACGTAGAAGGGTATCGCGAGCAATCAGAATCATGTTGGCAGTAAGATGCCAGAGTTTCGCAGCCCTCTTGGCAAAAGTGATCAAACTACCGTCTTGGTGTTCCGCACGGTAGAGTATCGTCATAGAGGAGGATAATGTCGGAGAGAAGGAAAGAGCAAAAGGGAGGGAATTAGCAGAGGAGAGGACCCTCGCAAGATTTCCGGGAGTTTAATATAGTTTTAGGGGCGTCGGCCGACAGCCTGGGGGTGTAATGGCGTCTTAAACCTCAGGGGCTCTCAGTCTTGGCCGCCTCCCCGCCCGACATCGCCCAACCCTACGCCTTTCTACTCTCGTCCTTTTGAAAAATTGAAAGCACGGAATCTGTACTGTGCTGGGCTAAATCTTTGACCAGATCTCTTTTCTCTTTGAAACCACGTACGCGCATGCAGCCTTATATTTCTCTCTTTCTCCGTCTCCGGTTGTTGTCTTGATTTCCTTTAGGAATCCTTTGCTCCCACTCATTTTCTCTCTCTTTTGCTCTCGACTCATGCCAGTCACATCTGTATAGCAGTGTGAGTGCTCGATATGGCTGCGAGGCAGACGCAGACTGCACTCGCGTGCATTCAAAGCCGTAGACGATGCTCAGGAGTCACGGTGGCTGGGTTCTTGCGCCGGGAAATAAAGACGGAAAGGGCAACCTCGGTGCGAGAGCTCCGACGGTTCTTGATTTTTACGAGCACGTAAATTCCGGAAGGCGCAATGCTCTCTTCCCTTAGTCTCCAGACCTTGGATCCTTTCTCTTCTCTTGGCTAAACCTCTTCTTTTTCCCGGTGTTTTCGTGATACGGAACCTCTTCCCAGTTTCATGTGCCCAGTGGAAAACAAGAGTTTGCTTAGACTTGTATTTGCAAGCGGCTTGAATACTTTAGATTTTATCTCATACATTTTTCAAACAAGAAGATGCACCGCGGTGAATTATTTTATTTTGAGGTGTATTTATTGATATTATTTGTACGATATTGTTGAGAGTTAAATCGACTGACGGATGTGATCGATTTAAGAGAAACAGGCAACCTCGGTAGAATAGTTCAGAAGATTCTTGATTTTACGAGCTCGTAAATTTCGAATAGCTCCTCCTTCCAACATTTTCTTCTTTTTCTTCTTCTTCTTCGTCTCTGCCACCCTGATCTACCACCTTCGCGTAATGCTGCGAAAATTCTATTCATTCTAGCGTCTCATCCACCTCCGAGCATGGAGGACTTTCATGGAATTTCATCGTGCGTCAGATCCGACAAATTCCAGGAGCACGCCCTTGAGCACTCACCCTTAACCCTGAATTCTCCCTAGAATCCCGATTTCAACTGTACCGAAACATTGCGGTTGCTGATTGTCTCGGGTTCTGATCAGTCTGACGATTTTTAATAATTCATGATGAAATACCAATTATTTTTTATCAGCAACTACCAAATTATTGTCTCCGTTTCGTCACTACTGGTATGAAACGAGCAGCATCACGATAGCGACATATACAATTTACTAATATATAAAACCTGCTCTATAAGATCGCACTATAAAATCAGAAGGAGCGTAAAGAAGGGCTGGTCGTAAAATCAAAACGGGGCGCACTTTATTCGAAAAGAAATCAAGATAGTGATCGGGTATAATCGCAAAGGCGATCGACAGGCTGGAGCGAGTATCGGTGGGGCGAGATTGAAGGCTCGGCTAACGAGTTGTTTATGGATCCACCCACCGGGCACATCCTGATCTGAGAGTCGCGTATGTGCGCTGGTCTGCCAGTTCGGCGAACCTATGACCGGATAGGGGAGTCCATTAATGACCCTCCCGGTTCCTCTGCAACCCTCCGCGGCAGCATAGTTCGCATTGCACGAGTCGCGTCGATCCCTTTGCCGCACTCTCCGTCCTTTCCCTCTATCCCTATGCCGAAATCTTCTTCTCTTCTCCTCTTCCTTTCTCTCTTTTTCCTCCGTGGCTATCCATTCCGACGCGCCACGTCGTCTTCCTCCCCGAAATCCTTTCTCGCTGCAAATTCACCCCCGTGCCCCATTTCTCCACTATAACTCTCCATTCGAAGTCCCTCTCCCAGCCGCGGGCTTTCTCTTTCTTTCCCGGTTAGCAGCCGGGTTATCCCGCCGGTAGTCATGGAAACACGGGGGTTGGAGCCGCCCCCGGCCGCCAATCAGAGCTCGCGGCCACCGGGAGAGAAACGAGCGGTAAGCCTTCCCTTGCCAGCACTCCACACCGCCCCCAGCCATCCTGTCGCCCGGTGGATATACCCTCGCGAACGCCAAACCAAGCGCTTCAACTCCCTCACACCCCTTCGTTACTACAACCCTCCCGCATCGCATCCTACTCCGTCTTCTCCTTGTCCTTTTCCCTATCTCTATCTCTCCTCTACCTGCTTTCTTCCCCGCTGCCACTACCGCTGCCGCCGGGGAGGCTGAGATTCTCGCTTGGGAGGAAATCTTGACCGGGCGTGCCCCGCATTTCTGATACCACCTCTTCCACCCCCGACGCGCAGCTTTCACCCTCTCGGTCTCTTGCGTCCTGGATTCTCTACGCTGCTCTAGACGAGCTTGCTCGCTGGTGCTCTTAAGGGGTAGCTCCGACGGCCGCTTGATCGGCACTCTTGAATTGAGTGCACTGATCATCGTGATGGGTGGAGACGGGACTCCTGGTCCGACTTTTGCCATGGGAAATCTTGATTGAAAGTGTTTACTCTCGAACCAAGCTTTATTTCAGGCTTTATCGACGATGGAAAATACTTCTTGAAAATCACTGTAATTCCTACTATACTGTATTAATGAATCGTTTTTTTAAATTCTTGGATGATCCTTTTTGTTGCAGGAGAAAAACCGCACAAGTGTCAGGTATGTGGTAAAGCATTCTCGCAGAGCAGCAACTTGATAACGCACTCGAGAAAGCACACTGGATTCAAGCCTTTTGCCTGTGAACTGTGTGGTCGAGCTTTCCAGCGGAAAGTTGACCTGAGAAGGCATCGGGAGACCCAGCACGCAGACCTCAGTGGATCCCATCGACCCTCGATGCCCACCATTCCTACACAGAATACTCTACCGAATGCTAATCCACCGCTGATGCAGTGAGCACTGCAACACTCTTAAAGATACACGAATATCTACTCCAAGAGTAAAATTTTCATAAAAAATTCAGGAAAAACTTGATTGAATTTTCCTCAGAAATGGTGCAATTATAGGTTCAATCTCTATGAACGTCAGATTCTGTCGAATTCTTGTTATTGGAGTATTGCACTTGTCTCTTTGTTAGGAAGCGAGTGTACTTTGATTTTGTACACGGAGGTGCAAACAGACTGTCTAATTTATATTTATTTAATCAGTCGAAACGACAGGCCAATTGGCGATGGGAGCCGGAGAGCCCCCCTCGCGTGGGTTTCGCAAGTGCAATGGGTCGGCGCACCGAGTTATGTAAGGATTATCGAGTCGAATTAAAGCGTACATTCCGAGAATATTTGTCGGAAGCGGCCTCGGAAACGCGAGGAACGTGTGTGTAAGTGATACGCATAATTGTTACCAAAGCTGTACATTCCACGTATAATATGGTTAAGAAAGTAAAGCACAAATCTCGGTCCTTTCTCTTGAGCGATGGCTATAACGTTCGAGTACTCCTTCGATTATTTTGTGATTCGTACATCACTCTAGAGATATTGGAAGTATAAAAGATTTTAGAGAATACATCCCATGCAATGAAATCTTTGGAAGATAATACGAGCGATTTTATCTTCTTAATTTATTCTTAAATTTCCGAATTCATAATTCATTAGAAATATTTCTATCTACGAATAATTGTGTCTTTGTACTTAAAACTTCTTCCTTATTCGAATTCTGCCAGAATATGCTCTGTCGCCTTGCCATTGGTTAGGTTTTCGATGTTGAATAAAGTTTAGGAGTACGAAGAGCATCTCGCACTTCGCATATCTTTCGCATTCGTCGTTCAAGAAAGGCCACACCCCATCCCAAAGTTGCAACTGTGACCAAAAATTGTAAATAGCACGTAGATCGTATCTCGCCTAGCCTAAGCGTATAAATATATACATATATAAATATGAATATAAATATACAGATGAATCGAAGCTATAAATATTATAAATAGAGAAACACTCAGGCGCTATGAATCCGGGTGTAATCCTATCCCAAGGATAGACACCCTAAGATAATCGCCAGGAAGTAGCTCTATTCTTCTCCCCTTTTCTCGCTATCAAAGTTTTTATTGTTGTACCATTATTATCATTATGTAATTATTGTAATTAGAACTCGCTATTAATATTATTGTCATTATTATTATTAACAATAAACGCTGTTACCATTTGTAACTCCTTCGAAGCAATGAGTCACCTTTCAATCGTTTCCACCGTTATCCTCAAGTTAATAAATTCTTCTCTCCAATTTTAATCACCGAAATACCTTTGGCAGCTAACTATTCAAATCGCCAGGACCATGAAAATCCAGCGAACTATCGAGGGCGAAGACTATTAATCAGGGTCGACGAATCTGGTAACGCGCTCGTCTTGAGTTCCACGCTCGAGCTCGCTGTAATTCAGGGTTAAACGGCTGTGCCAATTAAGCAGACTACCCCGGACAAGCCCTTAACGGTCCAATATGTTTTCCGGCGAGTTTCGTTCGCCGAGTTTACCCCCGTTGAGTTTTCGTACCGCGCCCCTCGCCAGGCCAGTCGGCTCGCGCCACCCTCGCAACCCTCATTATTTCGCTCAGGGACGTCTGTAGCCATGGCACCTCTGGACGTGAGATTTTCTCTTGCGTTTCACGATGTCGAGACGATGCAAACTGGCCGAGACAGTGCAAATTCACCGAGAGGAAAAAAGGAAGATAGAAAATGGTCTAAAGCTGATGATACGAGGCAGAGAGTAGACTAGGATGGCGAAATGGAAGGGGTGGCTGCGCAGGTGGGGCAAGGGGCTACGACATTACGGCACTGACTGCACGACACCATGACGCAGCCACGGGAGCAGATTGGACAGTTATTGCATTCTGGGCAAGATTAATTGATATGGGGACTCGCGGGGATGGCGGAGTGCGCGCTGCCGCTTAAATCGTGTCTCAGGACCAGGGATGAGAGCGGTGATTAACCGATTGCACCATTGAATCGAGTGGAACCGAAAGCCCATTCAACCCCGTCCCTAGCCAGTGTCTCATCTGTCGGTATAATGGCTATCGAGTAATAGAGAGTTCCTCATTATTAAATAGTACCAAGCAGAAGCTTGCGAGGCTAGTCATTTGTATGGCGAGTGGCGTGATTGCTGCACTGCGTCTTCTACTATGCTGTCTTTATTGCCCTAAGGTAGGATGGGATTTGGTAATATTGTCACGTTTGTTGCATCACGGGTATCCCGGATTCTTGAGGCTACATCCTGCAACCGGAATTACGCCAGCTGTTTACCTACTCCTGAAATCCTGCGAATAGCACCTACATTATAAATCCCATTGCTACTCGTCAAGTACGTCTCTCTATTCTGGCCCAGTAAACGAATTAGAAGTACAATACTGGATACGTTTCCATGGATCGGAAGTTAATTCAATTCCATCGATAAGGCCGAGCAAACGGTTTCCATCGGGCATTGAGAAAATTGCTTAGCCAGCGCAGACAATTTTGTAAAGTACCAGATGCAGTAATATCGAGTCCCTGGTACCTCGAAGTCTCCGTTGGTGGTAACCGAGGCAATTTTGCATATTTCCAGTATTACAATCTTCATGGCACTAGGATAGGCAAGTGCAGGACATCTGGGGCTCCAGTCGGTGGAAACGACTTCGAAACTACTGTCCAGGGCAGCATCAAGCCGAGTACGATGCAGATATCTCGGGCGAAGCGTTCAAATATGTTTAAAAGACGGGGGACAAGTCGACTGCGACTGCCGTATGCGGATACACCTTATGACTATTAAGGTATTCACGGCCCCTTGGAGGATGCCCCACTTTGAAATATGGCATTTCGGGTCATTCTGTGTATTCCTCCAACAGGAATATTCCTATTCCCACCGAACTTTCTACCCTCCACCTTACCCCGCACGCGCCTCTTCTCTTTACCTTTTTATTCCCCGTATCTCGGTCCTCTAACCACCCGCATCTATATGTATTTCTGCTTGCGGGGGGCACTGGATCCTTCTATCGTTTTCTTTCGCTCTCTACCTACGTCTCGCTCTTGTTTCATCATCGCCACCCATTGCCCGCGCGCTACCTCTTCCTGGTAGCTCTCCATATTATTTACAGCCACGCCGGGCGCACTACTTGGCAATAACTCGCATTTGCGAGAGTGAGAGCGAGAACGGCCGTAGGAGTGTCACCAAATTGGTGGAAACCGAGAACGTCGTAACCTGTCGCACTCCTGACACGCTTGAGTGATGTATTCCAGCGCAAAGGTGACGGCCGATATACTCGTCCACCGCGGTTGAGACGAACGAATCGATATCCTCGAGACGCCGATAATATTTTTTATTATTGCTCACTCAGCCGATAATATATATATGTGGGTATATTTTTCGAACGAGTGGTATTAAAGAAAATCCAAGAGAATATCTAAAAAGTTGAATATCTTTATATTATATTATAGAGTCCATTAGTAGGAGTGAATTTTTCTTTGAGCAATAGAAGCGGAAATCAAACATCGTATATGCAAATACATAATATGTTTCGCAGATCCCAAGCAAGCATATTCCTTTTGACGTAGAACAAAGTCGCGATGTCGCTCGAGCACTGGAAATCTCATTTTGCGAAATGTATAATCCCTCGTCGCAGTCTGCGAGGATTTTCGCGTCAAGTGGCGTAGGCAGGCAGATTAAAAAAACGTCAATTCTCAATTATCGCTGGTATAACGTTGTCCAGGCGCGCTGGTAATGGAATTTTTGAGAAGGAGATTACGTCTCGGGCTTTATCCAATTTTCACTGGTACGAGCCGTCCCGCTAATTCTCCCTCACATTGCTGTTTCGCGCGAACCCGGACAGCTTGGATATGTTCCTTGTGGCGCAGCGTCACGCACGTCCGCTCAGGATCACTTTGAAATTCATTGCGCCATGAGGCTGCCTTCACCGTGATTCGATTTAATCTGTATAAGTGGCCCATGGATCGACCAGATTAATATCTGTTTAGTCGATATAATGAGATAGAAGGTCCTCGCGAACATTTATTTCTTTTTTCTTTTTCGCCCAAGTAACAAACTTGAAAATGAATTGGAACTGTGGTAATTGATGTTGTGCGAGACGAGCTGGAATTATTAAAACACTTGCTCGAGAGTAAAATTCATTAGCCTGCGCCCATAATGAACCGCGTGCGGCAACTTTTGCCAGAGCATAATCGGCTGGCGAGTAATCGACACCGCGACAGCGTGTCGAGGGGACTGTCATTTGTCAGCAAGCTTTTCTAATAACGGAGAGAGTGTGTCTCTCTCTCTTGCATCGTGAGAGTTTAAACAAATAGCTCGGCATGAAGCAGGAAGAATAAAACAAATGGTCGCAGGGCTTCGCCACGAAGGAAGGGCCAGGACTCACGTTCCAGTACGATAAATCAGACGTCTACGGTGCTACTGACTCAATACGACCAAAGATCAATGGAATCTCAACTTACCGCGGTTGAAAAGATCTCGCGTTGTTAAAGAATCACCCTTCAATTTCAGCGAGAGTTTAATGTTGTCGAAGCAAATTGAAGAGACTGGTGGCGAAGTTAGAGGTATAGGACGAAAAGGTGTCTGGGGATCGAAAGATCGACGATAACCTGGGAATTGGAGCATAGAAAGCTTCGTGTGTTTGGTGGGTGGTGACGACATTCCCTGGAGAGCTCGATTCATTACCGATCTTGAATAAATGATCGCGTGCCGGCTGCGACGATTGGTAGCGAATTGGTACCGGGGGTAGTGGATACTTTCGAAAAGTGATTATTCGTCGGCTCGTGCCCTGCTGCGACCAAGACGAAATCGACCCCACGAGGACGTGCATCGAAGGCACCATGTATCTCCTTTAGTTGCATCATTGATGATCCAACTGGACGAGCCCTTCCGGCCTCCTAGCTATTTTACCGCCTATTCGCCTCTTCCTCGACTCGTCCTTCTTCAAACGGCTCCATTTCACTGCTTGCACGTCACTATCGTTTATTCTATCACGTGGCTGATTAATTCGCGTGGACACGCGAGAACCCTATAAACTCGCAATGTCTTCATCAGAGTCGGGTACTTCTCTCACGATTAATGGGCCGCTATAATGAAAATGAACTACACCATGTTACGAATACATTATCCACAGTGTGTTGCTGCTTCAACTACTTGAAAATGGTAGTCCCAAACGTCGATCTTGCGGATAGCAATATTATCGTCTAGCTTCTACTAACAATTCGAGAAGGCCAATACTCTATACGCGAAGCGTAAGAGTGTCCGATGCAGTTATCCGATACAGACACATTTACCTTATGGAGAATCGAAATGGAATTAGGCGACCTTCGGTCGGCCGATCGAGTCTCCGTGCATAATTTCGCGAACCTCTCACCAGGTTCTTCGACACTGAAGTGGGATCGCAAGGAGGGGTTTGTAAAGGGTATCGGAGCCTACTCATGGACCACGTAGCGACCGTAACTCACTTTCGAGGGCGGATCGTCTCCGAGGAATACTTTATGCGCTAGTGCTACACATCATCTCACTAGCTCCGTCGCGAGTCACCATTGCAAGCGAGACATGGTCTTAAGTATTCTACGCGACGTGTCGCAGGACTGCATCCTTAAGATGGTGTCGGATGTTCCCGAGAGCGAGAAGATCGCTTGAGAAACAGAGGAAGACGAGAAGATGAAGGTAGAACTGGTTCAATGGGGGAATGGGAGATCCGCGGATAATCGTATAAGGATGGCATCGTCCATGGAAGCGACTGGTATCAACTTTTGATCCTCGGATATCTCTTCTCCTATGCGCACCATCTCTCTAGGAACCCTTATTCCATCGTTCTCTCTGTCAAGGAACGCGCAACCCGTCTTGCTATTCAAACGGCTCTAACTCGATATAAGCGGTGCTCCCTAAGGTATCCTTCCGCGACTGCGATCGGGAGGATGGGACGGAGGACACCAGCCACCCTCTGCCACCTTCCATCGTTCTCGAACCCTGTGAAATAAGAGTACGTACTCTTGCTCGGTGAGCAAATTCAATTTGCATCTTGGCTCCTATTTACTCGTACCTACAGCTTCGCGATCGGTCTGGACTCCACTAGCGGAAGAGTATTCCTACTCGATCTACTGGCAGCTTTTTTCTTCAGAGGAACTAGAAGGAGGAAAAGTTTCAGCGAGTGGAGTTAGAAATATTGTTCTGATAGAATATAATCTCTAACAGACTGATATAATTATAATTCAATAAAAATATTCCTTGATGATTTAAAGAATATAATACTGTATCTTTAGATCTTTTATGTCAACGAGCAATCGTTTGACTTTGTTAACATTTTTAGATAAATATACTATTGCAATTGACGTCGATGAGTTCTTTTTTTTTTCATACAAATAACTGGCTCGTGATTCTGTGTAATCGTTGGTAGAACAGAGTGGATGGTGTAGCATCGATCGCTGGAAAACGAGACTTACCAAGCTCAAATAAAGAGGGTTACCGATGCTGTGAAGCAACCGCGAGTGATCTTGCCGACAGACTCTACTAGCGAAGAGATGTTTCGCGTTTTACGTGGAAAAATGTGGTGGCTCATCTAGTCGGTTCTGTGGGAAATTCGTGAAAATGTAGTGTTCTGCTTTGTACATCCAAACTTATCAACTGGCGGATACTTACCACGAAATATCTATTTTAGTGAAATAATATGAGAATTACATCCCTTGTATGATACAAAACATGAAGAAAAAAAATAAATTGCGGAATTTCTTAATTAAATTATTACAGTGTAACCGAACACTGCTAAATTTTCTAATTGAGTAAAGAAAACGAGTTCAAGGATGAGGGGTGATTAAATCGAGAAGCAAGTGTGTCGCATTGTATTTTAATAGTAATCATATCTAAGAGTTTGCGCTTTCAAGAAACATTACGCTGGCTTAATTACGGTTTACATGACTATAAAATGATTAGAAGCCACAGTTTTCCTTATGATACCCTTTCCGAGTGATACGCGCTTTCAGCGTAGTTGGAAGAGTTTATTTTAATTGCGCATTTACTTTCGTCGATGAGAAGATACCAATACGATCCATCGGCGGCATAGTAAGCCGTATATGTAACAAATCGATTGGCGGCTGGTGACATTCTCGAGAAGAGAGTCGGAAATAACTGATTACAAATAAAACTACATCTCTGCAAAGGTATAGCTTTATTCTGAACTCTACATAGCGGAATTCCAATAATACTGATCGTTTCTAAATATATCTTGTAATGATCAAATTTTTAGTCAATTCTTCATTTCTGCGACTCTCTTCCGATCTGCATCTAATGATTTAAAGAACATCCATGCCTCTTCTACTGGTAGTTTATAACATCGTTGATAATGCGTTAGACAAAGATGATGATGATTGCGAAAGGAATTGAGAAAGAAGACTTATCCACACCTATCAAACATTTCAAATATTTATAAAAAAATTGTATGAATTTGAAGTTGGAAAATTGATAGAAGAAAAATACTAAAAAATAAGACAAGTAATATTGTATACCCCCGGTGTTGATTTGAAAATTTGTTTGAATTCGTAGATGGATAAATGGAGACTTCTTAAGTTTCATCAGATGTAATCCTTAAAAACTATATTATGTAATACGTACATACTAAATGAACGATTTAATTAATTACTTTGGCAAGCATAGCAACAATATTGGTACATACTCCAGGCTCAACGTAGACGATAAATTCCGATAAATATTAACACAGGCAACGAGTTAAAAATCTTAGAATAAAAACCCTTGGGATTCCGATCGCATCTCTGCTTATCATCATAATCTATCGGATACCTTAAGAATGGGACCCTCAATGATAGACTACGAAACTCGTGAGCATCGCACGCGCGCATTTTAAGATTACATATTTGGCACTTGCATCCTTTTTTTTCGAATTGTTCGTCGTGTATTCTTGTCATCATATACATTAAAGGCTACACTTTCGTTTGCTAATCACTCGTGACAGAAACATCAAGCATATATGTTGCTCCTACTCTTTCTCTCTCTTTCTTTCTATCTCTCTCCACCCTGTCGTCCCATTTCACCGGTAATACAAGTTCACCCCTAACTTTCATCCCTTATTCCACCAATGTCGTCGCGTCTCAGGCCTGTCTTCGTTTATCGTTATGTCATTTATAGTTACTCGCTACACGATTTCGCTTTTTAGCTCGATCGCTGACGGCCTCTTTAGCGGCAGAGTAGTTAAAAAAACTTAATCGCACACATATTCAACTGCATGACATATTTAAGTAACCCCTATATATATATATTTTTTTTATATATATATATATATAATATATATAACACTGTTCATTTATATTCATCCACTTAGACGCGAGCTCATAGTGATCAACAACGTGTGTCTTACTATATACTTAATTGCATAGGTTTAATAGTAAAATGTGTAGTAAATATATTATATAGGTATACATGAGTGTGGTAATATAAAAGAGTCTTCTCCTGTATCCATTGATCTATCATTCTCCGGTTTATCTGGAGTATCGTTAATAGAGAGTTTGGATAACAAAGTCACTCGCAATTTGGGGCATTAATTATAGGCCTGTAACACGTTCGACGCCATGCATCAAATTAAGATTCTACATTAAGAGTTCTAATGAAGCAACCCTGACACAAAACTCGCATCGATCTTAACTTACGGCAAAACTAAAAGGAAATAGTTTAATTGCCTCGTTTTTTCGTCTTCGGTGATATTATACTTCCCTGGGAAAAGACTCTTTTATATTCGTATAAAACATGTATGCAATAATGTTTGTATATAATATATATAATTTTCACACGATGTTGAATTGCGGCAACCCATTGAAATCGTTGGAGCAGCAGTTCAACTGAGAACTTTCCGAGCGGATCGAAGTCGTCGAGTTAAGATATCAAGTATTAAATCATTATCGCTAATATATTAATAACGCTATTACAAATTTGGCATATTTTGGCATGGGTCGATGGTGTCTCTTGGATAAATTCGTCGAATTTGAGCCAGTGCCTCGAATTTTACCCTCTTTTTTTCCCCAACTCTCCCTGTTTTGTCTCCGCGTGGGCGAAGAGAATATTGTGGCACCGAAGCGTTCAGCGCGGGGAAATTCACGGAGCCGTGATTGATTTACAATTTTCGCGAGTTTTGTCAATTTTGACTGGTGAATGCGCGGAGGGGCGTAAACAAGCTGCTGATTACACGTAGAAATGGTATTTGCGTGTTGCGTGCGCGCCCATCAATATGAGTGATTCGCTGGCGTTATGCTCTTACGCGGAACAAATTCAATCGGCACGAACCAATTCCTAAGGGATTAAATTATTATCATTGAAAATTATCGGTATTGTGAACGAATCGTTTTATTGCGAGCGAGCTATTCGGCTTTTAACGAACGCGCGGAAGCGTCGAGTGCCATTTGGGATGGCGGCTCGTAGTTGATAACGAGGAGAATGTGATCGAGGGCTGCACGAAGCGAGGGGCAATTGGGGATTGGAAATAATTTTCCTGGCTTCACACTTTCGAGTGGGGATACTTCAACGTATCGGGAAAATATTCCCCTCGTTTTTTCTCTCTCTCTCTCTTTTAATGCATATATCTCGAATGTCAACCTAAATTTTTTTAAGCCCGTTTCACCAATGGAGGAAGGATCTTTATTGAAACAAATTGAGTAACGGAAATGTACAGATGCGATAAGACTGCAGGTTGAATTCTGTAGGAGTGGATCGTCGTCAACTCGACGAGTCGGTGTGGCTCTCGTGACGTAGCAGATAGCTTTCGTAGAGGTTTGCTCGTGAATTGTTTCTTCCTCTTGTGTCGATTGCTACTGAATGGAACATGTCAGCGGATGCGACAAAGCGTGGTCCAGTAGAATCGGAGTGCCCGCAGCTAACTCCGTTCTCGCATCGCCCCAATCGTCCTCGCACTCGAAGTAGTTACTCTGAAATCGATTAACTGGTCAGCCAAGAAATCTTCCAATCGTATTATCTTACCATCTTTCACAATTACCTGAAAGTATCGGTACAATTACTAGAAGTGAAACTGAAAACGTGATGCTTAACGTACGTGAAATAAAACCAAGCAAAAAAGAAAAGAGGCAGCATAAGAGAAAGCAAATATTAAATTCTTGCAGTATCTGCAGTGTTCTTTCGTTAATTCCAAGGAAATAAGCGAAGAGAAAAGTAGTGTTCAGTTACACGAAACGGGAGGCGAAGAGGGTCGTAAAAAAGGGTGGAGTCGAAGTCAATCGGCAGAGCGTTTGCCTAGAACAGTAATTTGTAAAGTAGTTACGCAATTAGTTCCCAAACTAAACGGATATCGGATTCATTTACAAGAGCGTTACAATCGAGGCCAATCTCGAGTCGAATATAATTGGAACTGCAAATGAACGCAATTACTTGCCGGATTCCGATTGGGCGCCCAGCGATCCGGGTATATTCCCTAGAGGGACAATTTATTTTTGGACCGGCCGCGACTCCAACCACCGTCGAGGAATTGGCGTCCTTGCCGAATTTCGCCTTGGCTCCATCAAAGCGAGGGAGAGAAAAAAAAAGTTGCTCGAGCTAGGGAGGGGTTTGTCACGCGGTATCCTTTATATAACTCGGATCCGTGCTCTAATCAGCAAGACGGAACTACGGTCCTCCGTTGGGTAAATCGAATTCTTCCGAAGATAAGGTCACCCGGAAAGCTTCTTCTTTCGAGTTAACCAAAGGCACTAGATTACTTGTTACATCCCTCGATTCCAAGGCTTAACCGAAAAAAAAATCAAAGAAATTCAAGCCAGAATAAAACCAACTAAATCCACAGAAAATAAACGATTCAAGCATCAAGGAGAATATGATGAATTTCCAGAATTACTTGACAATCGAGGCAACGGCAACTGTCAGTTAGGGAACATGTCAGTCCCAAGATCTCAACAGCTTCCTTATAAAGTTCTGTGCTGGATTTCCGCTGTCTGGGTGGTGAGGTTGGTGCACTGACACTACCGGTTCCCGATGGTCTTCTGCCAGCCTTCAGTCGAGACGACGACTCCCGGGACAACGAGGATGTCGAGGTTGAGCCCCGCGGTCTGTTGTCACTGGTCAGCAACGCTCTACCCGCCGGCGAAGCGAATAACTGCAGCATGTCCATGTCCTGCGGCACCAACCGATCATTAGACCCTATTAACCTGACAATTTCGATGCGCGCCAATTAATTAGCTGGCTTCGATCTCGTTATTGATGCCCCTGCTAATTGCATCGAGGTTCGATCCTCACTTCAGATGGGTAATTCGCACCAAGATGGTAGCTTCGGATAGGAAACATTGTCAAAGTAGCGAAGAAGGTGTGGAGGAATGTGCGATGCTGGTTTAGAGTAGCAGAAGGGTGGTAACAGACGCATTAATTAGAAGTAATGAGTGCTTGATTAGTCTCTGCGGAGGAGTCTCGAGGCTAGCTAGGCTGCTTTCGCAGTCACCTATCGTCTCCACTCGTTAGTCTTCCGGTTCAACTTTGTACGGACACAGGGGTACAATTTTCTTAACGAGCTAAGGCTTACCCGTGTGAGGTACCTACCAACAGGTACACATCTCTTTTCTTCCTTTCGTATCAGCCTTGAGTTCTTTGAAATCTTCCGCCGTGGGAACACCCTACGTCAAAGGGATTCTTTAACGATGCTACCGTTACCAGTGGAAGAGGAGCTAGGCGTGCCAACGGTCGAAAGAGGTGGTTGCTCTCCATCGAGAAAATTCTAGTTTTTCGCATGCTATTCTAACTGAAGAATCTTTAGACAGAAATCCTATTATACTACTTCAATTGCTTTAATTCCGGTGTTAAACTGGATAATTGTTATACCACTTGGAAACGGATGTTTATCATTCCAAAGGTAAAACGCAAATTACATTTTAGCCCAATATTTTCTTGTTGGCCCTATGAATACAATACGTTTGCGGACAAGAGTCACTGGTTGTTGTCCCGAGACAAATATGGCACGGTGCCATTAATTCGATCGCGCTACCGCTGGTAATGAGCGAGCTTAATTATTGGTGTAGGATCATTAGAAGATGCACTTCACTGCTAGAAGGTATAGTTGAGTGGGTGATCGCTGTTAACGATGAATTTTCGGTACAAAATCGTTCACGGACGAATATATACTCAACGCGAATTCCCAGGTTACTCAGTTATATTCTGACAGTAACGTTATATCTAAATAATGCAGAAATAACTAAAGATGCATCGAGACTTTGAAAAATGAAACGGGAATGTCGTTATTAAAATTTTACCATCTTGACACATGTTTCATGCAGTATCAACTTTACTGCCATTGCTACACCGTTACACTCGACTATTTCACACTGTGCTGATCCATCCGGGGAAATTGCGCGCACGATATTAATAGGCCCATGAATTACGGATTCAAATTTGTGAAATTATAGGATGGGTGTTACGACTCTAGGTAACGTTATACAAAAGAGAGCAGAATTTATTAAGAAAGTGTAAGCAGCCCTCATTGAATTTAACAACAATAAATCCTAGCACCCTTCATCGCAAAATTATTCTGAGTTTCAGTCCAACCTGTTCGCACGAGCGCGTTCCGGCTTTGCGCAGGTTTAGCAGGAGACTCCTTGAATAATTTATTTCTTGCTAATGAAATACCGTGTACCACGGCCGAGATGAAGGATAGAACTCCGAAGAAATGGGGGCACTTCTGTCCGGAAGAGTGAAATCTCAGTAGAAGCATTGGCTCAATTGAAAGGAAGGCCAGCAAATCCTTGGGTTAAAAGCCCTTTCTCCTCAGATCGGACTGTTTCGAACTATTACGTACACCATAAACGCCTACCACTGGAAGCAAAGCATAGCTACTTTTACCACTAGGGTTCTGCACTCCGAAAGCTTCATTCGGAAGCATCGTGCTGTAGCTGAAGGCCTGACTAGTTTAATGGCTCTTCCCTTTCCGAGAAAATATCCCCGAGGAGAGAGTACCGAGACTACTAACCGGCTTAAAATAACTTCCTTCCACACTCCCGTGGTTCTCGTATGATTTCTATCAAAAGTTTCTTTTGTTTCAAGACACCACAAAAACCGAGAGAGGAAGGCGCGTATTCGTGAGGATTAATTAGGTTGTTCGAACGGCTGAAGAAAGAAAAGGCAACTGCGAAAGCGTAGAAAGCTCTCAGTTTGAATCTCAAGTATAGATCTAGGAAAGTCCGAGATTTATCACCCGGTCAGGCTGCCAACAAAGTTTATTCGTAGCGGCTGGCTAAGTGCTGCCGGGTAGTTTCAAGCATGTCAATTGGCCGGCATCAGTTCCTCAAGAAGTTAGTAGTATAGTCTGCTTCAATTACTGCGAAGATTATTACGGATAAATTCGCTTGGACAGGCCCTTCCGAACCAGGAAGTTTGCCACACCTGAGGAACCATAGTTTGAAAAGTCAATAGAGAGTCTGCTTTGTCGTCAAAGCAGACGCTTTCGACTATCCTACTGAAGTTCGATTTCATCTGCAGAGTCGAAGCATCGACAGGTGATTAAAGCCGACCCTTCGTGCGAGTCGAAAGCAAAAATACGAAATGAATCCTTATTTTCCCGATGGAATCGATAGACCAATACTTCATAAAGCCGATAAAAAGTGTAAGTGGGCAATCTAGACCGCCAGGGCTATCAGTCTTCATTAATTACCGACTAAGTAAAAAGAGGCACCGTTGTCGATATTAACTATTAATGCTGAAAGTCCATGGCTCGTTTGTGGGACAAGATAAACCTCTCGTTTAATTCCAGAATTTATCTACATCGCTGCCGACGATTCTCCAGTCTGCCAAGAAGAATTATTATTTTCCAGAGTAAAGAAATCCTTACTTGCTGGGCGATCGAGAAATGTCTAAGAGATATGTCGCTTGTGGAATCGCGAAATAGAGTGAACGGCCAATAGAAAATAGTGTCGAGACCAAGCGGACCGAAGATAACAAGCCCAAAGTGGATATAACGTACAAGCACAATGCAAGAAGGAAGAACCAAAGAAGTGCACGGTTTTTCCCTTGAGACGCATAACCAACCTGTTCTCCTATTTTCGTGAATAGGTGAACTTCCTCTGCAGGATGGCTCGTAGTAGTGATAGATACGTCAACCAAAAAACCCCGTAGTTATATCCCTCTTTTTCTGAGGATCCTCTTCTCTCGAGATTTTTATAGCGTTTTGTTTTCAAATGTAAGGCTTCTAGCGTAAACTACTAACTACCACGAATTTGTACGATACTCAGTCTCGAGAAGATTAAGCAGTTCTCTTTTGCGCGAAACGTACGTTTGAAAGAGGCACGATCGTATTTTCTATGTATCTTGCTTCGCCGAAATGAAATTCTGTGAGTACAAGAGTTTATAAACACCTAGCGAAGTATGCAAACTACGGTACAGCGCTTTGACAATTTGGCTCGGTGTATTCACTTAGCAGGTATTTCGAGCTGTTCATTCTCGCTTTTCCTCAGCAAATTCTCCACAGTTCTCACTTGACATGTTGTTTTATCATCGAGTGTGTTAATTCATCTTTTGTGCTTATTTGGAAACCGTTATACTTGCATTAGGCTTAGTAGTCTTTGCTTTGTGATTACGACAAGCCGGATCGTTTCGTCATTTCTCGTTCTTTCTGTATATTTCTGTATTCTATTTATATCACACTCTGCATCTATGCCTCGTATTGACCATTTACGGGGTAACAGGCTTCTTCGTCCTGGGCTCATAATTTATTCATGGGAGCCTGATAAATCCACATGATTGAATTTCGCGCGGTGCTGTTTGCAAAGCGATTTATGCATTGGAAATAAATCGAATCCTCTAATCATATCTTGGGCTTGTCAAGTTGTCGTGCGAACGATCTATCGGTTAATCTAATTACCACGAATGCGATTGATTGACCGATTCAATTCGAGACAGCGAGATACCGGAAATTCAATGTCTATATCACCGCGGTGCCAAGATCTTCGGTGAGATTCCTGCAAATTGCAGTTGGCCTTGTGTATACGATGCACGAAATGTCGCAGTCGCTTCCGACATATCTCAACCCTCACAAACGTATACAGAAGCCCCAAGACTCCTCTTCGATTTTCCGCCGCGAATATGCATAAGCTTGAATTCAGAGTTTAGAGTCGCTGTCAAATAACGACAGAGTGAGCAGCAGTGTCGCAAAGCAGTGCCAAAGTAAGGAAGCGTTAATTAAGTCGACCTTACCGGAAATAACGAGCCATCCTTTTCTATTCTCTGTGCTCGGGTCGAGCCTTGGCGAAAGTTGGAGCGGAAAGAAACAATGGGACGATTACCGAGCGCCGACCCTTGTAATAGCAGACTAATTTTAGCCGAATGTGCTCGGTGATAAAGACTTTCGATAAATTTTCCGTCTACAGTTTTACTCTCCACACCTATTAGGTGGCTTCACCCTCACGAACTAACGTTCGTCCGTTATTCCACTGTAATAAGTAATTTCCAGTTCTGTACCGAATACTATTGTGCCTTACATTGAACTAGGGACTTCTGAGATTGCGATTCTCTGCCCTCTGGGCGAATATACCGTGGCTCGAGTGCAAATATCACCCGATCGAGAGTGGAAACTTGACAGAGTGGACTTCTGTCGTACTTGGCTCCCAAACCCACTGATTCTATTAACGGTAACCCGCGGATTGCCATGATTAGCAATCCTATTTATTTGCGATTTTCTACATCCAGTTTTATTTTTTAGCTTACTCGTTTAACTCGCTATAAAACAGTCAGGCGCAAAGAATGGTATACGAGAATCGATGGCATTCTATTTGTTTTAATTGCGTATAATTATTTTGGACGCGCGTTTATCCGGAGAGAACAGTCTCGGGAGTATAGAGTAACTCTGCCGAGAACCCAGCTAATTTATGAGCAATGTAATTAACAGCCAGTGAGCCTTGCGTTCAAGTCGCCCTCTTTACCAAGCACTTAATTTATCGTCGTGATTGGATTAATTAATGTGAATTTCCAATCGTGAGCAAGCAGCTGGCCAGTCGGAGTAGTCGCAGCGGATGCCTATTTCAATCTCTTGATAGGATACAGATTTACCGTGACTGATTTATTTCCACTGCTTAACTCAGCTCTCTATAAATCGAACTAATCTCGTCCCAACCGGAACCATCAAATGCCAATTCCGAAACATAATTTACACGAAATATGGTAATAGGTAATTTTGGAGAATTCAATTTCAAGAACTGGACACTTTTGTTAACTGGAAGATAGTTATTATCTTAATGCACTTTGAACAGCATTCCAGAAACAACCCATCCACTTATAATCCGTAACAGTGTTTTGCCATAACAACATTGTAGTTATAGATTGCGTGTCTTTAATTGGCGTTATCATTCGGTGACTAATTCCACAGGCGGACTGGCTGATTAGCTTAATTAATAATAGGAGGTAGCCAACGTCACGTTATATCGGTCATATCGATGACATCGGTGACTCGCAGATCGTGGTAATTAGCCACATTTTCGTATTCGACCAACGATAATGGCTGCACGGAGAACCCGTCTGGCTAGAGTGATTAATATTTGTCGGCAAACAAATGCAACGGTGGAATACCGAAGCGATGAAATTAGCCAAGCACGTTATTGACTCACCAGCCCATCGATCAGATCCATTTTTTCCAACTGCATAGTTTCACCGCAGAAACTTTCTCCTGTTCTTTTTCCTCCCTACTGGGAATATCGTTGATGGAGATGTGCACCAGTTCATTTAACTTTTAACAGGTACTCACGGTAGGGGATTTACGCTGTCCTCGACGCTCAAATATTACACCCTAAACCGATATGCGACTATACGAAAAGTTGTGTTACTCCGAAAGCGAACTTCTGACACATTATTCCGCAATTTATTCCCGAGGAACGATATTATCCTTGGCGGCGAATTGCAACACGCGGTTTCCAAGTTTTAATTGAACGCAGACCCGGCGAATCCAGCATTGGTGAATTTAATTAAACTGCTAATGAATCCGAATGAAGGTAAATGTCAAGGTATAGAGGGTACGTACAATTGGTTCGCGGATCACCTGTTGTGTGACCCACGACCACGTAAGTGGATCCTGGAAATTATAGTTTCCTAGTTTTGCGCGATGATTACGAAACATGAACCGGAACCCTTTCACTGGGACGGGAATTGTGGCTACCACCCTGGAACGAGCGATACTACAATGCTAACGCTGCATTCCATGGTTACGTGAGTTGTCAGCACCGGGCTTGTGAGATTTTGACAGTGACAATCGCTGTAAACAGGCAAACTGAGAGAGCTTCGTGGTGGGCAATAACATCTCTGACTAGCCAGCTTGTTCTCCTCTGAATGGTACTCACCGGCAAGGACTCGGGAGTGTGGTCCAGCACGTATATACTGTTCGTGTATCCATATAACATCGTGTCCAGATCTGAAATCCAACGGGCAAGTAGTAAGACGTTAAATTGGATCTGTAGTATTGCGGTAGTTAATACTATGATTGGACAAAGACATATACTATTCCATCGTATTCCATTCTTTCTCTTTTTCTCTCTGTATCTTCAACTGTGTATTACGATCCCCAAAGGTATAACGTAAATCTATAGAATAATAACATTATTAATGTCATCTTTGATGTGACAGAATTTTTCTTGACCTAACAAGTAAGTTGCACTTTGATCAAAATTTCCTTATCCGATTATGGCACGGTCAACTGTCTCGTTAGTTCCAACGCTACATCTACCGTAGGTTTTAACGAGTTTCCACGAGATGACGAGGACGAGGTTAGATGGAAGAATAATCGTCGAGCCACCCGCGGACCGCGATAAAATGACACGACGTGCAATAATACAAATATCGATCGGGGTCCCTCAACTCGTGAGCACCGCTTAGCCTCATCTTTTATAGCAATCTTCCGGGTCAACCCTCGGCAACTGATGATCGTATACCTCGCGAAATCCCCAATTTATATTCCAAGAGTATAAATCTGCATTAGGATGACGCCTTGGTAACGATAATATAAGCATTACCCATTACACTGGAAATTGAGCCAGAGCAAAAAAAAAGTAGCGTACACTCAATCCAAGTGTGTCGCGAAAATGTCGCAAAAGTATCGCGAAACGCGGTCAGTGAAATTGTCAGGCGCACATATACATGTATGTATGTATACGTATATGTATATGAAAAAAAAGGGAAGTGCTTTTAATCTGTTCTAAGTAATATCTAACCGAAGTGTTATATGCCGCCTGGCTATCGCAAAGTGCCCTCGATTTATGAGTGGAGAAAATCCTAGGGGAGGCAGGTTTTTTCGAATTATTGCGCGATATTCGGCCGTGTATCCTACGATGAGCAAGTGGCACTTCGACCTCGATGGCGATTCATTTCCATGCGAAAGCACTCGGGCTAACCCCTACCTGGCCAGCTGCGCGCACATTACACTCGAGCGAAACCTGGCCGGATATTCCGCCAAGAGTCAATCGGTCCGATCGACCTCGAAACCATCCGCGTACGCACCCTGCCGATTGTGCTAGAGTTCCAATTTGCGCAGCCAGAACTGTGCGCTTCAGGATACTTCACACTACCCATCTCCCCCAGACTTTTATGGAAAACGACCTACGAGTTTCATGCAAGTTGGAATACTGCAAAGTTTACCGGCGCTTCATCGATACTGTCAAACCTGCACTCAACTTGAATGCCGGCCGATAGCTTTAGAAATGTGCGGTGATCGATCCACGAGCCAACTGGCTGATTGATCTCTATGGTACACTGAGAAATAAATCGATTATATACTTCTGACACGGACGGGAATTTTTCTTACTTATATCCGTTATTTTCAATGTAACGTTTATCTTGAATTGTACCAGGAAAATTTCACTTTTACCATTACGGATGAGCATAAAAAAAAAACTTTTAACGAGAGACGTAATTCTGCAGTGGTTTATCTACACTCATTACTTTTTGCGAGAACTCAAGAGTGAGAACGAGAGGCTGCTTGCGTTCAGTGCGAGAAAAATCTCTTATGGAGATTTTCAAAAGTTGCTCCGATTTAAAGTCGTTCGGTGGACAGACTGCCACGCCGCCGTGGGGCTTGGAAATTTTTCGGTAGCACAGTTCGTACCACGGCAAAACCTGCTTCCGGTCAGCTAATTCCAGCAGTCCAGCTTTCGGACGAGCTGAGCGCAGTCCAGTTGGAAATAACGAATGAATTTATCTCGGTGACTGTTCCGCATGAATACTACTAGCTCGAATCTCGAGCTCTACGCACTTTGTAACGTTATTACGCGAGAGCACACCGTTCACGCGCTCCAATTTCATTTCCACAGTGAACGTTAATTATCCGCGTGATTCGCGCTCTCGGTTGCGATTTAATACCAGCTTTCCAATCATCGCACGCTCTTTCGCGATCTCATCTAACGAACGGCTTGGTTTTGATGAAAAATAGTCTTCCATCAAAAAACTGTATGTGCGAAAATTGAAAGAGCAAACTTTGACGGAAGGTGAGAGAAAACGTAAAAGTAATTAGAAGGCAAGGTGCTACCGGCATCAGACGATGAAATATAGATAAAGTGGTGGTGGAGCCATTGCTTGATTGAAGGGTAATTCGAGTTGGTATAAAAATGTTATGAGCGATCGCGAACTGGATAAGAATCGAGTTGGGTAACTGTCTTCCGCAATGATCTCTCGCGAATGCATCATCGGAAGTTCCAACACCGTTCCGAGCCAACCAAGGATAAATCATCTTGTATTACATGACTAGCGACGAATATATTCGGCCAGTTGCGTCCAATATCCTTATACCTCAGCACGTGCCAGACACGTTATTCCCTGAGACGTGCCTCAATATTTCTCGGAGTGTATCCAACATCTTGGGTGCACGGTGAAAGTTTCTATCTCCAATGTGTCCTTCACCACCTTCTCTCACCCCATAATACCATCTTTATAGTTAAATTGAATTTTCTTTCCCAAATGAATGTTCGGCTTGAATGCTGTACTCATTTTCAGGTCTCATTTGCGAGGGACCATTTTTAATGGAAAACTGCGGTGCATTTTTGGATGGTGCGCCTAAGCTGCATGCGTGTCTTTCTTTTTTAATGACCTCGCGGTTAAGAATTTTTTGTATTTTCATCTCTCCTCTCTTTTCCAAATGGGATTTCACATTCCGGTTGAAGCCACAGCATGCAGAGTGCAGCGGGGCATAAAGAAAACGGAACGCGCTGTACATCAGACCGTGAAAATTTATTGCTAATTACTTTTCTATGCTGACCCATTCACCTCGTTCGCATCGCTCAGCCGTCCCACCGAATTTATTCCCATTATTTTTTCCCCCACCCTCTTTCGAACGCTGGTGCAGCCAGGCAAATATATGTGGATGCAATTCGCGATATGACTGGTCAGTAAGATTTACGATTGCTGAATCGATACCGATTTTAAGATGCCAGTAGACAATGAAGGAGAAACGACGACGTAGAATTTATTACTTTCGGCTGAATAAACGGCAGATAAATTTTGCTGATCCAGCCGAAAGGTCGGCTGACATCGGCTAAAAAATTCGTTAGGAAACGATGTCCCAGAGCTTCGCGAACCGTAATAACAATTACGACTGCAAACGAACGAGCGATGCCCACTATCGAAATCCATCATCCGAATTGTCGTGACCATCAGACCGCTATGGTCAGTTAAAAGCTGCGGAAGAATACCAATCTTAATTGATTGCCACGCTACACTGGAGACAAAACAAATTGCACAACTGTTTGGGAAACTAGATAACTCCCCGAAGGGAAAATTATTTAATAATTATGAAGTGTGCGAAGGCTAAGTATTACTGGACATATAATATACATGTATGAACGAAAAGGATAGAATAATTTTACGGGCCAAGTTGCAGCTGAATGCGAAGTAATCGGCGTGGAGAGCGGTGAGTGAGACTGGAGAGCCGATTTAACGCTTGGAAAACGCGTTCCAGTAATCCCGGCGAATTCGTCCAATTAATCGCGACCCCTAACCGTAGTGCACCACCAAGTCGGCCATAATTGCAACCCCGGACGTCATATTTTGCTAATGGCAATAATATTACTCCCATTCGCGGATAATTTACGAGGCCACACTGCCAGCTCGTATTTAACGAGGAAGTTCACGCGTTACGGATGCTTACACGTGTGCTCTCCATCTATGAATCGAGTTGGTTCTTGAGATCGACCGGTACCAGGTGAAAGTTCATCAAGTAGAACGACTATATTTATGATATTCACGGTACAATATTTAACTATTAGACTCGCTCTAGATAGTAATTTTGTATTTGGTTCGAAAAAATATACAGTCCACGGTTGAATTTTCTTCAGAATACTTTTTTGCTCATTTGACTGGCTCAATAATTCACACAGAACAAAGTTGCAGTTATAGTAAATAAGTCAAGATATGCCAAGCTTCTGACGCAAATTGTTCGCGAGCAGCGTGGCTCAATGTCCCAGGAACAAAAGTAATTATTTTTTTCCGAAGTGTTGCACTCTGCTTGTACACAACGAAGAATTTCCACGCGGAAAACTAGGTTGAAATATTACAAGGTTTTTTTTCGCATGACATCACACTTTGTGAAGCAGCAGCAGACGGTGTCACCACCGCACCCCTTGCAGGACGATTTACTGAGCGAAGTGAACTGCAAGAAGCACCAGCGGACTAAATGCGTGCCTTACTTTTTTCCTTGACGTACAATCATTGCCGGTGTTTCTGCATTAGTGGAGCACCCAGAAAGAGACGCTCTCATTACAACATACCGCTCGTGGACCACGTTCATTTACCGTAATTTCTAAACCACCCACGCGCACAACTACTACTTCACCGTCTGCATTTTGGATAAGGGTCAAAGAAGACAATTTTTGCAATAGGCTAAAATACATATCTACACTGTTTTCTACCTCGATTTTCTCGAGAATGTCAGTCGTGTCGATAGCTGTTGCAAGATTGAGCGACTCGACGAAGCGTGCGAATGAACTAGACAGCTCGAGTAGAGAAAATTGTCGAGCTGGCGATTCGCGAGTTTATTAGGTGGATCGTGAATCCCGCTAGATTCTTGCTCTCGTGAACACGCATCCTTACGATACCTCGTCCAAAGTTTGTGCACGGAGCATCCTAACGAAGCGTGGATCGGGGAAATCAGGCTTGTCATCGACGCATACGCCGGTGCAGCCAATGCAATTTCCATGCCATCAAACGACAAACAGCCTCTTCCTCAAGAGAGAGAGAGAGGAGGCAAGTCAGTTGAGGGGGGTGAGAAACAGCCGGCGTGCAAGCGGCAAGAGGTACTGCTGCGACTGTGAGACGCATGCCCCTCCTTCTAATTTCATATGCAAATTGCAGCTACGGCCCAGCTCTATGCTCCACGTTGCACGCTATGCAACGAGATCGAATCAATATTGTATTAGGTGGCCCGGATGCTCCGCGATCCGGTCGCGCGCGATCGTCAACTCCTCTGAATAAGTTATACCACCGCACGATGTGTGGTTTTCTGATAAACGCACCTTCCTGACTTGTCCGACCAACTGGGGTATAAGTCACTGTTTCTATCAAGAATTTAGAAATTCGTTTATCTAATCCATCCTACAAACTGAAATGTGTTCAATATTTTCGATATGGCTGCTAAAACTACCTCGGAGAATTTATCTCATGAGAAGAAGTCGTAATCGGTACTTTGCGATTTATCGCAATACATAAATGGAGAAAGTTTCATTAGAGCTCTTCTGATTAATAGGCCCGTATCTGCCGCTTGAGTACCGGTGTCTTTCAACCAAAAGTAAGAGAGTGAATCTGATACGGTCGCGTTAAGATGTATTATCCGAAGCCGTAAGTGGTAGTGGAGTGTGCTGCTCGAGAGTCGACGAACGGAAAGAGCCTCGCAAACTTGCCGATGTGCACCTTATACTCGTCCGAATAAATACTCTTCGTAGCCAGTGTTACTTCCAATAAACAAATACGAATGTAAATACACGTACGAAGCAAGTGAGTTTACGTACATGCTAACGTGTGCGCGTAAACCAAGAGCAAAGAGCTCGTAGGTTCTTTTTCGCAACAACAAAAAAAAGAAGAAAAAAAAAGCAGTGGTAACGTCGCTGAGCAACGGCTGTTTATCAACTTCCCGTTGCAGTTTCAAAGTGCTCCTCCGTGCAACAAAAACCAGCAGTGCGGTATTCTGCAATAAAGTTTCCGATCCCCACGCCCCCATTCTCGCCCTCGTCTATCCACGAAACTGCAGTCACATTTGCTTATACCCGGCTATTAGGATTCTGAAACTACTTGCTAGTCACTAACCATTCTTCCAACTGCAGTTAAAGTCATAGACTGACTGACTCTCGTACGATCTCCTAATTACCACACAAAACCTTGATGGAAATTAGGATTGTGATTTAAGATATTCGCGACAGTTTTTATTCATGGTTCATTTAGGAGTGGGAATTGGGAAGAGAGATCCGCATATTGGAGATTGATCCTTTCGGAGGCAATAAAGCGTAACAAGTTATGGCATTTGATATCGAAAGGCACGATAGGTCAAGGAGGGTAATCAACTGAGACTCTCGAATGATACCAAGCCAGGCTTTGTTCGATATCAAATTCTCACATTATTAGTTTCTACCAGGTCAAGTTTCAGCCAGAGAAATTTTTAGTTTTGTGCGATGATGTTCGGTATCATACAATTGAAATTGTTAAAAAATGAGATATTTTAACCAGGCAGTATAAAAGAAGATCGAGTTCTTCTTATTTTATACCGTTAATAAAATTTTATAAATATAATGCTCACTTTTAATCGTGTTGCTGCGGTGACCAAGTGCAAGCAAATCAACGTTGGAAGCTGGAGCACGCGATCACGATAGTAACTATGGGTTAAGGGGTGAAATCAAGTGCGGTTCCTGAATGGTACACTCTCCGACTCGGTTTGAGAGCAAATACACCGAGGGCCACTTGGCTAACACTAAATATTTCATAGAATAGAGTGAGCCTTTATGCCCTATCAGTACTCTGCCAATAGCCATTCGCGCGTTCATCGCGAACTATTGATTGAACTTCGACCTTTGGTTCTTCCATAAACTCCCTTTTCCCATATTTTCCTCGTCCTTGTTTTACGTTAATACCGCTGTTAACGGTAGGTGCACGGCACCGAAAGTTTCATTCTCCTTATATCAACGGAAAACAATCGGTACAATCCGCATATTTGATCACTTTCCTGTAGAACATGCAGTGGAAGAATAACACAGCCTGAAACCGTAGATTAACATGTAACTTTCGTGACAGTTTACCGACGTCGTCGAAGTTGGACGGGCCAAACTATTAACCAGGGATATAACGATAATTTAACCGAGTGTCTCGGTGTACTTGGCAAAACTTGCCGCAAGGAAGTGCGTTGCATAAATTTCCAGCGGTAATAAGGAAGCTCTCGTCCGCGTTTACATAATAAGCTCTCAACGAGGCAATAGCGTGTTGTGCGGGACGGATCTTTTATTAATGAGGCCGACTTTCGTCCCTCGTCTTTTCTTCGCCGATGATGCTGGTGGCAGAAGCAGATTATCTTATTCGCCGTAGTCCTCTATCAAACAATAAAGTAATAGTCAGAAAATAAGAAGCGGATTCACGTTGCGCTCTCTCGGTAAGATCAACCACGTGGAAGAAGTTGAAGGAGCAGCCCTCGTAGACTTCCCTCTTAACAAGCCAAGTCTCCCCTTCTTTCGCGTCGAGCAACCAGAGGAGGTTGCTCGCGAGACCGGAACAAGTGTCGGCTAATTGGATTCTGTTATCGCGTTTCTTCTTACCCGTCCCGGAAGACGCTATTCTTCCGTGTCCCGCACGCAATACCGTTCGTGCTCTGGTACCTACAACCGCGATAAGTCACGCTTCCTTAATACAAATTCTCTTCCGCTCTTGATTTTATTAAAGAAGTTTCATCAAATCTTCGCAGTTTATTTGCAGCTTTTTTTTCCTTTGTCCGTGTAGTGATTTAGAGCTAATCAAAGCTGAGGGAAAACAGAGGAGAGATAGTTTATTCGGAGTAACTCGATGATGACTCAGAAGAATCGAAGACTCTCGGAGACGAGAAGCGCGTAGTGTAAAGCCTGCGGTCGAAAGTTCGACCTGGTCTCATGGGATTCGAGCTCTCGGTACTATCCTAACCCAGAATTTCCATTTTCAAGCCATAAATCAAAATGTCGTCGATCCGGCTGAACAGTTTCCCTCTTTTTTTACAGAGGACTCCGGCTCACACTCCGTCCCTCCCAACTGTCTCTCGTGTTCCTGGAAAAGTAAATAACGAGCGGACGAAATGGCTGGCGCCAGGGGTGGTTTTAAAAGGCTCCGGTCGCTCTTAAAAACTTTCTAGCAGACCTTCTTGCGCGGCGTACAGCATCCTCCTGTTTGGTCCGGTTTGTCTCGGTTTTCTCATGGTTCTCCAGCTTCGTCTTCGACCTCTTTCCCCCTCCTCTGGCTACTTATTCGACTATGGGGTTGGCCAGAAACTTTGGCAATTATGCGGAATTAAACTGCTTAAAATTTATAAGGCGACTGGTTTGACACACGAGGAGGAGGGACCGAAAGGAAGTCCGGGGAAGATGGCGGGTGCGATCAAGACCCTAGCAGATATCTGTTGTCTCATTAACGAGGTGAAAAAGTTCGGTCATTATACACCAAGGCGTTAATTCTCCAGGAAAATCCATGGCGAGAAATTATCTGGCGCGTGGTATTAAGTATGGCGCGAGCAATATATCACTGGCGCGAGATTATTTTTGCTCGCTCGAGAATGGCGATCCGAGGTATCGAGGGGGTCGGAATCTCCCGGTTTCAGTGGTATTCGCTTTTGCTTGCTGATGTTGACTGAAAGCACGGGAACGAATTCGCGAATGACGCTGTAAATCCGACAGACTGTTTTATAGGTCATTCCGGAAATGTATGATCGGTAGAGGGATATAAACCCGAACCAATCTCGTCAGTAGGTAGGTATCTCTCGTTCTCGTTAATAAGTAAGCCTCGCGGGGATTCGGTTGGAATCCCACCTAAAAGCAAGCAACGGGCAAATCCCACGAAAGAAAGGCCGAAGCGCCTTTGAAAAATGCAGCAGACGAATGCTGTGCGCATCCCTTTGCGAAATTAATAACAAACTTCAATGAATTCGCTGCCACCCCCGTATCGTTTCCCCTCCTCTCTCTCTCTCCCTCTATCTCTCTGTCTCTACGAGCCGCGCTTCGCGCCACAATAACGCGGAGCGACATCAAACATTTTTGGCGATTCAGCGACCCATTGCAAATGCAATCACGCCCAGTTTTCAGCATCGATAAACAATGTGTACGATGCAAATTCGCGGTTAAATAAAATTTGCCAGCATTTTTGGCGAGGATATTAAAAATTTCAAAGCCTAACGCTACAGTACGTTCGACGCATTAATGCGTGCCCTCAATAATGTCTCTCACGTATGCACTCGTACATTCTCGTTCGATCCTGTAATTTAATGCAATTGCTAAAACTCCACACGATTCATATTTCTCATTTCCATATTAATTCGGCTGATCGGATCGCAGAATTTATACGGATCGAATATAATTCATCGGTGATAATTGAAGATTGAATCACGAATGTAATTCGTTCGACGGAATCGCTTTTTAATACATACATTCTGATCAACACGATACGTTATTTGCTATTGTTTCGACTTCAATTCACCGGCAGTTTTCCAATTATTATCAGACGGACGCGCATTGTTCATTCATTCGCTGGGGATATTGAAAATGCGTTACTCGCAAGACTTGTAGTGAAATCCGTGAATGGTTCAGAGAGAAAAAGGAAGGGGTAAGGTCGAACGCGAAGAGAAAGGAGGGTAAGGGCCAGAAAGAGGAGACGAAGCTATTTTAGGTAGCTGTAGTGATTACGCTTCGGTCGCCAATAACAGCTTATCCCTGGACCCTGTAAAGAAGCGGCTATATATACTTAGCCGTTACCAGTTAAGTGGAGAAGCAACACTTTCAAACAGTGCACCCCGTCGCGTCGCCTAAACCCTGTCAACCGCGCTAAGTTATTACGCTGTGAAAATAAGGAGAAAATTGGAGAACGGTTTAATCGCGGAAACGGTGCCGTATTTTGCTGCTGGTACCCCGATATCTAAGACACATCGCCATATCATGCGAAAAGCACCTAAGAATGTGTCACCGGTTCCTAGTACTATACATATGTATACTGCCGATCGGAAGAGGCTCTCCGCCAATGAGCCGCGAGAGTGGAGTTTAATGGCTCGTTCGTTGCTAACTCATAAATCCGGTTATCGGGGACTTCGATTAGCGTAATTAATGGACTTAAGGGTTAAGATCGAGAACTTGGAAATTGGGCACTCATCGTCTCGTGCTCTTGACCAAGACTAGACGACAGGCCTCTTCGCAAGGAAAATCTTACGATAGAAAACTTTCATCTCGTGATACTTATCTCTTCACAATTTTTCTGACCCAATTTTGAAGGCTCGCCTCCGATTAAAAGTATTGAGGAATTTGCAAAGATGAGAGTAATAAAGTTGTAGTTTCGCGAAGAAATCTAGAATTACCAGGGTTCTGGTAGTAAAAGGGTCGACGTCACGGTGACACAGCGAGAAGTCGGTCCGTCAATCATCGCACGACGTGAACGTCTGCGCCAGATGAAAGGGGAACCTCGACTGGCTCAGTTACGCGTAGAGGAAGAGGCAAAGGGTGGTGGGACGGTGCGAAATCATCGATCGAATCACCTTTTTTCACCCTTCTAATCCAGGTGCTTTGTTGTCAAGGTCGATCCACGGGAAAGAAACACGTGCGATATGGCTCGAAGCCAAGGTCGATTTCATCGACACATCCTGAAGTCAGTCGAATCGAAGTATCACCCTCCGCTAATTCGCTTTTTGACGCCCAGTCAATGGGGTAAAAGTGAGATGAAGGCTTAAAAGGGATCGACCCTTTCGCGAGGGAGAACAAAAGAGCCGCGAGAGAATTTCCGCGCGAAATAACTGCACCTGTTGTTCTACGTAATAACTAGGATGACACAACATAAATGACTTTGGCCCGTGTGGTATCGACTGTCCATGAACGGAAGTGTGATACCCTTCCGCTACCGCGTACCCTAACATTCACAGCAACGATAGTCTATTAAATTGTCTATGCAAAAATATGGTATGCATGGGCACTTTAATTTCAATGTTTTCTCAAAAATTGATGTATTCCACCCGATTGACGCATATACTTCAATCCGAAAACCATATGAAATGGCAGAATCGAGTTTAATAGAAGAAAGTTACTCAGCTGAAAAAGTTCGCGCCTTTCAGTAAATCCACGTTTTACGATCATAATTTACGATAGTTAAATACCGCCTTTTGAGTATATCTACGCAATTTGATCACTAACTGCAAGGAAGCGAGAATTGAGCTGCCCTGAAGGCGTGAGCCCTGTAGCACGCGTCAAAGCACCCTCTCAGTCAAAGGAAATCATGGAAACATACTATCAGATTTATTTATACCGTTGCTCATATTCATACACGTACGTACTTTATCCTTCTACGGTTGAAATTAAACATGAAGAAAAATCCACCGGTGTGGATTCGTATTGCACTCGACATTAAATAACACGAGTGAAATTCGGCACACCGTTAGTAGCCAATAAACACCAGGTTCCACACTTTTATGAGTGGAGAAGCCCTTGTCATTTATCTTCATAATTCAAACCCAATTTGCAGGCTCGCATCCCTCGCTCATTTACCCTCCCTTTTATTCGCAGATCTGAAAATTCACTGTTTGCAATAAATAAGTGCAAATACTGCCGGTTTCTAATCTGCGGAATTCCAAGCGGAAAGTTCTCGCGACTGCGATTACAGTTCTGCGTGTTAAATGGAGTCGGTGAATTCATGGAACAACTCGCGAGACAGTTCTGAACCACTATCAACGTTATTATTGTTACTAACGTCAGGGCTCCTTGGAAGTGTGGATCCGGAAAGTAGTGTCCTGTAAATATCTATTTAAAGTTCCTCGCGAGTGCGACCACAAAGAGAAAGAGAGAAAGAAAGACAGAAAGTGATCCGAAGTGTATGAACCTGTAGGCGTGCATGGCGTTCTTGCTGCTTCTACGAGGTCCTCCCGACTTCCGGGTGGCGCCTCGAGCATCGTCGCACTCCCGGAAAATTTCTTCACGCAGAGCAGGCTCAACGCTGAAACAGAAACGAGAGAAAGACTGTGTCAACCACTGGATCAAGCAAACCGCGGAACATGATTTTCTTACGCTCGAGTAATTAGCGCGAGAGCAGTAGTGTTTGTTTCCTTGCTTGCGTTGCAGTATTAAACATCACGTGACGTGTTAGTGTGAAATATAATATTACATTTTTTGCTGTTCTTGTTATTTTTTCACTTCCGTAAAGAGAATTATCGCACTGCACGCTTGACTGATAAACGCGAGACGGCAATCATATTAATAGTGCTGAACTCTACGTTGGTTTCATTATTCCTGCGTTATTTATACCGTTTGGGTTTTTAGTCTGTTTAATGAGACTGCTTGTTTTGCTTGCTAAAAAATTTCTACGTAAATCGTAATAATTTACAATCTGTGTATACGAAACAATGAATAATATTCGAAATGTATTCTTCTTGTAGCTTCTGATCAGGTTGAATAAACTGGTAAAAACAGTTACGGAGTTCGTGGATACTGTAATATTGACACAGAATTATTCTACGGAATTGCAGAATATTCTGCTTTTATTTACTTAACTGTATAAGAATTTCGCTAAATAGAACTGCATGGTTATTATTAGATCCACAGCAGCAATTTAGTGGAAAAATGAAACTGCTCGTTTCAAGAATAATATACACCGCCGAATATTTTCCAATTTTCTTCTTCTGGTAATATAAATACAATAGGACCTTCAAACAGTATCGAATCTCTTCTTAAAGTGGATAATTCGACGTATTCCAATGATTTCACTCAATGAAACTTGTACATTAATTTTCAAATTAATTGTGTGACACTAGTGTATTTCAATTAAATTTTCAGAAGCTGAACCGAGTGAAGACAGTTCACATTAGCCAATAATGCAAGTAGATACATCACACTCCAACGCCCACGTGTATTTGCTTGCATATATAATTATCGAAAGTACAGTTCACTGATCCACCAGTAGGACTGTTACCTACGATATTTCATTGCATTTTATTAGTAATATGTTCCAACTGCATCACGTGATAAATTATTTTCTACGTATTCGAGGTGTCAAAGATATCGCACTCTTGAACTCTATCCACGCAATGGCAATTTTTTTCGATCGCGAGTCCCAATGCATTTGACAGAGTGCATAAAAATTCTTTGAGAGGGACCCACAGTCATAGTAGATTGGTACGATCCCGTCAATTTGCCAATACGCCAATTTTTCGGTTATTAATATGCAAGCTGTGTTGAAAGTGTTCTCTCGATTTTTTTTCGATCTCGTGGAATTTACGACCATGTGTGTCCCATGCTGATGAGTTCACCGGGATATCAGAGAAGGATTGTCGCCGTGGGCCAACTGAAGCACTGCACTTCTCGTTTCCGTTTTCCGCCCCGAGGAAAATGGGGACACCAACAAAAACCTCAATTATCTCTGGCGACTGGTTGCCATTGTCAATGAATTACTCACTTCACTGGGAAATCTCTCCCTATTGTTCGCGGCCTCTATTTCCAACCTCCTCGTCGACGAAAGCGAAACTGGTGTCCTGGCGATCCTCCTGCATGGACAGAAGGACGATTCACTTCATTGTCGTGTGCAGCAAGCACGCTGGCTCGAGCAACAACATACGGTATCCCATTGTCATTCTCGTTCTATCGAGCACTCTAGTCATCAATATTTTACATTCATCTATGTACATTGTTCCGGAGAATTCTTTAATTCGAATAATAAAAAAGAAATTAACGTACGATGAATTTATCTCATTCGAGGGGAAAAAAGTGATGGTGGTTTTGGTGTATTTGGAAATACTCGCTGATCGGGCTAGTGACTTCTTGCCGTTTTATTTTCGTCGATCGGCGGAAGCCGAAAAAGAGAAAGATGCAAAGGAAGAAGGATAAAAAGGCAAACATGAGAGCGGTCCCAGTCACAGCAGCCACGGTAGGAACGCTTTGTCTCGTTCTATTTTTCCGATGGGCTGCTTTTCCCACAAACTTCGCGTCGATTTCTTCTTCTTCTTTCGATAGGATCCTTTGTCCGGCTTAGATCGAACGTTCCGCTTTGTCCGGCGCCTGCTGCATCTTGCACGTCGATGCGGCCGTGTTCTAATCTTTCCTGAGTGTTCGACCGCTTTTTCGCTTCAGAAGAGGAGCCGAGTTTGCGAATACTTTCAAAGTGAAATTCTTGGCTAGGATTAAACACTGAATTCTCCTGCTCTTGCTACCACCACCCTTTTGTATTTCTTTCCTCTGTAAGTACATTGCCTCTGGTCACATTGAATAATACCAAAGTACGGCATTTAAAAAAATTGCTTAAAAGCTCACTCAAAGGAACAGTTATGGAAGGATGAAGATTTTCAAGTATTTCGAAGATCTACTATCACAGGGTGAATGACCCGGCTATCAGAATTGAAGCGCAAACATTTCGGTCAGCCAGGAATTCAACCACAGATCTCACGCGAGGAATTATCCAAGCGTTGCTCAATAAATGGAAGCACATACCAGCCAAAACGTGCCGTTCCAAACATGACAGTGTAACATTCAGCTAGCAGGTATGCCATTGTGTTCCGAGAGGCTCAGGATCCTCAGATTTTTCTCCTTATTCTTCGTGAGACCCTTCGCGAATAGTAGCTCTACTTCGAAATTCCACTCGAGTAACGATGACCCGACCCCAGTATCTATGAATTTCCAAGAATCGCAGTTCCCTTTCCGGAGGGACACGAAGATGCAAAGCTCGAAGGGAGGAAACGGTCATTCGTCAAAACTTCGAAATGGAAGTTTGCTTCCACCTCTGTGGGATCGTACGGTCGTTACCCTTTTTATTCTTCATCCGTCATCCACTGACCCAAGCGCGATAGCTACGTGAGACGAAACTCAACGGTTATCTGGACGCATCCCTCGAACGAGGAAATTCCAGCCTCGGCGGAGTACTCCTGGAATTTTATTTATCCGAGTGCCACCCTCGTTTATCTCCCTTCGCCTTCCCTATCTTCCACGACCAGCTATGGTCCATGTATTGGGAGTTCGGACCGATTTTTAAGTGGTAGTGGAATGCACTGGTCAGACGTATCCAGATGACTGTACATTTTTCCTCTTCTTTCCTGTAGCGCAATATATCATCCTCGACACTCGAATTTGACGCGATCAATCACGGTTGGATAAATATTAATCTCGTCGATAGGTCGATGTTTTAGCTTCAACCTGACGATCGCAAAAATAATAAAACTTTGATGCCCACTATCCTCATCAAAAACTCAACATGGAGCGGCTGTTCCTGGAAAAAATTGTCCGACCGCCATCCCCCGTGGAAGTAAAGTCGTTACGGGTTTATTAAGAGCGGTATAACTCGTATAAAGTAAGAGTTAATAAAGTTAGTCTGAACTAACTTACCCCGCTTCACGTCCCGCCACGTGGTCGTGATTTCGTCGAATCTGCCCTGCCCGGATGGTCTTCACCCATACGTCCTGCTCACATCCTATCTGCATTCATTGCTCCTCGAGACTGCAACAGAAAAATGGAACTACCTGTAATCTCTGCTCACTCTCACTTACACTGACAAATCTAATTCCGTGGAGTATGGTTAGCCAGGATATCGAATAGACTGCTATTCTAGAGAATATGTTACTAACAAGCATACATTAGGATGACGATTCTCAATCTGGCAATCCGTCAAATCCAGTCAAGTCCATATTAATGTTATATGCAGATACATACATGAAAGTGTGTATCTCGCGTGTGCTGATTCGGATCGGGATAAACGAGAAAATCGAGGATGCGCGAAGGACATAAATTTGACGCTTCGACTTTTATTTGCACTGACCGCGCCCGTCTCGCGTAATAAACATTGTCTCGTTCAGCTGGAAAAAGCATTCACGTTGGATGCAAATATTGATGCAACGCGAAGCGTGTCCGCGAGCCCTGAAATATTTGATTTTTTCGTGATCGTAATCAATCAATCTGTCCAGGTTGGATAGTATTGACGTAGAGAATGCGCGGGGTGGAGAGAGAGAGAGAGAGAGAGAGTAACAGTGTACATGCGACAAATGCATAATGCGTTCGCGATCTGCATGCAGACCGGATACACACACATAGGGCCAACGTGCAGGGAGATTTATGCACGCCGGCCAGCTGCAAACATCGCCGAGAGACGTGCTTTTCTCCTGCAAATAGCAAATCCGTAGAGCACTTCCACCTTGTGGCTTTTTCGGTTTAAAGCAATTTCGAGAAGCTATCTCGTTAACTACTCGAACGACTCTCGTTCTACTGCACTCGATGCAATTGCAAGGATAATATAAAAATTTGATGAATCATTCCTACGGAATCCCATACTTCATTTGATTTCACTTTTTCAATGTAATTCAGTCATGAAACCTTCCGAATTGCACTTCTCTACTGTGAAATGCAATGTAGAGTGTCGCGAGTAGCGACGAGGAGGAAAATTAGTCGTTAATTCTGCGAAAAGAAGAAATCTTTTATCTCTTAATAACCCACTGTTCACCATTGTGCCACGGCACAACCGCGAGATAAGAGAAGCGCAGCTCGACTCTCTTCTTAATCTCTACTTTTTCACCTCGCTTTCCAGCTCGGCTGAGCGATTTTTTAAGCGCTTTTCATCCGACCGCGAGCACAACTACCTAGGCACGTACATTGGTGTACGTCTTATTCGTGGTTAGAGACAGAGGACTAACGATTAAATTAAAAGTAACGTCAGTCACGCCTGGCTCTGGCACCCGTCAGATAGAAATGTCTGATGTATCCTTAAAACCAAGCAACCAAAGCTACCCGTCATTTAAATTTTCCTTGCTTTTTAATAAATTTCCTAAGCGCGACAGTGTTCGCTTGGACTGATTTTAAATCTGCACGCTCTTTAGTACACGCCAGAATGCGACTGATACTTAAACCATACTGCGGTGTGGAGTTCGTGAATTCTCGAGGGTTGCGAATAGTCCTTTGATCTGACGATTCGACGATTTTTCTCTTGGTCTGGAAGGTCTCGCCGTTTGACCAGTAAAAGTCTTCTTTCCTCTGGGACTTTGGTGGTTCCTGTGGTCAAGAAGAATCCGAATAGTAGGCCACAGTGAACTCCGACCACTACGAACTGTGTAACTTTCCTCGAAGAACACGATTGGTTTCCACCTGAAAACAGCTTTCAACGGGCAATTACGGGGCCGACTGACTCGACCGTTCGAGCGGTCAAGCGGTCACCCAAACTCCTGTCAGAATTTTCCTCTCCGGAGGGTTCCAAGCCACTGTCCCGAATTAGTGGCCGCGGCTAGATATCACCCGGCTGTTATCTCTCGTACGTGTTACTTCGGCTCCGTCTTCCAACAGTGGGTCTAGGCGTCCTGATTGCGCCAATGGGAAATCAAATACCGACAGTAAACTCCCCACAAAATTGTCCCGTTTGACTGTTACCGGCATATCAAAGAGTTCTACTGTCATGAATTCCCATTTCTCCTTTCTGTTCGATCATAACTCGTGTTATTACGAAATTATTTCACCTCCTTCGACTGAAATCTCACTAAAAATAATTCCTCTCTTCCGGTGGAAAAAGCAGTAAAAATTCCGCGCAGTGTGGTCTCGCCTATAATTGTAACTGAAGCAGACTACGCTGGAAATGGATCGAAATAATTCAATGAATTACTAAGATATGCCGGCGTTAGTCTAATTGCACTGTGTGTCAAAATAAAACGTCTACCATTTTCATCAGACTAAATGCACCATACTATTACGCCAATGACTGTTTTTACCGTGGAAATTGTTCGGATAGTATCGCGACGACTTAGTGTTCGCTTTGAATCTTCCACATTTGTATGAATTCTTTTTTCAGAAAGTTTTCAATCCATCCGTGAAATCAGAACATTCGCAGAGGGGGGCGGGAGGGGGCTGTACTTGCGCAGGGTCCAACGCCAGTTAAATAATTTAATTAAAATATTAGAGGGACACGGAAACGAAAAAGAAAACTGGAAATAGCGTCTGAATCCGAAATGAACGTGTAACAATGCAACAGTGGCAGCTGCTGTGAGGAAGGTTTTACGGTAAAATGGATATTGCCGGGACTTTCCGTAGTATCTGTGTCGACTACGGTACGACTTCTTCCTGGCATTTTGATTTGCAGCATGCTCATCTACGTCCCACACGTGCACACCGTGCACGATATATCCCCCACGAGTGGTACAGTCGGCAACCAGTAATTAGCCAGACGAGTGACACTATCTCTAGCATTCCCCCATCCTCCCCCGAAACCCAAAATTACCCTACCGTGCTCTATTCTGTTTATATCGAACTTTTCGTTGGGCCACATCCGCAGAACCGTTTGTTAGCATCGCGAAGGTTTCTCTAGACTGATAACGAGAATTCCATCTGAGAGAACAAGCAACCCTGTGCAGACAACGTCCACCACGCAACATACGAACCTGTTCTCCCTCGACGTTAATTCCGTGCGCAGGGTGGCTTTGCACAGTATATTTGCCGACGACGAATCCCGAGCAAACATGTTCCCTGGTCATATTTTTCCAAAGCGTCGTTAAACAAAGTTGAAGTCAGAGGATCGATAAACCGGACGGAACGAATATATGTGACCAAATAAAATTGCCATACATGCTCGTGGTTACCATCGGTGTTTTTACAATGCCCATTTCCTTTTTTCATTTCTTCTCAGGCATTTTTAAACATAGAAAAAGGATTTCCTGTTTTTTTTTTCTACGGGATGGACGATGGTCTAGCCGGATGTTTGCTTATTTCCTATCGTGGTACGTCGTCCGTTTTTCCCATGGATTTCCTGGACGTCCTGAGATTCTTTGGCGGGCTTCTTCTTTTCAAGCGATCGTGAAGAATCAAGCATTTATCCAACGGTGCAAGACACCTTTGAGGTATGGACACACCTGAAAGATGCTGCACCTTGCTACAACGCACAGAGGAAAAAAAGACTTCATAACCGGAGCTACAGACGGGAATATAAAGCAGACCGTGCGGTAGAACGATCTCATAACGTGCCCTCCGTTGCCATGTATATACACATTTTTCTCTGGTCCTTGTCTACCTCTCCCGTCGACGTTTCCATCCGTCAGTAGCCTTATGGGCCTCTTAATGTTGTAGATCTAATAAGCAGATTCCGGAGACTACTTCTACCAACTTTATAAGATGGTTTTTCAAGTTTTCATACGATGGGCATAGTCCCTTTAAAAAAATATTAAAAAAACTGAAGAAAACGCTGTAAAGTATACAAAGCTTGTGCGTAGTATACGTATTGTGCATTGTGATTCGAAATTTCAAATATGGTTTCTAAAAGAGGGCTACTAATTTTCATGGTCTTTGCTCAGTTATGAAATCTTCTGGAACTTATGAGTTCCACGTTACGATCTTGGTCTTTTTTGATCGCAAGTAAAATTCATCGTCAGCCAACAAACTCAGGAACGTTTATTAAAATCTTGATGATCGTGCAACCTGAGGAAACGATTCCGCTGGTTATTGCTCGTTAAATGTAATACAGTCTTAAAGGAAGAAGAGAAGAATTGTAAAAGTGAGTGTAATTTCCACCTTCTGTAGTTCGATGAAAAGAATATGGTAATGCTATGTCGAGTATACTATTGCTGGATGGTTAACGAACCGTCTAATAAGTGTATCAGTCCTTCCGTACCCCTTGAACTTCTTCTGAAAGATAATTACACCAAGCTACGTGCTTGGTGCATCCTACAGCTAATTTATTAGAGACACTTAACTTTTCTACCGGAAGACTATCTTGAAGAAGTTGCACTTTTCTGTTGCCAAATACTCTGAACCATGTCAAGAAAAAAAGTGTGAAAAAATACTTGGTGAAAATTCGGAACTGCGATAGATGAGCTGATTAACAGTATCATTAATTATACATCCGGATGGTCAGTGCTATACATTAATTAAGCCAGTAAATGTTCGGATACTCCTGATGCAGTTTAATTAACAGCAATCAACGGTAACACTAAAAATTAATAGAATTCGCCGATCACTTCAAATCACAGCAGTAACGAAGTTTCCAAGAAAGCAATTTTCCAAATGGAGAATCGGAAGAACGATTAAAAAGCTGCTAGCTTTCTAAGGTTTCTTTGCAAAGTTTACACCGGTTGCTTGGTTTTATGTGTGCGAGTACTTCCACAGGGAGGAAGACATCTTATTTTACAATTAAGCCGACTAATAAAGAATGCTCCGAACAGAAAATCTTAGAGACAATGGAAATATAGTTTAGCATAAATGCAAAACTTATGAACGTCGTGTGTTATATTGCTAGCGTAGTTTATGGGACGGGTAACGCGGTAAGGATAGAAGGTTCCCCTCGTGTGTGCATCGCCTTCGTACACTAAAGGGAGGTTTAAAGCTCGTATATCCTTCGGACAGGATACTAAGCGTAACTCACAAAGCGAGTCCCCTTTTTCCTGAAGAAACTCAATAATAGATTATTTCGAAGCGGAAAGTGTGCCAGAAGAAACTCATTTCATTAAGCATTTCTTCTTCACTGTCACTATAGTACAGTGTATTATGTACATATATGTTTTTTCCAAGTTTGGAGGTAATCGCTCGCATTGATTTATTTTACGCTCGAATTATATAACAACATTGGCGATTCCGAAATCAGTATGCTCGTTATCAACATTATTCCGAGCACATTGAGCGTGACCCAATTACTGGTCTGGTACATGGACATCGTAATGGGCCCCAACATTATATGTATGCGCAAAGCTGGAGCTGGCGCCTGTTGAAATTTATACTCATCCAGTGACGCGTGAGGGAATATTAGATACCGTGACAAGCGCCGCCACGTGAAACTCCCGGCGCAATTAAAGTCCATTATTTAACCGGCTCGAAAAGTCGGATATCTGCATAATCGCACCGATTTCTCCGCACCGTTGAATCGTTTTCAGGACAATTCTACTATTTAAATAGAGCCGAGAGATATTTTCAACCCTACTACATCACCTATCCATTCGTTGTATCTCGCAGAAATTACATTAATTCTGTGATTTCCGAGGGGCACATTTATTCAATGAAAAATCGTAAAATCCGGTTGAGTTAATCATTGTCTAGTACTGATAAAATGTCAGTTTCACACCTGTCACTCAATCCTCGCACTAAATCGTTAAAACTTACCCAAGTATTCTACCCCGAGGCCACGTCACTGGTGAGAAAAGCTCATGAATTTGATCGCTTCGAACAACCCCTTAGAGCGTTTTTCTTCCGACAATTTTAACTGAATTGGAAATTATGTTAGCTAATCTACAGATCTACATATTCTCCAAATATATTTTAAATATCAATGTGATCACCAATACTGACGACTCCATTAAAACTGATTTTTTAAGCCTTCTTTATACATTATCTTCCCATTACCAATGATACGGAACAAAGGTTTTTCTCTATTCGTAACATCTGTCGCAATATCGACATGTTGATTTCATTCAATTTTCCACCAGCTTCTTGCGCTTGACGTATCGTTTTATTCGCTTCTGCAAGTTCAACTCTCGCCGAGGGATGTACGAGCGAATAGGAAAACACGTTTACGCTGCCAATCTGATGGAAACCCGTTTACAGAGTTTCAGCGAAAATTCTCTTATTTATGGCTCCACGTACACCGAGCCGTATACTTTGAGAATTATAATTCTTGAGCCCCGTCACCGGTGGCTTGATAAGATCTGCTTCCTATCTCCGAGCAGGAGCACCAAGTTCCGGAAGTCGAGGAGCTCGCAACGCCAAGCCCGAATGGCTCGGTATTACGAGTTTATCTTAGGAAGGTCCTTACCAGAAAACTCATGCTCTATTTAACTGCGGCAGATAATTCGTTCAGACAAGAAACTTGCGTAGCAAGCAAGCTAACGCTCCCATAAAACTGAATCCATTTACAGCCTCAGTGACTTGGGAAAATTGTATAAAATTAGTCGAAAGCATTGGGACCCGAATCTTTGTCGCAAATTGGGTCGTTCCACTCGCGAGTAAAACGTCGATGCGCCGACGAATTCTAATTAAAGCAGATGGGACGTCTATTTAAAGAGACCTTGCGTATATATACGTTGATTCATCGAGCCAGCAATCAGTAAGGTCTCATCCGCAGCTCCGTGATATTTCTTTTAGCTTTTATGCTACTTACAAAGAGAGGCATATTCGAGCGACGAAGATGTCTCGTCCCCTAAGTATCGAACAGCGATAATGGGATGACACGATTGGCACGTCTATTCTCAAGGAACCTTCCGGGCTTTCTTCAATTTCAAAGCTCTCGCCTTACTGTATAGATAATACTATTTCTTGCGGCCGGCACTCGTGGCAAGGACCTTTCAATGAAATGGTTATTTCAAGAGATCGTCGTCGCTTTTATCCAAAAAGCACTGAAAGGTATAACGCTGTAACTGCGTAGGAATAAGAAAATGCACTTAAAAAAGTTGTAGTCGGTGAGTGGAGAGGATGCTTTGGTGGTTGGTTCTCTGCTAGTGGAATTGATTCAAAGGTACTTCAATCGAGGAATCTGATTAGGCGACTTCTTTTTCGTCACGTCGAGGATAGTTTCGAGATTTTGGAGCCAGAGGCTGGTTGTCACCTCGTACTACGACAGCTGTCTAAGCTTAAGCCGCTTAGAACTTCGCTGCTGGTTCTCCGCGTGACCATTTCAGGTTGCCACGTACGAGTACCGCTCGCTCGCTGGCACCGTCGCTCGCACATACAGCAATACGGAGAAGCACCGAGGGCACTAGGGAGTATTGCACAATGCGGAATACGGATTTCGAAGGATACACACCATTGGTGCCGGCGTAACTCTGATCTATCGGAGGATTAGGTGACCGGGGGGTCGCCAGTCGAACCGGATTTCCTTGCTCCCACAGGTATACATACATGTATATGCTGTTGGCCCGTCTTTTAGAATCAGGCTGAAATTCTACTAGCCTTAAAACTCCAGACCAATTTGCTAGATGTCTCAAACTCTAAATAACCCTTGGGTCGTGATTTATCTCCCTCTCTCTCGGTTAATTGTTGACATTTCCAATGGTAGAAACGAGAAATTGAATAGACAGTGCGCTTGCACGCTGTTCCTTCGAGTTAATAAACACGAGAATTCTCCTCGGAAAGAGCGATGTACGGTAATAGAGCACTCGTGGTAGAGCCATTGTGCCAAGCACAATGAACCTCCCGATTGTGCATTCCTAAGGTGAGTGTGTCTCTGGCAGTTCGGCTGTGGAATATACTTCGGGAATAAACACCAAGAAACATCATTGTCAAACAATGCGGTTTCCTTGGGAATACACTGTACTACCGCCTTGCTCTCTGCAGCTCGTAAAAACGTAGCATGGAACTCGTCTGTCTCTACTGTTCTCGCGCCATCAATGAATTCTCTCTGGTTAATAGCCACAGGTAGTGGAACACTTAAATTCTGTTAATTGCCGAGGAAAAATCAAGTACCGTAGAGTCTCGCGATTAGCCCACATTCAATAGAGTTCTGCTCGCTTGTACAAAGCCAACCAGCCAGGAAAATACATATATACAACATATCGGCGGGTTATTTCGAGCATTATGAGTGGATTACGGAGTATATGTCCCGGAACAATGGTACTCTCGACTCTGACCGTACATTCAGTTTACATCCCTCTGACATAAATTCTCCCTTCCGGAGCGACATCGAGCCTCGTTGACGCCTTGTATCCCACGCGCATTCCATCCTAGCATCCTCACTACAATCTGCCTCTAGAGAATGTTCATCGGCCACGCTTATATCGCAAAGAGCATATCGGATAACGGAATATCGTGTCACTGCGTGTCCAGCTATCTTTACCATTGTATTGTCTCGGACCTTACTGCCTCTTGGATCCATACTCACGGATAAATTAAATAGCTGCTGTGCGTGATACCTACACAGGTTTACTCTCTCTCTCTCTCTCTCTTTCTCTTTCTCTTTCTCCCTCAGGCACCACCACCAAACTGGCAGCCAAGATAATGGAGAAAGTTTCCAGCGGGATACAAACCGAGCTTCGTAGATCTCGGTCTGCGTATGATGCACCTCCTCTCTGTGTTGTGCTGCTCGCTTCTATAGAAAAGATTAAAACTTGCCGTGCTTCCGGCAAGTTCAATGAAACATCAGGAACAGGAGTCTCAGGAATGAAGTTCCTATACGTGTATACTCCGATATGCATGTATATGTATAAAAGGAAGATGAGTGTGTGCAAGTGCATTGACACTCGCGCAAAAAGGTATGATCGACAGGCGTAAAATAGGATTGGTTACCTCCGCTCTCAGCGTGAGTAGCTTCTTACAAGATTTCCAGCTCGCGAAAATTACGTCTCTTGGGAGGAAGGTCGGGTGATCTCTCGCAAAAGCGGAGCCCCGCGAAAATGGGATTTGATTCAGTTGCTGATGAGGACGCGATAGGAGCTATCGAAAATCCGTGACAATATTGCCAAGAGGATATCCCGCGGGTATGTAAGGGAGAATCCTTCCTCAGAAGCGAAATAGAATCGAGCAAACGGAGTCTTTTGACTGGCTTAATAACGTGCTTCTTGAGAGACCTTGTTACTAGAGCATTACCAAGGTTAATACGTGAAAAGTCTCCTCGAGTCTGCAATTTTTCTCTGTGTAAATAAATCTACTAGCATTTGCTTTTGCTGGCTACTCTCGGTGACAGTGAATGAAGGAAGAAGAGAGAGAAAGTGAGATCGATAAGGACCACTGAGGAATCCGGCACCATGGGTGCTCGGTTATTTTTCCACACGTTATTAATTCTCCGATATTTGCGGCCGTGGGACCAATTCCGGGCGGCTCGCGTTCCATCAGCGTCTGGCTGGGCGCGCGGTCAAATTTGTTTGCTACACTGGCAACGGCAAGATCTCTCTACCTCTGTGTAGGTTTCGCCACTCCCAGCGATTTAGCACATCCAGCCAAGCTTGAAACTGTGACAAACGGAGGTTAAATCAGAACGCCAGCTGTTGTTGTGCCACGGCGCATATGGAACAAGGCTACGTGTTATCAGCGAGCAATTCAGATTCCACTCGTTTCCCATTGTATCGTCGAGTATTGTTGCATTTAGCCGTTAATCGAGCTTCCGCGATGCTAAAATGAAGAAAGGGGGAAATAAATGCGAACTGTAAGTGGGAGGGTTGGAGAGAACGCAGCTGCCGAAAATACTCTATACTACCGTGGAGTCACCGAGCTAGCTAACCCTGTAAGGACAGGATTTACGGTGCGCGGCTCTCGAGAAGTTTGCCTTATTACATTTTTCATCTGCATTATTAACTTTCGAATTCTCGGTTCTCCGAGCTTTGCTGGTCTGGAGCTATGATCCTTGGCGTCCTTGGCGCCCTCGGAAATTTGTTTAGCTTGGCGCCACCCAGCCGCCCGTTTTCCCCGAGTTTCCCGACACTGGAGCTGCTAAATTGGTTGCCATTTCTCATACGAACTCTGCGAAAATAAAGCACCAAAGGGACACCGTTCGAACTCTCGAGGAAATGCGCTCGAAAAGAGGGTGGTGGCAGCTTGCTTGCAGCTTTGAAACCTGGCAGTCACGAAACGAAAACCTCGGCAAACTTGTCACCCGAGTTTGGATGCCCGGCTCTCCCGATTATCGAGTGTCATTTTCACCGTTCCAGAAGCTCTGGTGTAACGACAGTTCCGAGGAAAGCCTGCCACGCAAGCTTTTCTACCCTTCTCCGAATAGAACAAGCACAATGCGACGCTATGTCGTACTATGCAAATTTTTGGCTGCTGGATTCGCAGAGTTATCAGCAGGATGATTCCAGCTGAGTTAAATAAAACTGGGACCTTGCTGAATGAGATGTAAATATGCATGACGCGTAATGCGACCCTCTTTATGGGGCTAATCTACGCTCCAGGTAATCCAGCGCGTTAAGGGGCAAGAGGGCAATCACTGCCAAGCAGCAATGTGTTAATTAGAATCTTCATAGTAGCAGTGTTCCATATTTCCATATTGTATAGTTACTCTATATTGCCAAACTATATTTCTTCGATAATAAACAGTACCAAAGAAGATTTCTTTCATTTCTTCTTTAATCCTCCACGATTGGCTCTTATTTGTAAAGAATACTTCTCTTGTACTTTACTATTGTACGGTAGACTGGATCTATTTCGCTTGAGGGCTTTGCCAGGAATACATTTCCCTTATTCTTCGAATCCTTTCATATCCCACAGCATTCTTACCATTATCCTACACTTGCATTAATCCGCAGACACACAGAGAGAAACCCCGATGCGGCAAGGCTTTACGAGCCTCCTCTGGGAGAGCAGATCGAGACATCAACTGAGAACAATGCTATCCGCTGTTGTGAGAATACGATTAAGGAAACCGAGAGAGAGAGAGGAAGAGACGCTCGTCCATGTTTAGGTACCGATATAGGCCACTGAAGTAAGTAGTAACCGAGCCCTCGAAAATAGGTTCCAAGAAAACAACTAGATAGAACCGGAAAGTCGTAAAGAAATTCAAGACGCAAACGCGAGCACACAAAATCGTCCGAAGAAACTTCGAAATCGAATAGGGATCTAAAGTACATAGATATATAGGAACGTAAACCTGTTCTCGTTAACACCTAATGCTGAAACTTTCCCACAAGTCGAAACAAACACGAAAACAAAGCATTTCGTTTTTCGCCCTCTACCGAATTCCTGGCTACACCGTGTAAAAATATCGACAAGGGAACAGCTGCGACAAAGTACAGGTTCCGCACAATCATGTTTCCATGGGCAATCCGATGTTGCGCGAAAACCGACATAAATTCACCACCCTCTTCTACCCCCTCCGCCAAGGGTGCCGCACCGGATGCAGCCGAGAACCATACCAACAATGCAAAATTCCTGTTATCGCGGGGAAATTGCATAACTAATTTTGGTTTAACCCGATGCACGACGCTACGAATGTTATTATGCTTGAAGCTAGGTTCATCCTACACGGCCGGGGATATTTTGTAGCTGCGGTAGCTCTTCGGTCGGCATTAATCAAGTACCCGTCTAAAGTCGGAAGCGAGGAAGAGAAAGAGAGGGATAGATCAGAGAGAATGTATGTCTTACTCTCTCTCTCTCTCTCTCTCTCTCTCTCTCTCTGTCTCTCGCTGCTGTTGCAAGTCTTTGGCACAATGTTGCGATAATAAATTATCTACTCGATTCTCGTTAATACCAGTTGCAAAGCTCCCGATCGCAAGTTTTGATCCGCCTCCCTAGTAATAAATAGAATAATAGTGTCATTATTTAAGCTGAACCCAGGCGTTTCATTAAACATCGCTGGCGTGTGATTTATCAAATACACATAAATACATTTATATACCGCCGGATGATAATAATCAGGGACCATTATTACGAAGCTCGTTGAGAAGAGGCGAATACGTAAGCTCGTGGAAAAAATTATCCCTCTTTGAAAGAGGGTTGCCAATCGCGAGATTCGAGAGAGGGGAAAAAATTCGGATAATAACTGATTTGTAGCGAAGCGAAAGCTCGAGAATATAAATCTTCGTTTCGGCAGTTTCGATGGTTCTTCTTCGGGTTGGCTCTCTGTTTGTTCTCACGCACCTAGCTACACCCCGAAGACAGAATACCTTCTTTTGTACTCGCTAACTGAATCCGTGTTTCGGTCGTGCGTGTCCTCTTGTCTCATCAATCTTCTCCTGTACAAGCTAGACACTTATCCCCGTCTCTCGAATGAGTGTATCGCGATTCTGCATTACTGCTTTCTATACTGAAACTTTTTTGCGACCATGTCCTAGTATACTTCGGTACTTTGCATAGCATCAACCCTTTGCAAAGAGGACGGAAAATAAGGTCGCGATGAAGGGTTCATTCTGAGCCAAGTGTTAAAGAAGAAGCTGCTTAATTATCGATAGGCCTGTCTTGTCACTTACATCCGTAGACGAGTGTTCCCTCTCATTACCCTCGATATTGGCTCGCATTCAACCTATTGTCACAACAGCATCAAGTCGAGTTCCCTTCGTCACCCTTTCCAAGCCTTCCACAGACGGTTCTGATTTATGCTCACGCACGTCACATTCTCTGCCACCGCGTGGTCGTCTGTGTGTTAACAATCTCGACGGCTTGGGGTAGGGGTGGTGGCCACGATAATGCGCGTATGTCGTAGCACCACACTGTATGTGTGCCATCCCGCGTTGTCATGCCCGTCGAGTTGTATTTGCTACGGCTCGGTATAAATCCACTACATAGTTTGTTATGGCATTGACTGTACCAATCTCACGCCAGCTGCCACCACCACCGGTAGCAACGCCGCAAAATTATACTTTCCCAACTGGATGTTTAATTGATGTGTACTGGCAGACAGACTGTCGTTGGTAGACACTGGATCAGAGTCATCCCACATTCCCAATTACATGCAGTTCCATCGTCTCGAGCAAAGTTTGATGAGACCAACCGACTTTCTGTTAATCTCTAACTCAACCGCGTTTTAATATCTTCGGGATAGTGAAATTGCTTGCAAACTTAGGCGCGCCAGGTTTACACGCGGAATTATAAGTTTTCAAGTTTGTCGCTGATTAGGGTCGAAACCCTCTCGCAGAGGATTAGTTTTCGATATGAAAAGTCAGATTTGCTATGCTGTGTGCACTTGGGTATATTCACTGGAAATCGGCTGGTAAGGTGGTATTGATCTTGCCAAGCCACTCGAGCGAACTCTTTAGAGTTTAGACCAAGACGAATCGTGATTTTCAAGAGGGTTTCCAGAACGAGTTGCAGTAATCCATGGGTCGCGCGGTAACGAAACACTCGGCGCGAGACCCGTTTTTTATTTTAACTCCCCGCGGCGTGTGCACATATCAAAAAGTGTCGACTAATGAAACGCGAAATGAATTGCAATCGAGGCTACTGGGAAGTCCGATAATCGAATTGCATTCGCAAATTACAAGCGGCCGCGTCTTCTCTCTCTCTCTCTCTCTCTCTCTCTTTCTCTCTTTTGCCTACACCTAAACGAAACGTATTATTGCCAGTGAGCAAAGTTTACAAGCATGGGACCGCGTTCCATCGAAAGGGGGCGAATCACAATCATAGGATAATTGCAACGTCGATCCGCTCGTCTGCGTACCAGCGCCACTAGCATCACCACTATCACCAGCATCAAGCTCCATCAGCAGCATTACCACTGCTCGAGCTGTTCCACCTGCAATTGACTTTAATTAACGAGGTAGCCTCGATTTTGCGTTCAAGCCATTTCAACCCCGATTGCAGCAGCGTGGCGACGGAAAGTCCTCGTCGGCTCTTCGCATAACAATGCCTACGGCAGAATCTCACGAGCTAATGTATCGTTTGAACCAGTTTGCCGACGCTGATGGAAATGCGAGCATTTTTCGGTTGGCCTTTGCTCAAACGAATCGACTATACCATTCTAACTCGCTAGCCAACGAGTCAAGCACAAGCCATCGAACAAAAGTGCTTGTTGTTAGTGTTAAACGGCGAGCTAAAACTTTGCTAATCGAATCCCCGCACGATTGTGTGGTCAATTCCCTCGATAAAAGGCACTATAGTGCGTGGATGCATACTGCGATTAGGAGCGCACTTCTGCCATTAACTTCGTGAAATTGTGTGCGTGCTGACCTAATCCGATTGCTATCGTTCGTTAATTATCCTGTACTATGTTGTTACGTGGGATTTAATGAGTTAACAAAATTATTCTGTTATTGCCACAGCAATGTACTATTAATTATATTCCGATGACTTTGCACATAATTTCTGCGTAAAGAAACCTCAAAACAATTAATTTCCGCAATTTGGATTTCGCCGGATCGAGAAAAGTGTATTGCCGGTAATGTGATAATATTGGAAACGCTTCTGGAGAGAAGCATGAAATTATAAGAGTACCGAGTTGCTCGATAACGCGAATCCACGCATTAAGTTCCTTTATTCAATGGTGCTATAAACAGTGATAGAAAGCGATGCAAGCGGTTTTATGGTGCAGTTTACCAGTGTGTTCGCCACTCATAAAGGATATCAGGTGTTCGTTTCACGACTGGATTTTTTTTGATCGTCAAAATAAAGCAGGAAGGTCGATAAGAGAAGAATTCAGAAGTGGGTCGGCATTTAGTGGAAACAGCAGAAACGTGGAGGCTCGGTTAGCGCAATTACTCGCGGCCCGGTTAGAATGAGGAAATTTGTTTTTCGACGGTTCCCAAAGTTTTTTTACTACCACCACCACCACTTGATATGTGGAATATATCGATTCGTCGTGGCTCTCTTTCTCTCTCACCTTTCCAGATAAGGGGGAAACTTTATTTGGCGGACCGGGTGAGATAAGTGGCCCATTTCTGTTCGACGTCCCTGGTAGAGTTAAATTCCTGGCGACGCACCCTGCCTCCGAGAACAGAACTGCCACAGTAACAGTTCGTCAGGCTAAATTAATTAGGGCAAAAGTTGCCAGCAGCTGATCCTACGCAGGCGATATTTTCGCCTGAAAAAGGGAACGTATTCGGGGAAAGCAGGGAGCCGTGATAACGATGTCATTTGCAGGATCACCGATCTATTTGTCTGGTAGTTTATAGTCATCTCCCACCACGGTTCCAATCATTCTTCTCATCGCCTAACTTCTCTGGATGGCAAATTAAAAATTGCAAAAATTCGTGCGGTGAATAAGAGGAGGTTTACCTCATCCTAGATGCCACCGCGATTTCAACACAAAATGATGATTAGTCCTTCCGAAAAGGAAAAGTCATGTCAAATGTCGAGGGCATCTTCGTAAGGTCAATGGGACCCGCAAAATTATGGGTCGCGCATAGCGAATGGAAACCTGCAGTAAAACGTGTAACCAGTAATTAGATTCCAGCAACTGCACAACAACGCGCGTTGCTCTTCCAGATGTAAATGGGACTGCTGGATCGTGGCTGGACTGCTGTGTAGGGTATCCTGCAATAGCTTCAACTGTTAGTGACCCTAATTGCTTGGCGCCCTTGAGCCTTTGGTTACGGTCAGCCGTGGTTACTGATGGCTGTTATCAGTAATGTCCCTCGTATCCTGTTACCCCTGCTGTCTAATTGCAACCCTCGCGGTAAAAGTTTTCTCCGTGCCCCAATAATGATCTATACATGTCGTTCTACCGGCAGTGCGCAATTTTCCCCGGGTTCCTAGTGTTTTTTCCCATACTTCCAATATTCCTCTAATTAACGTAGTGCTCTGCTTTTCAATTATTAGCATGGAGGTCCGCGAATTGGTTGAAATTTATTATTTCATACACGCTGCGAACTGATTTTCATGCGTTAATAGTCATTGGAAGTTACCCGAAACGAATACATTTCTGGTGGTTGATTCAACTAATGGAATTTATTAAAAATATCCAATAGTTGTTTTTTTTTTCTCGATGGCCGAGCAAGATATTTCAAATTCCCATCAAAATACTAAGTTCGCGGAATATCAGGAAGATGGTAAAGTACTTTGGTGTTAAAAATATAATTTTGAAACTTGCGCTGACGCGACATCCCTAATTACGCGCTCTTCGTCATCAGCCAATAGAACATGTCATACCTTGAAAAAAAGCGAGCACAAAAAACTCGGGCTTATCGGATTTTTTGCTGCAGCTCTGGAGAACTTGGCCTTGGAAGCTCGGTCTAATTATCGAATAAAACGGCATTTCGAGATGACTCTCGTGAGCCCGAGGCTTTGTACCTCGCGCAAATTTCACCCTTTGTATCCACTGCAAGCGTTAATTACCACCCCTCGGAGAAATATTCAATCATCCATGTCGAATATTCCGACCGACCAAGCGAACCACCATTTTCGAGGGTCGCGCGTTAAGCACGAATCTCTGACTCGCTGCAATTCCACAAAATTATAGTCCTACACCTAAAGTTATAGATTCAATGCGTCTGGCACTCCGAACGCTTCGGCTGTTGGCACTCGAATAGAATTGGAATAGTTCTCTTCGGGGGGGGGGGGGGGGGGTGGCAAGCATTGCCACATACATACGTGACTATTACTAAAATTACTTTAATAAAGGTTCGAAGTGCAATCTGTCAAATCGAAAAACCACGTCTGTCTTTGAATACTATTCGAACTAATCTCTTCCTCTCTCTCTCTCTCTCTCTCTCTCTCTCTCTCTCTGGTTAACCTGCTTCCGCTGCTTTTTTGCCAAGAACCAACCATCCAGCTCAGTCAAATTAAGCGAATCCAACCACTTACTTCCATCGGTTTAAACCCAGGTGATTCCTTTTTTACAGCTTTCCGATCGGAAAACATCGGTGGGAGAACGCGGACTTCCAGAGTACCACGATGACTCTTTCGAATATTCCCACAGGGTTTTTATTACTCCCTTATCAGGAGCGTTCGATGGATTTAGATTTCACTGTGAGCGCTCGATTGAAAATTCTACCGTATTCGTTGTAGGGACTACGTACTTGGAAATTTTTTTCCGTCTCGTGGTTCAACGGTAAATGGAAACTCCACTGAAATACGACTATCCCAGTGAGACATAAGCGAGTTTAACGATCATCTACCATAGTGCAGTGCTATTTATTCACGAGCCCCTGGGAAAAACAATGGTGGATTCTCGCCAACATGAAATTTCTCTCGTCTATGCGCTCTTGGAATTCCCTCCTGAATTTCTTCTAGAATTTTTAAAAATGCGATCGTACAACCGGCCAGGTACATTTCTATCACATCTTAATTCATTGACTCGATTTCATCCAGATTGGCTTTGACCTTCTTCAAGTGTAACACAGAAATTGGATTCTCTGGTTTTGAATTTATTTCGCGACACGCCAAATGCAATATAATTGATGGTTAAATTTTCAAATCACTAACAATTCATTTTAACTTCGATTTGTAGTGGTTTCTATCTCGATTTTAAATAAACAACATCTGCATGAATGTTCAAGTTCCAAATCGAATCGAGCCGATGAATTGCTGATAGTACCAATTTCCAGAATATTTGCGAAGTGGGAGTGAAATCAATTTGTAATTCATCGATGTTTATTAGTATGGAAAACAATGAGTTACGCGTATGATTACACATTGGTTATACGCCGTGAATTCTAGTTCAATATTCGAAAGTGGTCTACAGAATTGTGTTGAAATTTTAATTTAAATAAGAATATATTATACTATTAAAATTTATATGTTCGACGTATCACTGCAAAAAAGGAGATCTCTTTTTTGAATCTAGAATGAAAAAGACCCGAAGAACGGAAATCTAGGACAATGGAAATTGTCAATGAGAACAATCCATATGCGCACAGGGAAACTGAGTAGCCAGTTCGAATTTTACTCCTGGGATTCTCGGGCAACCAGCTACCACTCTGCTACTCGCTATTCCCCAAGACTCCTTGTATCTCTTTTGTGACTCGACAGCAACGCTCCGTTTTTGTTGCAACACATGCAGCATGTGTACATAGTGGAAAAATTCGACTGGATCGATTCTCGAAGTGATGTATTATGCACCGAATATACCTACCCACGCTTTGTTCCGATCGCTTCATTTTCCGAGGAAACTGAAAATGTAGAAACCGTTATCAAGCACGAGAACTTATGAGCCATAATTTCTCTCCAGGAATAATCAGCAGACTCGCGCGGAAGAAAAAATTAACTCATGAATCTTCGAAGATGTTACGTCGAGAAGGTATTTTTTAAGGAATAAGAAGGAGAAGTAATGCTGCGAGAAATCTTGAATCACTGCTTCTAGAACTAATTCCGATGCTCCGAGCTCCTCGGCCCAAGAGGCTCGAGTCACCGCGAAAGTAATACGAATAAAAAATGAACGAGATATGCTCAACGGTGCAGTGCTCGCGAATACTGAACTGGATTATATTAGAATCTAATTTCAAGTGAGAACTTTCTATTCTTCATTATTCAGCTTCTGACAGACAGTTTGAAATCCCAGTGCCTAGAAAAACTGGTCCGCAAACTCTTCTCACAAAAACATGATATGGAGAGGTTTTAGCCAGTAGGCACTCAGCTTAATAACATTTGCATTTATGCCCGGTGTTTTAACTTGATTCAACATGTTTTCCAAAAGGTAGCATAGACTTTTGCAGAAATAGAACGAGCTCTTTGTTTGGGTTAATCAAGAAGGCAGGCAAGCGAAATTAACGAAGGGGCAGAATGATTCTGCCTTAAAGCCAACGAACCATGGTAGATGGCAAGTTGGTAATAACAACGTAACAAGAAGCTGGCGGGTTTACGTGGCACAAAACGAATCAGCTCGCATTGCAATTTAAATTCAAATGACATGACTCGTTTATCTCGTTACTGTTCGCATTACGGATTAATTGAAATTTTGTCGAGGCTCGAAGCTTATGCGTGTTGGTACCCCATGCACATATATGCGTTCTATATTGTATGTATGTGTCGTATATACGGGGGGAAGTAGGGAGCACGAGCTAGATTCGGTTACTATTCCTCATGCGTGTACCAACCCCTCCACAGTCATGTTCGTGTGCGTGTGCGTGTGCTTGTGCGTGGTGAATGCGAGAACCCATGGAGGTACGCCAGTTTTGAACCACAATTCGAACAGACCTACGATCCACACTTGCGGCCATCCAAATAGTTAACTATTGACTGGCCGATTCTATTGATTCCCTGGTGTCGAAGGGTTCGTGCGTTCCTCGCAAGCTTCCATTAATTTTCCCTGACGATCTATTACTTCACTAGCCTAAGATGGTGCAATTTCAAGTGCAACATATATGCAGTCCATTTACCATTACTTTGCTCTACGCTTGTCCTCCGCATTTTGCATACTAATTCTATTAAAATCCACATTACCCTTTGGTTGCCTGGTTAAATTGCTGTAATGGGAAGTCGGAGACATAAATTTTGCTTGGACCAATCGAGAATAAAGGTTTCTGAGCTTGATAAGATTCCATTTACACGTTGCTGGCAAGGTTTCTCCTTAAATATCGTCTCGCTAGTAGGCTGTTTGGCGAGGAAAAAACGAGCTGTGGCCGTGTTCAACTTGGTATAACTCCTCGTCGACCCTTGCGGGTGTTGACGCGTGTACTGGAGGGTAATTCTGTGGTGCAGTGCACAGTGGTGCCACTTCGAAGGAGCCGAAACAGCTACAAAAAGCGACAAAAAGCAGGCGTGGTGCACGAGTGGTGGGCGGCGCACCACACCCGCAAAGGACTACAAAGGGTGGCAGAGGCCGGAAGAGCGAAAAAAAGCTTGCCTGAAATGGTTATAAAACGTGGAGCTTTCAGCGGAAATGTCAATAGCGGGTGTTGACGGAGCTTCGAGACGGTTCTGACGACACAAACGAGTCAACTGCACGTGCTTTTGATATTTCCCAGAGATACGCCGCTTTCCTACCTCGATTCAGTGGCGTAGTCGGTTCGCCGACCGAGGAAAATCCATTGCGAGTGCATTCGATATCCGGTGATATCAAGCCACCCCTATACTCCATAATTAATAATAATAATAATATCAGAACAAACGAAACAATCAAAAGCCTCTCTCTCAAAGTTGTTTGTCGTTGATTAAATCTGTATCGCATATTCCACAATTAATCCTTTGCCAAAAATCTAGGTCAATTTATATTCCTGTACTTTGTATCAAATTTACATCTGTCGTTAATCTAATTCGGTGCTTGCTTTTTTAAGGGATCGTCGTAAATCGAATAATGAAAAGGTGCCGACACCAATGTGCGCCGCTTCTTCCCTCAGTCCCTGTCGCGGAATAATGTCTGTCGGTAACCGTGCTTCTTTCAGGGCTTCAGAAGTAGTCTTTTTTTTCTCTTTCTCCCTCTCTCAACCTTCCTTTTGGCACGATAGCGGCATCTCGTGTTTTCGGACGCCAATTTATACGATGGTTTCTGGTGCGAATATCACGCAGTCAGAATGCGATGAAACGATGAGCTATACAACAGTATTTTAATTGGCAATTCTCGGATGCAGAGGCATTCAGTGTAATGTCTATGTTCGCAATCAAAGAACGTTGGGAAACAAAGTACTCTGCACTTTTCCTCAATGACAATGGCCAATTTCACGCGATTCAATCAATGCTCAGGACAATCGTGTTTAATAAGGCGAGAGAAAAAAATTAAATGAAGCTGCCACGATGGAACGATGAGGCCTTGAGACTCAATGATTGAATTATATGGCCATTATGGTCTCGAAGGCACTGCTCGCACAGCTCGACTCTTATACTGCAAGGAATATAAATCAAAACTGAAGCGGAGACACTTCTTTACCACGGTAATGCTTGCTTCCAGTGCATCATTGAAATGAGAAGAATCCCACTGGAGCGTGAATATCTCCTCTAGAGAAATTATACAGACTATCTGAAACCTCCTTAATTCTCTACTAACATCGTTTCAGTCAACATCCAGTAGTATGACTTAGAATACGGAGTACCAGTTAAAGGCAGATTCGTGAAAGGAAACCTGTCAATGGAGGAAGAACTGCCAACTTCACTAGAAAGTCAACTGAACCTGTGTGCTCTTAATTGAATCAAGTATTCGTTAACGTTAAATATACTCTTGATCATTCAATGAAATAGTTTTGGGAAAGCCATAGAACTTGTTGGATCGCATGAAAAGTTGTCGGTTCGATTAGTAAGTTTCGTGAAAGACACTGAACACGAGACGAAATTCCTGCCAAACCACAGTGGTTTCGGCGGCTTGGTGAGCGCGCGCGTGCTGATGCGTGACTCGAGCATTGTGGAGACCACCACTGCAAGGGTATGCACTTTGCGGTGAAACTGACGTCACGCGAGATCTCTAATTGCTGTCCGATGTTTGGCACGTACCTTGGGAAAAGCTGGTAAAAGCTGCGTATCCCCTGAGAAAAAGCACCGAATACAAATGGAATTTCAAACGAGCTGTTATTAGTGAATTAAAAAATCTCATTGTGTGTTAAACAGTACTTTGAGATTCTTTGATCATGATTTTCCACATAAATGAATTATATTGCAGCACGATGTTTGGAAACGTCGGTGAATATAATGCTACATTGCAACTCAGTTTTACGCTGAAGCGAAAGAGGAATGAAATTCCATTATGAACAAAAATGCACGTACTATGTACATGGCACAAAATTGGTTAGATGAGACCGTGGTAAATGTTCCTACAAAAAGTAAATTGGTCGAGTGACAAACATAATATGAACGTAATGTGTCTTATAGGTGTGTATATAATAAAGCAAGAAAAAAGTGAGAGCGTAACAACAGGAGTGAGTCTAGTGTTGGTATGATGAGGCTCACTGGAAATACACTTACAAAGCTCTCGGGGCTCGCGTACCCACTGACTTTTTTCCCCGACTCCTTAATGATCATTAGGGCACGACAAGAGTAACAGCACACTCGCGTGCTAGTCCATTACGCAAGAAACAAGCCAGGCACGGCCGTTTCAAGCCGACTCTAAGCGGCGCTTCTTCTCGGGATAGTATCATTCCCGGTGCCGTGGATTTTCGCGCCCCACAGGAAATTAAGTTTGGCAAGTGCTCACTTCAAAAAATTCCCTCTTCTGAAAGTCTTATTACGTAGAAATATAACGGGCCGTATACATATTTATATGTATATGTCTCTCGACGCATCTCATATTCGATACGAACTTATCCCTGTCGCCCTCCAACAAAAAACCAACCAACAAATTTGTTAGTCGAATAATTTCAAAATTCAAATGTGTACCTTCATGTTTCTCTTGAACTCGTTTTCGAGACTTCTAAAGTAGTCCGCTTCAACCGAGAAGGTTGGTCAGCGTAGGAGCCTTTGGAAAACCTGGAAAAAAAAGAGGCAACCTTGTTAAGATCCAAACTTAGTCAGTACACGTTCCAGCCTTGATTACCGATAAGAGACGACGTATCGATAAGAAAGTATAGCATAATTCATATTCCAGCATGCGCACGTCTCAAAGTAAAAGCCGATCGTAAAACTTCTTTACAGAGTAGAGCGAGCTGGAAATGAGGCTCGTTAGGTAGCTACCCTAAATCAACCCTCGATTATGCAAACGCACGTAGAGCTCGCGTCTAATGAAGTAGGCGGTCGTAATTAAGTGAGATTCATCCTTGAGCGGCGATATTTATAGTCGACCATTGGACACACATATTAAAGAAGAAGGACCACGAATGAGGATCAGAGACTACAATATATGGAGAGCCGAAGATTCACTAGGAAGGGACAGAGAGTCGTGGGTCAAGGGAATCTATCCTCACAGTAGATTCTTTTGTCACCGGGACTTTTCTTGTCCGCTGGAAGCTGATGAAGCAGACGTCGCCAGTCGCTGGAAATCTAACTTTCAATAAGCCAGAAAGACCTTATTAGACGCTTTCATCCTGGTACCCACTCCTATCCAATTTAGCGAAAGAGATTTTCCCCAGTCGTTGGAGTACCGCGGTGAGAACTTGCAGCCAGAATCCGAAGGAACCAAAAGTATGGAGAGGAGAGGACGGAAATGCCACTGGAAAAGGAGAAATGGATAATCGGACCGAAGGATTTGTGGATCTCACCGGTGGCTCTCACAGTTGGATAGATCTGCGCCGAGATATTTCACAATGCCAGTGAAGTGCTCCTGAAAGCGGGCCGCTTTTTCCGCGAAAAGCAGCTCACTTTCCGGATCAAGCGTCTTTATTTGCAGAAACGGAATTATAAGAAGGAAAAGAAAAAAAAAAAAAAATAATAATTTGTAAGGGTGAATCGAGTGCAAATCCAACGCCGTACTGGCGAGGTTGCTACCAACGGAGAGAGGACATTAACCAACGGCAGGAGAATAGAAAAACTGAAGGATTTATGATTCGTACTTTTGCCCGAGTCTACCGAGAATCGTAACTGGCAGAGTTCGCACGACCGCAGATGCACCGACATATAAATTATATTCTCACGCAAAGTATACATATTCTGTCAGTGTGCATATATATATATATTTCTGCGTGACAGTCGGAAAAAGCAATTTCCAGGGTCGCTGCCACTGGATGAGTTCACCAACAGACCCCCCCCTCCCCCTCCCTATCCTCTCGTCAAGGATCTGTTATACAAATACGATGCGAACGAGGAAAATACTCTACATCGAATATATACAAGTAAAAACAACACTGAACGCGGAACTAGCGAGCGCAAAAACCGCGTCATGCTCTGCAGATCTCTGCCAACGAGAGAAACAATAATGAACCTAGTTTTCGACCGAGTGTACGGCTAATAAACATTCAACGGAGTCTCTCACCGAAAGGAGCGTCGTCCTCTCTACTCAAGCTGGCTTTTATCCTGGGAATAAAATTCTATTGATGGCTAAACGAAGAAGGTCAATGAAAGGCAAACAATGAACTCTATCGTCAACAACAGAGTCATCAGAGCCCAACCCTCGCAACGCGACAGAACGTATGGACGCTAGTGACTTCGCATGGCCCAGTGTCACGGGGCCACTAAATTAACGATGTAAGCAAACGCAATTAGAACCTGGCAAACACTGAACTGAATCCCTTGGATCCTTCCCTCCAGCCACACAGTCATTCATTCCCGAAGAGGGAATGTGTACCTTCTTTATCCAAGGATGTGCCTGGCCAACCAATTATTCTTCAACTCTTCGTTTTCCTCCTCCTCCTCCTTCTACTCCGTTCGTTCCAGTCATCCCCATACGATCATCCTTCCTACACCCATCTTTTATCCTACCGGAAGAAACGACTCACGAGACCCTTTTGCTCAAGTACGTTAACCAGAAATTGCTGCGGATAGGAAAGCTTTCTCCTCGCGAGAACAGCCTTCGAGAGGCGTTCGTAAAAATTTGATGGACTATGACGGTTACGTACAGTCGGGGTAGGTTTCAACCAGGCGAGGATATTCATCGAATACTTCCTATTGGAAGCAGGCCTATGGTTGCAATGATCGAGAGTACAAGGAACCTTTCAGTAAAATAGTCGCATAAATGAATGATAGACTGCAATCTATTTCCAAGTTGCTCCTAAATTTACGGAAGGTGCCGAAGCCAACACGCGAAATAACCAAGTAACAATCTTTCTATAGAAACAAGAATGAAATTGATTTTTCTTTAGCTTTTCGTTATCTATATTCTATTCTTTTCCTTGAGAGTGTGCTCCACAGAGCGGATTGGATTTTCCGAGAAATTAAAAGTAACATTGGCCTGCCACGCGAGATATCGCGAAGAGAAAGAGACAGCCAGAGCAAGCAATCTTTGGCAAGCTTCGTCGAGGGAAATCCACTTTTCTCTTAAGATCCGCTCGAGAAAAATCTCTTTACTGTCAGCTCGAGTAATTGTTATCCGCGCCAGCGGCCCTGTCGCTGTCGAACCTTTCCTAATTAACCAGTTTCATTTAACTCACCCTTCATTAAGATATTTAGCTGCCTGTCGACCTCTTTCAGGCGGCGGTCAAATACTGGCCCGGTTCTTTCGTGGAGATAATGAAATGGTTCACCCGGATCATCGGAGCAATTTTTCTTTGACAATGCACGCTGAAGAGAAACAAGATTGCTAATTGCATTAGATCAACAGTTCAATCAATGAGAGTTTCGATCATCATTATTGTGACGTTACTTGTAATAAATCAATATCAGATCCGATCGTATCTTCTTCGTCCCTTACTACATAGATCCTGAAAATATGAATCAATAGCTAAATCAACGTAGTCACGCGGTGTATTACTATTGCAAATTCAACGCGAGTAAGTTAGGGAAACAAAATTTACTCCGTGCTGTAAATCAAGTTGAGACCAGCCTTTAGGCTGATAAAATCGTAAATGGGCAGGTACCCCTCTTCCGCCACTCGCCAATAAATTCTAAACGGCTGCTCAATGCAAAGTGCCTCCACCTGTTCATACACGCGGACCAAATATTACCCCGCTGATTGTCAAAGCGTTCTTCCACAATTTTGCAACTTTAACTAGCAATTTTTCCATCCGCCAATAGAAGCCCGAGATAAAGGCCATCAACTACAATTGCGTAGAGAGCGATTGTAACAAGACCTTTAATACGATGCCATGCACTCACGCACACCCACGCAATGCATGCATGTAAAAAAGACGCGTACAACTGTAAAACCAAAACCATTCGCATCGTAAAACTTTCGGCACAATGTATGCGCACCTATAACCGAAGCGGTGGTTGGTTGTAGGTTTTATTTTGGTGCGCGTGTCCGAACGTGACATCGAGTTCAATCGATCTGTCTCCAATATAGACGGGAAATACCCCATTTATGGGCCGGTTTAAAAGCCTCGCTATGATACAGTACGCGTACGGCTAACGTCATAACAGGACCTCACGGCGATTAATAATGAGCATATTAAACGTCGACTGGCCGCTTGATTAAATTAACTTCAACCGGAAAGACTCCACAAGCGAGTCTCATGAATATAGAATCACCCTAGGGAGAATATTAAATTATTTAAATGTCATTACTGCCTGGCTTTTTAATTTCTTGGCATTTCGGATACTCTAGACTTCGACGTTAAATTAACAAGCAAACTGACCATTATTCTATACGTTAAGGTTAGAGTTTATCCAAATTTGGATACAATTAATTTAGAAAATTCTGCTGTTGGCTTGACGTAAACCATCCCCGAAGCGTGAGTGACTTTTAAATGGAAAATTACTGCTCCTGGCTATGTCTTACTAAAGTTGCGAAAATGGGAAGGATGCAAAGATATTTTTAATAACGTGGAGAATTATCAGGTGGATATTGACACGTGCTCACATCGGCAAAGAGCTCCCAGATATGGGGAAAGTGTCCATTCTTCAAGGTTATCGTCGTGTTTCCTATGAGCATACTGGGATTTCCCACGATGGTCACTTTAAGTTCCACCGACGGATACCGTAACATGATTCGACAGAGCCGTTCAGTTTCTCAGGGGGCTTTCTCAGTTCGAAACTTTGCCGGTGCGGGTCATAATGTACTGTGGATTTTCCGCTGTTTCGGTAGCTTCTATGAGCAACGAAATTTGAGGGTCACGTACGGCACTCGAGAAGTTCCATAATTTAATGGCCAGCATCAAGAAGTTAGCGGATGATCGATATCGATGGGAGGACTATGCCAGATTGGGTGACCGCGTGTAATTGCTCGTCAGGATTATCTTCATGCGCACAATTCCCATAACCAACGCGACTTTAAATGAAATTCCTGATAATCGTGACATTTTCCCGAATCTCCGTTCACTCAGAATCTAGAATCTCTTGTATTTAAAGGAAAGGAAACTACCGTGGTCCGGTGACAATATCGCGAGTTTATTGTTAGACCCCAGGATTTTCGCAGTCTGAGAGCTATATTCGGTTACAAGCTCTCTCCCTCTATTCTTTGAGCCCAGAGAAATCCTTACGGTGTAGCCAAGCGAAGGGCCATTGATTTCGTGTAGCGATTTCAGGAGGGTCGCGACAATCCCACATAGCTTACGTATATTTTCTCGAATATAATATCTTTCCTTTTAGTTGGGTAAGACGTAGAAATGGTACCCTGAATTTCAGGATAAATCATAACTAAAACTCAGCCATTCTAAAGAAATACGAGGTTCTGTCTGACCAGAACCACATAAACGTTATTTCGTCTTGCATTCTCGAAACCGGAACAAAACGAAGCAAAGAGGGGGCGAAAGATGTGGTAGTGGCTTACTACCAATTTAAACGACCAATCGTAAAGGCAACTCTGCAGTAGTACGTATTTCGTTGCGATCCGTGAAAGCCACCGACCGGAAGGACGCCGGCGGAGTTTAGTCCGGAATTAGGGGCCACTACCCCGGAAAATCCTTTAACTGCATCATATATCTCCTGCAGCAAGGGTCCCGCTTACACACCTTTTCGTATTTAACCAGTCGCCTGGAAAATGCATTCGAATGGGGAATGGAAATCGCGAGAATGGCTGCTGCTACATGCTTCAGTCTCAACAGGAAGGCGGAAGTGTTCTTGTTGGTTAACGAAGAGATCAAAAGAAGAATGAAAGAGAGAGAAAAACACGAAAAGATCGATAGACGATCTTTAACGCTACTGATTGGATTTTATCAAGATCCTAACTTTGAAATTTGCCTTATCAACCTATCAGTATAGCATTTTGGAGCTAATTGAATTTAGCATTTTTTGAAAGGATTTTGTCTGGAAAAATTATACTAAAGTAATTTTCGGGGCCAGCCAATCACAATGCGTGGTCCAATTTCGATGGGAGGACCTCTAGGAGCCGATTTCAAGTCGCAATTGGAAGTACGAAAGACAGGAAGAGATTCTATGTAGGATTTCTGATGAATATACTGGAGACTCTTGACGACGTTTGGGGTCAGGTGGCCCCTTTCCGCGAAGTGTCTCGCCATACATATTCGAGTGGCGTCCTCGCGGCTTGATCCTCCGAAAAGCGCTCGTCTTTGTAATGGAAATCTCTCTCTCTCTCTCTGTTGCTCAGTGTTCGCGTTCGATTGCGCACACCTACCACTTCCATCCCTTTCCTACTCTCTTTCGCATCCTTTCTTGCCCTCCCACCCATTTCGCGAACGCCAAATCTGCCCAATTCTCACCGTGAATCTGTCGAGCGATTGCTTCGAATTCCCGACCGGAACTACCCTCCTCTTCCTGCCTTTAATCTCTCGAATAGCGCCACTTTGTTGGCGAGGTAAATCACAGCAGGTGAACGAGGCCCATTCAAAGACGAACATTGGAATTAAACCGCCCAACGATTGTTCCCGACAGAAAATCAGAGGGCGAATATAAATTGGCCAGCTGAAAAGCCGACGAAACATCGTGGTCGCCTCTCAATGGAAGCGAAACTGCAAGTTGAATGAGAAAATTGCACTTTTTTTCTGCAACATTCATTTTATTTTTTAACCGTAAATTCAAGCAGTTCGGGGGTTGGGAAGCTTGCAGCGTTCGCGGTTTATTGGAAGAGCTTTAATTGTTCTGATGTGATGCTGTTCTATCGGCGCTTTGTTATAAGTTTTCCAATCAGTTGGTTAACAAACCCACTAGGTCCTTTGGAGTGCTGTATCAATGGTCATGCAGTTTGATCATCCGTGAATATTGCCCGGCTATGTTCCGTTACGTCAATATAAAACATCTGTCAGTTTCGTCCATACATTCTGATACCAGGCAACAAGCGATATATTCTTTCAATGGAAGCTCCGACAAAAAAAAAAGTGGGAGATGAAAATTCTTTATGGAAAATCGTAAAAAGCCAAGCGTAAGTGAATTCAATGGCTAGCCATCGCAATTGATTCGAAACATTTCTCGTCCGCTTCAATATTTTCGAGCGATGTTTTTTTCTCTATCCCGCTAAGATCGGGACTCCGTTAGTTGGGTTTCCGGAGATTTTTAAGAGCGAGCGCAAAACAAAGCTACCCTCCTCTCGAAACAATAGTGCCTGGCTTACGTCAACGGGCCATAGAATCATGATTTCTGCATGTCGAGAGTTGTAATTGCTCTCGCTGCAGGACGTTTGCATAAGTGGCTCTACCCTTGGCTGAATAAGGTTTCGGACAACGGTACGAGGCTCTCGTTAGAAAACAGTTGTAATCAACGTCAAAATGCAAGTTCCTGCAATTGCCTTCGTACCATTCCTGCTTCCTCGCGTATTTCAGAGTGGTCGGGTTGCACTTTCGTCACAACCCGTGGAAAAGTACTACTTGATCTCACAGAGCGAGGAAAATGTTCACTTGGCTCGGTGAGAAGGAAAAAAAAAAAGAAAAAATTGCATATTCAATTTGACTTTTGCCGGTCAGTAGGTCGAACTTTTTGCAAATGAAAGGCAATATTTTTTGAGGAAAACGACGCCAGTTTTACTCTGCAGTAGCATGGGCCAGTGGTAGAACAAGCGGGCAGTAGCTCTCACAGGGAGGGCCTTAATTGCGCTCGCGCTGCAAACATTTGCATTTCAAGTGGCTTCTGCTTGCCTGCATAATGTTTGACACAGCAGTGGGACGACGAGCGGGATGGGCCAGCCTGCTGGAGAACCGGTTCGTTGTAAGTACTGTGAGAGCCACTTTGTGTACTGGACTGTGTACCATCCGCACTCGTACACTTTGCGACTGTGAATACCGAGCTGCAAAGCTGTATCCACCCTCTCTCGGCATGACCATCCCTCAACCGTATAGCTTAACTCAACATTTTCGGAGCGAGTTTTTCGTCACTCACTCGTGACCACTCAGCGAAACAGGTGTATCAAACAAGCATGGATCAAGTACTATTTCCTCTCACTCGAGTAGAATCTTGTTCTCGATATATATCGTCCACTTTCCCCAATGGACGAGGTCGAGGATAAGGTACTCAGGGGTTGAGAGGACTCGACGGCAGAGTTCGGTCCAATTACCTGATAGGTTGTCATCGGTAATATACCGGTTTTCGAGGAAGGCTAGGAGAATGGAAGCTGTGAGCGAAACTGGAGCGACCGCGAATCAAGCGTGAACTACGATTAAAGTTCGTAGCAGAAGCGCGGCAACCCCCAAGTGTTATCAGTCGAGCCATTTGTAATGAAGGCATCCAGCAGGATCGACCTATATTCCTAAATGATAAAGCTGGATGGACGAGCGCCATGACCTTCAATGTCATTTTCCTTCATCCATATAGTAACGTTAACTCTACGTCCAAAGAAAAGATGTATTTGCTAAATGAAAACAGTCGCGCATTTTTCGACCATATGTATTTGTCGCGCTAGCTCTCAATGTTCTTTTCCACGAAGGATGCCCTGTGTATGTTAAAAGAGCTGTTTTTAAATATGCAAACCCCGCAGGTTCTCGCCGGTATAAAGAAGAAAATGTTTGCGAGTAATTCCAGCGTAATCGCCAGGCATTGCGCGAACGAACGTGGCCGCACGAGGACCGTAGAAAAATTTATTCCACGCACCGTTGGAAAAAGAGGTTTCTATATGACGAGCTTTTCACGAGCAATTTTCCACGAGCCAGTCAAATAGCCATGTTCTTCAACCCTGAGAGGTGCGACGTAGGTGAGAGATGCAGCACCCCGTTAACGAGCCAGCCAACGAACAACACTCGACTTGGTCCAAGTAGATGCGGTCAGTATCGTTCTCGCTATCATACAGGTAAGAAAAGAATCATTCGAAAAATCTGGAACATCCTACTTTTCTCTATTGCAAAGCATTTTGCCCTTCTCTTCTACTTTTTGCGTTATCTCTCGACTTCGACGCCCCACCGTCCATCCGTTTTTCCTCGTATAGCGCTATACTTCCGTAGCATAAAATATCCCGGAAAAATGGACTATCGCGGAAATACGATTATATCATCCGGCACCAGCAGTGTACCAGCATGATTTATAGTCGCCATTACGCGTAATCGCGCCAGCACGATATAAATGTGCTAGTTCTCATCGGAGGGGTGTGTAAACCGGAGAGATTAAAAGATAGTTTCAATGTTCTGATCCTGGCTAAAATGAGCGAAACGTCCGCTTGGAAATGTATCGTTCGCTACTCCATGTACGCTTATTCCCTGTAAAACAACGAGCATGCGGGCGAAAGTTTAACTGGAATTTAAAGAACGTTAGTCGTCGTATATACCTAGATAGAGACAGAAAAGTTTCCAGAATAGTATTCTCTTTCCTTTTCCGACTGTCAAGCCGAACTAAAATACACTAGAATGTTCTAAACTTTCTAATTTCCCCGTGGGGAAACGCAAAGAGACTTATTGTTAGTTCGGATTTTAAACAGTTGCAGAAATTGAAAAATGTATTTCCCTCGTCCGAGGCAGGAAGCAAATGCGTGAAGCGATCGGTTTATCTAGAGAAACGAAGCGTATTTATTCGATCGGCACGCAACTAATCCTCTCTCTCTCTCTCTCTCTCTCGTTCTTCGTTTCTCGAGAATTGATTTCTCGCCAATCAAGAGCTTAAGCATGAGGCAAAAGCGGCCGAGTTCACCGTCCCTAAGAGTAGCGGAGAAAGAAAGGGATGAAAACTCTCTAGTCGGATCAGGGTCCATCCGCTCGTGTAATTCTCTTCGAATCGGAAGGTAGTCATTCGGAAAAAATTCGCTTCTTCCTTCCGCCTACATTCGAAATCGAACCTCCGTATCTTCGGTTTACCTCTTTCAATTTACTTAGTGCCATCGATCCCAAAAATCAAAAGATCTGCCAATATATCAGAAATCTCTGATCACTGAATCATTCGTTACATCCCAGGGTCAATCATTTTGAACGCAGTTCAAACGCAGCTAATCATCCTTCGTGTTGTTTCACAGCTCGCACGGAGAGACTCCTCGGTGTGTGCGGCAACGTCTCATCTGTTGCATGCGGGGATTAATTTCAGGTGCCGACGGTAGGATCTTGTTTGCAATTTCTTGCCCCGAGGGTATTAGTTCCGTGGGATCTCTGGATTTGAAATTCGACCGTGTTCGCCCTTAAATGCGAAGCTTACCTCTTCCCCAGACGCATTTCTGTGCGTGGCACTAATTAACAAAACTCAATTTCCTTACTTGGCTTACGTCCAAAAAAAGAGAGTCTTAAAAGAAACAATGAACTATATCAGAATTTAACGATGTTCGGTTTTACGCCCGTAGGCTGTATCGCTAAAAGTGTAATCCGATCGAAAGTGTTAGCATATTCTATTTAGGCTGAAACGATGACTGACGTACGCTTTGGATCAGTAAAGGTAACTGTACTGAAAGAAACGCGATGCTATGCAATTCCAGAAGTAGATTACCAGCTGGATTCCAGAATCCTGGCACTCTAGTTGCATTGGCCTGCTGATCAACCAACAGGGTTGCCAACAGCACTGACTCCATTCACTCGACTTTTCTATGGAACTCCTCGTCTTTCTCGAGTACCAGAAAATGTCATTTCACTGCAGAATTTCATACCGCTGACAGCTACGGGAATTCAGACTCCGTTGTAATAAAGACTTGTTTTCCGAGAATAAAAGTGTGCTTTGTAAAATACGTACGAGCGCACGCGACTAGTACACCTGTAGCACTCTTTATTGAATTGCTGCAGCTCTCGCACCGTCAACCTTTATTTCGCTTGTACGTTTCATGAATGACAGGTTCTTTCGGTCGCGACTTAAATAATGAAAAGCTTCTCAAGATCTTCCTTAAAAAGAAATTTCAAAGGAGTAAGGAGTGAGGCTTGCGCGTTTGCATTTCACTGAGAGCCTTCTATATCGCGCGGAATAGTTTAAACACAATTCCGCTCTAATTAAAAGAAGATTGTAAAGAAAGGAAAAAAAAAAGAATTGGCGACGAGCAGTCTTTTTACTTCGAGGGTCAGTCTCGTAGTTGATAGACGACGGGAATCCTAGGTCAACCCTTTGGATCAACTATTCGAGCAAATATTAATTAAACTTTAATGAGAGCTGTTCTAAATTGCAGTTCGAGTATCGATTTGAAGTCTGAGTTCGGATGAACTTTCAAGTCAAGGACACCGAGTAGGGCAACATTGGAAAATGTAATCAGTCGTTTCCAGAGTATACGAGAGGCATATCATTGGGGAATAATTAATAGGTGATAAGTAGAAATAGATGTGAGGAGATTGATGTAAAGGGATAGTTCCTCGAGAAGCACTCAAAGGGACCAAACCCTATTTACTCGGTGCCTAGGGATCATCTTAACATCCTTATATGAAGGAACGACGTTCTTCCTCCTACAGCATAAATCATTCAAGCTCAAAACTTTTTTTACTACATGCACTTCTACAGATTGAATCTACACGGAATTCCACTCAACTGTTGACACAGTGGCATCCGACTTGTGTTTTCTACAAACCTAAGAGGACAAGCAATTTTCCTGGGTTTCTTGCCCAAGGGGCATAGTGTTAATTACTAAAATAATCAACAGCAATCTGCTCGACTGAGAATCTTCTACTCGCTTATAATGCATAACCACTCCATCCGATTAATTCGAGCCATTGTAATTACACGCTCACTTATTTCCTCTTGCGCCGAAACTCAAATTATTCATCGCGATACACTGGTCTATTAAATTGCATTTAATTATCCGTTGGAAATTTCAACTGAATTTAATAAAATTGTTGGAAGTCAAGTGCCGAAATTCAATTTATAGACTGAAATATCAGCTGGTGTTGGTTGTGGAAATCGACAATTTCACGAGGCAAGATATAATAAGCAGCCTGTGTTTCGCGAAGGTTTGCCTAAAATTTGAGGAATATGAGGGGAGTCTTGAAGGGTTCCTTCATGCGAAACCTTCAGGGAATTAATCCGAGTTAACTCGGAAACGACTCTGTTTCTGCTTAGACTGGCTCAAAGTGCCGCTTCTGCTTGGTATCTGACCCCCAGGCATTCTAGGATTTCGGGGACACCCTTGCCTTTGGTACCATCTCCCTTCACTATAGCGCTTCCTTCCACTCTGTCGCCAGCTTTCCATCTCTGACTGTAGGGTTACGTCGCCCGAGAAGTTATGGTAGCCACAGTGAAACTTTCCAGGAAATTAGTGAGCCGAAATTAATTAGCGGGGAGACAACGATCAGTGGCAATGCCAGCTTCTCGCGCTGTTTCTACTGGCAACCAGTAACCGAGAATCATTCGGAAGTTTGCATTGTAACAACAGCTCAAGGTCCTTCGGATAAACTCATCCTTTCTAATGAAAACGCAGCTGAGGAGTACTAAAGAAATTGCGAACAGTTTCAGAAAATTTCCATGTACATATGTCGAGTAATATTACTCCACGTAAATCACAAACTCTACGCGGTCCAAGTCCGTGAACTCTAATATTTCCAGGTCTCCTTCCGTGAGAAGAGAGTAGCGATTGCGGTAGCGGACTCGAATCGCGTAAAGTTTAACGCTGCAACTTACTGAACCCAAACCAACTTTCTAGGATCTATACATTCCGTAGCCAAGCGTATGTGACAAACGTAATACGGAACCTACTTTCGCACGAACTTCGTCAAGTACCGTTTGCTCTCGCATGTTCCGAAACTACCGAGGTACCATCGACGGATCGAACTATTTTCCACTCGACGAAAATTACTGCTAATTTTATCTCACCTATTCACGGTATATCTTTAGCCCCAATGTAATGGCTCGGCCTGGTTAAATAACGGGAAATATTGGAAAGTGCGGTGCATTATCGAACTAAACCCTAGAACTTCAACTTCGGTCAAAAGGAATCCTGCAAGGCGTTTTCGTTTGGAAGAGGCTTACCTTGACCTAGGATTCCAGCTTTAAGTCACTCGAATTACCGAATCCCTGTGCTCTTCCTTCAGTGACTACCGTCCTTTTCTGTTCTCTTTGTTCCGAACCGCGTAACTTTACAGGGCCAGAGGGCTCTCTCTACAAAAGGCAAGAACAACTCCTATCAATCCCGTCCATTTAAACCAAATCTCCGGGAATTTTAAGCCTAACTAGAATTCCGCAATAAGGCTTCAACCCGATGGTACGCTAAACGCCCTTATCCTTTAAGACTATCTACGTCTTCCCCTCGCACTGGGATGCCTTTGTCGCGATACGTCAACCACAAGTCGCTTCTTTTCGCGTTGGTTCGCGACCCAATTCCACGACGTTTCTATAAGCGTCTGCTGTTCGAGGCTTGTCAGTGGCCTTAATAAAGTAAAACGTGATGGGCTCCGATAATATCGGAGCAGTTCGGGCGCTGTAATTTATTTAGAATCGCCTCTCGTACGTTGCAGTTAGGTTCTGCTGTGGTTTCACTTAATATCCTGGCAATGGAATAAAAGGGCTCTTGAAGCCAGTCGACGCAGGGTACCGTGGTGTAATACGTTATTAAAGCACAGCCCGAGTACACGTGCTTCGAGTAAGTACACGTAATTGGAGCTACAGGAAGGCGGAACAAGAAACGCGTGCAGAAATGGTAGTAATAATCGTATCCGATTAGGTAGCTTTGTCGCCAGACTCTTCGCTTGCGTTCGAGATCCTCGTAATAGCCCGATAAAGCAATTAAACCCAAGAAGGAGAATGATGGGAATACGGTGACCGCGAGTGGACTAACTCCTGTAATTAAACTTGAGCCCCTAGACTGACGACAAGGAAAAGAAGCTAATCGAGAAAGCTTCTCTCAAACGAATCCTTAAATCTAATTAGCTGCCAGACTCGTAGAACCGTAACTCAGTTTCACGGTCATAAACACCTTAGAAGTATATTCTACAAGCAAGAATTCTTCGGATTAATTCTTCGAGATTTCTTGTTCTATGCTGCTTTAATCTTTTGCTACGACGGTAACTCGAGAGTTTGCATTATCTGCGATCTATAGCGTAAAAATAGGGAGTCTACAATCTGCTTGTTCTACATATTTCCCGCAGAGATTTCCTGCATGACAAGGGGCGAAACAGGCTCATACCCCGTGTTCGTAATTGCTAGACATCAGTACTGTCAACCAGCGGTATAAGCACCGCCGGCATAACGTCGCGTAATTCTTTTTCGGTAAGGACTTTTCCCCGCGGCTTGCGGGGACGGACGTAACTAGAAATGAGATTTCCAGGGGCAATTTGAAACGAGTTTGCCTGTTAAAGGGTCGAGATGGAAGTCTCGAAGAAACGAAGGCAAAGCAGAGCCGAGAGGGCCGAAGAGTAAGCAGGATGAAAAGGAGCGGATAAAACCACGAAGAGCAACGACAAGAATGAGAAAAGTGACGGTACGGAATGAGCCGCTTTATTGTGGCTTCTTCTAACAAGAATACATCTTCCGTTTCTTTGACCCATTTTGATTAGTCGAATTCGTCGAATTTGACACATGTAAATTATCTAATTCCGCAAGAGAATGTATAAATTATCTTAGCTGACCTACTAAATATCCCGGCAAGACCACAACGCCTCACAAATATAATATCTACTTTAGTATTATTTGGCACGCTTCTGCAATTTTGTAAACCAGCTGTTCCGGCTACAGCTCAAATACGGCTATCCAGCTTTTTACGAACAAGGCAGCCACCCTCGTCCGTGAATATTAAGTTTCCTGATGAGAAAAGAGGGTCAAATTCGCGAGCGAAGTTGGCACGATGGAAACATCAGAGCCTGATGCGAAATAGCATTACGGAAAGCGAGAAAAAACCGAGAGAATAATACTGCAGTGAAATGCAAGAGAATGGATCCTCCTGTTTTCCACGGTCAAGAGAAATACGGCAAGATCTTTTAACCCAAAACGACTGTACAAGTTAATACCGTAAGTTTCAAGTTAAAGGGGCAAGCTGAACGGGTTTGTTAAATTGAAACGAGATTGGATCTTGTCTGTGAGGCCAGCAAAAAACCTGAATAATGTCTGCAGTAGTATATCAGGTAGACACGGTCTTATTTCCAACATTAAATCAAGGCACTCTTGGGTACTTGGCCTGCAAGAACAAAAGTGCTCTTACGAATCGCGCAGAAAGCTGTCGGTGGCCGTGACTTATCGCCAAGTTAGGTAAGGAGGATCCTCTCGACCACCGGGTGAAAATAACACTGGAAAAGTTTTGCGAGAGAATCGTCGTTTTCTGGACCCCCAGCTCTTTTTAAGACTTCTTTCATCTGTCATTCAGTGGCGACAGAACAGTTTTCCCCGACAATCCCCTTTTCCCCATTGCGAAATTTCTAAGCAAAACTCGATTCTCGCTAGAATCGACGAAACACTTGATTCTCCACAATTTACCACGATTTCTAGGAAGAAGCTCGAGAGGATCAGAAAATAAGTCGAGTAACTTTCTTGGCTGAATAAAATCGAGTCTGATGATTTTTCTACCCTTATCGCTGTGTCCCCCTTTCTGTTCTTACACCCTTCTTCTCCTACCAGTTCTCTGCACCTAGTTCCCCCTCCTTTTTACCATCTGAATTTTCTCAGATATTCGCTCCCAGTTTCCGCACTTACGCCCGTTCTGCTGACTATGCTCGTTCGTCGAGAACATATGGCCAATTCGCACGCGGAGAGACTCAACCGCGGGAATGTATCTTTGATAAGAAATGTGCTTAGCTGTTCGAGTGGCGGTCCTCTCGTTCTTCTCCTCCTCTTTTTTTCTATTCTATCGCAGTTGCGTTTCTACCATCCGCACAAGCATGTTTCCTCAACGAACCGATTTCGACAAAGTGAGATATAAAACTCGATTAATCTTTTGCGAGGCCAATGGGTGACGGACCGACAAGCGCCCTTTGCTCTTGGCGAATCCGAGATTTTCGAGTGTTTTGCATATTCAAAGTTCTACGGTCCTTTCCGTATTCATCGAGCCCTTCCGACCCTCTTTTGCAAACTTGTCAGACACTTTTTGCCAAGTTTCAAGAGCCACCAATTTCAGTTCCGCAAGAACCAAAATTGATGTTTCGTCGCTTCCAAAATTGTATGCCTCGCCAATAAACGAGAGGAATTAAGTTACTCTTAAAGATAATAAATTGAATACGTTCGAACGAGATAGATTTGACAGTTGTCCAAGTTAATTACGAGCGATGATACTCTCTGAGCTATTATACCTCGACAAGATTATTCCAATCAATTGTCCAAAATGAAATCGTTACTCCAACGGCAATAGATGCATATTTTACCATCGGTGCAATGTCCACGCGTCACCAGTATAAATGTAATTATGGCAGCGAGTTGGCTGTGTAAATTACACATTAATATCCTCTTTTGCCAAGCTCCAGTGGTCTGCGATTCCACCGTCGCTTCGGCCACGTTCTCTTCGATGGAAATTAAATCTGCTCGCATGCTTAATTACATTTACCCGACGGGCAATCGAGCTGCAGCGCAGAACGTAAATGTCGCGGTACGCTTCCCGCCCTGCAATCCCATAATTAATATTCCGCTATTAGCCGGTGACGATATCAATTAATCACTACTAACACCGTCGATCCGAGTCAAGCCCGATAACGCTTCATCTGGAATTACTTGTCACTGTAACATTATCTATTTTAAACTAACACAGAATGAACTAGATGATAGAGCTGAATATAACTAAATGATTTCCTACCACCAATTTCTATCGGAAGATAAAGAAAAAAAATGCTGACGATTTGCAGTCGGTCCAGTAACCTGGTCGCATCAACTCGCTACGGTTGAATGAGCAACCAGGAGGAACGAGGCGCCACACGGCGCCACAGGGCGCCACGGCGCCAGGCGTATTCGAGCCTCGTGGAATAAAAGCGCCGTGGCGCCCGACAGCCGAGTAGTAAACCTTTGATGATATTGAATCGAACGCGAATGTACCGCAAAAAGGAGCCAGCCGTAAAACCATCGATGGCTTGTCGCACTGGAACTCTACATCCCTCCGCCAACTTTTGTCGATCCCAACGCCCTCTTCTGTCACTGCTAAAAAGGGTAAACTCCAACAATAAACCAGCAGCGAGTCAGTGCATTAGAAGTCTACTTTAGAAGTTTATTTGCAAATTGACGAAACCAACGGAGCAGTAAATTACATTGCCAGTGGGTGTTTGTTCGGTGGCGTTTTACGATGGCAGAGCTAATATTGGGAAGGGTAGGGTTGGTATACTCTACATACACGTAGATTAAGCGAAACGTATAGTCAGTAGGATCACAGGATGCTAGTCTGATGGATGGGGAATGAACGATCGCCGCGGTTTCAACTGTGGCCCTCGTTTCTCTCTGTTACGGGAGCTATTGTTTCTTCGCTAATTAGATTCTCCTCAAGATTAATCTCGAAATTCACAGGTATTCCATGGATCGACCAGTCTAGTTCCGGGTCTGCTGATTATTACTGTCTGTTGGAATAATCGGATTGGAGGGTTGGTGCGATGACAGCGGCGTAATCAAGGGTCCATTCAATCAGATCCGCAACAAAAGCTTCCTGCTGGGCTGATTTTATTAAAATATCTCTACTCCAGCTCATAATTAGAACTGTAGCGCAACTATCGTAAGAAACGTACTAGATAAACAGGTGAACATTGTTTGTCGAGTCACAAACCATAGAAGTTAAGTACAGTATAGAGTTACTGACAAAACAAGTCTTCTTCGTTGGATTGTCTTCGGGATTTGTCCCGTAACAATGTTGGAAAATAGAATTACGAGAGGCAAGTTGCCACGGTGAATGTCTCCGCGGATCACGTAATAAACCCAATTCCCGTTGAGTGATCGATACTCTCACGATATTAATGAAACGCGCCAACAATCATATTACCGTTTGGCATTACCCTCTGGAACCCTAAACCCACATTGAGAAAATACGACCTGTTTTAACTGTAACTCCTTTGGAGAAGTGCCATTTACCGTACGAAAGTCAGCAATAAAACTCTATTCCAGTATTGCTCAACGATGCAAAAGTTTATGTCACTGCAGTGTAGTATTATATTTCTTACCAAGAAGCTTACACGCCAATCTCCGTTTAAACCGTCCCGATCTACATAAGTTCCGCGAGAGACCGATCAAAGAGGAATTGTATTTCGTAATACGCTCGGCGATCGTGAGAAAAGCTTTTCTAACCCAGAGGGGCTAATCGAGCGTAAGTACCAGGAGAATTGCACTCAGTGGAGAGAAGATGATCGTCTTGGCTCGTCTTTACAGGAGAAAAAGTTCTCAAAGTAGAATAGAACGTTCGTAGCATCGTCCGACTGGCGCCTACGACACACGTGTCGAACAACTTTGCACTTAACGCACCACTTTAGCCGTACGCTACCCTTAACTCTGCCACCCTAGCTCTCGCTTCTCCGCTCACACCCCCAATTGTCTGCTTATAGGGATAGATCGATCCAGCAACGCTTTATAAACGACCAAAACAGCAAAGACCAATTTCGTTTGTAAACACTATCGGGAGAGTTACGACACACACGCCCTTCCAAGTACATCCGATAAAAAAGCTTACGAACCAGGATAGCAAGATCCTGTAATAAAATTTAATTATTTTCCTGTTACGTTGAACCACGTAGATGCAGCGTGAAATTTTATTAAGGAAACGCGTAATATCATTCCAGGGTAGTTGAAAGGGATGAAACCATAGCGATAGAGGAGAATTAAATAGAATTTTTACTGGAAGCATGTAGAGGATACGGAAAGAGTTGAGCTTAATACGGGAAATCGTGCTCGTCTATGGTATGACAACGGCACACCGTTAATAATTTTCTCCGTTTCCTGTAGCTCCAGCTGCCGTTCCTGGTTCCTGTAACGCGTGCCACACCAAAACCCACCTCTCCGACAGCCACGGATTAATTACGACGATTAATCATTTTATCTCACGTTGACCATCCGAGGACCCTCTCTCGAGTCCCTCTTCTCAAAACCCTCCACCACTACCACCACGAAAGCAAATGGACTACTAATTGCTTTATAATGTATACGACCCGCTTTCCCCGTTACTCGATTACCCTTGATCAGCATCGTGCAAAGTGTCTCTTCTCGTCCGTTGGACCTTCTCTCGATACGATCGACTGCTATCGATCCGAAAGAAACAGAACGATAAGTTACTCAATGATCGATTTCATGCAAAATAACCATATAGTATATATGAGCTTTAGAGGAATGTGTTTTTCCCGAAAAAGTTATGAGCGACACTTGACACGCCTTATTAATCATTCCGTTGCAATTCTTCGATTTTTCCCGACCAGGTCAAGATTAATTACGCTCGCTTTCGTGGTCGAGCGAACGGGCTTAACGTAAACGACGCTACTTTTTGTTCCGTCTACTCCGCGAAATTGAACCATAATATCGCGTTGTTCGCTAAGTGGAAACCCCTGTATCTCTGGCTTTGTCTCTCGACCGAACCAAGTGGAATTAGTATCGACTGCGCTTCTCCAAACCGCGAGATTAATTCGATACTCGCAAGAAGCTACGCGCGTGGATCCAAGTTACAAGCGATCTTCGCGTGTTTTGTTTTTACTAGATAGAAGAAGGAGGATGAAAAATGGTGTGACAGCATCATCCAGAATACATTAGTGTTTCCATCAATCTCGAGGAACCACGGCGACGAGATGCTCACCCTCCTGTCCTGACGATGTGTCTGATTTTCGGAAATGGCTTGTTTAACTAACCGAATTGCAATTACTTTCCATCGACTATGTTCCATTTTGTAATTTTCTCAATAATTATAAAAAGGTAAGTTAAAAGCGACTGAATGCGAATTTTGACTACTGGCGTACGTGAAAAAATGAAGGACAAAATATTGGAAATTTCATGCCAATACTGCTGTATCTATATCTACTCCTATCGGAACTAAAAGCGTAATGTCCCAGCATATTTATATCCTGGCTCCTGCGAATTTTCTGCACTCGCAATTTATATGGCGTTGTCATTCGTAGAACAAACTGACATCGCGAATCCTCTTTATTTAATAAATGTAGCGCAGAACTATTCAACAGAATTCACGTGTGAATTATCGCTTCATAGCTTTCCCATGTCTGCCTCAATATCGTGTAATTACAACTTTCTAGCACGCGAGTACTCCATATACCTACAACGAGTTAAAGTTAAAATATATCATCGCGAAATACATTACTCCGTCGAAGCCCCCGAAAAAGTTAGATTTACAGCAAATTTTGTATGATTATTCCCCGCGGGCTTTGGCAGAATGAAATTAATTAAATTATATAAAGCAGAATTTTGTTCACAGTGGGGCATGCGAATAATTTTACATTTGTCGAATAAATCCTTCGGGACGTAACATCGTGGTAGAAGCACGCAACAAGGATCATGGGATGCAGAACAGCATCTCCTATCCCGTCACTCAACCGAAATAAATGGAGCTTGTGCATTTTCCAGCTTGTTCCATGAAACCTCAACGGTGTTGGATCACTGTTTCCGACCCCACTACTTCTTCCTCTCCCAACGTGTTAGTATCTATCTGTAATTTCCAAGCTTGCAACGAATTCCCAACTACACTGAGCTTCAACTTATTTCACGCCTCATTGCGAGAGTCCATCGCTCGTCCACATACGAAACATAGAAGTGGCCAGAGTCGCTTGGATACCTTGGACTCGAATAAAAATTCATGCCAGTGAGTTAGAAGAGTAATACTCAAGGGTTCCATAAAAGTTTTTGACAGGTGGGGGGATTGCTTCCCTGGACCACGACGAGAAAAAAAATGTCTCTTTGAAGGAGAATGCATTCATCTCACCGTTCACTTTGTTTGGTGCGCGCAAAGCGAGTTTGAGTTTCCGAGTTAAGGCTGAAAATTCTAGCATTAAAATCTCGTGCTAGAGAAACGACCGATAAACACAAAGAGTAGTAGAGGGTCAAAGGTATTCTCTGTGTCGCTCGCAACTATTGTTCGAAGCAATTTTTCTCCACGGGCCCTCTCGGTTTGTATTCAAAGTTCACAGGACCCACTGACTGTCTCTTGCCATCAGTCAAGCCGCTCGTAAAGTGGAAATCCCAAAGGTGGCTTTTAGTGCACCGTAAATATTTCGCGCCGCGATCACGGTCGATCAGATGCATCAGCTGCAACTGCTATTGCAACGATCGTTTGCTTCCGATGATAAAACGAACGGCTGCAGTCGAGCGAGTATAGGATAACGTTTATGCACGCTGGGAAATGGAGAGGCACACGCTGACAGGTTGCAGTCAACGTCCAAGACAGATCTTGCTTTAACAGCATTAATTCGTCACGGAAGCCCTTCGCGTGTCAATAGCTATTGGACACCTCCTATTGACGCTCGTGAAAGCACGCCGAATTATTAAACGACCCTCCGAGCAGTATGCTGTCATTTTGGCCACAGTTCCAGATCACAAAATCCATTTTCAATATTTTTCCCAGAATTGAGAAATCCCATTTACGCATTTTTTTTTTTTACTTTTTTTCTTTAACTAAACGTCGATAATCGGAGTTTGAATGAAATAAAATTTGAGCTGTGTGCTACAGTACACTTGACAGTAGGAACTCTCTATCGAACACTGTTATTCGAACCACACTGAAATTTCCTTCAAATTTAGCACATTTCTAGTGCTATCCGGAAAATGTCAATTTTTAGGTGATAAGGGCACTTTATACCTAACCAACGATTCAAAAATAGAGAGAATATTCCTGACAGCTAACATGGGTTTTCACCCAGTCATCGTCTATATCTCCACTATTCAACCATTGTTTTGCAGTTCTACCGCCATTAGCGGTGGATAGAGCACAGTACAAGTTGGGTTTCAATGTATCCATTTACCAGGGCACAAGTATGAATTAAATATGTGGCATGCCGGATACCAGCGAATAGGAGCAAGCCTGCCAGCTCGGATGATCCTTCCAAAAATAGAGACGTTTCCTTTTTTACTTCAGCCTCAGTATAACCAAGTGAAAATATTTATATTCGCGTAGTGTTTACAGCATACATTACCCACTATTTCGCTCCGTTTTGTGTAAAATATTGATAGAATAATCTTAGCAATTCAGCACCATAAAAAATGCAGTATTTAAAAAAATAATATTAAAGTTCAATCGATCATGACTCGAATTTCCCAAAAAGATCACTTTGAAACTGGACCGCAGGGAATTGAGTGCTCCGAAAATTTGTACAAACGAATATCTTTGTGCCACTGATAAAATGCACTTTACATAAGTGCAGAGATATACGTCTTGCGGTGCAAATTCCCCGGCCGAATTGCGCGAAGCCGCCGATATTTATAGGAGAATTATGCGAGAGCTTCCAGCTCGATATGCGAAACGAACGAGTTTTGGCCAGCCCACGCGCGCCCCATTCATATCCTCCGGTTGCACTAGAAAGCGTTCGCTTGGCCAATTTCGATACACGGTCATGGTCGAGCAGAAACTTCGCAAACTCGATATATTTAATGTCCATTCCCATGTATCTGCGCATCCGGAATTCCTGCATTCTTACAATCGAGCGACTCAATGTATGTATGTACATACTCGGTTTCTGTGGGAGGGCGAAACATGATAAATTCGCGAACGTCACGTTGACATCCTCGCGAAACTCTGCCATAGAACTTTATGGTAATAGAGGAGAAATTTCGACTAACGCGCGAAGCAGACGAAAATGGGACGCTCTTGAGAAAGAGTAAATTCGTTCGAAGGCGGTGAGTTGTAAACATCACAATGGAAAAATAAGATATATAAGCAAGCTTGCGAGAGAAATTCGTCTTCAACTTTCCGCCGGAAGAACTCATACATGCAATTTATCGCACGAGCTTGGAAATTCTCTCCCCTTATACAGTAAAGGTTTCGCGAAGGCTCGACGAAATTCTAAAAATAACGCGTGTAGACTGAAACTATAGGAAAGACTGTGGAATAAATCAGGGATCAAAAGTGGACATTTCTGTCGTCTATCTCTCGATCCGGATAACGCGAAAGTTCTTTGCACCCTGATCCTAGCGACGGTCCAACAAAAGGGAGACCCATTCCGAAACCACAGCTTCAAAAATGTATTGCGGGATCGGATTTTTCCGAAACTATTGTTGTTCGAATGAAAGCTCGGTTTCGGCGCTATGGGATTATCTGTGCAAGTTTGTAATTTCCGGTTCCCCGCAAAAGCGTTGGTATTTACCGTAGCGTTTTCGAGTAGCAATCCTAGATATCGGGTTACGCCCCTACCTCCGTGTGATAGAGTCCAAAGAGACCAGGGCACTGACACCCAATAGCGAATGAAAAATCTGACGAAACTCAATTTTCACCGAAACATCCCGAGTGCGGAACTATTTTACACGAGCGTAGGGCAATTTCCGTGCGATCTGCCGCCTCGAACGAGCCAATCAGAACGGAAGTTCCGGCCGTAAGAAAAATTGAAAGCCCTAGTTGCACCCGGCGGAAGAAGTCCGAAACAAATGGAGAACTCAAAAAAAGTTACTTCTTCAAACTATGCCGTCTTTTTTCAGGCCACGTTAGAAAAACTTTCGCACGACTTTCTACCCTGACTATCGCAAAGACTACAAAGCTGCTTCTCGCAATTTCCTCTTCATAGTCTTCAACTCGTCTACAATATCTTCCACGAAACGTAAGACTCTTCTTCTAGAATTCCGATCGTCAATAGATACAACTACGTTAACAGAACGATTCACGATTAACTGACAAAGTCAAAAGATTCTATTATTGACCGATCATCAATTCTAGCTGCAATCTGTGTTACAAAGTTCGAGCAAAAGAATTAAACAGGTTCTTGCAGGAATATTAAAGTGGTTCAGGAGTGAAACTTAGGAAACAATCCAGACGCGCATAGTTGCACGCACCGTCATGGCTCTGAACAAGAAATCGCAACCTCCCAACTGAAGACCCTTCTCGCGAGCCATTCTACCAGTATGTATCTCGGTAATCAAGAAGGAAGCCAGCGGACGATGGCGCAACTGGCATTAGCAAATCGTTGTTTCTGAATGTGTATCCCACCCTCTACCGCCACATTTACGATCCACTTTGGTCTACGAGTGCACGAACAGAAGCGAACTTTCTGCCGGCGCCATCCAGCCCTCCAGCCACTCCTAATGGCTTTACCGGCAAGGATATCCGGCGCCAAGTCATCCTCGGATAAATTCCAAGAGCTGGCTAATCTGCTGGCTCGGCATCGATGTTCGAAGAAAAAAACGAGACAGTTCGGAAGACGTGAAGAGAAAACAAGAGAGAGAGAGAGAGAGAGGGAGAGGGATGAGGGATAAAGAAAATAAGGAGCGCAAGATGCAATAGTGGCGAGCAAAGTCCGAGACTTTGGCGAAGTGAAGCACGTCAAAGCAAGTCTGGTCTCTCTAAAGGCGAATTCAGAACTACTTTCTGTTTAATTGTCCCTGTGGTGAATGCGATGGGCTGGGAAAGGCGATCGCACTCTACAGTAAGACGGATTTGCCAAGAGGAAACAGAAGAAGAAGCAGATTGTGCTAAGAAAGAACAAAGGGACTGAGAGAGATGCAAGCTCCTTCGGACTCTAGTACTCAGCAGTCTCCTTTGTACCGAACGAGTATCGAGGATTCGGAGCATTTGATAAGCTTGGAGTGATCCTGGAAATGCAGGCTAATCCAGGATACTTCCGGCAAACACCTCGGATTAATGCAAGTGACGGAAAGTTCTCGGCACGCTGCGAGTTTCGCAATAGTTGAAGGAGAGCATTTGGTGTACTGTCCGTTTCAATTATCCGCGTAAAATCTGTTTTCCCTAGGTTACAAACTCTCCACCGTTGCTTCCGCAAATTTATGCAACTTTTCCCTTCGCTCATACGAAGTGTCACTCAAATGAGGCTTGTCACCCGATAAAAATTTCCAATGGAACAGTATTCGTCATAGATCCATTAACGATTAGATATCAATGAGTATCGATAGCCATCGAAATACTGCAGAGGAATAATTGGAATTTAGCAAGAGCATAACTAACGAGAAAGTAACGTCACCTTTTTCTCTTTTTCTTTCCAACTCCCTCTTCCTCTCACCCTGGCCTAGCAGCGCAATCGACTACTAAATACTCGGGGTGAAACTGCTCTCTTCACCTCCGACCTTTAGACGTCGGGGTTCGACTATCCTCGCCGCATTTTTCACCAAGGATACTCCCGCGGCGCTATCGATACCAGCCAGAGCGTACTAATGCGGAGACATAATAAAACAATTAAGCTCCATTTGAAAAAGCCCGAGATGCAAAAACCCCGGAGGGATAAAAATAACTAAGGTGAGGGGTTAGGGTATTCGCGCACTCTCGTTCACGTGCTTCACGGATAAATAAAAGGAGAAGCACCAGCCGCAGCGACCAGCTGTGTGGAAGATACATCTAAGCCACATCGAACGCACTTCAATGAGAAGAAACGATCCCTTTGCCTTCGGAATAACGTCGCGGTATAAAACTACGCTCGATTTTCTCACGAGAAGTTTCATCCTTCCAAAGTTAGTCTCGTAATCAGACAACCAGGAAGAGAGTGGACCATGCTTCAATCGTACTGATGATCGAGTGCATCCGAGGATTCGCTTCATTATGCTTCTCTGGAGGATATCAAAGTGACCTGTGATGTGCACGCGACCGCAGAAGGGAGAGAGAAATAGGAAGAAAAGGATGGTATGATCGTCTACTGATTGCCATTGGCTCAAAGATCCCACCACGATCCAACCGATCCAGCTATGTACTCCTTTGAGAAGACACAGATATATATCCGTTGCGAATCCTCCGTTTCGCGTAAGACTAATTGTGCTAATGTACAGATGATTCCGTAACCGATATTCGCGAGTGAACCGATCCGAGAATCGAGTTTCGAGCGATAATGAACTACGGTTCTAGTAGCTGGATAAGTATCGATATTTCCTGAAACATGTTCTAATAATTATATCAGAGTGAGTGATTTAATTGCTACACTGGATGGCCATAAAAATATCATTTCAACCTGTGACGTGATAAGTGGCAATCGTGAGAGGGTAGACTCATCATCACGTAAACTGCATTTGCATTTGCATACGGTGGGACGTGCGTGAACGTGCGTTTGACACGGCAAACCTCGAAGCTCAGTCGATTGCAAAAGCGCATACCTGAACCAGCAATTATGCAGAGTAGTTCATCTTGCTAATAGGGACTTTGCTAAACATTTGTATCGAAGCGAAGGTAGAATATTGAAAACGCTACAAGAGATTCGTACAATGCAATAATCCGAGAGAGTGGGAATTTCCAAGAAAGAAGAGATCGAAGAGGAGACTTAAGAGCGAAGTGATTTTCACCGTTGACGTTCTATTTATCCTACAAGATGTCCAACAAGATGGTGTTTTTAGCGTAATCCGTGGCGCGCCTTTTCATAGAATTCCAGTGGCGGTTATTCGCGGGAGAAAAGATATATCCTGCTTTACCGCGGCCCAGCCTGGGATTTTGGAATCACGGGCGTAAAGCAGCGGTACGTCTCGCTCGGAGCAGGACTTTACATAACTAAACCCAGCCGATGGATTTACTCGAGGCTTATTCCCCACCCTGATCTCTAGCGCCGTATATATTCACGGCACGGTCGCAGAATAGAAAGAAAGGAAGAAGACCTCTCTCGACTTTCCTCTTCTTTCCTCTCCGCTCTTCTACTACGAGCGGTACCACGGCAGCAAGCCGGTCGTTCAGCCTGATCCGGATCTCTTGAGAATGCTTCAAAGTCGAACGGAATCGAATCTAGTCTCACTTCCAGCCCAGACCGCCTTCGCTTCCTCTCTATTTATCCTCCGCGATCGATTCCAGCAAGAGTTCTGATCGAACCGAACCCGATACAGAAGCTGCTGTCAATGAGAATCCTTAAAATTCTCGAGATCCTTTGGAGTCTCGAATCTCCAGGAAGAGTCTTATCGCTCGCGCCTTGGCCAACGTTGCGCAGAGAACCTAATTGATCTTCCGGCCGAGCTGATTCTGGACCGGACTCTTCGAGGAGTCAAGGATTTAATGCCACCACGATAGAAACCACATCCACTGCCTCAAAGGATCGACATTGACAAGGCCTCTCGAGTAGAAGTAAAAGCTGAAAAATTGGCCAACTCGCTTGGAAGTATAATTCACAGATAACCATTCGGTATAATCCGGGTCTAATCTAGATCTACGGAGTAACTCGAAGTCTAATCCGGCAAAAATCCCCTCGCGGCTGCTTGTACCGTGTAAGATCGCAAGGGATCCTTGATTTATAAAGAGCTCAACAAAATCTGAAATTAAAGTGGTTGCTCGCCTCGCAACAGATAGGATATACCTTCGCGGATAGGGAGCATACCGCTAAGGTTTAACCTACGCGTATCGAGGGTGTTGAATCCGAATGTTCGTTTCGCGAATTCCACTTGAAGATTATACGATTCTGGTAGGTCCTTCCGACCAGGAGTATTCGGCATCCTTAACGATTTTCTGTCGGGACACGTGCGGCGCGGGCGTGGCCCTCTTCCTCGGATTCCGGCCATTTGAATTTATCGTCCGATATGAGCAGCGTCGCACGCTTCGCCCTCCGACAATTGGTTACTCGTGGCACGGGCACCCGCGACGTGCTTGCCCAGCACGAGTCCGCAATTCCAAACTCCGTGATCAAAACTTAATATCTGCAGTTCTCTCTACCTCGCGGTTTCTCACCGCACGTTGCCTGTCTCATCGAAACCGAGTCGAGATTCCGCGGTATCCCACCAAGGGAAAAATATTCCTGCCACCTCAAGACCAAACTGTGTCATGCCCTTGCGCGAGTCAACGGTTTTCATTTCAATTTTGATCAGTCACGGAAAGCATCAGAGCTTGGCGAACTTTCAGCGAATCTACATGTTTATTCTCACGTGCTCGTATAGTTCAACGTAGTTCGCGGAAAACGTCAGCGCAATGAATAATTTATATGACGTGAGCGGGTGGCAGCGCGGGTAGATGGGAATGTTTAATATAAACGAACGATCGGGGTCCAGTAGCGATGAGCGAAGAAGGGTACGGGAGATGGTCCCGATGCAATATCGTTGGACATAGCCCCCCCCACCGCGATGTCGATAATCGCGGTGGTTGCAAGACTGCATTTAAAATTAACAGTGTCACACGGGTCTCCTGGGAACCTTGAAATATTTCGGCCGACAATACTGTTCCACGAGTGTGTCAAATATTTAGCGTCCGACGGGCGCCGATTAATACGAGAGTTCCATAGACCAAGCAGAGGCCATGGCCAGAGAGAGAACAACTGGGAGAGTATGGAAGGATCACCAGCAAGTTCATCGCAAATATTCCCTCGTGGAAAAAGTTTGCGGCTCCAAACACAGTCTCCCTCCTACCCCCTGACTGTGGCCTGAATACCCGATGCAAAACTTTCGCCGCATTTCTTCGCCTAATGCGCGCACCCTGAGAGTGGGGCAAGGGGAGACACCAAGAGGAATAAGGTCAGCCGTGGGATAGAGGCGAGGATAAAGCTGAGTTCCGCTGGATTGTCGAAAGCCTTAAGCCAAAAATCTCGTTCCCATCGGGAGACCTATCCTCTTTTCTCCGCAGTCTCCTTCCCATCTTTCGCACCCGTGCGGATTAAAATTCCACCGCAAGCGTAAAGTTTGCCAAATGGCCGGTGAATTCCAATTTTTTCACCTACAGAGCGCAAACAAATTCTTCATCCAGGGACAGGGTGTCGGGTCTCCTCTCGATTTAGAATCCCATCAAAATGCAAAAGACAGAAACGGAACCCTCCCAACTCTTTGACTCCGAATGTCAGCATTTTTTGTAGATATTACTTTTGAACGATATGCGAAACAATCAAAAATACTCTTCTCTAATTTCGACCTGAAACAACATCTATTAAAATGTGTACAGGTTTTTTTAATGTCCCACAACATGTATATCCCAGCGTGTTCTAAGCCAACTGCGCGCGCCTTCGAACAAAAGCAAAGTTCAATAACTCTTTTTACTTCGCGTACCAGCAGGATGGATTGCTTTCCGATCGCTGCTAGTGGCCCTTGCGGAAGCTCCAGAGCGACGCGACGTTTTTACTCCGTTCACTAAATCAGCAATCACGACGACGTCCTCCCTGAATTACTCCTCCCAACTCCTCTGGTATTACGCCAATACGATTTGGGTCTCGATCTAGCCGCACCGTTTTTCTCAAATGTTCGCATCGCGAATAAAGAAAAGGGAGGGAAAATCCCTCGCGTTCCCTCACTCTCGAAAAACGAAATGGATCAAAGGAAGGCATCAATAACTCCCCTGGTGATACGGCATACATCTTTAATATCCATTGCCTTCGGAGCCTCTAGAGTGGCGCACCGATTTCAATGGCCTTCCCGCACAAAACGGCAATACCCATTCTCTCGCGTTTCGCTCTTATTGCAATATTTTCCATCTCGCGGAAGAGCCTCGTTGCGTCGCGTCGCGACGCTCACCCTTTCCCTTTTCAAGTTCGTCCCATCGATCTTTGTACGAACAGCTTGAATGTCGCCGTTGAGCTTGCGCTTAATTCTTGCGCGGCAAAGTCGGAAGGAACAATTGGCTACGAGTACTAAAGAAGCAATTGAAGCATTTCAAAAAGATCGAATACCCCTTTTGCGATTTGAAGACTGAAGCATCCCTTGATTTCATCCCCCTCTGTCTGGAAGAAAGAGTCTGATTTGGAACACTGGAGCACGAAACAGAAGAGAGAATAACATAGACAGTGAAAGGAGGGGAGAGTAAAAGAAAAGGAGGTAAGTATCTTGACGAATCGATTCCAGCGTCAAAAAAAAAACAGAAAAAAAAACTAGTAGGTGGGACCCAGATCCGAGACGAGAAACCACTAAAGAAAACGAATGACTGAGCTCTGATAAAACTGACCCGCAGCTACGTCGAGGCAATAAAGATTTGCAATGGAAATGGGACCGACACGATTTCTCCTCGAGCAGCAGTAGTACCTTATCTGCTGGAGCATTGAATCCCTCGCAGTGACGCAGTCACACTCGGAAAGTATTAACCTTTGTATTCCGTTGCGTTGGCACCAGAGACGACATTATGATACCGATGAATCGATCACCTATTCTACTAGTATTCCCTCCTTCTAACTTGCCTCCTCGATAGCACGTCCCCTTCCGACAGCTGCTTTACTTGCGGTACCCTCTTTCCCTAGTTTTCTCTCAAGCCTCTATACAGCCCTCTTCCATTTTCATCTGCGAACCTAGGTGTACTCACCTTCAGGATGCATCGAACTCAATAATGTTTAATAGAAGCATTCTCTTCGGTTGCTCGATTGCTTCTCGAAGTCTGGGATCTATATGTATGTATATATAGTATAATGTACTACCCTAAAGATGAATCGATCAAGACCCTATTCCCCCGAGAGAGAATTACGGAGCATCTCATCTCCGCTTGTCTAAACCACGCTAGAAGCAGAAATTGGCGAGAAGATTCGACCTATCCAAGGATGATTAGATCCGCTGAATACTCAACCAAGCGAATGAAGCAGTCCTAAGTAAGCACATCCATGCTCGAATAAATGAAGCACACAACCGAAGAAGTATCAGATCTTATTTTCACGATGCTCGAGATACGATAAGGGATCCCAAGGTACGAGAGAGAATTTAAATAAGCGAGTAACGCGATAGAGATCGCAATGCTGCGGGCTTTCAGTCACGAGAGACTCGGCACCATAGACTTTCGTATATTAACATCTGCATGAAGTTTCCAGTCGTCTTTGCAAAGGCTCGTTGAAAGGGCCCCCGCGGAGAGTATCCCTTTTCTTCGTGCTCCTCGCGGCTCCGATCTCACGACAAACTTGGAAAGTGGGTGTGAACGTGGAAAAGGACACTCGAGGGTGAAAATAGAGGAAATACGCTGGATGATTTACGTCGTGGAAATTTCGAGCCCCTTTGCTGCCGTTGCACATCTTTCCTGAGAAGGATCATAAGATTTCTTCTCCACAACTTTCCTTACTATGCGCGCAACCAGTGCACTACCCACCTAAAATTCCATTCTCGAATCTTTAACCAACAGCTTTCGCACGGATTATGTATAATATAACGAACACCAACAAAATGAACCCTAAGAACATATAGATTCTCTGATTTTGTATTCGCAAATGCACCAGGACAATTTATGGAGCAAGCGGAAAAATTCATTGTGAATTCAGCAGTCGAATCGTCGCGTGAAATCAATACTAATTAAGTCGACTTGGGGGGGAGGCCCGAGTGGCTAAGTATTCAGAGTACGCGCTACCAGCGGCCAACCCAAAGCCTGGGAATTGGCGGGCTGGAGTCAGGCGAATGATAAGAGCGAAGAGATCCCGAAACCAAAAGAGAGGAATAGAGATAGAGAAGGAGAGTGAAAGCGGATTTATCATGGTGCACAAGAGTGGAATAAGCCATAGCTGCTGTTCAGATCGAAGCGTAGAATCCTGTCGGAAAGTGCCGCCAGCGAAGAAATCTTCCGGAAAAAGTTAATCGGAACTTCTGAGACACGAGACTCTCTTAAACTCCCTACTCGAATGCTCAACTGAATTATTGAAGAGAGAAGGATTGTGTAGCCTAGATTCGACTGAATCGAGAGTAGTACGCGAAAGAGTGAATCCGATAAGGAGCACAAGGAAGAAGGTGCCCTCGCTCGAAAAATTTCAACTTACCGGATTACAGCTACGTTAGCATCGTTTGCTTGCTCAGCGTCTCCGAAAACGTAGATTAAAGCTACTTGACGATAATTGCGGAGCACGGTGGTCCGGTGCAAGAAAGCTACATGGAAAATTGGGAACAAAGCGCAGAAGAAAATAGAGAGAGAGAGAGAGAGAGAGAGAGAGAGAAAGAGTCAAAGGAAAAGCAATAGACTGGCGACAAAAGATAGCGTCAGACGAAGCACCGTGTTCAGTCAGTGAAAAGACGAGCGACGTTGAGGCTGCTGCCTCGTCGGACCCGTGATCGCCTTATTCTACTTCCTTCATCAAGAAAGGCCTGCGCTCCTGGGATCTCCTTCCAGTGAAGTTCGAACCTCTAAGACACCCGGTTTGTGAATTATTCAGAAGCTTAATGGAGGAATAATACCTTGGCCGCGGACGAAGCGTCAGAACGATTAGAATCCATTTTGCTCTGTCAGGCTTCATGGTGGTTTTCTTGCCTACCTGAGAACATTGGCCAATCGACCGTTACCTTAATCGTCGTCCACGAAATACCCTATTGCAATTCAATGCATTAACATCGATTGAACCAAATGCATAAAATAAAGCTCGAATGATAAAACCACTTGATTCTGCTTAATACCGTGCAGTATTATTCTATAGAAATAACGCAGGAAATCGTGATAGCGATCTCAATACCACAGAGTCGAAATTAAAAATCAATTTAATCTGCCGTGACAATAGTACTTCCAGGAGAAATTAAAAAAAGAAGTTACTTTAGAGATAGTATTGTATCGTATACGGCATCGTATTCGCAGTTCAATTTTCCCTGTTATATCTTGATCTCACGTCAATCGTTGTTAAGCACCGATATCCAATCCTCTTGGATTTCCCCACTGTCGTGCTGGATACCTCTGTGTCAAAGGCCAGTTAAATTGTCTGTGACGATGCGTACGGGTATGGAGTGCAGGATAGTGCGCATTCCTATTGTGTCGAAACAAGGGCGCACAAGAGCGTTAGAATGGGTGGCGACTATACGCATGATCTAACGAAGTGCCTCGCGGGACCTACACATCAACCGGCTGCAAATGGACCGAAGAGCTCCTACGGTGTGCTGTTCCTCTGAGGGACGATCCCCGCATCTACTTTATGCAACCAGAGTTAATTCACGAGCGAGTGCAACTACGGTATAAACCAGTCCTCTTTGATACTGGGAAGAATTGCTGCTATGGCAACGCGATCCACTTGGAAATCGCGTCTAACGTAACAACTATTATTTCTACTGCTGAAAACCAAGTGAATCAGATCGCACAAATTCATAAGACTTGCGTAATATGTAACGTAAATTGATTTATATAACGAAATAGGAAAAACTTCTCGAGATGGTTTTCGATCGATTTGCACTTATCGTAATGATGAAAAATTCGATAATACATGTATCGTAAGATACACAATGTATGTAGCAAAGGCTGTAACATCGTCTGTGTTGTTGCACGATGTTCTAGATAGTTACTACACAACCCCGTACTATGTTCTAACACTGTTGACCTATTCGAAGCTGACTCTCCTGACCGCGGAAGATAATCCGGGTGCGATGCGTTAATCAAGAAAAGCCGTATTCGGCTCGTCAGAGTTCGAGAGCTTCGAGTGAAATTAATTTCCCCTGAAAAGCGTCAGATCCGAGAGAACGAACGAGAAAGAGAAATAAGGGAAAAGCGAGTGGCCCTCTTATTTTGTATTTGGATTAGAGAAATTCATCTGAAAGTTCGAGCGAGTAAATAATCGATAGCCGCAATAACGTAGACACTCGATATAAAGTTTGATTGGCACAGGACCGGAAGATCTCTCGAGCCTTTTTACCCGTATTTTGCAAACTGAACGCAACTGAATTCTTTCCTGAAACCCATGAAAGTTTCGCAAGTGGCAGAACTCGTCGTATCTCGGATATTGTTCAATTTTAACGAGGAGAAATTAAATATTTACTTCTGTCGGTCGTCGTCGAAGAAAGGAAATTTCTCCATGACCGAGAGAGGAGAATACGTACATACGTATGTATACCGTGGTATGTATGTACATGTATGTATGGAAAGACAGGGTAGATACCAGTGAAGAAAGTAAGGATGGTGCAGAATCTATTTATACATAGCCAATACTTTGACGGCAGCACTTACCCCCCACCGGGTGGCGCCAAGGGACGCGACACCATCGCGGAGAAAGATGGATCGTTTGCCCAATAAACTAAAAACACGGAAGTCTTCACTCACTTTAACGCTGCCGGTATATATATGTACTTTGCATACTTTCTGGGCCACGAGGCTAGTAGATATTACGGGTGATGCGACGCGGAACATCAACAAACTCCTTGTAACGCGTAGCGTCACCGGGTTTACTGTTCAACGTTCGACGTTTCACCGGCAGGAAATGCCAAAAGTCCGATACTTCGAACTGCTCTGAATTTTCCATGCTTACCCGGCTTGAATTTTGATCGTGGAATTCTGCAAATAAGGTCAGAAGAATCCGTAGCTTGTCGGTGAAGTTTTGCGGCGAATCGGTAGGTTGAGCATTTTCTCGGTAAAAGGTTCCCGTTCTTCAAAGTCTGCACACGTTTTCACGACAGTAAGGCTTAATTACCTCGTTACCACAGGCATACAGCGTGGGGTGGTTCCTGTCGGACTGTCCGTGTCCATGAGGACTAGCTCTCTCCCTTCGTTGCCGGCCGAGGGAAACCGAGGAAGAGAGAAAGGGCTCGAAACGGTCCCGTGACCGAGATTAAACAGTTGCCTTTTTCGAGAAAACGAGGGTAACGACGAAAAAGCACCAGGAATCCCAGACAAACTCATGGCGCACCTGTTCGTCCTATATAATCATCCGGCACCCTCTTCCTGACATTCCGTTCCTCTCCCTCTCTCTTTCTCTTGCTTAATTAGTCTTCGCTACCATTGTTTCCCGTTCGCTTCGCCTGCCAACTGACTGACAGTTTCTGCGAAAAACCCATAGTCCGCCTTTGCCTACGGCGACAATACCGATTACCGAGGTTCTATACCAACGCGAGTAATTTCCTCCAACAAGACGAATTAGTCGTCCTTGACCGTGCCGGCGTAGTAGATCGTGGCTAAGCAAACTAGCCTAAAGGATTATGTCAATCCGCTGATCAGGACACGAAAGTACACAATAGACTATCCACAAACTAACCAGAATAAGTTGTAGTCAAGCGGTCATTAGGTGATAGGAATAGTGTTTCACAGAGGTTATATCGAAATTCGAATCGCAAACCTACGGTGCAAGGTGTATTTCTGCGCGATAGGTTCACGATTTATGTCCTTAGTTCGACCTGAATCAGAATATGTCGAGCGTAAAGTGTTCGAGCATGCTCAAAGTCTATAGCTCGTGTTACGGCGCGTGTTCTGACACTTAAAGCGGAGGTAATACGCTGGCAAGGGTGGGAGCCAACATTGGCAAACATTTTCGACGGTCTGATTAAGCCGATAGCACGCTCGTCAATAGGTAAGATAATAATGAGGCAATTAAGCGTGAAAAAGAGATAGAAAGTACACGTTGCTGGGAAGAATGACCCAGGAGAAAGAAGCAATAGCCCGTGAAATGGGACGATAGAGCCTGGTACCATCGACTTGCTCGTGAGAATACGTTTTTAAATTGGAAGTCGCGACATGTTCGAACGATTACTCTTGATTCTCCCAGGCCGAATGTCTTTTGTTACGGTGTACACGCCACTGCACCGGTTTCACGTACCTTCTCGCGGAACAGCCCGTGACAGTCACGCGCGGAAGCACCGGACTAAATTGAGTATGGAGCTTCTACAGGTGCGGGGATTATGGTAATGCGAGATTACCTCATGTTTAAATGGAATCTAGCTCCACCGGCACGACACTGATTTCCTATTAATATCTAAACTCTCCGGACCCCGTCTCGTGTACCCCTCTCTAAACCCCGATTCTAAGGCAATCCACTTAGCCAGAACTCTCGCGATATGATCGAGCTAAGTTGAAAATGTACACGACTCGACACCTAAATCCTATGAAAATTAATATCCTCCCTGGTAGACTATATAACCTGTGTATTTTATGGAACATCTGCAATTCAATAGAATTCTCCTTCCGATACCTACAGCTGGCGACTAAATATCGTTGTTTCTTGCAGTTTCCTTTCAAGATCATCGATTACTCAACATTCAATATCATTGAAAAATTAGACAGAATTCGTATAATCCAATCTAAATTGTAAAAGTTCCTAAGAAGTGACGAGAATTTATGTAGAAAATGGTGTCTGGCCTTGCTAGAATAATTTCCTTCGTGTCCCTTCAATCACGAAAGCGAAGCTTAATGGCCACCTTGCAGCCACCCATGTGTATGCACCGCGAGAGATTCTCACACGCGCCGCACAGTGAAGTTGCGCGCCATATCATTCGCCTCCTCGCACTCCTGTTTCTTCTCTCTATCTCTCCTCTTAGTGCCTCTACGTCACGGCGACACATTACGCCGCGACAAAATGAAATTTCGCCCTTACGATGAATGTCTCTCGCAAAACTCGGCCGCCAACGTATGTATATGTGGCTCTGGCGCTCCGGCACATACCCACGAATGCCACCCACCCCCCTTTACTCCCTCAACCGGTAGGAGCCAATTTGCATGGAGGATTTAATTGAAAAATGTGACGGCTCGCCGAGCTTAAGCCGCAAAAAACCCCGGGAAATTTTTTAACTGGCGACGACGCGTCGGCCAACGATTCGCCAATTAGACACGATCGGAAGGATCTTTGAGAAACGATTTTAGAATGAAACTCTTCAAGTCAGAACTTTGATTGGCTGGGCGGATTTATGATCGTTTTATATGGTAGAATTTATCTTATTTTTCAGATGGAATTATTTAAGTAGATGGAGGAGAAAAACTTAGGACACTCCAGTCTTCATTTATCTCATAAATTGGAAACAAGGCAAGGATTCTGTAGCTTGACTTAGAAATCCAGATGTCCATTGCTACTCGAGTTTCATTACTAAATCGACGACTGACCCGTCGGCTTATGTTAGCTAAAAAATCCCATAGAAAATAAAAGCGCAAATATTTCCCTCGACATCCGGGCGGAAATAAAGCGAAGGATTGTTCCGATGCCGGCTTCTAGGAATCCACGTAATTCCTGGAATCCCAGCTGAGTCGAAAGCATTGCCAGAAGAATTTAATATCGGCACATATCACTAAACACCAGGCGTGCTATAACTGTCATCAAGCCTCTGTTGCGTTCCAATACGCATTGCGCTCTTATCCCCAGCTTTTTCATTCCATTTGCAATTAGAGATCCGAATTTTTAATGTCACTTTAGCGTTTAAGCTACATTTATCGTAAGATAATATTCCAACAGCTTGAAATCCATATTACAGTTTAAGTAACAAACAATTAAGATGCTTTTACCACTACTAGACTTCCATTCCACCTGCATCTTAAAAACAATGAGATTCGCCGATCGCAAACCGGGTGCCAGCATCGACGAGAATTAATATTCATCTCAAGAGTCGTGCAAACGAAAAGAACCTGCTGAAAGCGAGCCTCTTTTAGCTGGTACGAGCCCAGCACTTTCCCGAATGAATTCGATTCAGTGCGTAGAAAGAGAAAGAGAGATTCGAGGGCTAAGCTCTTCGCTCAGAAAGCCGAGTAACAGAAAGAGAGAGTGAGAGGAGCAAGCTGGCAAGTGTGAGATCGCTCGCCATTCGAGGGTCCCGGAGAAAAATTGTGCTCTTAAAGCAAACGAGAAGCATAGTCACCCGAGTCACCGACGTGGAACACAAGCCCAGTGTGTCCTTTTCTCCCCCCCCCGCCCCCAACTCCTTCTTAACATCTTCTGCTATTTCTTTCCTTTTACACCCTTTTCCTTTTTTCTCCATCCTTCTTCTTCTCTCTTACTCTCTTGACCTTCTTCGGCACCTGCAAATTCCTGCAGCTTTTTGTAAATATTCTAATCAGAGGGATGTGAACAAATGAGGACCACTTTCGAAGATTTTGTTGGAGTGGAGTGAATTTCTTGGGACGAGTTTGGGAGAAAAAAAAGCATTGACAGCGTATGAAATAATGCTCTACTCCGAGAAAAAGCTTCCTCTTCAGGCAAACGGAGCAGCATAGACCTTGCAGTTACTCACTGACTCTGAACGAGTACTGGTCCTCGTGCTTCGATATTCAGCGACGAAGCACATCCTCCATCTACTCCACCTCCTTCTCTTCTTCGCCGATCATACGAACGGTCTTCTAGCATGCTCCAGACTCTTCCTTTGATCCTATGCTATTTTACATTGTCGCACTCCCATTTGCACGGTAACACGAGTGTGAGCGAGTGGTCCTTTACGCAGGACAGATTTTTTTCCATTTCCATTTACTAACCGTTACCTTTTCCCAAGTACGTCTTCTTCTTACGTGCTTTGTGAATAACGTGACCGTATAAGCACAGCTACTCTGTATGTATCCGTGCCACTCTATATTTTAATATACAAACTTGCATTTTAATTTCTCTACGAACCAGAGACCTTCTGTGAGCATGCTAATAAATCCGACCTTGATGAGTTGAAAAAATTACTCTACAAGCGCACAAGAGTAGGCACTGCTGCAAATGCTTACACGAGAGTCAGAAAAAATGTGATCGAGAAACAAGAAGCGTGAAGGTTAATTCGTTAATTAAGTCCCCCACTAGGTCGTGGATTTGGAGACCCGTGAATCTCCCGGAAAATCTATTTGGAAGAAGGTAAAAATTCCAAGCTACAAATACAAAAAAATATTGTCAATTCAGTGGAGTAGGTCTGTGGGAGGCAGCTCCCGATATTCGAATAATCAGAATAAAATAAGGTCAGAGGCGAACAAGATGCGGAAATCGAAAATCAGGAAATAATATGGACAAAGTGGAATAAGATTGTGGGTGGTGTGGTTTGATTCGAGCGTCGGAGAAGTTCGATAGAAAAGAGGAAATGAAGAGGGACAAGGGTCGAAAAGCAAGAGGGCACGCAAGACTGGAAACCGACAGGAGGAGGCTTGGCTTTATAAATTCTCCGCGTGTTTTAATCCCTCCGTAAGCCGTCCAGTTGTGTCAGAGCTTTCACTAAATTAAGGGATTTCCGAGCAGTCGGTGCTATGCGCTTCCTCGGGGTGCCTATGTACGTATATTCGCGCGCCTTCCCATCCCCTATAGCACCATCTGCATCTATACGTTATGCAGCCTCCACGATGTTCGGCCTGATCGTTTATAAACGGATTTTCAGATAATGCCAGCTGCTTCTCGCATCTGCAACGAACACTAGATACGACTACGCTCGAACTAGGGCTATAAATTTGAATACTCTTATATTCCGAATTGTATACTTGTATTATATTTTCTAGAATACGCATATGCAACGATATTTTCCACCGGAAGTTGTATTTCTTAAAAATATTCTTCATTGTGTATAGGTAGGAAAAAATATATATTGCGAAACAAACTGAACGTTTCAAAGTTGGAATCTCACAGAGCCCGGTTGTTCGCGTAACTGAGCCACCTGATAGGATTTTGCAACTGATAAGAAATACGAATCCCACTCGAGCGAAATTCGCGTGTATACGTTTGCACAATTCCATAAAAGTCCTCAGCATTTCGTCACACCGACCATCCGGTCCAGCTCCCACCTCCCGTCCGATCCAGCGCTGTAGATTTCATCCCCGGATTATTGATAACAAAGTTTGCTCAATTCATAGGCCCCACATAAATGCTGGCAAATCTATCTGATGGGAAGTCGCTCAAATTTTATCGTGCGACCAGGAAAATGAAATTTATCGGTGAAATAACAGAAATTTCGAAATAAATCCCATCCCTCGCATTACTATCGACGATTATATCCCTCGTATTCTCGGCTCGCGATAAAACTTCAATTTTTCCCTGTGAACCGAGTCGTAATCCAAACGCGCGAAAACACGTGTCCAAGCTCCCTTCGCCCATCAGCTTCGCGTGTCTTATTTACCAGCACCCCAAAGAAAAAGAGAAGAAGAGGAAAAAAAAAAGACCAACGACAGACTTAAAGCCAGAGACAAAAGTTTGAACGAGGGTGACCCAATTCCAGGGGCGATCTCGTGGGCTCTCGTGCGTGCTAGCTTTGCGAATAAGGAATAACAACGACTTTCGCCATTAAGCCCTTCGCGGCGAGTACAAACGATCTTCGCCCGAAGAAGCTGCCGAGACGTCTATCCGCCCCAGGAAACACCGGAAAAGGGGAAAAGGAATCACAGACTACCGAGAAGAACAGAAAAATCGATAAGAATGGAAAAAAAGCTGAGTCGCCAAAAAGGAAATAAACAGATATGATGGGATCCCTTAAGAGTGTTTCAAGACACTAAGGACAAGAAAAAAAGCTTTGATCACGAGGCGTGAGCTGGATACACGACCGTGGAGCTTGTTAGTCTTATGCAAGCTACGAACAGAGTGTTGGAGTGTAGAATGTCCCTGTCTGCTTTCGAGACAGAAGAAATAAAGAAGAGAAAGGGGCGAGCTAGAAAACAAGCGAGAAAGAGAAAACAGGACAGATAAAAGGAAGGCGAACGTTGGCTAGGGGATAGGTTGGGAGGGAGGAAGGGTCGCGAAGAGAGAAAAAAACGCAAGTACTTCACATTCTCAGAACGTGGTACTCTACGCTAAAAGGGGGTAAACACGCGCTCTCGTGCTTAGTAGAGCAAAAATTGCAGCGTGCAGTACGATCCGCCTACTTTTCTGAAGCTCTCGCTATACTTCCTCCACCCTAGCTCTCTCTTTCTTTCTCGTTCTCTCTACCCTCCCCCTCCCCCTCAAGTTTGGGACTAAATGGAGAGGAGTCTGTGAAAAATTGTACCGGACAACGTTTTGTCTATTTATGCTTTATCTTCTTGCCACTGTACGTTTTCTTTGGTCTCAAGCTATTACCAAAGTGTCCGCGTATATTAATTTCTCAGAAACACATTCATTCTAACTACTTAATCAGAAATTAAAATTTTGAAATTACTAAAATGAAAAGGTGCGAGAATAGTGAGTCACAATTTGACCACAATTCTGCGAGTATCACGAGCAAAGAGAATTTTAGCTGACGAATGGATTGCTCTGGCAAAGATAATGTTCCTCTTTTCGCGGTCCAAGCGATACTTAGCTGGTGCTCTTGCTACTTTTCCACCCCCATTCTCTAACAGCCTTTATCTCGCGTGAAACGACCCGACGGATTTTTAGGGAAGCTCAAGCCACAGGAAAAAGCGTCGCGTGTAGCTTGACACTTTAAGGACCACACGGAAGTCGCGTTACGTACCGGGCCACTGCTTCTCTCTTTCTACTTTGGTGCCAAAAAGCACCGGAGGATAATTGGTACCCGACTGGAAGTAACAGTTGCTCTGTGAGCCTCTGCTCACAAGCACTTGCATTCTCTTGGCGTATCTCTTTTTTTTTCGGCGAACCCGGGCGGTTTAATTACGACGCTTTAATTACGGTACGACTGTGGCATCGCGCGCAGTGCCAAGTATCTGCCAGAAAATTGGTATCTCACCGACCGAAACCACCTCGCAAGGATTCTTAGGACGCTACCGCGCCGGACTCCAAGTGGACATTAACGTGAAGAAATTCTAAAGGAAAATTGGCAAAGAGAAGAACACCCTGAAGTGCGTTCTTTGAAGTAGTAATTGCACCCCGGACGCGTATTCTTTTTAAAGCCTGATAACTACTCTTCTTTCTTACTGCCAGCTACAGTGAGGAACTTAGCACCATTATTGTAAAGCGAGAAAATCCTTCGCAACTCCGTAAACACGTTTCCGAAGAAATATTTTATGAGAGTGACTGTTAAAAGAAAATGCAATACAATATAATGTAACGAGTAAAATAATCGATGCGACTTCGAAAGAAACAAAAACACTGCTTTCAAATATTCAGTTTTATCTCGCTCGTTTATTTTGCACGTATCGGAATAAAAAGTAATCTGCTAATTACCAGGGTAGCTCAGTGGTATTTTCCCAGAAGCAATGCCTCTTGTTGCTGGTTATTTTACAGCATCCTAGTGCATATATGTTAATATTTTTATAATTCGTATATAACTCACTAGTCTATATTGCAGCGAACGAACCCACCTCCCAACGGAATTCTGTTCTTTTTTTTCTTGCATCCCCCGTTTCATAGCGTTTAGCGAAAATACTCTGGTAACGTATAATTCACGGTATAATAGAGTGATATTCCGAATATAAAATCGAGTAGCAGGTAAAACACGCGGTAAGATGCAAATTGAATTCCCTTTTGGAAATTGAGTGTTTGTTAAGCTTAATTGGCGAAAATCAATTCGATCGGATTTTACCACCAGTAAAATCCTGCGTTTTCCACTGGTTTCTTATCGAATATATTTACATTCGTCGATTTTTGCCAGCAGGTAATAAAATTGTTGAAAAAAGACTAGCGTAGCAGCTAACACTGAAATGCTTTCAGAAGTCAATGCAGTCGAGTGCAGCTTGCAGCTATTATCCAGACGAACTCATAGTCCAAGTTGGACAAGTATTAAATCACGTTCAGAGTTAACAAAGCAAGTGCAGACTATCGGTGAACAGAGTGCGTATCTCTCTCGAAAGCTAGTCACAAAAGTTCGAATAAGGTGATTGACGTCCACGAAGCACGCAAAATCTCCTCAATAAACTCATCAAACGCATTCCCCACAGTGCACGCGATCTTAAATTACCCGGATGCTATCGATCCCATTAACAAAATGATCCAAGTTCTCCAAGAGGCATGAAACTTCCAAAATTCGAGAGTGCAATAAGGGACGTGGCAAGAGAATGGTGAATTTCTTGTCTGGTGGACGAGTTATTTGCGAACCGATGCATCTAAGTTACTCCGTGATGCGAAGGGCTGCTGCAAATGTACGCGCTCTTTCGAATAGGGCAGGAACCCGTCAACGCCACTTCACGAGCAATTTCGTTTCCAGTCGCGGAAAATTTATGCAAATCACCGCGAATGCCATGCGGCTGGAACCGCACACGTGTGAATGAGAGCTAGCGAAGCAGAGCAAGAGAAAGAGGTGAAGAGAGAGAGAGAGAGTGGGTGGGAACCCTACTATTCGCGCGAACATGCAATTTCACCTGGACAAGAAATCGTTGGTTTCGCTGGCAGCAGCTCTCCGCTTCAAGTTATCGGGAAAATTTGCGGCAGCCGTTACCTCCTCCGAGTTATGATCACTCACGCGACATTTCTCCCTTGGATAATCTTCACTACCGCGAACTTGAATGGATAACCGATGCTGTATTGATGTACCTTCAAAATTACGCGCGACAGTCAAGGAATATTTATGATCCATAAAATCGATTGATAAGGAGTACAAATACAGAACGGGGACTTAAATTCCATTATGAATACCTGCCGGCAATAACCTTCGAGGAAATCCAATAACGTTCTCTGCCCCCTGGGTGCTCATGCTCTTCGATATTCAAACTCGCGGATTTCCGAATGATTCACGGCAGATACTAATTCGATGATCGAAGAAGACAGCTTCACGGTAAATGTGAATGAGTAACGAGGCAGAAGTAGAAATTGGATGAGAGGAGTTACTTAACGACCGGCAGAGTTGTTTTACTGTTTCCAGAAATAGAGAGAAACTGCTACGTTTATCCCTTGGACCTGGGAGAGGAGATGGATAGCCAAGAAGATAGATAAATTCGGATAGTCCGACGAGTCAGGAAAATGAAATATAATAAATCCTAAAACAGTTTTAGGACGAAAGAAAAATCGCAAAGTTACGTTCAGCAGTCGCTCGAGTGAATTGTTCATCCGAAGCTTGTCTTATTTAAATTTCGGATTAAATTGAATAAAGGGAGAATTAATTAGCCGAGCGTTAAGATGCTCCCATAGAATGAACCTAAAAATACATCTCTATGCAAACGGACCAGGCAGACAGTGGCCGCACAAATGGAATTTTCTACGCGCAATCTGATGGACTTTTAATTATTTAATCTGCGTGAATAATAGTGTTGGAGAATTCATAAATTTTCAATTCGCGGGCCTTTGTCGGCAAGCGATTCGCCGATTTAGGTCGAATTTAAAGCGGGACGCGGGGGTGCGCGTGAGTTCCGAGGGTCAAAGATCACGGTGATACCGTGACGCAAGCCGGGATCTGCCTCTGACAGGTATGGAAATGCAGGCGATGCCCCGCAAATTGCTTCTTCCACTTTAAATCCGATGCGCTGTCATCCGGCGGTTATCAAATTCGCGAACGGGTGCGCGAGTGCGATTACCCACGACCCCTCGATTTTCAGAGAAGTTCGTCAGGAAAGTACCGATAGCATTAGTACTACGAATCCCTTTGTGGATTATCAGTATTCAAATATAATACTCTTTGCCCCATTCACTATCCTTTCTACTGCTGAATTCAGCTGGATAAAATTTCTTTTTTTCCAAACGATCGCGAAAGCCCACATAACGTCAATCAACAATAAAAGTATAAATAAGTAATACAATAGCTCAGGATGATTCACTGAACGACTCTTTTTCACTCAAAAGTGATTGTTCAAAAGAAATAGTAAATACATTTAACTGTAATTGAATCCAGAGTCAATTTAATTCTATTAAATTTTCTGAACTAAATGTGCAAGCACATTTCACTTCCCGAGTATATGTACACGTTTTTAAAAAATTCACTGACGTTATGCGCTGACGGAAGCAGATACATCTTAATCTATGCAAGTTCTAGTGTTAACACGATGCTCAAAACTGTTAACACGTTCCCAGTAAAGTGGCCTGTGCATTATCTCTCACGCGACATTCTTCTGCATCCTGTTGTCTCAACGGCAAGCTCTTAAGCGCCTGTAAACGACTATGAATGTATAATTCGAGAATCGAGCAAGAGAAGAAGAGGATGGCGCATGCGACCGCGCGTTGTGGGAATAGCACAGAAAATTAATTCGGGGGATGGATGCACGCGCAGGCGAGCGAGCACGATAATTATAGTGACGCGATAAATTAATTCGCTTTCTTGCTGGTGGTAACCTGGTGGCATAGCAGGGTGCATGGGCCAGCCGAAATTTGCATTATCGGAAGAGAAATATTCGCGGAGCAGTGCCTCGGAGAGAATGGAGATGGTTACGATTAGTGTTATGACCCTGATTACACAGTCCACGAGGAGGGCGTGACTTTTGACGTCACTAGGGAGAAAGAATCACAGTTTGCTCGAACAAGAAAAAGGAACGAAGAGAAAGAAAGAGAAAAAGATAGAAAGCGGGGAGAATGAGAGTGAGAGAACGCGAGTTGGCTAACGGTGCCTTTGAGAAGAAATCCCCCTCGGATTTCTACCGACAGTTTTAAAACCCTTTAAGACGTCCAATTAAGACACACCAACTGCCAACTCGTATTTGTACGGCACTTTGCATTATGGAGCAAAAACTTTCAAAGAAAATAATTATCCCAACTACCATTACGCTTATTACCCCGCGAGATGCATCACGCTTGATCAGTAAGCGAAATCGAGGGGAAAACTTCGAAGAATACTACGAAAAGCGAAGTTGACTATATGCAAGGTTTCATGAAGTTCCTCTCGCATTTTCTACGAGTACCCACGGCTGCTTTTCGCCTCTTGTATTCATTCTCCCGCTCGAAGCTCGTGTGTTTGTATAGCATAAATGTACGGCTGATTTAAGAGGGAACGCGAAGAGCAGAGGTCGGACAAACAGAGCGGACACGGAGAGGATACTGAACGGAAACTGAACGGGCACGAGGAATTCTGCACGAGAAATCTTAAGATGCACCAAGTCTCTTTTTCCCTCTCTTCCCACTTGTACACTTCACGTTCGTTGCTTCCCTCATGGATCTTTTTGTCCGTGGTTCCGTCATTCTCATCTTTCCACTCGCTCTCTCTTTCTATTTTTCTTTTTCGAATTTTACCCACGAATACTTTTACCGTTCCCTCGAACAAAATCGAATCTTGCGCAATCGAAAAATAGAATCCTGTGACTTGGTTGTTTTGTTTCTTTTAGATTTTTGGGCAAAAATGTATCGCAATGTCGGAAGGAATAAGTTTCGAAGTATTAAAGATCGGATATCGGACAACACGGAAATTGTAGATTGATCCTATCAAAGTAAATTCATCACGAAAGCAAACCAGTGTTTTGCAAGAGAACATAAAACTGATTTAACGCGAACTCTATCCAGAATAGGACGATGGAAAATCGACAACGAAATTCGATGATATCCTACGCGCGAGTGTTTCTTTCTCTTGAAAATCTGATTTTTGTTCAGGTGACTGCAATCTATCGGACAAAGTGGCAGAACTTCTGTTCAGTCGGAGAAGGTTCTTTGCTAGACACAATGCGCCGAGAAATCAAGATAAAAGGGCTCTTGTCAGTAGTTACAGGTTGGCACAAGTTAATTGAGTTACGTGAAAAACACTTTGCAAACGTATCTCCGACAAATAGTACTAACTTAATTACATTGTCCAATTAGAGTAATATAAACCGGCGAACTATTTCAACCGCCATTCGACCACAGCAATTAGTGCGCGATATTTGAATCAGACTATAATCGAATATAATAATGTGAGTAACGCGAAACAAAATCAAATTAATCAAATTAATCAAATTACAATTGATCCAAAGGGAGTAATTACTGCGAATTCAGTACCAATTTGTTAGGATTGATCAATAAAATACTGAAGCAAATAGAAAACTGGATAGGAACAGAAGTTCCTAACTCGCAAGGTACGTAATTCAACGCAAATCAAGTTTGCCACGTATACTTATGTGCGGCTCACTAACTTGCCAAAATAATATTTGCATCGCGACCATGATTTCACGAAAAGCCAATGCAAGATGCCTTGGGTTGAAATCTCGTTAGACAGTCGAAAGTAAACAGAGCATTGCACGAACTTGCAAGTGACTTCGCCAGAAGTAGCAGGGCCAACTAAGGATAACGAAATAAAGTTACTGCGAAAATCAGAGCGAACTGAAAAGCTCAGCAAATGGGTTTCTTCGCAGAGAAATTATCCACGAGATAGTTCAGGAAGGATGAAGTAACCAAAGAGAGAAAGAGAGAAATAACGTTACAGCTGTCGCACGGGCCTTTTTTCGCCAAGTCAAGAGCAGACCTTGGTCGTTAACATTTTCAATGCATAGCCCATTTAAAGTAACCACGGCTTTTATACTCGTATATAATCTCCTCTTGCTCTCTTCTCCTACTTTTCTCTTTCCAACCCCTTTGCAATTCTCCGGGCCTTGTCGTAATTGGAATTAGTGGACCGGCCATTAATGTGCAGGAAGTGCAACAATATAATCGCGCATCGTTAAATAATTTAGCTTCATTAGCGGCGGCCATCCAAACGCCTCCGTCACTCGGAAGAATCGATGAATTTCTCGTTGAACGCACAATATCTCGCGCTTCCGCTTCTACCAGCCGAACGTGTGATGCTTTAAAAACATTTTAACGATGCATTATATTGAAAGAGAGAGAGAGAGAGAGAGAGAGAGAGCCCATCGCGCGATACAAACGATGAGTCTGGTTTAATTGAATGTATATAAAAATATGTGAGCGATGAAACGCGAATCGAAATCATAGTGATCCTGATACAGTGATAAAAAGAAAAATGTTGATTTTTGAAATATAGCCTACGAAATAAGCTCTCTTGCAAAGTTAATAAATTATTGGCACGCAAAACGGTAATCTCTTAATTAGTTAACTCGAGCATAATTATTAGGTTGAATTTCATTTCGTATCGCTCAGCCTTCCAATTGTAAGCTACTTCGAGATATAACAGCCCAGCATCCGTGGCTCCATAAAATTCATTTTTAAGGAGGTATAAGTGTGCTTCGGGATTACGAACAGAGGCGAAAAGAGTGGAACAAGGCCGAAAATATCTCCGCGGCTGAAAACGTTACCCGGCACGCCACATTACGCGACTGCTGTCTCGAAATTTCAATTTTCCGCAGTAGCACGGAGTGATATTTCAGCCTCTGCCTCCTATTGTTCAAATTCTACGACAAATTCTTTTTTCATCCGACCCTCCTCGTAGCCTTTATGATGTACGAACTGCCACATGTGGAATTCTTCTTGGCGTGGTATTAAAAAAAATTCATCAATGGGAGAAAGTATCCTAGATTTTCCATTGCATCCCCCATTGTCAATGAAATCCGTAATTACTAATACTAGTATCCAAACGATAAATTTAGACAGTATAAGTAAAACATATATATATGCTTTGCATATATGCAGCACGTAGAAAGAAAAAGCTAAAAAAGAGGCTGACTATATAGTCTCTCATTCTACTGCAGCGATGATCAAGAATGCCACCGATGTTATCAAAGATCGATCGCGCCTAGCAACGTGTTATATATCTCGCGATATGCCAGGTGTAAACTTCCACAAGTCCAAGATGCATGCTGCCCCAACCAGCGGAAGCAGAAGGCTAAATAGTTCGACGTAGCGTAACTCGCCAACTATCTCCTCAAGGCGACAATCAACCCTTGAGTTTCGACGCTTGATTCAAGCTCCATGCAAAGTGTTAATCAAACCACACAGCACCCGCTGAATTCGGAATCACGCCGGGCAGAACTTTTGTTGATTCTCCGAATAGCTATTGACTTGCCGGTGGCTCGCATGATGCAAATGATCATGAAAACAAAACGTGTCGTACATCGATAACTCGGATGTAAATCCACGCGTTCTAAGAAAAACTGAGGTAAACTCGATTATTAAACTGTCCATCAGTAACCATGATAATAAACAGAATATATGCATGTAGGTGTATTACTTATGCATACTGATCAACTAGGATATTCTACTGAACTCTACAAAACGAAATTTCGAGTGGAATATTGTATATATCGAAAAACCAGCAATAACGTTTAATACCGCTTGTAAAGCAGCGACACAAACACATTGATTGTCGAAATAAACCGAGTAATTATTGAAAACGTTTTGTAACTATTACGTATCACGGTAGTTTACACCAACTGTTACGGGTAACTAGCAGAGAGTATTACCGTTGAATACTTTCGCGGTCACCGGTGCTCTCAAGGACAAAGGACTCTGTGATGAGAGAAATGGAAAAGATAACTCGGCACTGTTCACGTTACAGCTAAGCAAATTCAGTATCTGGATAGATTCGATCTTGAGAATCAAGCATCAATCACTGGCTCTATCCGAATAGAACAGAGGCAGAAACAAAAACTTGCCGGCTACTCGTCGATGGTATCTGTTCGCGCGAGCAAAACAAACCAATCTAGCCAAAAGCCACAGTTACCTCGATGCTAAGCTCAACTTTCGCATACGGCAAAGCACCATATGCAGGCAAATATTGAGTTCAAAACGGGCGAACGAGTTTCGAACAATGCGCTCAAGTAGAAAATTGGAAAACAAAGGAAAAAATTGGAAAAGTCATAATACCGGTTTGGTTGGAACGTGGTTAGCACGCTTTATTCATTGGCAGCGCGTCGTTGCCGTTGCGGATAAGCAGCAGCGTCCTTAGTTACATCTAGAGATTCGCCTATCGATTACACCCATTGCAGCATAAGAAAAAACACATGTAGAAGAACAAACAACAAAATGAGAGACTCGCATCTTACGGGGAGCTAGATTTCTCGCCTAGAGAAAGGCAAACTGAACCCCTGTGAGTCCCGCCACCCCTCTGACTACGTCAAAGCCTTTGCACGCCAGCTTGCACGTCAAACAGTCTGCCAAAACAGCCCTGCTATTAAGGCAGAAGCTGCTATGTATACAGCCTGGAAACAAACGCGTGTATCTCACCGCTGTTGACAGTGCTGCCCAAAGTCACTGTCTCGAAAAATTGGGGTGTAACGAGAAAAAATTGAGTAAGAGAAATATTGGTAACATACCAGCTGTGGAAATTCTGTGAACGATCAAGGACGTGCCGGGGACGTCCTCGAGGGTAGGGTGGCAGCAGGATCCGGCGGCGTGCGATGATCAGCTGGCCGAGGGATGACCGAGAGAGACGGACAGACGGTGAGAAAGAGAGTGAAGATACCCTGACTGGTGTGCTGTCACTCGCAGCGGCAGTAAAGGTCACGAGCAAACCGAACGAACCTTACGATACGAAGGTGCGCGGACGACTGAACGGCCTGCTTGCTGCCGCTATCGCTATGGGTGTAGCTGTACTGCTCGGTGGCTTCCCCCACCACTATTCCTCTACGCTCGCTACGCGCAACCAGCCTCGCTCACTCCTGCGACTCACCCCTACGATTCACCCTCGTACATGTGGCCTTCTCTTTTCCCTCCGTGCTTTCCACCCCTGCATCCACCTTTCTCACCCCTTCAACCTAGATATATATCTCTTTTCTTCTGTTTCACCGTGGTTCTCTCTTGCTCTCCCTTTCTCCTTCGATCTCCAACTCCCTCAGCTTGTCTCTTTTCCTCTCATGCTCGCTCTTTCTCTCTCCTTCTCGGTCCATGGCACTCCGCAGTTCGCTCCCTTGCTCTGTCAGAGATTTTCCTCTCGACCGCTCTGCTGTCTTACTCTCTTACGCGCGACATTATCGTCTTTCGTTCTCTCTCTCTCTCTCTCTCTCTCTCTCTCTCTCTCTCTCTCTCTCTCTCTCTCTCTCTCTCTCTCTGTCTATCTTTCGCGCCTTGATTCGCGCGACAATCCCTCCCTCTCTGACACTGCTTCTATGGGCATCCCTTTGTCTTTGTTTCGCTCAAAAGTTCTGACTGTCTTCGTTGTTCCGGAGATCTTTCGGCGGGTCCATCCCTGTCTGGCTAATTCCGACTGTTTCTCCTTGGTGACATTTCTCCAACTGCTGGGACGCGAGTCGCGTTCTTTCTTGCTCCAGCGTGTCTAGTCAGAGGGGAAGTAGATACCAACCGATTCATCGTTGGAATTCGTCTATAACACTATCGGAAGTGGAAGGAAAAGGGGATTCGAATGAGAAGGAAAGCTCCGTGGAGTGTGAGCACTTAAAGAGAGACAAAGATGAGAGGTGCGACCATTTAAGAGAGGGTGGAAGGCGATTTATTGGATCTTAGAGACCAACGATCACCTATGTGTTGTGAGGAAAAGTTTGGCAGGACTCAGCAAGAAGCTGTAGTCATTGGATGCCTTAGAAGAAGAATTGTGAAAAAAATCGTAACTTGCACGAGCTGCCTGCAGTGCGAGGAAAAAATAGATGAATGTTCTCGGGTGATCCGAAGTTGTTGAGGATGTTGTATATCATCGATAGCGAATCGTAAAAGTTTTCTCACAGCCATAAATCCACGGATTCTGTTTGTGCAGTCCAATTTCCATGAGACCGAAATCTTCCCATTAATATTTCTTTTCCAAGTGACATTTCAAATTAAAAAAGCGCAACTGACTGAACGTGAAATTGACTAGTCAACAGGAATACGATAATGAGGCGGAATGTAACTAGTTGAATTGCCCCAAGCACCTCCTCCTTTATCGGTAGTAGCAGCAAGGGGTACGTAAGTGCGCAGAACTAAATTCGACTAGAGAATTCCATTCCATTGACGTTGCATGGCATTGGAAAAGCCAACGTTAGACGGAGTACCTTCAATGGGACACGGTAGATACAACGTCGAGCCAAACAAGTACTCGAAATCGACAGTTTCTACATCAGCAAGGCTGAATCCGGTGCACGCGCACGTCGAGAGACTTGATCCTGCCACGCACACTCACCCCGTTCAAAAACGTTCACCACCCTGCCTTTCAATTTCCTGTGAAATACATTCTACTTTCGGTTGAGATAACTCGGCGAAGGAAACATCTCACATGAATATGCATTTGCCTTTCGTGAATATAAATACAAATACTATTTGCACTCATTATACCTTGATAAGAATAAGAAACAACATATAGATGGAACGTATCTGGAGCAAATAAGAAAAGTGCGTAAAGCTCAAAGCTTACGAGCATGCTCGATCCTAATCCGCTGACTCTTCCTCGCGGTTTCACCAACTTCTCTACGATCTCTACGGACTCTAGAGATCCGCGGTCCCTCAAAACCTACGCAAATCCCGGAAACTTTCGTAAAATATTCCAGAATGCTTGAAGCTCTTCCAAAATATTTCGCACTTCTACGAATGTTGCTTCCTGTGATCAAGTAAATTTAGCTCACCGAGATATTCCTAGTTTTCTCGAACTACCGAATTGCGTAATCGTCCTACTAGTTTCTCAAGACTCACGCGACTATTTTCCCTCGTAGAAACACCATCAATGTATGAGAATCACGCTTCGCGGAGTTTCATTGTTCCTCAGTTAGCTGAATGCCATAACTTTCGGTCAGTTGTGACAAGCACGTTACCAGTGATTTAATGCCGAGTGGCAAGCGACAATCGCATCCCACGTAATGCGTAGTCGAAGCCTTGTCTATACAGTTCTCCATTGTGAACTTTATACCGCAGAGTTTCTCGCTTAAAAATGAAAATAAAATTGTTGCAACAATAGCTTGCGATTCGCCAGTAACGACACATTATATACAAATTGCTGAGCATCGTTGCATTGCAGTCGGCAATTGATGGAACATCTGCTCTCGTTAAAGGACGATGAGAATGGAATATTTCAATTTGTGCTTCGCTCGCTGAGTCGAACCGTTATATTCGCGATTCAACATTACCTGTGAGAAATCACTATTCGATAAGGGAATACACAAGGTTTTTTCGTATATGCACAAGAAAAATGTTGCGCCACTGCTATTGTGACACTATCCTGCAGCAAAACAGGACATTTATCACGTCCTTCGGAATGCCGCGGACCACGTTACTGCAACGGGGAGTGTTATCGCGGACAAATTTGTTTGCTAGTATAGCCACGCGAGTTTAATGCTATCCTTTGGACGCTTGAGATAACGCGTGTTAAGCAGGATACCGAATGCAGTTACGTCCTCAATACCAATCGTAATTCATCCCCCGTAACTTGATTTCGCGCGAGCGAATACCGTAATTGACGTAGGGAGCTGCTGGTGTCGGCCGATGCGACGGCAGAAATCCATGCACATCGAATTTCGGTATTGCGCTGAGTGGACCTAACGCGACAAGACGACCAATTCGGCCAACATTGAATTGCAAAATTTATTATTGTGCGTACGCGTTCCACTTCTATGAAGTTCTATTAATAGCTACCACTATTTTAATCAGCTAAACTAAGAATGTTTAATAAAATCAGGAATTATTCTCCGGTAAAGTTTGATTTAGTATATATGAAAAGTAAGGAGAGGGGGGAATGATAGTAGTAAAGACAAGATAGAAACGAAAGCTACTTAAATGGGTAAGCAAGTGGGCTTAAAAATAGAGCGGGCTACCTACCATCCACCTACTCATCTTCTCAGCAACGTGTCACTGTCCTCGTAATTTATTCATCGTACACCGTCCATCGTCTTCCTCTGGTGCCTATTCTGTGACGTCATGCTGACCCTTAAACCTTTGGCGTCGACCACAGCTTCGCTCGCTCCCCAATTTCAGTCTCTATCCTCTATGAATTTAATGCCACATCATACGAACCAACCATCTCTAATAGCAATAAATTAATTCGTGAATATAATATTACTTGGAGCGTAGGAAATGTTTATCCGGTTTTCTAAATTGCTAGTACCGTGCTTCAACTTGCTTTTTCTAAATGAAATCAATTTGTCTCGACAGTGGCAGCTCGTCGGTATTCGTTTCAGATTGCGTGACGCGTTCCACTTTCGTTGAAATGCTACGCGAATCACTTATACTCGTGCCTCGACCCGTTTGAGCGCAGCCGAAAAAAAGTTGGATAAAAACAGCACTTTTCCTCGGATGTCCAAAACTTGCTCAATTCAGTTTGCCGATCAAAGCTGGAATAGTTGAACTTATAGTTTCATTCTCCAAAGAAATTTTGACCTTTCGGTATATTCGTGATATTTCTGCAATAGATACAGTATACGGAAACTCGAATGTATACAGATACGTTTTTGACGATATCTTTTAGCAATTATCCTCGCATGCACCCACCCTGCTATCGCTGACGTGAGCATGGAATTATGTGCGGAGATCTTTTTGCTTGAGGTTTTTCTCTTTCTAGGGCGAGTACTGCTGAAGTGCAAGCAGAGATACTCCTAGTCGAACATGCGGGAACTCGCCAATCAAGGCTATGTGCGCTTGCACGTCGTCAGTAATTCCCCTGCAATTAGAACGAAATTCCGGGGCAAGGGGTTGACGTGTCCCACAGTTCGAAATAAAGCTATGTACTAGGGTGAAAGCATGGACGATAGGACGTAATGAAACGTTTTTTCGTGCCGCGGCTTGACAGGCAAAAAAGTATCTTCGTTGGTGGATTACAAATTCGTGGGCTGGTTTCCCTCGTTCCGTCTCGCGTCAACCTCTCGTACTACCCCTGTCCGCGAGGCAATTCTCATCTGATAGACGACTTCTTCCAATGCACAGCATCTGAAACAAACAAGCCTAACGTATTAGTAACGTTAAAGATTAAATTTCAGTCAAAATATTTCTTCACGATCGGAACTTACTTACAAGTGAAATTCGATTCTGGAACTTGTGAGGTAAATTAATTGCAATATTAATTATCGGTGCGAAAGTTAGAATAGGGTTATAAGAGAAGGGTCATGCTGTAAGTTAGACTATAATCGGTAGCAATTTATTAGTGACTGTCTCTGGCGGTCCACTCGCCACGAACGTTTCAATTATGAAAATTAATGTAACTTGGTGAAGAACTTCACTAGTCGCCTACATATTTAATCCCATACGTTATTCCTTTTCGGGTATACGGGGCTATAATTCAAAGGAAATAAGAGCAGGGAAGTGGATAAAAGAGCAGATATATACAGGTAGTCTTTGATATTCACCATGAAGGTGGATATGATTTTTTTGACGGAAGAAAAAAACCCTGAATACATAGAATTCAGTGTTCTACTTTGGGTAAACGCGTTGAAGACAATGAGAAAAAAAAAGAGAAGAGGATAGAATAAGAGAAGGAAACATCTCTGCCAGTAGTGATTTATCGCCGTAGAAAGTCTCCGTGAACTTCAACTTTACTCGTAACTCGGCTACAACGATGCTCGCCCTCGAATACCGTCGAACCAAAGATGATAAATGACCCTTGATACTCGAACACTCGAAGGATGTCAATGAAAAAATAGTTGACAAGCCAAATTGAGAATTGCGCGAATCGAATAAACTCGAAAATCCATGTTGGCCACAGTGATTGAATGAACAATCATGCATCACTTGGAAACCAGAATACAAATCAAAATTGTGATGCCAACTAACAGAAAATTTCAATAGTTAACATTAATCGATAATCCTCGAGGAAACTCTGCTCTTCATAAATCGAATTGGAACAAGAGAATCAGGATCGCTATTAAGGAATTGATTCACTGGCTGAAGAGACAATAAAAGAACTGGAAAATAGATCTGAGGGAAATTCAAGGCGCAATGTTCACCATTGAAACACGATTATCTTCTCGTTATCGTTCTCTTCGACTGCAGCTCGTGCATTATCCCATGGCAACAGTGAACCCTCGCCCATTTTCTCCCCTCACTCGGAAACCGGGAAAGTCGACGACTAGCGAGGTGTAATTTCCGGTACAAGCACCTTGCCAGGCAAGATGAGGAAAGGGGAATAAAAGAGGGGTCTGGTACAAGAGCAAATTCTGAATTGTTTCGTTGGCTGTTGCTGGAATTGTTCTACTATATTTTAGAAAATGTACTGCCATGACCCGAACCTCTTGCCTTCATTGGAAATCACAATTAATGGGTCTTCCAAATGTACTACTTCTAAAACTGTGAAGTTAGGAAGCTGTAACTTGACGATAAATCTCTGTGGTTATTGGATGTTACTGGCAGAAAATACGAGGGGCAGATAGAAAAAAAAAAAAACGGTAGAAACGTAGGAATTTATTGGATATGGAAATCGGATTCCATAGTGGGCCTCGCACTATCGAGACACGCAGATCGCTCGAGAAAGATGAAAAACCTATTTGCGAGTATAAGAGTGGATATAATTAAATTCGAATGAAGCCTCTGTAGGGTATATTCAACCACTCGAAGCTGTCGCACGTTGCTCGGGACTAATTAACCTCGCGTGACACCGCCTTTGATCCCAGTAAATTAATAATGGCACCGTACTATCACTTTTCTGACAGTGAATTCAATTCTCCCCCTTTTTTTCATGCCCTTTTCAACGGATCCCTCCCCCGCGTCCCAATCTCAACGGCGATCCTGCACTCTTTCCGACGATTCCCTCAGGGAGTACCGACCTCATATACTCAAGCTTCTTTTTATTTTTCCTCCTTTCTCTTCTCGCACTCCTCCGGCCTCTTGCACCCACGATTTTTATAGCTGCCACCCTACGCGGAATCCAAGTTTCGAAAACAATTAATTCTAGTTCTCGAGGAAAAATCTTTATTTTCAATTTTCTTTCTCCACTGGACTTGTTCCATCCAAAATACTATAGAATGAAATCTTAGAATCGAGATAATTTCTGTTGGTCGAGGGAGACAAAGTTTATTTTATTTATAGTTGAAAGTTGGCTGATTAGTGGGGAGAGATAAAGAAGCCCAACAATCTCAATGTGGTATCTTTTATATTATGGTACTCAAGAAAAGAGAAAAGAAGAGTCAAGGGGTGTATCTCCTGTGTAGTTCGAGACTTTTGCAACCTTGCTTTCTTTTCCTTCTTGCCAGAGGTCCCGCCGCGAGTGTCGCGGGTCATGGGAAGAAGAAGAAAAAGAAGAAGCAGACAGAGAAGAAGCTTTAAGAATTCACCACTCACCACAAACGAGGACACTTGTTCCCAGGAATTCTCCTTGGCATCAACTTAAGGCTCGGCGCCGCGGATCTCGACGCGAGTACAAACACGGAAAGGTGTCTGGAATAATTTTCCTTTGAATACTATTTCTCAGGGCACATTTATCCATGACAGCAGCCAATATCGTAAATCGCATAATCCTTTGATCCTAGACGCAAAACTCATTTCATAGGAGGGTCGCTCGATTTTGTTCTTTTGCCAAATACCTTAGGAACTAGGCTGCATTCCAAAAACCGATCTTCTTTTACTCGATACGTAAAATGCTCTTCGAGGAGGTAGGTACAGGTTGAAAGCTAACTTTTCCACGGTTGTCGTGAGTAAATAAGATAGCGTAAATAAATGTCTTCGGTGTTTGAACAAGATAAAGGTTTCCTTCGCATCATCCCTTTAGTTCGAGAGAACCCTCTTCTCGAGCAGCGTTCAATGAACGCGTGGGCGAATGAACAAATGAACAACCTCGGTAAAGGGTCAAGCAGTAATTCGAGACAAGATGTGATAGAGCTTTAGCAGGGTGTAGAGTGTACACTATAACGAAATTTGACACCAAGAAGGAATATCGCAACTAAAGAGCATTTTCTCTCTAGCCGAGGATTTTCCAAATAATTTAGTTTGCAAAAACAACCAACTTGCTTAAAACCACTCTTTGCTTCATTAATAATGTCCACGATGACCGACGACGCTTGGTAGCTGGTGGAGCAGCGTTAAGAAAAAGATTGTCCCATTTACTCAGGTGGATTCGAGTCGAATCGCAATGAGTTAGGTCCGAGCTGCAAGCAGAGAATACGGGGCGACAGCACTGATAAATATATTCGGAAGAATACGAAGTGTACCGTGAGGCCGACTGGTTGGATGAGGTTCCAACGGAGGTTCCAGTCACGCGAAATGAGATCGTCCATCGTAAGCGGAACGTGACGCGGCGGGAGTCTCTCGTGCGCGCGTGTGAGACAAAAAGGAGGCTCGCTGAGAAATAGAGTGCGAAAAAATGGGTAGCACGCTGTCCCTCGGCAACGAGGCCTCGGTTCTTATTTTTCAACGTCGAACCTCAGTCTCTTTTTCTCTCACTCCTGTGCACGCTACGCTCTTTGGATACCAAAACAAAAGCAGAGAGCAAGAGTAGCAAGCCTGACGGATCACGAATCGTTTGACTTCATTCACTCCCGATTGATTTGTCGAACTTCGATCAGGCAACATTACTTTTACCAAGTGCACGCGAAAAAATTCACAATAAATCGCAGTCAAACCTTTGTGAACACCGAAAGAAGCGAGTTTTTCAAAGTTTTCCACTTGGGCCGCAATACACTGTTCGTTACTTATGCGTGAGATATGTATGTATGTATTCACTTCTATGCGACGGGAATGCGACTCCGAAAAAATTGAATCCTGATGAAGCATGCAGCTTCAGTCTCGAGTATACTTGTTTTCTTATCGTTATTTTTAAGGGCATGCGATCTTCTTGTGGCCCTTGAAAACAGTGAGTGTAAAGAGTTAAGAGGGTTCATCTTCTTTTTCTGACCAGTTGAGAGAAACAGTTCAGAAGAGAGTGAAACTAAGGGCTTCATGCGGAATGAAAAGTTCAATTTACCTTTGAGTTCACCCTGCTCTAACTCCTTTAGACCCAAGAGCTTTATCCACCACGGGTTTGAATCTACCAAGCTAATTCTACCCTTCGACTATTTCACGTAGCTTACAGTACATAGAAAGGCTCGTAAGTAGACGCTAGTTCAGTGCTCGAGAGATTACGGTTCTCTAGCGAAGGCACAAGCTCACGGAAATTCCCAGGTAGAAGCCTAATTCGAACATTTTCGGTTGCTGCCGGAGACGAAATTCGAGAAATGCATTTGCAACGATTAGTTACGAAGGAAAGCCGCGTGGAATGTCTAATGAGCAACCGAACGAGGGATTGTCGAGATTGTGAAAGTTTTTCTTCTATATATATATATATACTATACCCAACACGCTGAGGAACTTGAGTTGTTCGAACTATCGAAAATTCTGGCACTCATAGAAGCCTCGGAATGTCGGATTAAAGCGTCATATCAAATAATCGACAAGTTTTAAGCACGGGAAATCGAGGATCGCCGAGATCCTGGCTAAAATTGCGATGCCAAACTTGTCGGATGTTTCCTATCATGGAATATTGATACACCTGCCAGAATCTGTTTGCCGCAACTGTGAACAAACACTGTCGTTGTACTGTCTAATATTGAACGTTTCGTAATTAGGAAGTACTGCCAACATAGCCTCGCAAATATTTGTTACGGCATCTAGTTAAAAATCAAGCTGTGTCAGTAGAGATTACAATCAGATATGTATGCACCGAAATTCTGACCACCGAAACATGCTCATGGAATACAGTTTTTTTGTATCTACAACAGAGTACTCATTTTCTTACGCGAACTCCAGAATCCAATAATTCGCCTCTAAAATAACTCAACAAGTCGGCTATGAACTTTCCTCGAGACGATCGATCCTTCCTAACTAAAATGCATCTTGATAATATTAATAAATTCCACGGATCCACTTTTAGGCATCCTGGATATTCATCGAGTTTTCGTCCCCGTAATATCTATAGTTTGGATTAAGTTGGGAGCTTAAAAAAACTGGCCCTTGATTAAAGCATGGATGAATCTCTTAAAGAATAAGATAAAACGTGACCGGTTTAAAAATACAAGAAAATGGTGAAAAGAGATCTTGCTTTTTGCTAAACAGGGTCATTTTTTGCCGCATTAAAATTCAAGGATCGAATGTTCACGCGAAAGTCGGTGCCCACTGTCATTCTAACAAAACTCGTGCACTGTAATAAAAAAGAATAGTAAGGTCTTTGCTTGCATAAAGAAGCGGCTCGGAGCTTTATCTCTTCCGAGTCGTTGCCCAGGCGGCTTGATGATAAGAAGCCACTTTGACTTTTATTTCTTTCAACCCTACCGTTCTTTGGAAAATCCTCTGCAAATTACTACTGATAATACTACAAAATTATTGTTTACTCGATTCTTTCCACATAAAATGCACACCACAATTCTCATTGAATCTCTCGACAATTGTCCTTGGTCGTTCGAAACAAGAACGAACTACAAACTAAGAAAAACACTGTTAGAACAATTCTTCCGTAATTCTCGAGACAATGAGTTCGTCTAACTCAATCTAACGGCGCGACTCAGATTTTTCTGTCTCGTGCACGGTTACGAAGAGAACTGTCAGCCGCAAATTCAGTTCCGCAAAGTAGGAAAGTGAAACGAGTTCATAAGGCTGCTTGTATGCCGACGAAAATAAGAAAACGAGAAGCGGCATCGTGAAGAGTGGCGCTTTGCTGTGTAGAAAGCCCCTCTTACAGGACTCCTGCATAAATCGTAAAAGAGCATATCCGATTCAGCCACGACGAGACACGGGGACAGAGAAACGTTTTTCCTCGCGTTCCACTTTTCGCGGTTTTCATCAGTCGAATCGCAGGAACATCCGACCTGCACTTCCATCACCTTCAGAGAAACAGACCGAGAGAGAAGGAAATAGAAAGAAAAAGAAAAAAAGGGCGGGAGAGATGACTCAGAGCACGCGAGAGTGATCAGAGTCGCGAGCCGTCACTTCGTGCACCTGAATAGCGGACTAGAAACCACCTGAGCGTTTACTTTTTTAATGGAATGCTTTTGTCGGAAATTGCGAAGCGCGTGAGATACATTCTCTTAAAAGAACGCAGAGAATGAAAGGGACGAAGACTCAGCATCGAGAAGAACAGAAAAAAAAGAAAGAAAAATGTTGACCACGTCGTATCGTTAACCACGGTTCACAACGATCGGTATTTCAATTATTGTTAACATATCCTCTGGGATCCGTTTGGTCATAAATCGAACAATCTCCTGCTCGGAAGCAAAGGAAAGCTTACGAGCTTGTCCCTATGTACAGCTGACTCGGGGAAAGGATAAGTACCTTTTCCAGAGGTTCATTTATATCGACTACAAAGCAAAAAGATCCTCGGACCTTTGGCTGCTCTTTACTTATTGTCAGCAGGTCGTATTCAAGGAAGGGAAAGGAAGAGCTGCCCTTGTGGCGCCTTCGTGGCGCCTCAGGCTCACGGAAATCCTCTAGAGAGAGAGAGAGAGAGAGAGAGAGAGAAAGAGAGAGACGATAGAGTTACGCGGATGGAGAAAAATAGCGACGACCTCGTTCAGCGAAATACGCAGGATCCAATAAGCGTCCGGCCGAATGAGGGTACTGAACATAATTCCTGCTTTACGATATAGACGATAGTCTGACTTTGTTTCCTTTAGCTCGAACTCGAACCATCGTCTGAGACAAAGCTAATATGGAAAGTAAACTGGGGAATAAAAAAGTTAGGTGTATCGATATGTCACGTTTTTGCGACAGTTCCATATCTAAAGCTTGGGATCAAAGGGAAAATTCTATTGTTGAGGATGTCAAGTTTTATAAACGACCATGTAAAAGATTTTATTTTCTGGTATTTCTTGTCTACCATACCCTCTATAATTTCTGTAAAAAAAATATTTATGTGACGTAGAATCACTGTATCCAGTCGCATAAATGCTTCCCTTAAGAAACAGGCATATACATATAAACATGAAAAACAGTCGAAAAATATGCTGACACCTGTACTCTGCACAATTTGCAACTATTTCTATTCACTTTACAGATTCCTCTATCTTAGTAAAGTTTATGTAATTGGTCCCAGGCAAAGAGTTAATTATTATGCACTTTTAATGATCAATCATTTTTTGCCCAGAAATTCTGTTTTTATTTGCGATCGCAGAATTTTCCCGGAGGCACTTTTCGGTATATTATCAACAATTGTAACGCCACCTGTAAATTTTTACAAATAATAAGATCTTGTAAAATTCTAACTTATTGCATTCAGGATCTTCATAAAGTTTACAAGAAAAAATACTGTACCAACAAGTTCCTTGTATTCAGAAACTTTCCCCTTTAGGAAGTTTGCGATATCCTCTGGTTTTGGTGTCCTATCTTTATGTACAGAAACAAAAGCTTTTGGTACCTCACCACACCTATCGTTCGGAACTCCAATGACAGCTGCTTCCTCAACATCCGGATGTGTCCTGAGCAGTGCTTCAAGTTCGGCAGGCGCAACCTAAACAAAATTAAAATGTTCGATGTAGAAAATCTTCAAAATCGAAATTTTCGTACATACTCTTCTTCACAAAGAAATTAGAAATATTACCTGGAAGCCCTTAACTTTGATTAATTCCTTTAACCTATCGGTAATAAAAAAGTCGAATTCCTTGTCGAAGTAAGCGATGTCTCCGGTTTTCAACCATCCACCCTCCGCGAAAGTTCCGTTAGTGGCACTTTCATTATTGAGGTATCCCTTCATAACGTTTGGTCCCCGAATCCACATTTCACCAGTTTTTCCAGGAGTACACACATCCTTCTTCGTAGTAACATCTACCACTCGCGCTTCAACTCCAGCTACATTTTCTCCGATACTCGAATACTTTGTACCCGACTTTTCAAAAAAGACAACGGGCGATGTCTCTGTCAATCCATATCCTACGACCAAAGTTCAAAACTATATGTCGCCCTAATTATTTGCAAAATAAGTCGATAGTATTGGCCAATTATTATCAATGGTACCTTGACAGAATTTAAGATTACTTTCATCTAAGTTAAACTTTTCATAAAATTTTCGAACATCCGACTCCGATAATGGAGCTGCGCCGCTAACAGCGGTTCTAATAGTTTCCATATGAGATCTTTTTATCCCTGTACAATTCGTGAGAAAGATCACCATAGGTGGTACGCAAAACAATCCAGTCACCTAATAGACAGCAATGTAATAAATAATATGCTATGTGATAAGACACATCTGACTTAATCTCAAAGGTCAATCCACACACACACCTTATGGTTCTCCAATAGGTTTAGCATACCGCTTGTCGTGAATTTTGGAAGCGTAACCACCCGTGAACCCGCTCGGAGCCTTGGTAAGGCAAGAACGTTTAATCCGAATATATGAAAGAATGGTAAGATTAAGGGTATCACTTCCTGGAAGTTCTCTAAAATTATGTATCATTAGAAATTCTGTATATCAAAAAAACGATAAAATTATTTACGACTTTAGCAACGGATATACCTGTACTACGAGAGAATAGATCTGGAATTGAAACGTCTAACATACACATATTGGCTACGAGGTTCCTGTGCGTTAGCATTACACCTTTTGGTAATCCAGTGGTTCCACTGGAATACGGTAAAACAGCAAGTTCTTCATTCGACATATAGGATAAGTTAACATTTGGTAATGATTTTCCTCGAGTAACGAGATCCTACGACAAACCCACTATCAGGAATAAAATTTCCGCCCTTAAAGTAAAACAGTCCTTTGCAGGATTCAATATCGATTAGCCTACCTTGAAAGGTATTGTGTCCTTTGGAATGGGTTTTACTCCATCCTCGATTACTATAAAAGGCGCTGTAGGTGGAAGACAAGATCGTACTGCCTCCAGGACCGTATCTGCCACTTCCGTCGAAGTGATAACCGCCTTCGCATCAGAGGATTTTAGTTGCCTAGCGATTTCATCTACAGAAAAGGTTCATTTAGTTTGTCGAACGTATCTTACAAATAGTTAAAGATATCGTTTAAGCGTTGCTACCGAGTGATTATGTCATTCTACTGATAAGACAGGAGCAATTATATCGAAGGAAGAAGAAGCACTTGCTTGTGTTTCGTAGACTTTGTACTAAATAGCGCGTTATCATATCTGCACAGTAAAACCAATTTGATAGCTCATGTATAATTTTTTACATACTAACTAGTTTTGAATCAGCTATACCAACGTAGTATGTAGTTGTACTTTGTCATGTAAAATAAACACGAACGTTTATGTATATATCAACCAGCATGCATAATATTCACGAGACTCGTAAAATTGTACACAAGTGATAAAATGTTGATTAGCTAATATATGCTAAATCTAATCGGTCTTCTAGAAGCTACTTTATTTTACGTAAACACTTAATCAACTCACGAACTGTATAAAAGGGATTAACGGTTGTAATGACAATGCCAGCTTCGAGGCCACCGAGAAAACCCATCACAGTTTCCGGATAATTGGGAGCTATTAAGGCCAACACGTCACCCTTTTTCAAGCCCATATTCGTCAAACTCCGTGCAACGTAGTTCGCTACATCTCTCGCTTGACTGTACGTGTATTTCCGTCCAGACACACCACATTCCTGAGATTACAGTTAGTATTTTATTATTGGATACTGTACTGAGGTCTTTGCCATTCTCTCCAGAATCTTATCAAAGAGATGTATATACATGTATATATTTACCAAGGCTATCATGTCCCGAAAATCATGAAAGTCTTTCCAAACATGCTCGTGAATCAGCGCATTACTGTACTCCGGTTCATCGTATCGCGAACGAATTATTTTTTCACCATTTCTACCATCTACCAATCGTGCATGCGTACCAGTCGACGCACACCTCATCGGTTGCCTCGGTTGCTTGGTCCCATTTTTTGAAGCCACACACAATCGCTGAGTGCATCGATAAATTTGCCTTATGCTTGTCATATTTTCCACGATTTCTATGCTCCAGCCAATTGGGAATTCATCAGAATAGAGTCAAGGTCCCAAACCTGGAAACAAGCTGACTCTATGTATTAAACACGTATAGTAGTAGTAGCATTAACAATCTCGTGCTAGAAAACTAGACAAACGTTACGTGATCATGTAACACCGTAATTGTAGACCAGAGAAGGCTATTACACTGTTCAATCATAATTCCGCCAATTATCAGAAAAACACGCTTCTCCCCATATACAAATTAATTCGTAATTAGATAGATATCTGGTCCGATGTATACATAACAGAGTTCTCGTACGATACGAGTATTCTCGCAATAATTGTGCTATTGTGATATTTAATGATAATCGGCATCGATGTCAAGGACAACGCAGTCCAATGTTAACCGACTTAAAACAAGTAGGCCGATTCAAGAGGAATGCATATATGTAGGATAGAAATGCAATGAGAATCGACATCGGTAATCACATCGAATTCAACGCGGAACTCCACAACTAAGGGAGGGGAGTTGATCCACGAGTCATCGATAAACGACTCAAAGTACAACTAGCGTGCATTGGACTCTGACTCTTACCTCTTTTCGATTCTTATCGTTCTACTGTAGTGAGATTCGAGAATTTTTCTTTATCGTGATGCGTGTCGCGCGGCAATGATACTCACGTATCTTTTATGTATACTTTTTGCATCAATTCTGATGTACTCGAAGGACACTTTAAGGTAGAACGCATTCTACATGCGTTGCAACGACGCTAATGTAAGTAAATCTTAATACAGACTATACATTATCCACATTGAGAGTCGCGACATACTTCCAGAAACCGGGTCTGGATCAAGTTCTGCGAAAACATTATGTTGTATGTATACACTTTCACTGAATAGATATTCCATCATGCGAAATCACTACTACGGCGCTCGAGAAATTCTTGGCTCACGTAACATCAACTTCTACCCAGTCCGTAGACTCGTAGACTGTGTAGAGAGTAAATAGTAGCAGCATACATATACATGTATGTGATATATTTGTCTGCGGCGTACCTCTAGATAAGACTACTTTAACTTAAAAATTTGCTGACTTGCGGTAATCCGCGATTGTGTTGATGAACCCGACGACGACGACGATTACGACAATGAGCGGGCAACAAACGTAAACACTTGATTTATAAACATTTCTTTCTGACCCTGATCTTGTAAACATTTCTTCCGTCAAACTTTATCTAAACGTAAATACCAATGTTAATGCACAATTATCCCGTTATTTTTTTAACAAACTCATATATCAACATGACTTGCTAAAATTGATTTCGTATGAAGATGAATCTAAATTATCAAATAGATCTATTTTACATGAGTTACCTCTTTACCAAGTTTCAAAATACTGAGGGCAAGAAATCGCGGGACTCTGCTAGCGTCACACGATTGCAATGCGCAGATGCAAGGATTGCCAGGAGGAGAATTGGCGGTAGGCGCGCCGCGAATTTTATGACACTTCAAATTGTAGATGTATTCCGAAAAGCGCACCAGGCAAGATGAAATTGGTCTCCTCGCGGTACTGGTTTCACTCGCAGACTGCTGCTACGTTCTCTGGCAAAGCCGTAACGACGAGTCGTGACTGTAGATGCTCTGCCGCCCCCACCATTCTCTTTTACAAGAGAGAAACGCTAGTTATAACCAGATGTATGTATATAATACACACACACACAGACACTTACCCATACGTAAACGTGGAAGGCATAAGTGAAATCATTCTTGTCAGTATCGGATATGTATCCAGCTACTCTGAATAAGAATTTTGCGGTTTAAGTTTCAATTAGCCATACAATTTCATTGACAGTTTCATTGAAAAACAATCTTCATTTTACTCATTCAGAAATATCAACCCTCTTGCGCAACATTACAGGCATTATATCAATATTAAAAAAAGACTATACGAATCAACTTTTTTTTATATTAAGCAATAACGATAATTGTCTCAGTGATTTGTTTAAAGAATTCACACCCATAAAAAGTTATACATAATGAAATTGAGATAGCCAGACTAATATAGTACTGTGAAAGAGAATTAAAAGTATCGGCAAGTCAATTGAGTATGTACATATATTAAATTAACACCAGTGTTAATTAAGCATTTCATAAGACATCGACGCGTTAAATATTCGCAAGTCAACTAGTTGGTTTGTTTATTTAACCATTATCTGGTTGTACATCGTATTAGTTAACGATAACCAATCCGTACTGACGCCTTTTTGGAAATCAGATTGCGCACTGTTAAACTGGAGCATCCGTAGGCGCCGGTGCGTCGGCGCAATCTCATCGACGCCGACTCCGACGACGTCGTTCGCCGCTTCCAGGGACGTATATTTGATCGGGCGAATAACGCACTCCTGCAGTTCAATTGCAATTGGACCATCCATTCTGTCATACGGAGAGCAATGATCTCCGCTATTCTATTTGTCTCGAATTAAGATCAATCACCCTTGATCTCGCCGTCTATCGATCAGAATCGCCGATTAACGAGTCTCGTGGTCACACAATGGTCTTTCAATATCCATGAAGTCTCGTGACACTATGAATTTTCTTTCTTGGCATCGTTGGAAAAGTGTCAAGTGAATTCTCTGGTTTGTTTTTGGAAAGTTAGAAGGTGTTCTTCTCAACATTGGATCGCCCTAAAATGATCCAGCCCTGAAGCTAAGGGTAACGACGACGCCATGTCGACGACCACCCTATAGTTCGCTGCGCTGCAACCCCGGTACATCCCTGATTGACCGTGAATCGTTGAAAATAAGCTCGAAACGAAGGCCCTGGTGCCCGTGGAAGCTCAACTCTTCTCCCACCAGATCTCTCTCGCAAGGAGCACTTGGGCTATGAATGAAGACCCATCCTTTTCACCTCGAGGTAATTAAAATCCCATTTATTCCTTTTACCCCTGTCGTCGATACCCTTAAATTTGCAAGCTGCGACGCGAAATGAAGTGCGTCATTCCGAAAGCCTGTTTTCCTTGGTTGATGTATTGCCGAAAGCTGTCGATCGATTGGGTAGACTGCTGCTAGTGACAGTCGCGATGACTGAGATTGTCAGAGTACGTGTAGATTTGATTAAATTCCTTCATTCATTCAGTAGTATTGAGCTGCGTTACCCGTATAAATAGCAGTGTATCGTTGTGGTGTATGCGATCATACATATGCAAAATCCTTAAAGCATTCAATGCTGAAAAACACACTGTCTTCTTGTTCGCGTAGCTGCGAACTGATGCCGTTGTATTTTTCAACCTGACGAAAATGACTTATTCTCTTGCAGGTTTTGATAGTGCTGCTATTATCCGTGATACCCTGGCCCGGGCCCAGTGTCTTTAAGATATCATGCCCCCGCGACAGAGCCTCTATCGTGAGGAGGATAGTTCACAAGGTAAACCTATCTTTTGCTGTCAATTCCGTTCAATAAATATATGTATACGCCCACGTACACATACACACACACGCGCGCACACACTCACAGAATCACTGCAGCATTGAATACCAAAAGTGTCGTTATAGCCGCCTTATTCCCGATAAAGCAATATTTTGAAATCTCCTGGAATTTCAGAGATGGCTGCCAGTTCTGAAAAAATACCAGGTGGAATTGCCTCTGGAGTGTCCCTTTCACGAGAGTCGCGACATATTTCGACCGCAACAGAAAGCGAAGCACCAACACCGGTCTTCGCAGTGGACCTGTGGTCTCTGCGGCAAATCCTTCTACGCGGAGAAGCATCTCGATGCCCACTTCGATAACAGGCACAGGAGTAACGTCAATACCGTGAGTTTCCATGAGCTCCCCTTTTCCCTTTTTTTTCTTTTTTTTCTTTTTTTTTTTTACTTTAACGTCCCTGAGCTCCCTCTTCCGAAGTAATGAATTACGGCATAAGGTAATCGACCATCTAGGCCGAGGATGCAGTCTGCCTGGCGGATTACTGCGACATCATGAGATGCGAAGTTCTTGGGAACCGGGATTTCGAGAGCTCACTGGTGGACGACGAAGCGAGCCACCACAGCACGGATATCCAGGTTTGGAAGGAAAATACCGAGCAACGTTCCGCCTCGATGATGCCTTGTGAAACCCGTGGACTAAGCAGAGCTCACCCTACCGACAAGTCATGCGTGATATTTGGCGGGGTAGCTGTCTCGAATGTGCAACGCTACTGTCACCGGGAAGACAAAGGGGTTCTCGAGAATCATCGACTAGCGGGCTCGTCTTATCACAACGAGATCGCTAGTCCAGATAGTAAAGGGAATGCTTGCGACAGCGAAGAAGAGGATGAAGATGATGCCGAGGAAGATGACGATGACGAGGATAACTTGGTTGAAGCTGCTCTACCCGCAGTCGAGAAAAAGCAACGACGCAAAGGACTACACCTCAGAAAGCTCAAGTCAAATTGCAAACCTGAGGAATTGCAGAGGCTGAAATTGCAGTGTGAAGTTAGTCCAACTGTGAATCTGATCTTGCGGAGCTTCGGATGATCATTGCAACCAAGACTGTTTACTGTTACGAGAGAAACATTGCGAAAAAAAATCTGGAATGAGCTGTTATCCTAGATGGGGCAGATCGCTCTGGAGCTCTGCAAGGTCTCCTGTACAATCATACATGCACGTGGAATGTGACGTTTATTTTGCATCGTAAGAATGACTCTACGTATATCGCTAAGAGATATGAGGCTGTTCGCAGCAGAGCTCAATAAGCGATAGTAGATTCTTTCAGAGCGGAGGAAGCACTCTGACAATGAAATTGAAAGTCTACGAACACGTCTACATCCGTATCGTAGAATTCAATGGATCTAGGAGAGATCGAGAGAGAGAGAGAGAGAGAAAGTCAATATCTAACTGCATAAATCAGATAGAGGTATCAGTCATATTTGTGGACTAAGCTTCCGTTCCCGTAAAAATGCTTGGTACACTGACAACTACTTGGAAATTTATCATTTAATAATACCTATATCCCATTGTTATTTACAACAATTCAGACCAAAAGCGTGCTTCAAATAATAATCTTCGGCTTACTTTACCGCCATTTCTCTGGCTTCTAGACAGGTGAAACTCGATAACTTTTCATTAAACTAACTTTTTATTGTAGAAACGTATGATGAGTTTCACTGAGGGCAGCCTCGTTCAAAGACAAATATTACGATACTTCGTGTTCCATCAGATACGTTATACACATAATTCATTTTCATTATCCATCGTAGACAATCACCATTTCCAAGCTAGAGAAGAACTAACATTGTAATTGTGTCCCTGTAGATAAAAATCAACGTTCACGTCTACACCATAACGATTATCGTGCCATATTCTGCCACATCATTTGCATAGCACGCACCAATCAAGCACATAGTACATATATTCTATATGTACAACGTATCATCCGAGTTTATCGATGCTGACAGTTCTTTATTGTGATCTTATTAACAGATACTGGTTCGTGATTGCATAGCTGGACTTTTAACGAATCTGTCGGTGCGTGATTTCCAAGAGATCGAAGGTAAAAATCATTGTAACGACAATTGCAACTCGAACTTTGACTCTTCTAATGATTCATGAACCATTTTTTTATCAACAGGGGAACTCAATCGTGCAATCTGCTGGTATCTCACCTGCGACAGGTATTGGGAAGATACGAAGAGACAACAGCGGCATACGCCCTGGTATCTCCTCACAATTTTCCTGGTGGTCCTCTCCTCGTCGCTCTATGCCTGCTATTACGTGATATGGGTCATGTTCAAGTACGTACGTGGCTCGGCTTATTACTAAGATTTTTATCCAAGAGAGATCGATATATCTTCAATTATGTTAAAAGACTGCAACCTAATCGGATATTGACGCGTCTTATCGGGCGACTTTCTCACGGAATAGAGATATCGGTAGCGAGATAATCAATAGAATTGATTCTTATTGATTATTATGTATTGATTGAAGTTCCGCGGACGAAGATCGATTGGATGGCTCAAGCAGCGTGGATTACAACGATGGAGATATTACGGCTGGACCATCGTCCCACGCTCAGAGTGGTACTCCTTTGGAGGGTAGATCAGCCGAACGGAGAAAGGTCGAGATGGGCGAGGATAATCTACCCGTTTCTAGCGAAGAAATGCCGGATCACTACATATACGTCCACTATCCTCCAGAGCTAAAGCGGCGATTACTGGAGAGGTAACTATAAAGCGAGGATGTATAAAATTTAACAGAATTGGCATCGAAGCCGTACAGTGATCCTCCTGCTTATAGCTGCTACAACCGAACCACTCGGTTATAAATACGACGCTGTTAGAGAAACTCGGCGAAGATGAGCTCCAAGATGCTGAGCGAAACCCTTTCGATTCTGCACCGACAGTAACTCCACGGATGCCCTTCAACCTCCTCACTCTCTCATTTCCTCGAAATCTTCGTGTTTTGTATTACCGAATATGTGAATAAATTACAACACGTACACGAAAAAGACAATTTCTCTTAATATCGACAGTGTCTGGAATCGGGATTCTGAATGATCAATTACAAGAGGAATGTTAGGGATGGAACTTTGTTCCTTCTCGTTCATTTTATTTGAAACACAAAGAGCTAAAGTTAGAGCTAAAACCAATAGGTCATTTTCATGGATCCGTCCGAAGCCCTTTGAGTGTCCATCACGCTCGATTGGCGAACCAATCGACGAACACTCGCGTTCGTGGGTTTTGGTTGATCTTCCAGTATCCTTTGAGGAATCGGTGTTTCCGGTACCTCGTGCATTTCCACTGTGTCTCGGGCTGATAAATCCTCGTAAGAAGCTGCGGCTGAAGATGGTCTGGATAATTCGATTAAGACAAGAATAATTAAATAAAGAATTAATTAATGTCACCGCTCGTTCGCTGTCTATGATAACTTACTTTACTGGTATGCAACGAAGACAGTCGGCACAAGTCCAATCCTTTCCAAAGAGTTCTCCTTCTTCGACTGTCTGTGGCAATCGATGATGCAAAGTTTCCGGCAAGCGCAATCCAGATAGTCCACCAATTACGGCTACCACACCCAGGATAACCAATGGCAGAACTAAGTTTTCTTTACCCTGTGTCGAATATACTCCTGTTATATACAACATCCGGCAAGATGAAGATTGTGTTACCTGTCATACTTACAAGGTACGTAACAAAAGGTATAATTATAAGTCCAAGTCCGCTGATATAAGCGGAGAAACCAATTGCCACGCCACGCAATTGCGTTGGATATAATTCGCCTGCGAATGGGTATATAATTAAGAAGGATGCTGATATCGCAGACTTTGATACGAGGAAAAGGATCAGTGTCGTCACGACAGCATCTAAAAGGAAAGTTTCTAGTAAGTATAATTTATTACTAGAAATAATGATTGGGTGGATTTATAGAGATATGATTTGGAAATACAATAATTTTGGCTATGTAAACGGTACCAGGGTCGAGTAGAACTGTAGCGATACACGAAGTCCCTGCTACAACCATGCAAAGACAGAGTGGCCATCGTCTACCCCACCGATCCATTACTACCCAACATGCAAGGTAACTTGGAATTTCGGCTAGTGAGGAGAAAAAGAAACTCAAATGCTCCTCGTTTCCCAACGCCGGCCCGTAGTAGGATAAACCGACGTAAACCATGTTATTTGCAAACCTACACGAATAGACTCTACGTATAATACACTACTTATACTTTGTTCAATAATTATTCGTTTGCTGGAAATAATTAAACTCTACGTTTGCTACAAATTTGATTTACCAATTCAAAGTAATGAGACAAGTCTTTAATCGCATGTTAGGGTACTTGAAAAGCGATAGAACTCCAGGACCACTACGAAGTCTCTCTTCCTCGCTTTTAGATCTTGACATCATCATTCGCTGCTTGAGTTTCTGAGTAAATGACGTTGGTAGTTCTTTACCATTTACTTTTGCAAGCCTTTCGAGGATATCATTCGCCTCGACCAATCGACCTTTCGCTAGCAACCATCGCGGTGATTCAGGCAAAAACCTATAATAATCCCGAGCGTTTAAAAACAATACGATTGCAACACTCGAGAATTTGTAACCGAAGGAACATTGTTCCTAAGATAACTACTACCACTTACCACCAGTAGAAGAAATATAAAAGGAAAGGTGCGCTGGTGGTTACCGCTAACGTTCTCCAATCACGAATCAAATAAGTTACACCCGCTAACATGCATAGACCCATCGTGTAGAAACTGCAGGTCATTACTGTCACGAATGATCGATAGTTTGGTCCGACCAATTCTAATGCTATGAATGAAATTTTCTTAATTATAATTATCCTATATTGAAGAATATGCAACAAGTATCATCGGCGAGTTACAGTTTCTTACAAATGATAAAAGGTATCTGATAAATGGCTGGTATCGTCAGTCCAACGACCATTCGCGTGGCAGCCCAAGTCCAAAAACTATTGGATATTGATGTTAAGATACCACCGGTGATCAGAGTCGCCAAACAGGTAAAGAAAGACAATCTTCGACCGATTCTGAAAGTGTAGGTATAGGAAAAGAAGGTAAGTAGATACTGCGTAAGCAACTATAGACTTATCCCATTGGTGGCAATATCGATTACCTGTCGTTTAGTGTGCCAAACAGATAGACTCCTATAGGGCCCCCTGTATTTAGCGCGACTAATCCGATAGTTGGATAAAGTGCTTGGTCGCATACCAGATCGAACTGTAATTAATTGTATTTCTGTTAGAAAAATCTAACGATAGATTATAAGAGTATACTATTCTTAGACGATTGAACATACATCTATAACGATTGAGGAAATCACTTCTGAAGTGTCGTATTCCCAACCATGATCACAGGGAACCGTGGACCATGAGGAATTCGACATTGGCGGGGGTGTTGTCGGATCAGATATATTTTCCGCCATCCAATCGATGTCATACCGTGTGCATTGACTGTACGTTTCGTTATCCTCCTAATACAATATATAAATTTTAACGATGACCTATAATTTCTTAATTCCCAAAAATCATATATCCTAGCCTACCTAAGTTGGAGCTTGTCAGACTTATCGTTGGGGGAGTACTTCATAAGGAAAAAGATAGCAAACTATATTTTTATCCGTCACGTACAGGATCTACAATTTTGCATGAGGAAGCCAACTGGTACAGAAGCGCATCAAGGTCAAGGAGAAATTAACGAATGCAATCGGAATTGCACCTGACTGGGTGGAATTGCAAGTCTCCTTCTACGCGATGCATCCATATTTTCCAATCCCGGTATTTTGCACCAGTGAGGCGGGGTGTCAGCCATAAAGAGCTGATTGAAGGCACAGAAGCCACAAGGCAGGCATGCTGGCAGGCACACCAGCCAAAGCAGTTGCTTCTGGTAACGACCAAACTCTCCCACAATTGGCAAAAGGTCGTCGAGGTCGAAGCCTTCCTACGACACGGCACTTCGAACTTTTAAATACAATTCCCCTCGCGAACATTCGTAAACTGGCCGTAAAATATACATGGTGAACCCCGAGAAAATCAATCGATATTGACAAGGCTATCCGAAGTTTGCTTGTGAGTTCCCCCGATTCTGCTGTTTAAGCAAAGTGACATTTCGAACGTGAGGCTTCGCGAACATGAATGTCTTCATGATTGAAGGACGAACTAGACGCGAGCACAATTCAAAGTATAATCCACACCCACCCTTATCCGAATACTACAGCTTTATGTTAGAACCCCTTTCTCTATACATACTCTACATAGAATAAGCATGAGCTAATGGGGTACTTACATCATCATCAGCTGGTTTACTGTGCCTGGCATTGTTAACGCTGGAGGCTTGATATCCACTCTCATCCAAGTTCTCCATTCTGGTAAAGTTTGGTTGTTTCTTTAGCAAAAGGTCGACGATACCTTAGAAGAGAGTGACGTGACGTGCATTAGCCACCTGCCAATGTGGGTTGGACCAATCCAACATGCATTGCATTCTGATCCGCCGCCCTTTTTCCTTTCTTTCTCTCTTTTTTCTCCTCTCTGTTTTCTCGTGTCCTGATCAAAAACGTGTCAATCTCTCTTTTTCTCTCTCTCTATCTTTCCTGTTCTTTCTCAGTTTCCTCAAGAACACTGGGTTATCGTGCCAAGTCGCAGGTCGTGATCTAGCGTCTTCTGGTGGGACACGAACACAAAAGGTTTCGGTAAATGAAACGTAGGTATTGCATCTTCAGTTCATACCATCCACCACCGTCCAACATCGATTTATCTACGCTGCGCTCGTTATCGCACTTCGATTCCTGCGATCACAATGGCCAGCAATCAGGAATGGCCAGTTGCTGACGCGTTAAGTCGAGCAATTGGCTGATTGTGAGTCGTTGCCGATAGCATCAGACTCGTGATATATGTACAAGAATGCGAGAACTCGCAGGGAATTATTGAAGGGTTACTCGGTTTAAAAAAGAGAACTACTCGCACTAGAGAAGATCGTAACGCATTTCGCATGTCGCATTTCGTATCGCGCACTCACGAGAGAAGCATTCCGCAAGAAAAAGAAAAAAAAAAGCAGAAAAGGAACACTGCAGCACACCTTACTCAGGGATCTTAATGGCGAAAACACCAATATTATTCATCTCTTTGATATAGTACATTAAGCTGGACGATCTCAGCAAGATTTACGGGGGTGATCGCGTGTTTGGTGTGTCTCGGTTGGTCTCTGATGGATCTATTAGAGTGGCCGCGTGAGCAGGAACTGCAAAGGATGTACGCGGAAGGCAAAGAAGGCAGAGGTGCTCGCGATGTGTTGCACGGACGGAAAGAGTGTGTTATCCAGATAGATAGAAGAAGGCGTAGCGCGTGCCCCGGAGTGTGCCCTTCTAATTCAATTGGGTTAAGGGTACTTAGAGAGGATTAGGAACACTGCTGACATGTGCTGCGTTGCGGCCGCGATTCATTCCGCGAACCTCCCTCGATTTTTTTCACTACATCGAGCTGATATTAATTGGATTAGCCTCTAACTTGTTTTAAATATTTTTTTAACGATCTTCATCAACATGACGATATCATTGTGTCTTCATGGTCCATGGCATATACATATGTACTATTTCGATTCTCTTGTGTCACTGTGAATCTTCAACCTCGTATAATTGTCATATTGATACAGATCGTATCAGAATGCAATTTCGATTAAAGTTGTATGTATTGTGAATTTCGATTTCGAAGAAGCTTTCTTTCCTCTGCGAATTCTCTCGCCGTATCACGCAGCATATGGCTTCGTCTTATTCAGCGATAATGTAATTAATGGCCACGAAATACACGAGTAGCTGTTATTTTTCTTACATAGGATTACTACCAAACTAAAATCAGACATGCGAGGGAAGGGAAAAGGATTGCAGTGCTTAGCGCTTAGCATTATTAAACGAGCACCTCTTCCAATACAGGGGGAAGGGGGGGATTAAGCGTCTCAAGGCTGGTTTGGGTAACAGTGAGAGGACGATCATAACAAAATGCAAGAGCGACGGCTTGTAAATAACGACAGATAATACTACTAGATATGCATCGAGTGAAACTGAATTTATTTCGGACAATCTTCCGTTGATCTCCGATGAAAATCACGAAACAGAAAAAAAAGAAAGTATGTATCTCGTTCTCTTTTTCGAGACAGAATGAAGGTAACGCGAAATGTTATTTGCGCTTTGTTCACTTGTTCTCAGATTATAAATTGAACGATGAAATTGCAGTCGAAATGATTCGGTATAATATGGCACTGTCGCTTAGCGATTCGCATTAATCGTTCTTACTCTCGATGGTACAGTCAGCCACATTAATGTTTTGCACGATCATTGCGATTTTATTTCATTCCGATCGACGCAATGACAACCGGTGGGTTGTTGTTGTTGTTGTTTTAACATTTCGGGACCGACTGCTTTGGTCATATGGCCCTAAGGACAGTGCTATCCAGAGTATGATTCCGGACCCAATTTCACTCCCCCCCATGCGGCCCAAGTGGTTCGAGATTATCAGGGTTGGAAATAAGACGCTCCACCGAGCAACAACAATTACCTATGCGTTACGTTACCGTCAGTTACATCGGAGTGATGCAGTAGAGCGATAGAGTTACGTCACAATACATAGAAAGAGAACAAAATGCGTGAGGGGGGGGCACTGCTGGATAACACTGCTCTAGGACCTACGGTTTCAAGTGGAATCCGAAACCACCTCTGTGCGCGCAGTTGGGCATCACAGAAATTATGAGTAATCAATTTCCATGATATTTGGTATTCGAACCTGCGGAACTTCGTGTTACGAGTCCGGGCCCTTACCCACTGCGGCACGCACAACCGGTCGGTGTTTTATCCAACCACAGCTGCAATGGGTCACGAAAATGCTGATTCGAGACAGATTATAATCGTTTAATGACACGCTGAGAACCTCGCGTACAATCTTTTTTGACTTATTTCTCTTTTTTTTTCTTTTTTCTTTTTTTGTGTTTTTCTCTTTTTTTCTCTCTCTCTCTCTTTTTGGCGAAATTTTGCAGATCGATGCGGCGACGATGCTCCGGTGAGCACCATTAATGTGACCAATTATACTTTAAACACACTTTCCAAGGACTTGCTTTCCCAATCACTCCCCACGATCGCTCTGGCACTCAAGTAAGCGATATAGCCGAAGTCACATAGTCGTTGTCAACTGGAAATCTTCACAGAACACAGGCTTCGCAAACCACACGACTGACACTTACCGAAAAGAAATAAACGATACGTAAATCTCGCGCATCGTGAGCATGCCACACCCTCTCCCATTACTGTCTCAGTTTTGTAGTTTTCACACGGTCAAATAAGACCGTTCCCGATGGCCAACCCAGTTGGCGTTCAGCAGAAACATCTCCCGTAAATATGAAAATAACAATAGGTTCTTTGATAACCCCGATTCGAGCCTCCCAAACAATAACGATATCCTTAATCAATCTCTATATAAAAATCTTTAACCTGATCGTGTGATATGTGATAAACTGAATGCATGTTCTTCGTTTGTCTGCTCGTTAACTTCTTTGAGGGTGTGACGGGTATGATGTCTACGTATACATATCGGTTGTATCTTTCGAGACTCGTAGTGTCGAAGGATATAGGCCATAGAATTTTGTCGATGGCATTGATTTCTTCCAATTGGATTTTTTTTGTTGTTTCGATTCTTTCTGACTTTTGTAATCTGTTTCGCAGAGGAGCGAGAAATCCAAATAAGGCCAGGGTAAACTGGAGAGGGTGAGCAGATTATGGTTGGCAGGCCAAAGAGGACTCCCTCCATCCGACATGGTCGTTTATTTCGCTTCAGCCCACGTTTAATCGCCCATTTGTTCACATATGCGCAATTGTAATCTTGGTCCGATCGTCGATCGGGCAACATTCTCGACATTCTCGCACCGCATCAAGAGTCATCACCCACACGCAGACTTTTTTTTTTTTTAATTGGATCACCCGTCCGTACGGTAATGGCGTTCGGCGTCGTGCTTTCGAAAAAATACACTCAAGACGGATCACCGTGGTAGTAGAGAAGGAAGCGTGGACACGGTCATCAAATCGCCACCGCCGTTACCGCACGGCCACTGACGCCTTGGAACAACAACAGCTTTGCGCGTTGGCCTCGTGTTTCGCGACTCGATCGTTAAAAAATATTATCGAAAATATTGTCTCGTACGTACAACGATACCGCGGTTTTCGGACGTGGGGGCACGGGGGTGCCGCCTACCTCGGGGGCATCATTGGAACCGATCAAAAAATAATGGATAATCTGCTTGATACCTACTTTTAGTTTACCGTCGAGTGAGTACCGTCGTTCCTTCTGCTACACTGGCTAAGATTCCATTGATCGCCCCCGCCAACTAGGCTAGCACCTAATTCTAGGCCCCTAGTTGGCCGGCCCTTCGCCCCCGCCACGTCAGGATACAAAATTTATACAGGTTTTATCCATTCTTTTTTTATACATTTCGACGATCCGTCCCCTCCCGAACGTGACGCCGCGATTCACAACGAATCACGAGCCAACTGCTCATCATCGACACTATCATCATTATCATTACACCATTATCAACATCCAAACCATCATCCTCATCCTCATCCTCATCCTCATCCTCATCCTCATCCTCATCTTTATCAGCATCCTCATCATTGTCATCCTCATCCTCAATCTTCATTGACTTCATCCTCATTAGTAGCAGCATCATCATCATCATCCGTATCATTCGTATCATCCGTATCATTCTTATCACCCAACAACATCCCTTTTGACTGATCCGCTCTCCATTCTCCTCCACTCACCACTTGCAAAACAACACATCATCATCATCATCAGCAGCAGCAGCAGTAAATTGAGTTTACTTCACAGCGCACATCATCACTGATACAGCGTAATGCACACACTTTAATACGTTTACTTATACGCTCTCACGTACGTTCACTAGTAAGCATCGCACGCACTCTAGGAGTCTCGACGATGAAAAGGCTAACAACTAATAGTCGATAAGATATTACTTTTATCGTGTATGAGTTTCTTCCTCGGGCACAGCCCCCTTCGACCAAGGATTTCGCCCCGCGATCCCGAACAGCATTTGAACAGTTCCTGTGCGCTTTGTTAGGGCTCTCGAGTGTGGATCGGATAGGAAAAACGGGAGGCTGGAAACTGGGAAACGCGAAAAAAGAGCGGTGGCGGCTACTTCGTGGCCTGAGATCCTTTTCAAACTGGAACCGGGCATTTTCGGGACCGAGCGGGATGCGGATTTGATTGATTGAGGTCAGGCGGAAGGAACGCACGGTCGCGGGGGCCATGCTCTTCAGGGTAGAACGTCGACCCCTCGCACACGAGAATTTCTCCAAAAGATCACAGTCGCGTATATACATATGTATATGTAGAATTTTTAGTATTTTCATATTTTGTTACCCGTTACTTCGATCTCGGCACGGCCGGCTTCTTTCTCCTCCTGTTCCATTTCTTCCATCCTCTCTCGTTCAATCGCCTCCACTTCTTCCTCATTAATTTTCCTACCCTATCTTCGGGCCGCTGATTCTAGCCGGTGGTGATTGTATCGCGACAGTTTTTTTTCGGATAGCCGAAGAAGCCGGAGAAGGAACTCTCGAATGGCGTCCCTCGCGAGATCATCGGTAAACTTCGAGGTTGACTGTTTTGACGGAAACAGTGATACGACCGATCGCGCAGACAGAATCATCGCTTGACAGCGAGTCGGTCGATTCAAGCGGCCGATTGCGGGTGAATAGTGGCTAGGAAATGTGCCCATACTCGGTCCCCGGTGCGATATATGTATATGTATATCGTAGGTCTCTCGGAATCGTACGGCTACACGTCAAAGCACAATTCTCAATTGCGAATCAGAAGAACAGGCGAGCGATCGAGTTCTGTTTACTAGATGCGGAAAGACGCGTGCCGTCCTTTCCGTCGTAATTCCTCTCTTTCGCACTTTCGCTCATTTGAAGCTCGCTCTCTAGACCTCTCATTCCCTTTCTCTCTTTCTCTCTCTCTCTCTCTCTCTTTTTCTCTTTCTCTCTATCTCTCACGCTCTTTACTCTTGCTTTTTTCTCCTACTGCACTCTCCATCTACTCACAGCTACGTGGAATGTAAATGAAAAGGATATATTCACGCCTCAAATTGTCACCGGTGCTTCTGGGACTTTTGCAATGAGAAGAGGAATCGGGTCGAGAAAAAGTCGACCCGATTCATTACTGGGATTTGGGATCAGCAAAGGTAAAACGCGAAGGCGGGATTCTACGAAGGGTAAAATGGTTCTGTGAAAGGGGGAGATGAAAGACTGGAAGACACCGTGTTTCGGTACATGTAAAAGACTCGCTCGATAAGCTTAATCGGAGTCAAATTGCCAATAAAAATAATCTGATAGATTTTCGGGTAATTAAAAAACGAAATCGAGGTTTAGGAGCTCCAGTCTGTGCAACGGACTCTCAACATTGAGATATTAGTTTTTTTCAAGGACTAGATAAGAAGATTCTCTCTCTTACACTCTAAGTTTGGCAATATCGATCCTAACAAGTGAAATATAGTATACAGGTTCGACGTGGAGCAGAAATATTTTCTCGTTATGTAAAATCGTAAAAAAATAATGAATTCAATAAAAATCTTTGTTTCACCAATTCTCCTTGTTTAACTCGACCTGGCAAGCCAATGTTCGAATCGAAACACGTTGGTCTCGCTCTCAAGGTGGTTCAACGATAACCACCGTAACAAAGTTGATCGAAATGCACCGTAAAATTTCTTTTAGGCATCACTTTGTTCTCGTTAACTTCCCTGTAAGAGGCGGCTAGAAATGTACAAGAATGAAATTACTCTAAAATATTTAATTACGAAAGTACGGTCACAGTGTTTCCGCTGGCAAAAGTGTTTGGAATGCATGGCACTACCACTGTCACGATACGTCAGCGTGACGCAACTTTCTATTATGTTATTAGATCGACCGACCGTATTCGCTTAATGTTTACGCAGATTGTTGCTAAATAGTGCACCCGACAAAAAAAAAGAAAAACTCAAGCGCAGCTGGAAATCGTAAGCAAAGATCGATATTTGCGGCTGCGATTTTTCTTCATAAAAAGTATAATACTTATAGTTTTTGATGGGATCATGCATAGAAATTACATATATACGGCCGAATTATAAATCTTCTTCGATGCATATAATTTACGCTGTTAACCGTTTTACGCGATCACCGTACTTGCCACCATTCGCGTTCCACATTATAACGCGCGGTCGGGAAGACGATTCCCTCTCAGCCAGAATTCGAATGAAAGGTCACTGAATATCGAAACGAATCCAGTTTTTTAAAAAAAAGAAAAAACATATCTGAATCGGTAATATAGCATTTTATTCGAAGGGCAATGCACGGAAATCTCTCGTCCGATATCCTATTCGCGAGAAACGAATGTGTACCGTGATCGTGTAAAATCTCCATTTGGCGTAGTTCGAATAGAAATATATACTATATCGAATGGGTATCAGGGGCACTCGATCCTTTGCTTTTTCTGACATACAGGCCGGACGAGGACTTTGATATAACTCAATGACTTATGCCAGCAAAATATTAATTTTAATGAACCAACAGCAACAGACATCCACATACGAAGAAAAGTAACATACACATCTCATCATACTAAAACAGATCATATAGATTCTCGCACAGCACGATCGGACCAGGGGTTACCCAGCACTCTGAATCTATCGATCTTCTGCATTCAGTCTTTCTACATTCTCTCTCGCACATTCTTCAGTCATCCACGGTTTATCTGCTTCCTCTTAAAACACTCACATTCAATAATACACAGCATATGTTAATGCACAGCATCGGATATCAAGTCACAGACGTACTAATTATCACAATCAAGTTTTCGACATACTGGTCCTCATATTCTGCACTACAGGCCGAGGGATTCGTACATAGCACGATCATTGATTTCTGATCACCATCGCGAAAGGAATGATTGCGCGTAAGAACTAAAAAAAAAATGAGTATCTCTTCGTTGATAATCCCGCTAGGAACTTGGCCAACGAGTAGAAGATACATTTGTATAGAAGCGCCTCGCATTCTTATAACTGTCGACGTAGTTAACTTTGCATCGGGTGTACGAATCCCCCCTCTCTTTCTTTCCCTTTTTCTCTCATTCTCCCACTCGATTTTTCATACATGCTTTCTATTCAATCTCACTTCATCTCCTGCAGTCTACCATCTCTCTTTCTCTCTTTCCCACGTTTTCTCACTCTCTCAATTTTCGTTCCGTTCGTATAACTCGCGTGCTTTCTCTCTCTCTCTTTTTTGACACATACTCACAAACACACACGTTCTCTCTTTCGCTCTCAATGTTCACGATCACCGTCCATCGAAATCGTCCTTTCCTCAGGTTCAACTGCTCAATCACGCGGGTAGAAGCCGCAGGCTCGTTTATCAGGCATACTTGCAACAGCGGAACATCTCGGCAGGCTTCGGCCTTGGCTCATTCATCGGCAACATCCACTTGCACTCCTCATCATCCGTTGTCGGGCATCCGGCAGACAGGTATATTTCTCGGCCATGGGCTGCGCTCGACGCCGGTACTCTAATACCGTCGCCAGACTGGGACACGTGCAGACTCATCACCCCATCGTCATCGCTTCGGAACTCACGCACATCCATCAACTCGCATCCGCAACATCCAATCTTGCTGTCTTTGTAATGTGTTTGATAGTTTTCTAGTCAAATCAAATTGCACGACAGTACAACCGTGGGGTGATCTGTAAACAACAAAAGCGAGCCAAATATCAATAACCCTTCTTTCCCGGTGAACCAGAATTGAATTTCTTTCTTTTTCTTTTTTGCGGCGGAATTGGTACACGGTGCGTCTCTTTCTTATGAAGACACACGCGAAAAGACGACAGAGCACAGTCAGACAGACATTGCGTCCCGATATCAAAGACCACTTTCCACTCTCACTCTCACTCTCTCTTTCTCTTTCTCTGACTCGACATACCATCCCTGCTTCTCTCTCTTTTTCACTTACATCCTCGCTTGCATCCTCCCTAAATCAGTACCTGATTTACCTAATACAGAGAAATAAAGAGGGCTCGCACGATGCAATTATGACAAACTTAATAAAGCAAGGCGTGAATGAAGGTGAATTGTACAAGAAAATATAGCATGGCAAGGTGGATGAATAAAATGACTAAAAGTGAGAATTGATATGAATAAAAAGGTGAGCGAGTTCACGCACCACACATTATACACGCGAGAGTTGTAAACAGTGAGAGTCCTAAATTGACGACGAAAGTGCAGAGACAAGAATAATGAGAATAATTGTACTTACCAACTGGACGTGGAGATGACAGCGTTCTTGAGCTTTCGAATCTCTTTGACAGCCCAATTAGCCAACGTCTTGGTTTTGGCCGTGCGGGATTCCCTGGCTTTGGCCAAAAGTTGGGCGAGTGGTTCAGTCTCAACTAGAGGCAAGAGTTTGACTCCAAAGACAACGGCCAAATCACCCAATAGACCAACCGCAGCCGATACAGTGCCATCCGTATGCTCGCGATCTTGAGCTATCGATGTAATAAACTGAATAATGAACGGCACGTGTGGCTCGACTAGAGAGACTGCTGAATCCGGACCTGGCGCGGTCTCATCATCCCGAAGACCTTGTACTATGCCAGTATATGCCTCGAGAACACCTTCGCGCAATTCGTTCAAATATTCGATCATGTCGTAATCGTTCCTGTCGACATTAGCCTGAGAGGCTTGCGCTAAGGTTTGCAGCACAACGTCGAGATACTTCTTGAACTCGGGCCCAATACTGAGAGCTATATCGCCAAAGACTCCGAAAATATGAGGTTTTACCGAACGATGGACATTTTCGTTGCTAAGATTCGACAAGAGAAGCGTCATGATTTCATCGCAATACGGCAACATTTTGTTCTTTAATGCGCGACATATATCACCAGTCAAACCGACGGTAATGCAGCAAACTTGATATTCTTGATGATTTTTCAAACCGAGGCAAAGATACGGTTTAAACGCATCCATATACTTGAGGAACCCATCACCCAATACTTCGACCAGAGTCGAGACTGCCATTAGTGCATCTTCCTGTACGCCTTCTGCCTTGCAAGAATTCGAGTTGAACATCGATAACAAAGCTGACATTATCACATCGGATATCTGTGGAGCGTCCTCATGAGTAACTTTGCGAAGTACAGATTGCAAAGTAGCACAGAGTAACGATTGCAGATCATTGTACTGAGCGCGATCCGAGTGGCTTTGGATATGTGTTTCCATTTGCAGTACCTGCTGCAATCTTTCTAAAATCACCATTGTCGTTCTTTGAACAGTTACGTAACAATCTAGAGGAGAATTCTTAACCATCTCCATTAAAGCTTCATAGGCTGCCGGTCGTAAGTTGGCTTGAGCTCCGTCCGGTCGATCGGTTGTCTCCAACAATCTTTGTATAATGAAATCAAAGTATTGTGACATACAGTAAGTTTTTGGTTGTTGTCCTTCTGCTGCTTCAGCTGCTTCGTAACTGGCCTCGGCAAGTCCTGTGAATGCCCAGCAGACATTTGCAGCTACTCGAGGTTCCGCTTTCAAACCATTGACCAAGGCTTCTAGGAGAGGCTTTAAGTAATTCTCGTTAATGGCTGCACTAGGAATCACCTCGCAAATTCTACCACAGGCCCATGCTGCAGTGTCTCGTACGGCCACGCTCGTATCGTACATCAATTCGATCAGTGTTGGCATGGCTTGTTCCACTAATGGGTTCGCTCTTCCTGGACGCAATGCGCCAAGAATACAGCCGAACGCCATCAAGGCTGCATCTCTAAACCTCCAATCCCGACTCTTGATGTTCTCCTCCACAAATGGAAGAACATACTGAACTATATCTTCTTCGCAACACGAGGAAAGCAACATTAAACAGACCCCTGCTGCTTTCGAGGGATTCCAATCGTCTTCGTCATCGAATTCTTCTTGCTTCGTGAGTTTCTTCATCAAGACAGGTACCAAGAACTGGAGAGCGCCTTTTGCATAATGTCGCGATACTTTGACGGGTGGTCGTCCACCTACGTTAGCATCACTTTCCTCGAGGGACAGGTCAACTTCTTCGTCGGAGACGTTTGACCAAAATTCAATTCCTTGCAGTGCGACCTCATCGATATCTGACTTCATGGCTTCAAGAGTAATAGGAAATAGAGCTGGAGCCATGTAAGGTTCCATGTACTGATAATAGAAGGTCATGATCTTTACGAGACACTGTAAGGCAGCGACTCTAACTTGTGTATTCACGGATTGTGTAGCTTCGCAAACCACCTCCATTATGAAGTTTCTTTCTGCCTCGATCTCGAAGTTTCCTTTGGTAAATTCTAGGGAGTTGTAAAGCGCTGTTGTAGCAGCCAAACGAACATGATGGGAGGTATCTGAGCTTTTCATGCTGTGAATAATCGCAGTGAGAATTTGATTTGACTGCGAGACCAAAACCTCGCTTTCGATCTCTTGACAAATATAACCGATAGCCTCGAGTGTCGCTTCTTTCATGATTTCGGTACTGTTTGGATTGACAACGTTCGCGACTAGCATTGGTATAACGTCGTTCCACTGTCCCACTGGGAGTTCGGCAACGGCAACATAAGCGACGCATTGTGCAGCTGAGCTTGGCCTATTGTTTTCTGTTCCCAATGCTCCTAAAATCTATAGAAATTAACCAAAGGTTAAATCAGAGTCTGTCAGCTACAAAAATGATGCATGACACGGTCGATCGTGATAAAATATTTATAAATATTCGCACATCGTACGTTCGATAAGATAGGATCAAATTGCTCTTACGTTCTTCTTGATAAAGTCCCTCGTCTCTGAAGGAATGGCAAGCCAACGCTGCTGGTACTGCAACTTTAGAGTCTGATCCTTGGATGTCAACTGATTTTTGAGCTGAAGGCCCGCTGCCATGCGGGCAACAACACTGGCAACGGCAAGAGCTAGTATACTACTCAGCCGTTGCATGAAATCGGGCTACAGAATTTCCAGAAAAAAAAATTTATATTTAAGACGTACGATTGGAAAATAAAATTCTTGAATTCATCCAGAAATCATGCTTACAAGATTGGTTGATGCTGCTTGTTCCAAGAAATTCTGTGCCGCCTCGCGTTCCCGCTTATCTGAAATAATACGAAAAACATCGTTGACATTATTGGAAAATGTTACGTCGATTCGGAAGGTTCCGGGTTTGGTATGTGATCGATATAGAAAATTCGTCTATAGATTATAGGTTAGAGCGCAAGGCTCAGATGCATTCGCGATTCGTGTGCCAACCGACACAACAGGGACGTGCAAATACGAGTAACCGTCACGGGGGACAATACTTTTCCGGCCGGAGACAAAGCCCCTAGCAACAGCCAAACGAGCCACAAGAACATTCGCTGTCGTGCGTACGAAAACTTTCGTCGATAGCCCATTAAAATGATGAAAAATCCTGCTGAAAATCGTAAAGGATATGTGAGAAAAACCATGATAAGTATGAGCTCCAATTTCGCCCCGAACGATCCACCAAGAAAGAGACGCGCACGCGGTGGGACTTTACTATCGCGAGCAAGGCCACGAGAACTGGACCGCCGAATTTCAGCTCAATTTCATTCGGAATTCAATCGAATAATTCCATTGTAGACAGTTAAAATGACGAATAGAGTGAAAACGCGAGAGAGTGAGAGAGTAAGAGAGAAAGGGAGAGAGGGAGATGGATAATTGGGCGCGATCGAGTTTCGCGCTATCGGTTTTGCAAAGCAGATAAAAAGAGTGAAGTTTAAGGAAAAGGCTCACTTGACGAAACGGTCCGCTCGAGGACCTGCATAAGTTGCACCATCATCGTATCCATCTTCTTGATTGCATCGACCGTCGTGATCTTCATCATTGCTTCAAATTGTGATGTCGGTTACTTTAGCCCGTGTTATCTTAGCGCTAGATAAGTCTTACGCCCGTGGCTTGATAGGAAACGTCTCCTGGTCACGACCGGCGAACAGCCACATGTAGCCACCACCGAATCAACTGGCTCAACGACTACCCCCTTCTCCTTCTAGTCACTTCCTGCTGCTGCTGCCGCCTTGCCACTCTCGCACTCTTTTTCTCGTGATTCTACGTTCTGCGTCTCTTTCTTCCTCACGACCACACAACCTGCGTGCTACTGCGTGCTAGGGCGCAGTGATACACTCACTCTTTCGGATTCCCTAACGTCCGAATACCGAACCGAAGCTAACGTTCGACTCGACTCGACCTAACTCGACGTAGTTTCGATCGCCACCGGTATGACTTTCGGTCAACGTTTCGCAACGATCTCCACAAACTTCTTGATCTGTCAGCCTGGCTTCGAATCACTTCTTACTGCTGAAACCTGACGGAAGGCTTGTCGCACGTTCGTAATTCTTGACCGTCTTTTTCAGTCTTTGCACTGCCTTGTACACCACGAAAGCGCGGAACTACTTTCTTCATGCGTGAACTTTGCCGCACGCACGCTCATTCGCTCAACTGCAGTGACCTCTACCGAGGAGTCTCAACTGCGCATGTTTTGCCCATTCTTCTCTACCGTTCTCCATCAGCGCCACCATCAGATTAGCGGGCTCCCTTGAATCAATTTTGCGACCTTCCAAATAATATTTGCTGCAACGTGGGTTCCGCATTAAAAATATTGCTTAAAAAATATAATCGTATCACTCCAATACGTTTAATAATACCTGCAACTATTGTATCAACAACTAATTCCAGCTTCTCTTGGAATAAAGAATTTAATCGTCATAAAGCTTGTGCATTTTGCAATTCTCCTAACTCCATTTTTATTTCGATTAACATTAAGATTTTGAAGTGTACGTTCCCAAGGACTGAACCTGAAACACACCGATGTGTGTAAGTTTAGTAAGACTCGATGAAGCTGAACTGAAGTCTTTGAAGGGAGACTTCCAAGCGGACTTGAAACGTTTTAATAGGCAGACACAAAGGAAAAAAGGGGCTAGAAACGTGTTCGCCAGGTGCAGCTAAGCTAATTCAGCTTGGTCCTCGTTGCCGCCAAGGGTCGAACAAAAAGGTGCCTTTGCAACTAGAATCAGAGAGTGGACTCTTTCAATGCAGCGCTCTTCCAACCCACCAAAGCGAGCGTTCCTTTCGCAAGCTGAAGTAAAAAAAAAAAAAGAGAGGAGTCTGGTTCATTTTAGTAGATTTAATGAAACGATGTACAGAATACATTTGCTTTCGTAATGCATCGCAACGCATTTGCGTGGCTTACCATCTATATCACATATCAATTTTTTATTTATAAAATATAATTGTCACATTGTTTTCCTCACGATCATGCCTTTGAACTGCTTCCTTCTCGTATATCGAAATTATATATTGTATATGTATATTCATTTATACATATATGTATTTTTTCTATCTTTTATACATACATATATATATAAATATTTATATGCATATATATTTAAATATAGATTTATATGTATATATAATATAATATATATTATCCAAGCAAAGGGGGAACTGTGTGGCTCGGTAGAGAATTACAATGTATCAGGCAGCGGAAAGAAGGTTTCGTGAGTGTGCGCGCGTGTAAATAATTCGATATATAATATTTTACAACAACATGGTACGTGTAAGATTTTTATAACACACCGACGGTCGTATGAATGAAAAGGTCCAGCAAGGAGTAAATCGTTCCTCGCAATCTCTCTCTCTCTCTCTCTCTCTCTCTTTATCTGTCTGTCTTTTTCTCTTTATTGTCGCTTACTTCGAACTGCAAAGGGGAACACAATTGTCGCAGGTCAACTATTGGGAGTGCCTTTTCACCGATAAGACCATCAGCCTGCGAAATATCCATCATATACCGTTTAATTTTCTCTATTCCCTTTATCATTCACCTTCAACTTCTCCCCTGGCATCCACACTCTCCGCGCCAATGATTAATTCTCTCGAAAGACCGAGTAAAACTCACTCTTTGCGGATCCTTTTAATTCAAACGACATGGGAATGAATCTTTTCTCGGTGAGCATAGGTAAGTAAATATTTACTTACTGATATACATATGTATATTATGTATACATACAATGCAGTATATGCTCGTCGAGAAGAGTACGGGTGAATGGACACACATTTATTACACGTTGTCTTAGAAATGTACTTTCGGTGCAGAAGATTCTACCACCTGCGGTGCATGGTTCTCTAATCGTGCGATTAAAGGGGGCGAGTTCTTCGGCCGAGTGTATTTTACTTTGTACGTGTAGATTGGATCGATCGCTGTATAGAGACATCATCCGTACGATAAACGAGAAATCGCCCAACAATTGTCGTTTCTTCGATCTATCAATTTGTTTGCTAAAAAGAATTCCTATCCAACGGGTTTTGGATTATAGTATGTATTTTTTGGAAGGTTGATACAGCAGAAAATGGATGATTTATTTTGCACCCTTTGGGATGAAAGGGAATAAGAACGTCGATTAAGAGTGCTTTGCAGAAATTTGATGATTGCCATGAAGAGCCTCGAATGATTCACGTTGCGATATTACTCGAGAAATAATTTATTAACAAAAATTCGAGGAAACTTAAATTATCTGTTGATCGAACATTTATTGTATACATCGAGAAAACGGGGAAGAGGATGGTACACCTAACGAAATTGGCCGTATTCGGTAGAACGGTGACAGATGTTAGTAACAACAATATTTGACGATCTCGTTCATGCGAAAGATTTTCCTACCACCGAACGATCTGATCTCGCCTGTCTCCCTATTGAATAAATCTTCGACTTTCGTCCCTTCCTCTCTCCCACCCTCCCTTCCACGGTCCGTGGCATTTGTAAAAAATAGTGCATTGCTATAATTGACGTTGAGCCCAGAGTCGATTTGTCGTAGTAGCAGGACCGAAGAGCGTCAGCAAACTCCAAGCCAGTTGAATCAAAGGAATCCCTGGCTTGGGAAGGACACCAAAAATCACCCTAACAAATTTCATCTTAAGAATTTCTTAAATAATAGGAACAAAAATATTCATCTCTTAAAATCCCCCCGCTTAACGAAGCGATCATTCCACGAATTCTTAAACCTATCGAGAGTGCTCCCCCAAAAAGCGCGATTATAGCTAGTAGCACCTGTTCAACACGACGAATCCTTTCTCTTTCCTCGAATCCCCTCTGGACGCAACGCGCTATGTATTCGCATGGAGAAAATACTGTTCTCTCGCCATGCCTCGTCTTTCCGAGCGTACCAATGGAATAGAAATCGCTTTGGAACAAAATATATATCTCCTAATCGATAATATACAGGTCCAATTGAATATTGAAGATCCAACGCAGCGAACACTGCGTTCCTTCTCTTCAGCATGCTATCCTAAATTAGACCGAGAAGGGTACGCATTACACTATGTACACAGTGACATCTCATCCTCGTGGTCGCGGTACCGTACCCTTTTCGTATCCTTGTACCTTGCTTTCTTGCCGGGCATTTTACTATCCGAACACTTACTATCGTATCCATCCGCAAACGTTTTCAAAGTACCAAAAGTTTGCCGATCAAGTTTTCGTTCACAGAGAAAAATTCAACTTCGAGTTCAACATTCTTATTAATGAACCAATTGGCAAGTCGAGCATCGAACGACCCGAGATATTCTATATAAAAACCTCTACGTATATTCCGTGTAACGTAAGATCACTGACCGAATTCGTAACCGAATCTTTTATAAATCACAGAAAGAGGAAACTAATTCATATACCGAATCCAAAAATGGTGTTTGCAAAGCGACCAACATTTGCGGATACACACGGCGTTAGAATAACGTATACACACGTAATTATAACATCTATTGTGCACATACACGTGTTGAGTGTGTTTCGCGGTTAACAGGAATCCGCGGTGGTCTCGGAATTTCATTTTTTTTTTTCTTTCTTTGATAAGGTGCACTAGAGAAAATGCGTGATTATCTTTCGATTATCCTTATTAGAGCAAAGTCTGTTGGATCGGTTTTTAAGATAGTGTTTTATAGTTTCGCGTTCGGAAAGCAACGTGTACACACGAGGAAGGAGATTATAATTGCTAGAGATTGTTGTAACGTCTCACATCACGGAAAGATCTGCGTGTACTGTCGAGGATGCGTTAGTCTTCGAGATAGGCTAGGTTTCGCCGAGTCACGAGACGCAGCATCGCCGACGCTCCTAATTCAAGAGAACGATTTGCAGCGGCGTAAAATGCTCTAACGCGTCGAGGGTAATCTTACGGTAGCGGTATAATGGTAACGGTAACACAAGGTTGGTGGTAAAAGGTAGTGGATGGTAACAGTGGTAATAGTGGTAGTAACGCCATTAAAGTAGTAACTCTAGCAATAAGATAGTAGTTAAGTAATAGTAGTAGTAAGTAGTTAAGTGGTAAGTAATAGTAAGTAGTAATAGCGGCGCGGTATACGTATAAATAGGACTTTCTACGTTAGTTTGATTAAAAGTAAATGTCATAACGTAATAGGTAACTTTATGCCGGACCCGCCTCGAATCCGTCGCCTCTCGACGATAATGGAGATCATTCATTTAGTCAGAATCGTTTCAACAATTTGAAACGCGATCGATCCTCCGGTCGACAGAGATTCTCGCGACGACGAGATTGAGATGGGACCGTGTTCGCCTTAGCTCTCTAAAATCACATTAACGCAAGAATAGTGGTAAGGGGTCGAGAGATTTCGACCTCGCGACTCCGGAGGACACTCGCACGTTTCCAATGACGTTTTTTCGAAGCAGCAACGCACAACCGAATGAAGCAGCTCCTTAGAAGCCAATCGAACGATAAATTAAAGCGACACTTAGGCTAACAGTTCGAACGGAAATCCCAATATATATACATAGATATATATATATGTAATGATAATGGCAAGAGATCGACAGAATCGGTATAAATCATGCGAGTTAAGCTACTCGAGGTACCGTCATTTTCGCGTTCGAGTGGGTCATCACCATTGTCACGTGCTAAGTTTACTATCGAGACGGAAGGGCGAAACTCGTGAATCCTGTAGGAGCAATTTTCAACTTCTCGTATGCTCGCGACCATCACTTCGCCCTTCCGTCGTGGCTCTGATATGTTGCGGGTCGTCAATGCGTTTCCTCCGATGGGCAATGCATTCTGTTCTTATCGGTAGGAGTGCGAGAAAGAAGCGGTCTCCGCGGTAGAGTAGCCTGGGAGAGACAAAGATCGTGTCCGATCGTGTGCCAATCGGTGCGGCGACATGGAACGAACCCAAAATTCGTTGACGCAGCGACTTATACAAAGCAGGTAGAAAAGTGATAAAAAATCGTGTCTTTTGTGCACGCATGCGAGAAACAGTGTCGACACATTGCTCTCTCTCTCTCTTTCTTTCTTTCTTTCTCTCTTTCTCACTCTTTTTCTCTTTCATTCAAATACATCGCGGACCATCCATAAAACTGCTCGCGAGCTATCCCTACAACTAGAAGAAATATATAGTAAAATGTCTTGGCTACGAGCGAACTCTACCGTTCTCTCTCGCCAACCGTGGCAAACCCTCCCAGGCATTGCCACCAAAACGGATCGCGATCTTCTTTGCTCGGAAATCCGGTGCATTTCCGGTAGCATCGATAGTCGCCAATACACTGTATAGTGGTAAAGTAGCAGTAGTAGTTATAGTAGTAGTAGTAGAAGTAGAAGTAGTAGTAGTAGTAGTAGTGGTAGTAGTAGTAGTAGTAGTAGTAGTAATAGTAGTAGTAGCAGTAGTAGTAGTAGTAGGTAGTAGTAATAGTAGTAGCAATAATAGTAGTAGTAACAGTAGTAACAGTAATTGTCACATCCCGGGCAACGACAATCGCCCTTCAATACGCTCGTCATCCTCACGATACGCTTCCTCAGGCACACCCCACTCATCTTGCAATGGAAACGCATGGGAACTTTATCTTATTAGAATTAAGACACAGAGACTCGACTCTCTTCATTCACACTCACACCCTGTCTTGCTCTCTTCTCAGTGCTCCTCCGACCTGGCTTTCTTTGCACCGCGATTATCTCGCGTCGCGTCGGTACCCATACCGTAGAAACCATCTATCAGAAGATACACGCAAGAAGATAGTAAAGCTACGTGTAGAAACTAAAAAAAGAAAAAGGGACAAAGTAATGAAGTAACGCGCCCGCACAAATCCGAGAGTGTAGTAGACGCAATTGTTCTACGCGATAGCCTTAGGCATGGCCGTCAGCCGCGAATTAAAAGGGTAGACTACTGGCGAACATCGTCTCGATCAGCGGAGGCGCCGGCACCAGGTCTTCGAATTTCAAGTAAAAGATCCGCTGGAGGCCCTGGACCGACAGACTCCGAAGTTCGGGTAGCTTGCCTAACAGACGAGGCAAGTAATTCGGCTTCCGCTGTGCCTCGGCATTGTAGGTGACGTGATCGCGGAGGGAGGAAATGATTTTCATTTGTAGTTGCTCCATTCGACGTGGCTCCTTCAGGCCGTACCTTTCTGTAATGTCAAAGAAGGAAACATACCCTTGTATTTTATATGCTCCCGATTCTTCCTACGTAAACTTATAATTCGCAATTGCGTGTTTACGTGACTATGTATGTATGTTATGTACCCCGAAAAGAGAGGTACGCGCGTGCAATCAATCGCAAGACTCGCGCGGTGGCCCAGTATATCGCGTGCGGGGCCTGCACGATCGCGGTTTCTTTCTTCGCAATGTCAGTAGCTAATCCGCCAGGCACTAAATGATTTATCGGTCGCGTGAACCCAACAATTCTTCAGACGGAATAGGATAGAAATTAAACAACCGGTGAAATGGATGAAATCTGTTTATATTTCTCTTCACCGGATACGGTACAGGAGCGAAGGCTATCGGGGAAAGGGTATGAAAATATTAGGAGAATAATATCGATTAACGGAAACTCACCTGTGACGAGAGTTAAGGCGCAGAGGCAAGCGAAAGCACTGATATCTACATCTAGAACGTGAAGGGCTTTACAGAATTCGAGGATGCTGTGTAACCAGTCTCCAAAGGTATGTTGGCATTGCTCGAGCGCTAGAACAACGCCATTGCAAAAGATCAATTTAGTATCTTCTGGCCTGGTGCGATGTGCCAACCTCAGAACGAAGAGCTCCAAGCTTGCGGATTGGAAAAGTAATTCCTGAAACAGAAAGATATCTCGTTTCATTGTGTGCCACCACGTGGATCTGTGCAATCGTCCGGGTTAAGCCGGTTGGATCAAAACATTTTTGTGTCACCAAGAATTTTCTTGATTCATAGATTTCAAAATTAAATGAGTTCACCAGTTAGAAAAAGGTGAGTGAACGACAATATAATCAGCAACCACCCGCACGGCCAAGTAGGCAGACATGTCGAAGGCTCGTCAGGATTGACCTTTTATAAAATGCACGAACTATCGATCTTCTTCTAACCAGAGCCTCCCGACAGATATTGTCCGGAGATCGATACTCTTACGGGTAAGACAGCACACGTTGTACTGTATCGCATTACAAGAATAGAGGATTGCTAATCGAAAGAACCAACGAGACTGAGAAAGTTACGTGTCAATTGAAAGGGTTCTTTCTTCAACCCGAATAATGAAGAATCGAATTGTCGGAAAAATCCTACGAACCTGATCCTCTCGGACGAGATCCGTGAAGCCAGGTATCTTCTCAGCAAAATTCCGAATTACGTCAACGGAGGTTGTGAGGAGATTGTAGAATTGTTGTGTCTTTTCTGCTTCGGTCATGGGAGGTTCACCGGGCCTCGGTTGTCGGAACTGCGAATAATCCAAGCTCGCTTGATCGGGAGTAGTGTCCACGTGGGCACGCACTAAAGCGGTGATCAAAGAGACTGGCGAACTTGGTGGCGATTCCTGTGGTGACTTTGGTTTCGAGGGTAGCCTACCGCGACGACCCTTCAGCGAATCCGTCCTAACAACCTATACCAACGAACAATAAGTTTGTTCTAAGTCCTCTCAAATCTTTTTCCAACAGGACAATGTACAATCTCTTCAATGAAAATCAAAGTTGCAAATCGATAAGCTTACCTCTTTGACCATGCCGACCGTCAAGCACTTCTGGAAGCGACAAAATTGGCATCGGTTCCGCCGGCGTTTGTCAACTGGACAGGCCTTCTCCGCGAGACAAACGTACTTGGAACCTTTCTGCACGGTTCTCTTGAAGAATCCCTTGCAGCCTTCACACGTACGCACCCCATAGTGTTGGCAAGCCGCGGTATCGCCACAAACGGCGCAAAGTTGACTCGGACTCGGCGGTGCCCGTTCGCCGCTTGTGCCACTTCCAGAGGATGGTGAGCTGACAGAGCTGGTGGTCCCGCTACCACTTCGAGGCTTGGGAGATTCCGTACTGCCACTGCTACAATCGCACGACCATTTGTCTTACAACCTACTCGTGACAACTCAAAGGTCCTACAGTGTCACCGAAGCACATGATGCTTATACATGCATGTAGTTACCTTGCCGATTCTGACCTCTGGGCTGGTAAGGAGGCTCTTCGAGGTCGGGGTGTCCCTACCACGACAGTATCAACACTGGGACATAGTTCGGTTGGAGCGACGGGGGTTGCACCACCAGTGATGGTCGGCGGTGGTCCATAGACCATGGGTACAGTAACCGCGACACCATACGGCGAGTCTTGCCGATGATTAGCTGGCGAAGGAACGGCCGTAGCGGGTGTGGGTGCAGTTTCCGTGGGGAAGTATCCTTGGTGATGATGATGATGTTGTTGCTGTGGTGGAAGTGGTTGTGGTTGCGGATGATGTTGTTGGGAATGTTGGTGATGATGATGAGGCTGTTGAGGAGGTTGCGGTTGGCTGTGATGCTCTTGGTAAGGTACTGTAGAAGAGAAGTCGGTGGTGTAGTGACCAGTGCCACAGGAGTAGACACCACTGTCGTAGCAGTCATCATCCATTTTAATGCCGAGGCCCTGGAGTTCTTGCCTCGTGTATCGTTGCACCGTATACGTTTCGTGGAAGCTTGGTAACGGCGTGGGACTGTAACACACCGCACATCATCTATTTATTCTGGATCTTGAAATCTGTAGAGATAGTAGCCTCTGGATTGACTGTATCCTACCTCAGAGAGTCTGCTTGAATGTCTTCGGGCAAGGGTGGCGGATGAGGCGGTTGAGGTGGTTGCTGATGGTGGACACTTTGCTGTGCCGAATCGTCCGGAGTAGGCACCCCTTGCGGATTGCCAAGCTGCAATTCCGGAAACGGGTCCAACTCCTCGGGTAGGCTTCCGGCATCCGCGGGATCCGTATACGGAGCACTCAGCAAATCTGCGAAGCTGCTACATCCAAACGGACTCTGCAATCACACATTTATCCCATTCGATGAACAACGGTTTCTCTCCACGCGAGCGTATCTCTTCTTCGGCTACAACGATGAATATTAATCGAAGAATTCCTAAATGAACATCACCGGAGGGGCAGTCTTAATTGCAGTGAAACGAAGTACGCGTATCGATAATGATGTGCACACGGTCGACCGACAGTAATGGATCGCCTTCGATCGTACCGGACTGTTGGGAAAACTTGTCGAGGAGTTTTTTTTCTATGATCCTTACGGAGTCTCGCGAAGGTCTCGAGGGAGTAGCGCGAGCGGTAAATCGAAGTACTGATTCTGAGCAGCAAGGCGGTAACATTGTTCGCCCACAATTGCAAGTAGCGTCGCGTCGCATCGTCGAGACATCGATGGAAGGCCGCCGCGGTGCGCAGAAAGAGGATATCGAGGAAGAATTGGAAAAAGAGCCCCGTGTCGCGTGCACCTCTCTATATCCCATTGCTTAATAGATCAAATAAAGCCAATCGAGATGGCAATTAAAAGTACAGATTATATTTATACTATCGTTGTGCCCCGGTTATGATATGTATGTGTAGGATTAGTAGACCCTATCCATACTTTGTCGCCCGAGTACACAATCCTAAAAATACTCGACTGACATTTTGCACAAAGGACGTTGCCGTCATGCCAGTGATTATACGCAGCATGTATTTCACTGGATACGCCTTTGCGAGTCGCGCAACTATAACACCTGCGAAGACACAATCAACTTTCCTCGAGTAAAAACCAACCCAACGTGGTAAGACAAAAGAGATGCAGAAAAAAAAGAGACAATTAAGCCTGAGCAATGGGCAATACAAAAAGAACCAAGGTGGAAGGGGAGGATATCAGAAGAGAGAGAAAAAAGAGAGCTAGAGGATGAGGGCTGGATATTCAATTTGCCAGGTTGGTTCCGCTTGGGGCTGACATTTCGTTCATCGCTCCCTTGAGGACCAACGATCGAAGTCTCATCCTACCATAACCCCGACTACGGCCTCCTAAACTACCACCTCAAATCACCGAGTTCCCACTCGTTCCTCGATCGCACCTTCTTCTCCTCCTGGTGTGTCGCAATACCACGATCCCTCTTCGTTCCACTGCATTGTCTCCCTGGAAGATCTCGCGGGTTTCGCGTGCAGATGGGTACCAACTGTTCGCCACTTAATTAGGGAAGAGAACTCGAAAGAAAATCGCGCGAGTGCCGAGACCAGAGAGCACAGAGATCGAGGAACAAATAGATAGGTAGGACGACACCCGGGATCCGGGTACGTGGGCACAGTGGGCAGGAATGCAGATGGTGCATGATAAGCACAGATGAGGATCGAGAATTCCGGGGGACGTGGGAGGGCAGATCTTGTTACGGGTCGGGCCGCTAGTTGCAGAGAGTTCGAACGGTGGTAAAGACGACGACGGGATTCAAACGGTGAAAGTCACCAGTACATGAGCTACCAATGTAAGCCTCCACAATTATCAGAATCCACCTTACGAGAGACAACACGGACCCATTTGCATTTGCACCACGACGTGCCCGGCATATCATGCCTTGTCGATGTTAATGAGTTACAAACGCTTCGCGTGGCAAGTTAACAGGGTGTACGACATACTCGTTGGACAAAGAGCGAATTCTACATGCTCGGAAGAGGATCGTTTTTTGGTCGATGGACTTTAAGTTTACAAGGGAAAAAAGGAGATCTGTTACACTCACCTGTGTCTGTAAGAGAAGCATGCTTGACGCTACTGTAAAAGCAGTGGTGGGTGTAGTAGTAGAAGTCTGGTTAGTGCAGGCGAGAACTGGAACGGTAGCAGTCGGCTGCCGTTGCTGCCTCTGGCGATGCGGCTGTTGCTGGTGATCTACCTCGTTCCGGGTGACAGCCGCCGCGCGCTGGCTACCGTTGCTGTTGTCGCTATCGCCGTTCGGCGAATGCAGCTGCCCTGCAATGCAAAACGTACCACCCTCAAGCGAGATTTATCTACTGGAGCGCATGGCATTCGTGGAAGCAGCCACCTGTAATGCCCGTTCGACCGTCTGGAACTCAACACGCGCTAATCCCACTCACACTGCTGGTGGAATGCTCGAGGGATATGTATTTATGTCTGAATTATGAATGAACGAACAAAGTTGTGAACACAGGACTAATTGCAGTAAACAGGATGGTGGAAATTCTTTCGTGTTTTACATGTGATTTGATAGATGATTTGATACATGTTCTTTAGATATTTTATTTTCTGACAAATTTAAATAGCAGGATTATCGTGGTGATATCTACTAATTGGATTAATTGAAAAGGTGGTGATACATACAGTATCTACGATACTGAGAATGTCCCTCGTCCATCGTGATCATCTCTCTATCCGACCAGCGCTTGACGAGAATTAAGATTAGTAGAGACTCGGAGGTTCGATGAGTTGTTCTTACGGGCGATAAATTTTACTAAATAAAATAAAAAGAAGCCTGGACTACCAGGCCAAGGTTGGCCTGGCAGCCAAGAGGTAAAATGGATTTCGAAAACCACTTTCACTGGTTCGAATTCCACCCGATTAATACTCGTCTCTTGAACTTCCTGTCTAGATATCGCGCGGTGGACGAGCGACTTGTTAATCGTCGAGTACTCGCCGAAGACTGAGCATCCTGGTGTCGAGGTTTCGTCCTATATAGGGTAGTCCTGACACCCAAGGGAGACATGAAATCATTGGCATTTAAAATACTACCTACCCCATCCTATACGAACTGCGACGATACTCCCCTACTCGATTATTACTTTGCGATATTATCCTTGACGAACGAGGAATGGCGATACATACTACTATCAAACTCAAGTACATGCTTTTCCGTAAAACAACTTTAAATGATCATTTTAACCCAAAATAGAATTCCCGATAGAAACTACGATGTCGAATTGATATATTTTTTAATTAATACTTGAGAACTCAAGAGATTCAAAATCTAGTTGATGAAAAAATCTATGAGTAACTCGATACGTCGACAGCAGGATGCTCAACCCCAAGCAAAGATCCGTTTACTCGATGGTTTGCCAATGGAGATCAATATCAGTGATAGTCACGGCCGTCTAAACCCACCTCGATTTAATTCTATCGTCTCGAGAGGGAAGGGACCACCCAGTGGTTTTTGCCGGTCATAAAGCGCGCCTCTCGACACTCGCCCAAGTCCCACCTTGTCATAACCGATTACACCGTAACGGAGATTAATCCAAGAGGGGTGTGGAAAGCGCAGCGATTAGACACAATACCGAGACTGCTACGGCGAATTAAAACCACGACAGTATTAGAAGAGGCAGCGAACCATGCTCATTACGCTTTTGCCTCCCTAGGCACCGATATATATATATGTTCTTAGATACGTGCATTATTGTCATCGACAAATGCAAGAAGCTTAAATGAATTACTAAACTTTTTAGTCACTCGAAGACTCTTGTATCAAATTGAAAAAGAATTAAAGATTGTCAGACTAAATAGTCGAGATGAAATCCGAAATAGCATTCGGAATAAAAATTGGTGGTGTCAAGGATGCATTGAATTTCTTAGAACGAAATATTCGGTATTATTAATACATTATTAGTCTGTCGGTTTTGAATATCGTCAGATGAGATAAGGCGTAATCCTTCCAGAAGGGAAGGAGACAGAAAAAGAATCCAGCATCTGGCTCAAAAAGACCTCGCATTCGTGGCGAATGATCCGACCTACGGATCGCATACTGAAGGAAGGAGTATGCACCTGAGCGTGCAATTGAGCCTGTCCGATGCAAGTGTGGACTGAGGAACGCGGCAAAGACTACATCGCGGGCCGAGAGTGCCGTAGGCAGGGTAAAAGTAGAAGCGGACGGCCAGGGTAGGGTAGTGAACCGATGAGAAAGAGTAGGGTTCGCCGAAGAGCGTGTGCCAAGTGGATTACACCGGTATACAACGGACCTCCCACGAACCACGCCTCTCCACGTGCCACCACGTGCAGTGTGCACCCATCGCGTCGCACACTACGAACCACTTACTCCTTTTACTCCTTACTCCTCTCTTACTCTCTCTCTACTACCATTCTCTCCCCTTCTCTTTGCTCCCGACCCTCGCACGTCGGCTCTTCCCTTTCGTGCTTTCGTGCTTTTGCGCTCCAGTGCCTCGAGCTAACTCGCCTGGAGAACTAATTGACCGGCGACGACAGGACCTCAAGTGACTATAGTTCACCAGATTCAATAATGCTAATTAACAGGCGAGATAGGTAGGAAAGTTTCAAAGAGCCACAGGTGATTGTTCACTGTTCGGTAAAGAGACCAGGTTCTCCGGACGACGTTAGTGGTTCAAGTTAGCCTTGATTACCCTCGATTCGGATGACGTAATGGAAGTTCGTTATCAACTGCTGCATTACGCAGCCAGTCTCTATAATCATCGTAGCTGCATCGATGATGGTCTTGGGTAATTATTTACAAAGTGCGTAAAGTTTTCAATAGCATGAGCGATTGCTAACCGGAGGCATCATCCCCTGTCCTCGGTGCGAGAATCGTGTGAAATACCCATAGTTCGAGAGTAAGAACTGCAAGAAGCTGCGGAACGACCTACTTGCATCAGTCGGATCCTTGCACGCCGAAGGTTAATGGTTCCAGCTGCAATAGACGCATCATGCTTGTGGATGGTCAATTTCTATAAATTACCACTTAATTGCGAGCGATCATCTCGCGGTATTTTCTCCCGCGGGAGGTTGGACCTCGGGAGACAGACATTATTCATATCCTTTATGAATAATTCATCGAGTCTGGTGAGTTTCCTCGTGCGCCCTCGATCTTCGAGGAAAACGCGGTTCACTGTTTGCTGCCTGCTTTCCTTCGCACCTTGATCAGCGCATTGTACAGTGATCAATTGAGTCGTCTTGTATGCAGACACACCTAGCGTGCGTCTTGCGCACGGGTGCGTGCATGCGTGCGCGCGCCAACCCGCGAGAGAAAGTTGGGACCATGATCGTTGAGAGTCATACGACACATAATTGCACACGACCAACGTATCGCCTTGGTTTAAGCTCGCATCGATTCGCCCACACGCTCGCAGTCTACACTGGACGATCGTAATTAACCCTTTCACTGGTGCGTAAGCGACAAGACCACCTCCACGTGTCGCGAAGTGCCATCCTCCTCTTGGTTATGCCGGGTCTTTGGCGAGAGAATCCGCAGCCTCGATCTCTGTGCGGATCATTTACCATTCTGGACTATTAATAGGATCGAGTTAATTGGCGATAATCGAACTCTATGGTAATTTACGCTGGCGGCAGGATCGCCATCGGCTAACGGAGGGTGCCAATCATAGTGAAAGTGCTAAACACATATTGTTGTTTGCGGACCGCTGTCCGCAGCGATTGCTGACTGCTTTATTAGCCTCGCGCGCACGCAAACCCCGATATTTTGCTGCGTGCTGATTTATGCAGACTGATTTATGTATTTTCCAGGATGGCATACGTTCACCATCGTGCCACGCCTCGCCAAAAGTCGAGTAAATCACAAGATGACTTAATGAACGTTGTTCGATCCCGGCGGCCTTATCTCCCGAAAAAAGAATATATATTCCCTCTTTTGAAAGTCTCCCTGGTACGATGCGACACACCGAAATCCAGACTCGCGATACCGTGGCTTAACGTAGCTTTCTCTTTAATTGAATTTACCAGGAAGATTGATGTTATTGTACTTAGAAGACACCTCCCAGACGTTCGAACAATCTCTACAAGCACTACCAGTCGGTTTCCTCTCAGTCAGTCGCGGTCATTAGGCTCCCTTATTAGCAGACAATTCATCCGACAAACGATCCATCGTAAATACGAATTCGTGCGGAGTCATCGCTACAAACGTACACGCGGTCACAAAAAGCTTGACACAGCTAGAGGTTACTCGGAGGGGGAGGAAGAGAATTCGCGACGCGAGCGAACGATCCTTTGGTAGATCGTGACAAAATCGATCTAACGTCTCGACCCCTCGACCGAAAGGACGCAACGTGAGCGAGAAGACAAAAGGCGCGGGTTATAGTGTCGACGGTGGTGAAAGAAGAGGTTTGCCAGCACCGGCGAACGAGAGTCGAGGGAGAAGGAGGATACGGAGAGCCGCTTGCGACACGCAGGCTCGAGCAAGCTGGCTGATAGGTAGGTAGGTAGGTACTAGGTATATCGCCCCCTGACCCCGAAGAACTACCGTGAGACCGGCTTAGCTCCGGCCGGAGCACTCTCTGTGGCACTCTCCTTTGCTCTCGAGGCGGCATGGTGCGCCACGTTGTGCCGCGTTGTGCCGCGTTGCACCGCGTTGCACCGCGTTGCACCGCGTATGCACACGGCCTGCACTGTCTCGGATAAGCCTCGCTCACTCAACCGACTCTCGTGGAATCGAGAAGTGGGAAGGGTACTACACTCGCCGTGACACGCCGCACCGCGCCAGAGAAAGAAGAGAGAAGGGAACGACACCACGAGCGATGTGACTCGTGGGTGCAGCTGCAATGCACTCACAAGCCGCGCGCATGCCACGGGATGATCCTTGCGGGGACCTCCTCGGGATTATCCTGATCCAACTTGCGCAACCATCGGATTCCATGACGATGCTCCTCAAATGTTTAGCTTTTTCGAAACTTCTTGCCATGTTGAAAGTAAAGCGATGCAAAAGGTAGAAAAGAAAGACTTACAGCTGGACATGCAGCTGCATGATCTCTCGACCATTGACCGTCTGGATTTAGTAAAGCGCGGAGGCGCGCGCGCGCGCGCGATGGGCATCGCGCGCAAGCCAATCACGGGAGTCAATATATAATGGTAAAAGATATGCGCTCTCATGGAGTTTAATGACTTTTGAATATCCTAGGCAGCTAATCGTCGGATAAGAGAAAGTATCTGCATGTGCCATGTATTCCGGGCTGGATGTGTATAATGAACGAACGATACGCTGTGCCGCGCCGCTTCCTATGTTCGTAGACCGATGTACTCGCTTGCGCGTAATTCCAATCGCCGCACCGTGCCGTAGCTCACTTAACGAGAACTATGGGTCAGTCAACGAAATTGCCGGGGCCTCTTCCACGAGACACCCTGCGCATCAAGGCGAAAGTCTAGTCGTAAATCTTCCGAAAGGAAAATCCTCTTGCTCACGTCTCGGCATCTCGCTCGAGATTATCCATCCCGTTTGGACAGCACAGCCTTAACCACTCGAGATTTCGGTGCTCCCTTGCGGCGATAAATTATCGATAAACTACGAAGGCAAGAAACAAGTCACTCGATGCGTAAATCATGTTACAAACGAAAAACACAGAATGGTAATTGTTCACCACGAAATTTTACCACTGACTCGACGAGTCTCATGGATCACAGACCAGAACAGCAAGATCGAGTGAACTACAATTACCATCTCGTAACGCTTGATGGCTCATTTCTTAGCGGACTAAATGGAAATCAGATATTGTTACCCAGTGTCGTATAAGCTTCAACTCTAACTCTTTCTCTCTATTTTCTTTAAACGGTCTAAAAGCTCTGACGACGATGAGGAAAATATTTTTCACTCGCTAATCGTGGTGCATTCCTCGTACGAACGACTCGGCAAATAGAAAACCATTAAGCCGTCGCTTCCACTGGTGCAATTATACATATATGTAGACATATATATATTCAGTAACATATTGCGTTGTGAAATTCGGCATAATTTCGTCAGCGCGTAGGTAACGCGCTGAGAGAAAGGAGGCAAGAATAAAGGCGGAAGGAGAGATTCTCTTGGCGAAGATCGTCGACTAATGGCACCTGTTAAAAAATGACTTTTAAATCATTCTGAAAGGAGGATCCAATCGATCGAAGCGAGAGTCTTAGGATCGCAATATGGACAGATGAGCAATGCTCCACCCACGCTATCATTTTCGCATGCGTGCTTTCGTACAGTAGGATATCGATCCTTTCGTTTGTTTCCGTAGAAGAGAGACCAAACGAATAGAACCAAGGATCCGAGCAAATTGAGAGTGATCTCTCCTTTGCAGGCATCGATATCACCCAAGCCCATCTGGTATTCCCCCAGATTTCTCACTGTGTGTGCCACCGTGCAAGTGGTTTCCTCTTAAAATTACGACGCCTTCGGACCCTGTTGCCGATACGTAACAAGATTGAGTGTCGCTGACTGGAGATGTAATTAAACCTGTTGCCACATCCGCATCTGGAATTCATTCCGATGACGTGACCATGACAACGACATCCAGAGACTTTCCCAATTAACGTTCAAGATCGATCGGTGCAACAATGAACAACCGGTGAAACCAATAAAAGCTTGGAATCTCTTGATGCAATGTCTTTCGCGAGAGTACTAATTGCAGAGTACATTATAAAATCTTCAAGTCGGCCGGCTAAGATAAGGTAAAAGTGCAAGAAGTACGTATACCTTACGCACCGATTACACAATCCGAGTACTCGCGTAATAAATGATACAGGATTAACACTAAAACTATCGAGACTTATCAGAATCCATTTTGCTTTCAGTCATAAAAATTTCGAGTCTTGAAAGGCTGCCTTAAAAAGTAAGAAACTCCGAGAGAGAATTATAACTTCTCGATCATTTTTCGTATTGAACGATGATCAGCTTGTAAGAATTATAATAAGATTCTAAAAAATTTTTTACTGTGATTCACAATTTCAAGGATGTTTCCTTTTCCGATGTAAAGAGAACGATCGAAAAATGAATGAATTCCCGATCGTGTATCGATACGTGTTTTTTCTGGCGATAAAACAAATCGTAGGAGACGAGTGGCGCATCCTGCGGAACGTAGCAGTTGGCGGTTATGCAAGAGAGCCCGTTCGGTGCGTCCGCTCGGGCAGGTTCGACCGGTCTTAATTGCAAGCGAGCTGCGCGGCAACTTCAGCTTCTCGAAACTAGTCCTGGGTTTCGATTTCGGGCTAGGAACTGGCCCGACGGAGAGAGCCGGCACCGGAGGGCCGGATTGCATTTTAATTAATTACTTCGTATCGGCACGTGTTAGCTACCGCGTGCAGGATAGTACGAATCGCGCGACTAGTTCCGCGGAAAAAACTGGTCCATTTGCACTGATATACCAAACGATTCGACTGGACGAAACGAAGCTAATCCATATCCTTAATATGATCAACTCTAACGGCATCAACGATATACACACTGTATAAACACTGAAAGTTCATGAATTCTATTTCTGTAACAAGTAACACGTTTTTTCTTAAGTAGATAACAAATGGTCTTTAAGAGAAAATCTTGACCAAGTGATGCTGATCTTTTTGCTCGGTTTACCGTTAATACTTTAGTTTGTGATTTTATTACGAGTAACAGAATTCGAATGTAAGATAAAGAGGAATCAGTGTAGTGGTGCTTGGAAGGTAAGAAAAATTAAGCTGCACAGGACGTAAATTTCGTCTGCTACGCACAAACGAATAAACGTGTCTCCGGGCTATTAATACCGACCGAGGATTTCTCGGAGTTCTGCCGAGAGGATTCTCTTCGATTTGTGCGACGAGGATACCACGGCGAAACTCCGCGGAACGGGCACGCGACTTCTTCCGATAAATATGCTCGATTTCGAAAGCTTCGTGATCTCACGAGTCGTCCTCCTCTCCGTCCTCCAATGGTTCGTTGGATCCAAGGACGACGGGGATTCATTAAGAATCCGATAAGATAGCCACCACTTCCGACGTGGTGTCCCCGTGCATCGGGTATTACCTTCTTCGTAAATTCGGGAGGTTGAGAATGCCGTAATACGGAGAGGACACTCGAGAAGATCTCACCTGTGTCTGACAAGTATGTTGGACACATAATATGCAGATGAACGTTTCTCTCGCTCGCTCCGGTATCCATGCGAGTATGTCTGTCCTTTCGCGGTGAGACTCGTGTATTAGTACCGTACTCATCCTCTCACTATCATCGAGAAGAGTGTCTCGCCACTTTGTCGCATGAAGTGCGTGCACTCGCAACGATCCGCATTCTTTTCGATTGAGTACACTCAGCTTGGCACCCGGCGCGGTTTACTAGAGAAACGGAGAAACGTGAATTCGCTGTCTCCTCTGTGATTCATTTCCCCAATTCTTCTCGTTAGGAATCTTTCCGTTTGATCGCTTCTATACTTAAGGAAAGGGTTACGCGAAAAATTATAGTCCGAACTACCGACCCCGGATCGAGTTACTCGCTGACCCGATTGAGTGCTGTCCACGGTAATTCACCGGGCAAGTGTATAAACAATGCTGGCAAAACGCGTCGAGTTGAGTGTGGCACGTGCACCCGTTTATCTCGGGCGAACGATCGCGCGCGCGCGGTGCGAAAGTTCCGGAGCGTGAATCGGTCTGCAATTACCCGCTCCGATGAGTTCGCACGGTGCAGGAGCGCGGGTCACCCTTTTCACTCTCTCCCTCTCTCTTTCTCTATTTCTATCGCTGACAAGACACGGTGCATCATCCACCGTCATTCGTCAGCAGCCGTTCAGATGCGTTCCGCGACTATTGACGGATGTCTTCGAAGTTGAAAGATCATCTCGAAGATCCTTATCGCTGGCAAATCAACACTGCACGTAATCACGCAAGCTCACAATCATTTTTCAGACGATCAAGACCATACGGAGGACGGATTGACTAGCTCTCGACGAGCAGAAAGACGATGAATTATAGGTGAATCCAACGACGTGTCTCCACGGCGCACATGTATCCACATTACGCAACGCTAATAGTCAGGACATTAATTAATCTCTTAAAGTTTTCTCTCCCGAGGCTTCATTCCGCGAGCGTCGATAAAAATTTGATCCACCGTCTTTTGCCTGTTAAAGGCGACGACGAAGTATTCGCGATGGATAGAGGAGGGTCTCTCCACAATCAGTCGCCAGTCGTGCGTTCGCGGTTAAGTATACTATGAGCATCTTGGTATCTTCTGTAACTTGGATAGTGAAGAGAACTCCAACTCCCGTAGTACTTAGTTACTAGGAGAGACACGTGGTGTGTTATAGGCACGGCAGGACGTGCTTGGCACCTTGCAGTCAGCTGCAAGAAGAGCCAGCAGTCACTAGACACGCTCGAGAGAAAGGATTTACCGGGGTCACCGTGTCTACGCGGAACACCGTCAGAGAGAGAGATAACCACCGGCTAATAGGGTCACCAGGGGTAAAGTCGGCGATGCTTAGAAGAAAAAATCTACCGCTTCGTGATAGAGGTTCCTTCGCTTTGCGATGGTATTATACCTACGAAATGGGAGAATCTCGCGAGGATGCGCGCGGCCTCGTGGGAAACGTTTTCGCGATATCGCTTTCGAAGATCTTAGAAACCTTGTAGTCTCAATCCGATATCATTCATCGGGAGCGGCGAGAGATTGAGCTCTTGTCTCGTCAGTCATCGATTGCCTCAACTCGATTCTCTCCTTTTTCATCTCTTTCTATGGTTTTGCATATAGCCGACAATGTGCTACCGCGACTATTCTTCATACCTTAACGAGAGGTATTCTTCTTCCCGACTAATGAGCAAAAAGCTAAGGCTGAAAGCATTGATGATACCGCGAAGCAGAGTTCAAAAGTCGAGAGCTACTCCATTTAGGGGATATCGGTGAGTCCAGAAACAGGAGTAAACGATCGGTACCCTAATAGGGTCATTCGGGATGGGATGAGATCCACGGTCGACAAGAAATCGACGCGAACGGAGAAACACGTATTCATTGGTACGTGTTGGATGTCGCAAGCCCCCAATGGTGGCATCGCGCCACTCTATTAAGCGATCACCGATCGATTAAGCGATCCGGTTTTTGCGACCCTTATCTAAGAATCGTTTTCTGCCGTGGCGTAATTGAGATTGTCACTAGCGCTTTTTTGTCGACTGGTTCCGCGACGCCTGTGGATAAAATACGAGCGTACCGATTAGAAAGCCACCCTGTTCGGAATTAGCGTGGATTGAGGAAATTAGCTTCGCAAGAAGAAAAATTAATGGCGAATAGCTCTCAACTATTTCCTCAGGATTTGATCCAAGTATCGATTTTGTATCTATCGACCGACCAACCGATCGACCGAAAAATCCAATTGCCGTTTTCCGTGATGTAACTCGGGCTTATATTCCTGCGGAGCGAATTCGATGGTTTCCTTCGAGAGTGGTTATCGTGCCATTGGCAGAACAATCGGAATCACCTTTCACAATGCTCGATCCGGGAGATCGGTTCGTCTGCCGCTCTTTCGCTTCGTAGGCGAATTCATGGCGGAAATCGAGGTTCGGCCAGGTAGACGTAATCCTACGAATATCGTAATAGGTACCCTAATCCCATCCAGCTTTCTACACCGCCCGCGGCGAAGAAGTTACTCCTGCGCGCGAACGCCTGCTGACTGTCGAGTGAATCGCGACGCGACAAGACGCGACAAGACGCGACAAGACGAACATAAACCACCTCCAAGGGCCCATCATCGTCATTCCTCTCGATTGTTCCTTGTCCCCTCGATCCTCTCGCCTTCAATACGCATATCTCATATACATATTCATGCTCGCGGACATTGAATAAATCGGGATGCGCCGACTCGGCTTCGATCGAAAGTACCGTTCCATACTTTCTTCTTCCTTCCTCTTCCGTCCTCTTCCACTCGAGAGTACATTCGACCAATCGAATCAACGCTTTCGATCGCGAGTCAGCTCTAAATCCATTTTGCATGCGCAAATTTGGTGCTTCCTCTTCTTCGTATTCTTCTTGACCGCCACACACCCACTTACTCATAGTGATCATCCGCTTAACAAATCTATCTCTTTTCACTTTTGACCCGGTAGGTGTGAAAGGCTATTCTCCGTGGGACAAGCTGGATCAGGAAGATAATTCTAAATTCATTGGTCAGCAGTGGATCACTATTTAGCGAGTTCATTTCGGAGGATACTTGATCACACGTTCCCCTAGGGTATCTAAGTCGCAAAGGAGGTAACGAGATATTAAACGTTCGCAGCCTCCGAGAGCGTGTTTGCTCACGTAACTCGCACTAATGATACGTTAAATCGCCACGAGGGAGTAATTGCAGGGGCGCTGATCGCATATATGCCGCGAGTAAGTGGGTACACGTACTACGCAAGGCTTCTCTCTTATGTTCTTCTCCACGTTCCTCTTTGAGTATCCTACGCCCGGAGTATAATCCATGGTGGTTTAATCTCAACGCTTAGTAGCAGGGTCGGCGAAGACAATTGGCCATCAGAACATCGCGTCGCGTTGCTTCTTCCGACGAGATGGGCCGATAACCGCGGCCCGATAAAGGCTTCTCGCGCAAGGAGCAAATTACAGTTGCACCGACGATTATCCTGATAGCCTCTGATACACCCGCGCGCGCGTCTACTAGCGGTTGTAACGTGTCATATCTGATGGACGTTTGCAATTTCTCTTTGGTATTCTTCTCCCAGCTGACAATCAGCCGGTCGTTCCTCTTAATAAATCAATTACACCATCCACGTCGAAAATCAAGGATGTTGGCCTGTAACGCTTCTTCTGATCGTGATCTATCACGCATCGAAAGGATTTTCACTGTCGGTCCCTCTCGTGGTATGTTTCTCGGTAAAGACAATTTGTCAGGGAACTACTACCGAGGCAAAAGACTCTACTTTGCAATCCTGCAAACTCACCACCATCCAAGTTGCAAAGTTGCAAATTTGCAGAATTGCAAAGTTCCAAAGGATAAGTGTGAGCGTCGATAAAGAGCGAAGCATCACGAGGCAAATTACAGACGCTAGCGTAATTGTTACGAAATCTCTGGAAAGGTGTGTGCACACAGGTATCCGTACGCGTGTAAATGCAGATTGTATAGAAAGACTGGTGTTAAGGAATCGCGCCCTCCTGCATGCCACGGCCGTGAGAGACTCGGACTTTTCATTTCAGGAACTTTCCCTATATTCCTATTATCCGGAGTTTTCGAATAGTTTAACGCCCTCGATCGGGCGTTACCGTCTTATTAGCTGAGAGTTTAATTAATGCATATCGACAAATTACTTTCGTGTAGGACTTCAGCTTTACCCGCTTACTAATTATCGCCTATCGTCTCTCATCAGCACCGTTGATCTTCTTAATCCTCTAATCACAGACTAGACCGTCGTTCCGACATTTTGCAACCCACTCTCTTGCTTGTCAGTATTTTTCTCCCATTTTCCTCTCGCAGACCCCTTTACTGTTATTATCGTTAAACCTGCCAAGGTATGCATGCACAGCAAACGCGAACCAATCTACACGTGCCTCACTTCCACATGCAGTTTGCTGGACAATGAATTTGCACTTCCAGGGTAATAAGACTCGGTTGTACTTTTTAACGATCGTTCCTCTCGAACTGGTAATACAACTGGCGCGTATTATTATCAGTCGATCCTTTGCAAACGAGCAGTATCGATTCTACCAATCGATAGGTGAGCGCGAAGTCCTTTTCGAATTTCACCCTGCGACAAGACGAGTGTTCGTGTTATCGATGTCGAAGGAATAAGGAATTCGATCAGATATCGTGCCAAGTGACACGAGAGTCAATGGTAAGTCGCGGAAAGGCGAGAGATTGGTCCTATTGGTGGAGACTGGAGAGTTTGCTGGGTAGCTGGATGGCTGACTAGCTGGCTAGGTTACAGGTTTCCTTGAAAAGGACGTCAATCCTGCGGTCGATAGCGCGGTGAAAATCGAAGCCGACCGCCAGGAGCGACAACGAGGAGTTGCCCTGTGCGGAGTCAATGGAGCACAGTCGGAACCGGTTGCAGCCTATATAATTGCTTGGAGTAAATTTAGACGAGGCGGGGAATGAACGAACTCAGCTTTGCCACGGCACAGTACGGTGTGCATCCACTTTTAAAAGTGTACCAACCGCTTGTAGGCAAGCAAATAGATGTGAGAGTGCTCGAGTATGTATTTGGGATAAGGAGGTAGAGGTGACGAAGGTGCACTTTGTCGACTCCGTCAGTCATTCCTTTATTTTCTTCTATCGTCAGTTCTGACTTTGTCCTAATCGCCATCACAGTTCAACTTTCGCTTAAAGACTCAGACTGATTGTGAGCCACAAAGATAGACAACGGATGTAATCGTTAATTATCTGGCGAGACGGCCGAACTCTAAATTTATCGCAATCTAAATGCAGTGCTTCCAAAAGGACATTCTGCCGAAAACGCGATCCCGCAGACATGAAAGCAAGCGCTGCCGTCCTTGGAGAAGGTTGCACGAGAGCTGACAACGAAAATCGATGGTGAAGCTGGTAGTAGGTCGTAGTAAGATAAGTGAACACAGCGAAATGGGTGAAGGTGAAGGACGCGCGAGTAGCAGCCAGAGTGATACAAATATTCGATAATCGTCTTTCCTGATCGTCCTTGTGCATTGTCCGCAAAAATCGATAATCCCACCACAACGTGGAAGTATCGGGGGAAGAAAGACGTGGGAAGAAAGAAGAAAAGGATGAAGAAAAAAAAGAAAAAGTGAGAAGACAAAAAAGGATGATTGGTTTTCACGAAGCACCGAATGACAAGCAGATTCAATACGAAGCTTCTACTGATTTTCTCGCAAATATGAGCAACTGGAGCAACCGACATCGAGAAGGATAAGCATGCAGCTAAAGCATCATCCGATGCACGGGTCTCAATTTAATAGAAACCAAATAATACATTCGCAAGTGAATTAATAGTCTCGCCAATCAATCAGTAGCGGATCCAGCGCACATCGCAATCAGAGAGTGAAGCGAGTCGGCGGCTGTCAATGCCCGTCGTCATGATTAAGATCAGATCCCGCGCTAATACCGTGCGCTCTGTATCGGCGCCCTTTTCTGTATCGGGAACATCGAGGACGAGCTCTTAATACCCAGCCACTTTTCACCTCTCTCAATGAATTACTTATTCCATTAATCAGCGGCATCAATGCGAATTAAGAAAGGAAACGGTGCGGCCGTCAAGCAATTTCTCGAAATATCATACGGTACTCGAGACCGCTCACCGCGAGTTATTAGTCTCATTAATCAATTACAATCTGGCATTAGAGTTAACGAAGAAAAGCCGCAACCGCGAACCTGTCACGCTTGTCTACGATCTGTCGAATTGTCTGAATACGATTCTTCTTTGATCTTATGAATCTTCTCTTCCTCTCATTCTCGCATTAGCCTAAAAAGGGGGGGGGGGGGGGCAAGGAAGGTGTCGAGAGCAAAAGAGGTCGGTTCGGGTGGAGCGATCTGAACGCGGACGTAAACAGACGGCACGGAAAGCGAGTTTATCTCGGGAGCGTCTATATTTGTGTGACTCCTTAGGGCAAGCTAAATTGGTCCGCGCACACCTCTAGGGATCTAAAGCAAGCGAAGCCGCCAAGTATTCCTGTGCTCTCAGGATCAGTGAAATCGGGGGTAGACGGCCCAGACGCGCTCATAGATCACGGCCAGTCTGCCTAGCGCCAAGGAAGGAAACGTCCCGCTGGAAAGCCCGCTACTGGGCTGGAGAACCGCTTTCGGGGTCGATCTCGTATCGATTTCGATTTCTCCTTGAAAATTTCTCTACGCGATCTCGAGGAAGACGGAGGAACCAACAGAGTGAGGAAGAGAAAGAGAAAGAGAGACGTAGAAAGAGATAGAAAGAAAAAGGAGTAAGGAGAGAAAGGAGAGGAACGCGACTTTGTGAGGTAGAGAGGAGGTAGTATGCAGCGTGGCAGTTTGAGTGCGTGTCGGTGCGACAACGCGCCAGATAGGATCTCTCTGGTTGGTATGCGCCGGAGCGGGCAATACGCGACTCCCATACCATGAGTACACGAGTACACGAATACACGGGCAGACCGGGAACCAACTGCAGGTTCCGTGACCCCGAAACCGAGGATAGGATCTCGAGGAAAGAGCTTCAGGCAGGCCTGGCCCAACACCACCACCACCACCACCACCACCACTACCACCCAACAACCTAATTGATCCATAATCCTCGATTGCTGAATATTAACTACTTCATTAGGCGTAGCGCCATCCACCATTACAAGAGCACGACCCTTTCGGCTCCTGTAGCCGAGATTTAATTATGGAACTTGGATCCAGTGGATCGTTCATTATGCGCGTGGGATTTCGGATGGCGCTGTCGGCTAACCGCTGCAAAGGATGTTCTTAGCCAATGTACACGAGGCAGGAGCATCCAGCGATTAAATCGCCGTAGAGGCTTTAAGGGAAATTTGCGGAGCGAGTGGAGGATGATTAATAAGCTTTTGTGTTGGAATCGCCGCTTCGCGATACCATGCAACGGCAGGAGAACAGGACTGAAGGATCACACATTATGCCATACCGTGGTGGCATAATAGCATTCAGGATCATCGAGCAAGTAGCGTATAATTACTCTGGCACGCGATTATTAGTGACCACAAGCGTCTAATCCGCGAAGCAGTGTATTAATGACTCTACTCCCGCGACGAGGTCACTGTCCACTTATGCGCTAGGGAGATGATGCACGCGATAACTGGACGTCACGAAAGGGACACGAGAGGACTCGAAGCAATCGCGGATAATGATCATGATCGGCGCGACGGTTCTTCTACCGACGATTAACACGATTTCAAGGGTCACAGGGTGCCGACAGTGGAGAGGCGCCAAAGATATGACAAACGAGGTGCGCCAATTAATCACCGAGTCAGGGCCTTCCGCTGATTAATAAATGACAGGTGAATAAGCTGGAGATAGGATCGGAGAGAAGAAGAGTCTGGTGAGTTGGCAATCTTGGCATCGAGTTATGTTAAAGAGAGGAAACGCACACCGGACCTCCGAACCACCGATCTTCTGAGATCCTACCATCAGCAGTAAGAAGAATCATCTACCGAAGATACTGAAAAGAGAGAGGATTCTGTTCGTGTATCCGAGCAGCGTACACTGTGCAACGAGCCAACGAGTGATTTAGTCGCTTAGATCGAGGTCCGCATACCGAACGACTGTGACCGACTCCGGACGGATCGAGACCCCGTTGGGCCTCCAAGCTCCAAGGCCGTCGGGCTCGTAAAGTCAAATCGTACCTCTCCCTCGTTCAGCCGAGTGGATTTTCATCATTCGTCGCGAAGATCGCTGCGAACCTAGGAAGAAAGTATGCAACTTCCTGCAGATACGTTTTAGCCAACATTGAGGAGAGCACCTCCCATCGATGATTCCTTTGAACCTAGTACAGTGTCTAATTTCGCATGACACGCAACAGACGATTTCTATTGACTGACGCGAATACTACAATCACCGTTTATTCACGGGAATATCTCATGTGTTTTATGCTAATTCGTGGAAGCACAAGTCGAGCTAACAGCCGCAGAACTTTCCACCCATGTCGCACTCCTCGATATGTAAATAAATCTGTGTTAATGATCGGTGAAAGCCCACTGATGTTGTATCTAATCCATCTGCTATCCTTAATTTATTCTCGCACCGATTGGTTCATATCCGAATGATTTAACCCTCTTAGCAAAAACTCGAGGATTCTGGAATCAATGAGCGCTTAATTATCGGGAGGATATTGGCCCATTGATCGAGATTGGTTTCGAGCCTGAGAGACAAAGTGGATCTTGTTTCCAGTGTCGAACCGATCGATACGATTTATTGCCTATTCGTCTTCACCGGTCGTTCCAGTAACAAGGAACCGCGTGAAAGAACCTGCTCGTTCGAGCGTGCTTGGCGAATGACGTTAAACTGCTCGACAATGGTTCGCGTCAGAAGAGATCTATGAACACCGATTGTCTTACGAAATACATCTAAATCGTATTCATTGTTCTACGTTTTCGGATCGTCCTCAGAAGTGAATGCTCATTTATCTTTGGCGCGTTCCGAGGAGATTCCATCGAGCAAGGTGAGTCGGGAGTCTCGCGATTTCTGGGAAAGATACTTTTCCTCGTGTCCCACAGCAATGGTCGAATGATAGAAAAGCAGAAAAGCGGGAGTGTGCGGGACCGCGCGCGCGCGCGCCTATCGTAAATTGGGCCACGGTGCACGATTCCACGAAACTTATCTGATCGAAGTCGTTCGCGCAAATCAGCTAGCCAGCCAGCTAGCCAGCCAACCAGCCAGACACTCTCCGTCAGTCCGCGAGCTCGCAAGGAAAACAGAACGACAACGTATCTGATAAATTGCATCGACAGTGGCGAGCTCGCACGCGTGCACGATCCATTGTGAAAGAATCGAACTTGATTGTTCGCTGCGATCGCAAGAGGCAGCAGTGTTGGAAATAGCGGACTGCCAGTGCAAGTTCGACTATGACCATTAAGATAAGCCTCCAGACTTCGCGGCTTCCCAATCAACAGTAAGAGCACGCGCGCGAATTCTTTTCCTCCTAGTCGATAATCCCTGATCCTCCTCCGATCGTCCACCAAATCCAATCAGATTAGAAAGTGCAGTAACTACAGTAAAAGACATCCCAGTCTCTGGGTCCCATGCGACCTTCTCTTTACTGGTTTAGATCCCACGGGGATTCGAAGGAAATTGGTAAATGCAAAGGTGTGCAAGACGGGAATACATATATACGACTTTTCGCAATCGAATCCATGATCGCCCGAAGGAGAGTCCGGAAAGAGAAGCAAGGCCTCGATATCCACCTGTTAAAATCGGCCGTTCGATATTCCCGAATGGTCTATCCTCTTTAACCGACACGACGCGGCCTTGCTCGCCCCCGTTAAGCAGACGCGCACACACCTACAAGTGCACCGGACCGATCACACTTGCACCCTCGGTGTGCTCCGTGTGGGTCGTCAACACACAGTCAGTCACTTTGACTCTAGTCCTGTTACGACCACCACTACCACGGATTTGCCACCCTCTTCCCACCATCGAGCCAACGGTATCACCCCTGGCACCGCGACCCCGACCCGCTCCTTCTCCTGCTGCTCGCTCAGCTGCTCGCCCACCCTCCTTTCCTACTATCTATAGCTATCCAACACATATGCACCTTCCACCGACGCCCCCAACGACCACTCGACGAGCAGCTATGACGTCATACTGCGACGTCGTCGATGACGTCATCGTTGTACCGCAGTTCCGTTGATCGATCGGTAGGCGCCCTCGCGGCCCACGGCCCGCGGTCGGCTGCTCGGGACCGGAAGAGCCACTGCCACTCGGAACTACACATAGTTACACTCTTTTTACCGACTCCCTTACGCGTATTCTCCTACGCATACCTTCGATCACGAGACCTGCCTCTACCTCTCTCGCTCCCTCCAACTTCGTTTTAACGACTGCTCGAAGGACACCAGAGCGAACAACAGCGGCGTTCGTCGTCAAGGCCAAAAGCTATTCTTTTCGGCGAAGCAAAATCGAAACGCGACGCCAAACTCAGGGTTAAGTTTGCGTGGTTGGGGTGGTTGAAGCGAACATATGCACCTGGGGATCGAAGGAATGCGCGTCACGACTCGGTCTCGAGTTCTAGAACTTGTAAGGTACATACCGGTAACTGTTTCCGTCAGAGTGCAAGGGTACATTGGTGATTTTAGAATTAGAGGATTGTGAAACAGGTGTTTCTGGCGAGAGGGAAATATATGTACCCATGGTAACAAGGTTCGTGATGGATTTTTGTTATTGCGGATGTGACAGTGTATACACTAGGAATGCTACCCTTGAACTCACTGTATTATTATAAAACTTTTTTTCCTACGCTCCTCGAGAAGCTTGTAATCTTACCGATCAATTTGTTAGATGCAAGATACACGTTGGTAGAACATAAGCTTTGACTTCTCCATTAATCAAACGCTTGAGAGTAAATAAAAAATACAACTTGGAGCGGAAATTGAGTTTTCTATTAATTCCCTTTCCCGTAGTCATCGACGTTCCTCTTTAAAGTAGCGGGTAACACGTACGTATGTATCGGCGATTAAGATGATCGATAAATCAACGCGAGCGAAGCGTGGTGGAAAAGCATCGGAATTTACTACTGCCACCGGTGCGACGGCGGTGGCGGCGGGAGCTGCTAATCGACAGCATTCGAAGTAACTGTCCTGAACATTCCCCATCGAGGTCACAATAAGAGGACGGCAGCTTTTTTTGCATGAAATATAAAATGACGTGCTGTCTCGCCGGGGGAGTGGAGCTTGCGAGCGACTTTAACGATGTCTGTTAACCCTCGAGATGTTCAACTGTTCGCTAAGGGTCGATCGCGAAAATGCAGTTATCAAAGGTCCAATAACTGGGTCAGTTGTTGTCCTGCGACCAATTTTGTCAGTAACGATGAAAATCATAGATGGAAAAACCAGGAGTCGTGCTTCATAAATATAATAATCTACTGGCAATTGACGTTATCAAATTGTTTTACCGATGACGAAACTAGGAACCCTCTCTCGAAATGCGTCAATAGAAAATATTTGATTTTCACGTTTGTTAAGCCAACTGGATTACTACGTTGAATCAATACAGAACGTTTCGTCAGTGCCACCAACTGGCTTACATGTATCCCGATACTTTCATTTCCGCGGTAACTCAAAAAATCCGAGTGAGCAGGGGAAGATTCCGGAAACTTTGAATTCCACTGGTTACAAGAGAATATGTTCGTCCTGAGTAAAAGTACTCACGATGGATAATCTATAATCGGGTAGAACGAAGCTGGTTGTTTCGTCCGCTCAGGACGAAGGAGAAAAAGTTGAAGCAGAAGCACGTGTACGAGGGCTCACACGCGGAGACAAGCGATCGCGACGACGATGGCAGCAATCTCCTGCTCCCTCTACTTTCGCGCGCGGCTCCGTCCTGCATTGCTCTCCGATGACATCAGAGAAACTTACTCTCTTACGGTTAAAGGGTATTATTAGATTCATAACGGGAAAGCGAATTCGAGCGGCGCAACGCGACGCGGTGTGATGCAGCGTGCCGTGCCTGCGCTTTCGATTAATAACACCCTCGCGTTTTGTCCATTAGCCTCCTCGCATGGATACAGAACGACAAGACCGAATCAGGCCAGAATTCCATTGATTGTCGGTTGCCAGGGCTCTTCCCATTTCCCGATGCGCGTCATCGTCGTCGGCGCAACTCTCAGTGATGCAACCTGATTTAAGAGCGAACCTTGCTATCCGGAATAAATACTCCGTTCTTTCCCCCTCTTTCGACGAGTTTCCGAGCAGCGATCTTCTTTTTACCCTGGCGGTCATTCACCAAGAAAGTCGGAGGAGAAAGAAACGGTATTTACGTTCCGACGTTGATGCAAAAAGCTCGGATCGCGAAGCACGCGTATCGTCACGCGTCTATCGTCGCTTTGGCACGAGACTCTGACGAACTACCGGTTGCACTCTAACAAGCGACGACGATGACGATCTTGATCGTCTATGTTCCCCCTCTCTCTTTCTCTCTTTCTATTTCGTTATTCAGCCGATTGCTTCGTCAAGTCTACGACGTAAAACGTCACGCGGAACGGCCGCTCGGCCGATTGCCACTAAATCCTCTGCAGCTTTGCCTCGTGCTACCCCTTCGTCTCCTCCATCTTCCGAATTATATTTAGAACCTTGCCACGCCGACTATTACGCGAGCACCGCGGCCGGGGTAATCTCATCGTTGCGTCGCGCATCGTGTCGCGGCTCTGCTACCGCTACCGCAGTGTCTTTACGTCCGGAAACTCGGGCAAAAATTCTCAGCGCCACGTGATGCTCGCGAGCCAAGGTCAGGAGCAGGATGCGCCACTCCTGCCAAGCAAGGAACTGACCTCATACTTTGCCAACACGGTACGTCGCGAAATTTTCTCAACAACGAAAAGTCTAGTTCTGTACTTTGTCAAAACATTGGTCTATTTGCTTGAACTCGCGATACTGCAACAGCGGGAAAATGGAATTGAATAATCGAAAGTAGCAGACGACAACCTGGGGAACTGGTGTAATTACACGATGACAAAATGTTCACGTTGACAACGTAAGAAAATAATGCGACAACAAGCAGCGGATAACTGAAATATCCACACAAGGGGATCATTAAATCCAAACTACATACTCTGTGCTAGTACGCGTGCACTAATGACTAATTGATCCGAAGGATGGCATTACTTGAGTCTTTCCACACGGCCCGCCTTGCGGTTAGAACCGGATTATTAAAGAGCCAATACAAGCATTGTACCTCAACCGGTGTGAAAATTCGTGCGTCGCGTCGACGCGAGGCAATTGCAGATCAGAATTATCATTCTATCATTATTTCAAGCAAAAGCAGCTTTAGACCTCAATCTACAACCCTCCGGATCGAATGTTTTTAGATTGTTAGAAAAAAATACTAAACAGCGAGTAGAACATAAGTGAAAAGTTTCAACGCAAAATACAGGCTAAAATCGCGAGTATCGCGTGGATAACTGCTGTCGGGGGTATAGGAGTATCGTGGTGGAAAAGAAGACGACGAAGTCTCCTATGCAAGGGGGTGGAAGAGGCGGTAGAGGCTAAGGTAGAAGCGGAGACGGAGGAGGGTAGTGCATAACGCCCGAAATAGCGTCGTCCTTGGCGGTAGGTGTGACGTCGTCATGCCGTTGCGCGGTCGATGACGGACGGGGGCGGCGTTGTGACGTCAGCGTTTATGCTAGACTCGGTGAACGTCGCGACGCCACCGACTCTGAGCTTGCGCGCAGCTGCTCGATATAACGTCCAGTTTGAATGAACCGGGGCACCCTCCGCAAGAAGAGCTCTTTGCACAGTTTCTGACGTCCCTATCCCTCCCCCACCCCCAATGAATTTACGATTTTCCATCACTGTCGATGACCATGATTGTAAATTATTCCATAAAAATTTAGAGACAGAGACAATTGTTAAATCCAAGTGGATTTTTTACGAAGCTGCCATAGTGTATTTCTTATTGGTTTATATTACTATATCTTGTATCCATCTATCTACTTCTTTCTACTTGTTTAATTTGATTAAATTCCACAAAATTTATGAAGTACGCTATAGATTGAAAGCTGCTCTAGCGAAAAGCTACGTAAGCATGGAATAAGGGTTTAAAATGAATGAAACATAACTAGGGAAGTAGAAATACTCATCGAATCTATAAACGAAGGGGCAAACAGGGAAAGTGCATTGCGGTCCTCGGGAAAAGCCGCACAACTACGTTTCCTCTTTCCTCAGCGAGGTCTATTTCAGGTAGAAGAAGGCCGTGCGTCAGCGACTGGCGTTGCACTTGTTTACACGAATCGCCGAAATTACCATAAACCTGCGGTGCACGCGGCTTCCACCGCATCAGGAGGACGCAACGTTACGCGGAACTCCCCTGGTTTGCCTTTTTTTTCAGTCGAAACACGCGATTCTAATCGATCGCCGTTAATCAAGCGTGCGAAAACATAGCGATTTAGGTTTCTAGTATTTATAGCGTCACAGTCTGACTACTGACCCTTTCACCATTGGTACCCGCGTTTCTTTGCATCAGCATCGTTTATCTATTCCGCACTCATTATATACCCAGTATAATCCCATTACGCATTTCTAGGAGTCTCAAGACGGACAGTCCCGCAGATTTATCGTCTAGGCTATCCTTCATCAGATTTCGGTTTCATCATTGAGGAACGTCGAGTAGATTCGAACATTGGGAGAGTAGTGTTGCACCGATATCCTACGACAGGGACTCGTTTCAAGCTTGCTTTCTTGGCTAATAGCAGGATCGATTACATAATTGAAGCGAACTTTCGCGGTGCAGGACTCGGAGGGTATAAATCATTGAGCTTCTTATCCTGTGCTCCTGCCTCCTCCTATCCTACCTCCGCGATCGCATGCTCCCCGTGGAAAGACGAGAGAGAACGACTGGCCAGGGCTAAACCACAGGCTCATCAAAGCACAACGATCCAATCGTACGCTATTTCCGCGGTCGCGTTTCCAAACGAATTCGTAATTCAATTTGTCATGGCATTGTTATCGATATTGAGTGCTCCGCGCACACCCCGAATCGAAGTCGTAAACGGCGAAAATATATTTATCTGTCGCGGAAAGCTGGCCTCACATGGTGTCGAGATAGAACCTGATTTACGGCACTTCTCGAATCAATAGCCAAAGATAAATAATCCGGCAGGAAACGCGACTAACTTCGTTATCACGCATTCCCGATTGCCAAAGGATCCCAGTGTCGAAGGGTGATTCATGGATTTAAGCTACTTGTGGTAAAGCTCTTCCACCCCCCTCGAGATATCCTAAAGTTTCTAGTCAGGCTTTTGGCAAAGAGGTACGTGTACATCGGTGCTTCGTGAAACCATCTCACTCCATTGCTTATCCAAACGGTGATAGTCTTGTGAGGCTTTCTTCCATTATGGCACGTAGAAAACGTGAAAAGTGTAACACGGCACGTGATGCACGGCGTGTCGCCTGGTTCTTTCGTCTCTTTTGTAGCCTGGCCAAGTAGCCGCGGATCGTCCGCCTCGCACGTATATTTAGTTTGCCCAGCAAAACAATGCAACTGGCCTCTAGGAAGCGCAGCTCGTTACCTCGCGTCGGGTGTGGCAGCAAGGCAAAGTATGTACCTGCTACTCGTATTCTTTTATCAATCGACAAAACTCTCGTCGAGAGATCGATCGCCACCAATGTCTCCTCAATTATTACCTATTCAGTAGAGTACCATATTCTAATTTCGAGTTTAGACTAATAAGTAACAAGCTTTTTTCTGAATGGTCACTCCTACCGGATCGAGTACAAAGAGTGAAATTAGTTACGGCCGGTGGGCGAAGTAGTAGTTACGGACAGACAGCCTCAGACAAGCCAGACCGCGGTGCACTAACTTCTTACCTAGGTGAGTAGTATGAGCGCGCTTCAACTACTGTGGTAAGGCGATGAGAACCGGCCGATTACGCGCGTCATTTTTCTACTGTCGCATCGATGGAGAAAAGCGCGGCACGGTAAACGAGTCGATATCTCACGGATCATCGCGCTAATAATTTCCCACAGAATGAGCAGAGTAAAGACAATGGGTTAGGTATAGGAGATTGATAAGCAATGGGTGCGGGTGCAGATTCGGAGTCTCGTAGGTCCGAGGTCTCGGTAGATAATATCTTTATCAATTCACCGAGTCTGTCTGGCTTTTTTTGTTCCACCAGCCAACAGACATATCTCGCAATTACATGCCCACGTAACGGTCAGGACTGACAAGCGATCAAGTATCGATAGTGCAGCGCCTACTTAACGGCACGATGGAGCGCGACACAACGAGCCATTTAATGCGCGGAAGTCATAAGCACTGATTTACCATTGTCACGGCCGTTACCCTCGCAGAGTCTCGACAATCGGTTGTTTTCGCAATTCGACTGTGTTCGACCCTCTCTTTCCCCCCCTCTAATTCTCCCCGCGCACAATCCTTCTGTCCCTCTTGTCTCGCGAGCGCGTTACAATGCAGCAGAACCGGTGACCGCACCTGCACACGGTGCAAGTGGTTATATTTGTTCGTTCGTGCGCACTCTCTTCTTTCCTACGGTCTCGTGCAGGCCAAGTATGTACGCGGAAAAGAAACGGAGACTTGCACTCGGCCGACTGCCAGACTATATTTACCTTAACGTGCCGATTACACCTGTAAAGAGCCCTATCGAGAGGCCCACGGACGATCGGGCATCTTCCTCTGTGATTTTCGAGAGATAATTCATCGGTAAAAACACTCCAAGATTCGCTTTGCAACCTTATGGAATGCGGATAATTCTTGTGGAATTATACTTTAATTGCCAGTCCGGTATCGGAGTAAACATACTAACAGCAAAAGCTACTCGAAAAGTTATACTCGCCAAGTTATAGAGTGCAGGGACAAACGCGTGCAGTAGCTCGTAACGAGAAAAGAAGAAAATTTTTAATGCAAAGTATCAGAAATACTGCGAGTTCTAATTTCGTCAGTGCTAATAAGACGTCGGTAACTGTCTAATAATGTCAGGTTCATTTAACTTCACGCTTCTCTTTAAGACTGTTCGCGATTAATCACAGAGAAACCCGCGATCAGATAGTTTAAGCTGGCATTAAGTAATTCGTCTCTTTCAGATATCCTTCGCTTCTCGGGTATCTCGTTTTCACTCTCTCCTCTTCGCGCCTTTGGCCGAAGCCGTGCCTCTTAACCTTTCCCACCATTTTTAAGTATAGCCCAAATCCATGGGGTTCGCCGATGTACGCTATTGTCTCGGGGTCTTTTGTCGATTTGTGCCGGTTTAAAGGTCCGCCCAACGATTGTACTTTGCAGAAGGCAGTCGAATTAAAGAGACGATCCTTTCACCCTGTGTAACACCGTATCACTGATAGTCTCGCGATCATTAATCGACGAAACATTATTGAGCTTACTCGAAAATCCAGTAAAATAATAGATCGTCTATATAAAAACGCTAGATGTCTCCTGTTACTCAAGATACATACTACAGAGTTGCAAACACGGATATAGATACAGTCGCCGGAAGGAGAACGAACCTTCGATAGTCGTTGTCCGACAAATAACCCAAATATTTGCGCAACTCCATTAAATAATACAGTATAGCATACAGTACAGTGGCAGTACGATGCTTTAAATAACATGGAAAATGTCAGTCAGCACAAGGAAGAAGTCTGTATCTCGGCAAAAATAAATCTGCCGGTGCAATTTTAATAGGGACACGTCCCCTAAAAATCCTAGTATCCTCCAAATCAGTCCGAACAATTAAACAAATATAGATTTACCAAATGTCATCGAAAACATTGCTGGTCACGTGGTCCGATCGTCGATCCGACACCATAATATCATTGTTCCGAACATACCACCACCATAATCAGAAGCCAAGAAGAGAATCAGCAAAGGGGGCGGCGTAGTCTTCGGGGTGGTAAAAAATCCCGAAAAAGTGAGAAGAACCAACCAACGAAACCGCAAGAACGGTCTCAGGGTGTTTGTTTCTCTCTCCCCCGTTCTATATTTTTTTTTTTTGGCGATTTTGTTTTTGCTTTTTTTGCTCTTTGTAGACTTGACTTACACTTGTTCCAGTGATCGTGCCGTTGTGGCCCGTGTTGCTCGAGATTCCGGTGATGGTCATGGTTGTTGTTGGTGTCCGCCGCAATGGTGAGCTGATGATACGGTGTACTACTAGACAGATGAATCGTAGTTGTCCCGGTCGTTGTCGATCGGTCTCGTTGATCGTGATCACGCTCGTGATCGCGTTCGTGATCGTGATCGACGAGTAGATGTCTGCCACTGGTGACACGCTGGTGGCCACTCGCCCCGGTGCCAGCTGCGCTCGCTTCCGTGGCCGTATCCTCGACAGTACGCATCGCACGTACGATCAGCAGCACTCTCGCGCCTCCTTTTTCCCGGTTTCATTCACCGATCGCTTCTCTCACGCACCTCTCGAACGTCCTCTCTTATTGAATGTTTGTGTTCTCGGGATCGATACTGGGGACGTCGATCGGTTCGATCGTCCCGATCGCGGCCATCCTTCCGTCCTATCTATTATCTCCCACCCACGCCACGATTTTTGCCAGAAAGTTTCCCTTTTCCGCCGTGGTGGCGGTTCCCAAATTCTCTTGAGCCTCCTTCCGTCCGTCTCCACCTTCCTCGGTTTCCCGCGCACCGGTAGTGCACGTGTCGAGCACCGATCGCGCTTACTGGTCGCTCTACTCGAGGAACGAGTCTTCGCGCGAGAGAGAGCTTTGAAAAATGACACGTGGCTACCGGCCTGTCACGCTTCACTCGATAGCCAGTCGTGCATGCGGGGTGTCAACGTGCTCAGTCGCGCAAGTGAGAATGGATTCGACTGGTTTCGACGATTCCCGCAAGCAAAGCATGTGTGCACGATGGAGAGTGAGTGGGTGGACGGGAGAGTCTACGATGATGGGTGAGAGTGAAAGAAGAGAAGGCGAAGGATTCGAACCCGAGCAACACAAGCCCGGAGTCTTTGGCCGGTTTATACCGGTTCTGATCTGTCAATCGAAGAATTGGAGAATCGAAGAATCGGAGAATCCTTCGGCTGATGAGTGCTATGAGGATGAAGGGTGCAAAGAGAAAACCATGGGCAGAGAGGGTGCGTGCTCTACGATCCAGCCCGACAGACACACAGACACAACTCACCCACGACACAGAAAAAATCTCCCACCCGTAAAAGAGCGAACAGTGATGATGACACACGTGACGTATCACCGACCTGCGTTCGTTGTCGTAGGGCAGGGCGAGTCCTTCCGGATAATGTCGTCGGAGGTCAGCGCTCCGCCAAGGAGCCCGAACACTTCGGCCCTGGGTACTCGCATGCAGATTCCTTGCTTCGTTCCCAAAGACCACGCGTTATCGTTCCTCCCGCACGATGTCCAACATTCTTCACACTCGTGTCGTCGTCACCTTCCCCGGTTGACGGATGAACCCTCCGCGATTTAAGCTTTCGGATCCAGCTGCTTTCCAATAACACTCGGTATCAGCGTGGTAACACTAACCACGAATCCTCTTCTTTTTTCTCCCCTCTTTCAACTTCCTGTCCTCCCTTAGAAGATTGTCAACGCTTTCGGAGATTGTCAATAGACGGACTCAAAGTCGCAAAACTCGCGTCAGTCCACTGGACGCGCGCGTCAAGTCCCGGCTTCTTCCTCCCTCTCTCCCGGTGGTCACGCGAGATTACTCGGTGGTTGGTGAACGAGAGGGTGCGTCCTTCACCCGACAACACACCCTATTGAGATTAATTTTTCTCTTGTTCTCTCGGTAACTCTCCAGATAGAATGACAATGCGGATGGCAACGATGCGTCCGAGAGCCAGACCGATACGAGCTTAAGAGAAAAGTGAAGAGAAACCGCGAGGGAGAGAGAAGCGTCGCGCAAGAAAGCGATACGCTCGCACGGGTGGCCGGCCGCCGCGTAACTGAGTCCGGATCGCGCGCGTTCCTCCGCTATATTAAAAGCGTAGCGTGTGTAGCGACAACGACGGCGGCAGTGGTAGCGGCGGTGGTAGCGGCGGTGGTAGCGGCGGTGGTAGCGGCGGTGGCAGTGGAGGCGGCAGCGGGGGACCGTGGGACCAGAAGGGGCAGACAGACCGGTGGCGGTGGTGGCGAACGGAGAACGGCGCTAACGGTGACGTCACCGAAGACGTCATAACCCGGGACGCAGACGGCAGCAGCCCGAGCGATCGATGGACCCGGCCAGGAGTGAGAGCCCCGATTGGCCCACGCGCTTCATGATGCCGTTACGGTGACGTCAACATGCCACCCACCGGCCGCCACCCTGACTCCCACTGTCCAACCACCCGACACCGACCACGCACAACCGACACAACTGAACCCGACCCGACCCAACGTCGACGGCAACGATGACTATGACTAGGACTACGATGAGACGGCGACACGCGGACTAGTCTTGCGACTTTTTCCTTCCCTCTTGCCCCTTCTCAACGCTGCTCTCGCTAATGCATCAACAATGACACCCTCGTCAGTAAGTAGGTACATATTTTTATTTCTGTCATTCTACGTGGACTTTTATTACTGCGACTTCTTCTCTGTGCTTTCGATTCCCATCTCTTTCTCTCTTTGAGAATCTTCCCTTGCAGCAATGACTGCCTTTGAATTATCGATGGATCAACGACAAAAAGAGATTGGAAGTTTCGAATCTGCACCAGAAACCAACTCGACGATGCTGTTTATTAACCCTTTGCCGAACACGTAATGCGATAAAAGACAAATCGTGAGTAGATTTCGGCTGTCTCTGTTTCTGTGAGCTGGGCAATTAATTAAAAAATTAAGGATCAGCTCGATTTCCGGTAGTTCAATCTGTTTGCGGTATCGATGACGCAAGGACGAAAGCAAAATCGAAAGCAGACGCAACTCGATTACGGGTCAATGCAGGAAGAGAGTATTCCCACTGTGTTGTTGTTGATCAATTCTCGGTGGTGCATCTCCCATTTCGAACGGTTGCGCAAATGTCTGTTATTTTATGCCTCGCTGAAAACGCAAACATTTCCACCTGCATGATTCAGATGCACATTGTCGGGAAGATGCGCTTAATTGATTCATTAATAGACACCTACCGATGCACTTTCGCGAGCAGATGCATCGCGATACAAGCGCGAGGCGAAAGTACAAGAAGAGCGAACGTCAATGCTTTTCGATTGGCCTTAGAGAGTTACGCGTCGAATGTTGCTTATATACGTAACACTGCTCTGGTTGGAAATATTTAATTCCCTGAACGTTGCATGACGATAAATTAAATACTTGACGTAATTTCGTAAGACGATAGCATCACGAAGAAAGAGGAAAAGAGAGAAAACGATATTTGGCTAGTGAGATTCTTCGTTTTGCTTTTTCGCACGCGACGCCCCGTCCGATCGATCCCGACAATCTAGACCATTCGCTCGCTCCACCCCTGCCAAAATAACCGAGAAATCTCTTAGGGAAGAAAGTCTATTAACGCGTAATGTCTCGATGTGAATGACGACTTTCATTTGATAGTTCCCGCATTTATCTCGAGCTAATAGCTAATTCAAAGCGAATAACGACTCAATCACGATGCGATTACGATCGTAAACCCCGGGTGCAACAATACGGCCCACGCGACGCGGATGCACCGAGAAAGAAGTATACTCCTAGACATCGTGGGCAATTATTCCCAAGCAACTAGCTAATTTCATGCAAAGATCCTTTAATCGTCGGAAGTACTGTGCTTGACATGCTCGCAAACTACAAAGGCCAAGCGATCGCAGTCAGGGTTCGCTTTGATAAATTCGCCGAAAATAGAAATATCTCCATTGGAATTTATTCGTGAAAATTCAATCACAGCATTGTCGCGATTCGCCCACCTTCGCGATATCTCGCTTGAAGAGGGAAAAATAGGGGGAGGTAGGATAAAAATGAGCTGACCGTGGAAAAGTAGTGAGATACGAGTTGCATGGGATGTGTTTCTGTTCCATCGTGAACTCCACCACCAGTACAGCCTTCATTCATGCATTACTCGAACTACCCTCCACCCCTTTTACCCACTTTCCCTTCCTCTTTCTCTATTTACCTATCTGTTTCTCCCCCTTTGTCGAGCTACTCTCCCACCCCAATGCGATCTCTTGCGCCTCTTGCCTCCTCTGCTCCGGTTCGGTCCTGTTCACCGAACGATGCACGCGTGGCAATGCGGAGGCGTAAGCACGAGTCGACGTCGCCCCAGTTATTCAGCCGTAAGTTGAGCTTGCTTCAACACGTGACGAAACGCGAAGCTCGCGGCACGGCGCGGCACGGCGTGTCAGCCACCTGTGCGAAACGAGCACTGATCTGGAAGTGGCAAGAGCAGGCAGGTAAGCAAGGAGTCAGCGAGGCAAGGAGGATAAGGTCGGTCGATCGGTTCACGGAGCCCGGTCTTTGCCAGCAGTTGAGCCGCGCAGCGATCCCTCACCGATTACGAGCGATCTAGATCTCCGGAATTCCAGAGCCGTGGCTTTACTTAGCGACTGCTCTATTCTACTATGCTAATTATGCGCGCAGTGCATTTATAGCGGCCATTCAAGATTCCGTAGAGGTGGTTTAGAGGTTGAATTGGGGTTGTTGTGATGCTTGAGAAATGGGGTTGAAATGATCGAGGTGGAAGGATTCGATAGAACGCTATCAGTCGGTAGTGTATACAACGCGCGCGCGCGCGCGCGCGCTTACCTCTTCTAACGTACAGAAGCAAGTAACATGATAAAAGAGGACGTCCACGCGTCAGCCCTTTGAGAGAGCAAGACCGACGGACATGGCGCAGGAAGGGTAAGGTCGTTCGATCGGAGCGCAAACCGGAATCTTCCGGTAAGGTGTCTCAGGCGAAGGTCGCCTTGACTATCAAAGCGACGAGACACGCGACGCGGTGTAAACGCTGCACGCCCGGATGAGTTTTGTCCGCGTTAAAAAGTTGTTTGCCTCGGAACGTTCCACTGACACAGTGAACCGCTCAAAATGGAATCGAATGTAGCTGATTATCTTGATTTTTTGGCAAAGGCGTGACCCGTCGAGCTTTTCGAGATTCATAGTCCCGTTTGTGAATATAGCGAACTCATTATCGCTCCCGTTATTACCAGCGAATACTCTATGCCCGATTAACCCATTACTTTCGGGAATAGGAAGAAAATTCTCTAGTTGCAAAATTCTAGCGCCCTCGCTAACCAAAGACTGACTCCTAGGATGCTTGTTTTTTTTATTATAACTCGATAATCTCAAATTATTCACTCGCGTTTTAATAAGCTCATCGCTGCTTTGAGCTACCTCCCGATGATCGCTGTACCGTGTAACGCTCGGGAGCAATGCTGCGCATAATTTTTTATTAGGTTGTAGGATGACCTTTCCTTCGCATAATGCGCTGCGAGTGGAAAAAGACGATCACGGTGCCAGTGAACCTCCTCTGCAACATTCCACCCTGCTATTGTACCACCCAGCACCCCCAATGATGCTCTCTCTACTCTTTCACCGACTTTAAAAACCTCCTCAAAATACATCACTTTTCGAATCTATCCAAGTCGACCATCAAAATCACGTTCCTCAACTCCTGTTCGATCCTGAGAATCGTAAGATAGTTTCTAGTTGAACCTTTTCGAGAAGTGACCCAGGGTAATCTACAAGATGGAAGTGAAAGAAACTGCAGATTATGTAGCTGTGTATTAATAGTCGACAGTATCCTAGATTGGCAACACGACTCGCGAGTCCTCTCCACCAGCAAGGAATCTCGTCTCGTATCTACGAGGGACCGGTCCAAGGCAATTTCGAAGGCCTGGCAGATCTTTTTTAGAAAGTAGCGAGCGATAAGCGCCGCGAGAAGCAGAAAAGAAGAGGAGCTGGCCTCTGCGAGAATTGCTATGCGCGTTGATGGGTAGTAGGGATGTCACGCGGTACCAGTGGCCCAGGACACGACAGTACCACGCTATTCGGAGGACGACACTCGCCTCCCTCGCAACTGGATTTCGAAGGTGATCACGCTTTGACTCGTAAATTCAAATTTGCAAGGTGCTCGCGTCTGCTCGTCGCGACGAGCAAAGAGAAAGAGAGAAAGAGAGAGAGAGGAAGGGAAAGAAAGAGGAAAAGAGGAAAAGAGGAAAAGGGAGGAGGCGGAGGAACCGGTTGACGGTGCACGGGTTCTCTCAGAGCCAGGAAGACGAGGAGACGAGGGTGAGAGACTGTGCAGCTGATATTACGCAAGAGCTATCGCTCGCGCGAATAACTTCGACAATTGCAAACCGAAACCGGAGAGTGTCGCGGGAATAATTTGCAAACTAGAGTTTACGCGCAATTTCTCCACTATTCATAGACGCTTGCCTCATTTTTCCTCCCAGAGAAGACCACTGTCCCTCTACGAGACTTAAAACGAAGTGGCTTCAGGAAGCTTCGGAATAAAGCACCGGTCGATCCAGTCAATCTATTTCGGCTGCATAAGAGCAAAGATCCTATTATAAGCGACTCGACTGCGTTTCCGCAACGAAAAGCTCTTTCGGAACAGTAATTGGTATTACCTGGCGGCTTATCGGTCATGAGATGATTTTAACGAATTACTCCATCTCTTACGTTAGACTACCCAGTTTCGCGTGGGTGTAAATAAAGTTATTATAGGATAGCTGTCGCATTCGTTCACGGGATTAGCCAGTATTATGCAATTTGATAATTCACTTTTCTCCCGAGGCTTTATTCTGTTTAACGGATAGTTCGGCTTCGCTAAAATCGTATTGGAATTGTATCGCGTCACATTCATCTTTGACGCGTACCAATTGGATCCACGTGGATAGTCAGGTGAGGTACGTTTACGCACAACGCCTCGACGTATTTATAGTTACACCGAGCGTTAATTTTGACATGGGCGATCCCTCCCCGGTGCTGACCGTAGCAAGAAGGAAGCGGGGACATCCGATTCGCTTTGCGATCGTTACTAAAGCTTTTTGCCCTCCTATTACAATAATATTGAGATATAGATATTTACTCGTAAATTTTATTATCCCATCATTACGTAACATAACTGCATTTAATCACTGCTTGGGATCCTAATATTTTCGTTATGATTGCCGTAAGATGGGTATTATTTGTACACCTAATTCTAATTGCACGTAGTACTTTTAATTGCAGTCCTAGCTCTATACTTAACAGAGTCCTAAGCTGTACTGTTCTATGTCGAAATATTCAATTGCTGCATCACGATTAACGCCCTGTGAACCCTCGCGATTCGTACACGTCTCTACGAGTTAAAGCATCTTATTTCGCGGTTCCTTATTTCAGACAGCATCATTCTCTACACGAGATTCGTATTATCCGATGCAGTATCTTGCCATGAATGAAAACCCTAATGAAACTGTGTCAGAGGTATGCCAGTCTAATAATACCTATCGGATAGTAGTGAAGCGGTTCGCGGTTCAGCCTTAAGCAGCTGAGGATCGAGAGGAGCACCAGCAACCCGGAGGTTCCGTAATTTTATTTAAACTCTATCGGCTGAGCGCAACTCTTTAATAATATCTCAATGCGCCGTGCAGCCTCGTACTCTCGTTTTCACAACACACAGGACTCAGAGTCGATAGTTCGAGCGGTGTGTGTCGCGTTGAAAGCACTCACCGAAAGATACGTGGGCGGTATCTCTTTAACGGAGACACGCAAACACATGTAAAGGTTTCGTTGTCTGAGTGATCATTGGTGTGATACATGTATCCTCTAACTGTCAAGGGAAAATGTGCCACTGTACTGGTAACGGTAGAATAGCGCAACGCGGAACATCTCGTGAAACGGAAACCACGTAAATGCTACCTTTATGAGGCTTCGATTTTAAAGATTACCAGCTACGTAGAGACGGGGGCGTGTATGCGAGCCGATCGGTGCTTAAAGTGGCTCGCGCCCGTCATGGGCTTCCATTGATTCACTTTGTCCGCTCCATTCATGCTGACAGTTTGAATTAATTCGGCTCGTCCCTGCTCTCCACCTGACGTCATTCTCTCTACGTTCGCCAACCCCGTTCGTGCTTCCGCCGTGGAAATCCGATTGAAAAGCCAGTTTGTGGTCGGCCCAATTTCCATCCCTAATACGTACCCTCTGCTTTTGATGCTTCCTCGACACTCCTCGCCTCTCTCCTTCTTCTCAATTTATTCATATCGTAAAAAACTCAATACAAAACTCGATAAAAAAGAAAATAATACGTTTCACGCCCTCCCCTATAAACAAGAGACTCGGGTTGATTTCTTTGACGGTCTTTGGCGAGCGGGGAAACTGGTTGTCCATAAAGCAGGCGAGAATTTCGCTAATGAGCATCGATTTACAATGACACCTACACGGCTTGCAAAGCCCGGAGAGTCGCCCGCGGGCAAGATTTAATTCGGACTGCACTCCGTGCCGTTTATTATGATTTCTCGCGGCAGCGTCGCCTACGTAAATCAGCGCAGTTGCTCTCCCACGAGTGAGAGAGCCTTATCGAAGAAAGTCGCGTATATTGTAGGTAGTTTTCGAGCAGCGGTACACGAGTGTCCTGAAGCAAACGCGTCTCATTGGATTATTGTGAGACGGTTTGAAATTCTTTGCGAACCACTTTCCGCTCTTCCTGCATTCTTCTCCATTTCTCTTCTCCGATCCTTATCCTCGGTTCTTCGGCAGCCTCTTGCATCTTGCAGTTCCTCTACTTCTGGCTGGAAGACTGGAGAGGACTGGCGGACCGGCTGGGCTCTCCCTCTCTCACTCCAGGGGCCGATAGATCAGAGAACGATGGGCGATTAGCGCCGCGTGTGAAAGGGAAAGCGAGCGGTCGGCTTCACGGAGGAGGACGATCGACCTGGCACACCGTTCGAAACGACTCTCTCCTTCGTACACGTAACGTGCTCGTCGTCTCTCCTCTCCTGCGCCCACTCCTCTCTCAGTTCCTCCTCTTGCTCTTCGGTCCTGATTCTACTGGACTCGAGCACTAACATCAACGTTGTCTTTATCCGCCTCTCTCTCTCTTTCTCGTCGTTTGCTTCTATCGTGACAAACCTCTTCGATGGCTGCATTTCAATTTTCGATCGAGACCCACCGCGAAGTACGATGAGTGAAGTTTCGATTGGGAGAAAGAAGAAGACGAAGTCGACTACGAATGTGGGACGCGAATGGGCCTGGGGCCTCGTTTTGAAAGTAGAAATTCCGGAAATATCTAAAATTGTCGCGGTAGAAGTTCGGTGTACTTCCCACGCGGGAGTGAAGCCTGTTTCAAAGAGCCTAATCCAAGATTGTATATAAGCATAAATTGTATGCGAAATTTAAAGGTATCGGATAAGCATTAAAAACCTCTAGAGGAAATGACTACTGTCGGGAATGCTTTCCCTAACTACGTGCTGCTATTATCGCCTTTACGGAGCGCAAGAATTCCAAGTGTGCTTAATATTTCATTCCCGGCTCTCAACAGCTGGCAAGATATTTATGCCGGCACACCGCAGCGTTTCTGTAATTTGCTCGTCCCATTATCTCGATCGATGATCGATTCACCGGTGCGTGCACGCACCTGAAAATGCACCGAGCTGTGATTGCACGCACACGGTACCGTGGATGTACCTATACCACTCGAGAGGAAGAGTTGCAAACGCATGTATACGCAATCGGGGGCGCGTAGTTGAGAGCATGGAGTTTCGCGCTTACATGCACCGTGAAACGCCGTGTTTCCGCGTTGCTATGCTAATGGGAGAGCGTCACTATCATCCAAGACCGTCGATTATCCTTGGACAAGCTCTTAGGAAAAAGTCGAATGGCGGGAGAGGTTCGAATCTATCGCCAAAATCGGGTTACCGTTCCGATCTAACGGGATACTATACTTCGCGACTACTTCGGCAACTGCTTTGCATTATCTTACTGATCGCGGTAAACTGTTCGTTCTTCCCATTTGGGTACCTATCTAGACGAGAAGCTGCCATCAAAGTTGCTATTAAAACCTACTACCTTTGATGCATGCACTCAAATCGTTTGTCCAGCTGGTTAGGCAAATTTTCGTGTAAGAAGTATGAATTGAGGCGCATGACCAAGCATGCTAGGTACCTATTGTCATCGGGCACTGAAACGCTGGCTTGCCAATTGGTTTTGCACAGGTGGTCCCGTCGACGATCGTAGCCGATTGCTCACGCGGAAGTGGCACTGAAACCCAGGAAATCCCAAGATTCCATATAAACCCATAAACTCCATTGAACGTAGGATAGACCATCGGTTGGAAAGAAACCGAGGGTCTAATTCTGATCCAGGAAATCGGGCTTTGGAGCAATAAATTAGGAAGGCGTAAGAGACGCTGCCAGAGAGGAACAGCATCCCTCGCGAGATCATTCCAGTAAATCAGACCGTGCGATAGCGCGCGGTTGGCTCTGACCCGCAGTACACCCAACCAGGTCCCGGGACTGACTTCCTCGACTCGCGTAGAATCGCGAGAGCGAGAACAGTTAACCGCGGACGTATCGACACTTTTCTATCCAGAAACTCTCCCTGCTCCGTCGCGCCGAAGCAAGCTGTGCTCGCGCGGTCACGATTATACCGCCATATAGAGAATCGACGGCAAGTCTCGGGGTCACACGCGGGGTCGTCCTCCAGTTGTACCGCCGCGATGGATCTTCCCCACACCGTTCTCTTTCGCTGCGCGAGTAAGAACATCACGAAGGACTCTCTTCCTCGAGGCTTCTGGAGCTACCCACTACCCACTCTACCATAGTACAGTTCGTATCCTCCCGACCAAGACAACAGGTCCTCTCGATTCCCGGTGAACCTCGTTAGCGAGTAGCCTCGTTATCTTTCTCACAGGTATTAGTAGACTCATAGGCGTGCACGTGTGCCTTAAACGGTGCACGGCTGGTGCACATGACTGCGCTCCCGGGGTGACGATGGAAACAGGGAGAAAGGAAGGAATCGCGCTGATAGCAGACCGAAGGGGTGGGGAGGCAGAAGAAGAAAGAAAGAGAAAGAGACATCTGGACACGGTACTAGAGATCCACGGGAAGGTCGTACCTCCCCTCTAAAGTGGCTACGAAGACACACAGCTAAGTACTTTCTCCCGCAGTTTTTCGATGGAGCCTCTCCGTGTGTTGAGAAGCAAGGATCTACAACACCCACACGGATACCGAGCGGCTACAGTCCTACTCCTAGGACTCTGCCACGCTTCGACCGATTGTTTATGGCCGAGCGGCCACTGCTCACTCCGCGCAGTGTAATTCAAGGCAAGCGCACCCCGCCACCTATCCTCGATGCGATCACAGGTGGGGCGAGAACGCGGATAGAGAGAAACCGACACGGCGTTCTTCCGGAAAAACGCTAGTCCGATAGAGACTTATCTCCATGACACCGACGACGACCTTGCCGCCTTTGTTGTGGTGGTTCCTACCGCGGTACTCGAGAGATGAGGTCGTTGAACGGCTATTGTCAACACACACGTGAGATAACGCTGTCTACTACCACCAGTATGGGTTATTAAATGGACTCGAGAAAATGGACAAAAGCGAGACGAAGGAGAGATTTGGAGGAAGTGTATCCTCGATTTATATAATTTGTTTATTATACAGACACACCGGTTGAATTTCTAATTACGTAAGCGCGAACGGGAAATAATGCTCATCTTGGGTCGCTGCTTTCTACCTCCTAAATCCTACGGCTTAATTGAATCAAATGTACTGGTCAATTACGGGACCATTCAGACGACGGAAATCGATGGGCAGCAGCGCGATGCTCGCGAACAATATTACCCAACGGAGAATCGCACGACGCGACAGAGTACATTATAAGCGATGAGAAAGAATAGGAAAAGAATCGAGAGAGAATCTCTGGATGCAGGTGAAAAGCGATAGCCAAGGATGACGTAGGAAAACCTTATAACTCATAATTTAATTGCATCAGTACAACATCGAGGCTTGCCCTCGACTAGCAGGAGAACCTCGCGAAGAGTAGGGTTTTAAGTTTCCGTTACGCCACTGTGTAATTTCGCTGATTTACGATCCCTTCGAGACTATCGTTCGGTACGTTCGATCATTCAGCCGAGAACAAAAGGATCCTGCGACGCGAGCCTCTCGTCTCTTACGACCGATAGACGTAGAGAAGTAAGGGAAACCAGTGAAATCACGCAGACCACATAAGTTTATCTATATAGGAGATTATGGAGGAAGCACACCAAGATCGCATGCCCCATGGTGACTCGCGAATCCACGTAATATGTACCGGGTTTCATCGTGTTTGACACGGATGACTAATGCCTCCGAATGAGCAACGCAACCAGAAACGCAACCGGCAACGCAACCGGCAACGCAACCAACAACGCTCACTCGTGAACCGAGCCCGAGCAGTCGTTAACGACTTTGCTCGGCCTTGGTCGGGAATGGTTAACGGGTTGAAAATTTTTCTAGATTCCATATCTGCTTCCTACTGCTCCCAGTATCCACTTTGTGACTCTTGTACGCGCTTTGTCATTGTCTCGTAAGTGTTTGTCTTACGACGGGTATATATCCGTAATTGTCTCGGCTTTTTCCTTTTACCGTAATTTAAGACTCGTTCGCGATTTTCCCTCCTACCAGTTGAAGTATCATTCTCCATCAACTGCGAATACGATATATTTTTATTTCTAAAATGTCGCTTCTTCGTCCCGGCCTTTATTCGAAAGAAAACTCTTGAATGGCAATCTGACGATTCCTCAAAAATCACCATTGTGAGACGTTAAAAAAGACCATTGAAAAGGACTGCGTGCGTAACAGGCCGTGCAACCAAAGGATATTCCACTGGCTCGTCGAATACCCCGACCACAATTTCGCAAGGAACTTGTCAACGTTTATCGATTTAGCGTATATAACAGCGTTTCAAATGTTCATGTCGCAAATAGTTCAAAGCAGCTTCGCGAGTCGAGATCGACTGCGGAGACTTAACTTAACTTACATTAAGTAATATCGTTTACTACTCTTGCCAATTACTTACATTAAGTAATCGTAAGAGATTCTTGTGCGCTCGCGCTCGCGCCGACTTCTGATCGTGCCGACGCAGAGACAAGCGGTAATTATGCGTTTACGAGGACGTACGTACCCACTACTTTCGCCTCTCTAATTACGACGGAAGATAATCTTTAGCCGGTTGGATTAGAATTTAATGGGACAAACAGGAAATTCATCGGCACACGGCGCACGGCGCTCGGCTCATCGATTGTTAGTCCTCCATACGTATCCGATAACGCTTCCACTTAGATCGTAATTGATAATTGCGAAATCGCCGCACCACCGAGTTCTTATAATACAGTCACAGGAACCACTGAGAGTTGAGAGAAAAACTGGCGAATACTCTCCAGACATCGTTTTCAAATGTCACTATTGGCTCGCAATCACTGGCATTATTCTTAAGGGATTAAATTTTCGACAGCGTTTCCCCCATGATAGGTACGACCAACAACAGATGTCGAAGCAATAAATCGACTCGGTACCTCACCCCTATCACCCATGTAGGGTTCTCTAGGATTGCTGATAAAATAAGAGAGCGAGTGAGAACGAGAGAGATAAGTAATGTGACATCGATATATCATAACTCGCGATCTAACAGAGTGTTAAGCAGGGTCCAAACGCCCGAGCGTTACAAAGAGAGGCAGGATTACATAAATTCCTCGAACCGCTCAATAAATAAGAGTTTTCTGATCGGGAGCATGTCGTTAGCACCGCAAGATTCAGTTTTTTTTTTCTCTGCGTTCCCCTCTGAACCGTTCGCTATTAAATTACTCCGAGCGAGTTCGCGCTTGGTGGTTCGGTCCCGAGTGAACAAACAGTTCGTTTCTCCTACGCTTCGTAAAGACATTCTCATCGCGAGTCTCCGATTGGTTCTCTCTCTCTCCTTTTCTCCGGAATTAGGTATCCTCGGCGAGTGGTGCACGACCTCGCTGTCCTGTACACGTATAGGTCGTTTCACCTGTCACCTGCACAGAAACGAAAGAGAGAGGACGATCGCTTCGGGCGAGGAACGGGAGGACGAGTCAAGCAGGCTTGCGATCCACCGGAATCGAGGATCGTCATCTTCGATGAATCGCTTTGCCTACTCACTTGCATGGTCCTCCTCTTCGCCCATTTCTCTCCTTCATCGTTAAACATCTGTATGTATACGATATTTGAGCGTGGTCAAGTCCGACGCTGCTCCAGGCAACATTGCTACAGCCGTCTCTCAGAGACCCTCTTCGAGGACCACTTTCTATTCCAGTAGCCAAACAGGCTTATTACTATAGAAATGAACTCGAAAGAAAAAAAAAAAAAACTCAAGTTATAAACAGTCGTCTTTTGGTGTGGGAACGGTGATTCGTCATACGTATTACTACGAGGGAAGAAGCTAACTGTGAAACGAGCCAGAGAAATAGAAAGCGAAGGGTGATGCAGTGTGGAATGGATAAAAATGTTACCGCGGTGAGAACAATGATTCGCACGAAATATCAAATATAAATGGAACACAAGCTCGAGTGTTTCAGGATAAGTTCGACGTCGGAGGAAGGCCTGCTGCTCTCCGGTATTTCGATACCGTGTTCGCAAAGCTGCTTGCGTGGGATTGGGTGGAAGATCGCGGTGATTAATGGCGATTAAAGGGAGAGAGAAAGAGGGGCACGGTGCACGGCACGAGACCGGGTACGTACGTACGCGCAGAAAACGGCTCTAGGAGTAACAACAGCCAGCGTCGCACCCTTGCGTGGCCCGCAAAACGGCTCTACGCGGTATGCGTATTGTATGGTAATACCGCCCGTGTACCTACTCCAATATTTATTCCCCGTCGTTATAACGCGCTTTTACTTCGTCCGACGCCATCCATCTTATCCGGCTGCTGCAGACTCTTCTCCTTGATCTATAGACGCGAGACCAACCGCGCGTCTCCGAGTCCTGCACGAAAGTCCCCTCGATTCCCGAACAAAGATTTGTCGCCCGATTCAAATTGCACCTCGACTGCACTGATCTCCACGAATGCAACTTCCAATGCAATTGGCACATTCGACTAACAATGAGCAAAACGATTCGTCTCGAAGAGATTGATGACTGATCAAAGGAAAGGATTTCAGGTAAAGATTCTATGTGTGTACTGGCAGGTCCATTGAGAAATCTAATATTTTAAATAAATAAAATTGCAAAAACAATTTGAATTGCATGCATGCTTACTTTCTTTCTACCCCACCTTCACAGCTATAAAATCTCAGGGACAGGCATCTCTACTTTGTCCCACATATACTCGTGTGCACCAAGCTGCATCCACGAGGGACCACGGTCCCGATATTGCATGCATCGCGAATACGTGGCCCGTCCCTGCGTGCGTTCCATCGGCAATGCATCCCGCGAGCTCACGCAATAGCCGGCTCTTCCCCGACACGAGACTAATTTGATTTTCCCGGAATAAAAAAAAATTCGCGAGCTTTGTAGGCGACAATTACGATCAGCAGGAAGGTGACAGAGGGAACGAATCGGCATTGTAGAATCGCGGATAATGACCCGGTAATCGGCAATCGCGCTTTCCCAACCCACGCGGCGTGTCTAATTCGAATCGCAGTCACAGGGACGATGCGTGGTAGATAATCGGGCGCGGATCCGAGTCCCGTGAGCAGCTAGATCCTGTTGCACCGTCGCGGAGAGGCCACGAAAGCGAAGACTCCCGGGGTCCACGGGAGAGCGAGGAGAAAAGACAAGGAGGGATCACCGCGCAGTCAGCGGCAGGAGCAGTGGCGGTGGCGATGGCGATAGCGATGGCGATGGTGAGGTGAGCGAGAGGTAAAGGGAGAGGGGAAGAGAGAGGAGAGTCGAGAGGCGCGAGGCTAGAGGACACAGGAGGTGAAGGGCCAGGAGGGGAGTGGGTGAGCCGACCTCTGACCCAACGAGGGGCGGCGGGGACCTTGCGGCGGCATGGCACTGCCGTGCCGTGGCGGCATAGCACGAGCATAGCTTAAGCATAGCTTAAGCATAGCTCAGGTATAGGCACAGACAAGAGCTTAGCGCGGCATAAACTAGCGTGCTCACCGTCGCGCCGCAGCCGCAACCGCTGCGCTGCCGCGACTCGCCCGCCTTTCACTTCGAAGACGAAGGCGAACCTATGTATATGTATAGCCCAGGCCCGTGAGGCCCGTCGCACTCCGGGGAGTGCCTACTGCTATTATCATATTATAGCCGATTCGCCGACGCCGGCGTCGAGTGCGTCGGACCTGACCGCTTAGGATCGCGCCGAATCTCTCGCGCTACTTCTTCTGCCAATTATCCTTCCCCTTATGTGCACACTAGCCGTACTATACTTCGCGCACCACCCCTATTCTCATTACCCCCTGATTCCTAGAAATTGTCAATCTTCTGAGTTTCTCACTCGCGAGGGAATTTACGGATTCCGTTTCGCAGAAAGAGAAACTCGATCGTGAGCCGGAAAGTGGCAGAGTCACGATGGATCATCATTCTCAGAGAAGGCATAAAAATGAATAAAAAGCAGGGTCGCATAGGAGGAGACGAAATCACTTTCCTCCGCAGTCATGAATCTGCATTGTAAGATGATTGCATTAGGAACTTAGACTGCTTAGAAGAGGGATTGGTAGTGCGGCGCGATAGGGAGGTCGCGGGAGGTGGCCGAGAGGGACCCGGTGCGGCGCGACCGACTGAGAGCCCGACTCGGCCTAGCGCGTCTGACCCCAGCACAGCGGCACACCGATACTACTCGCGCCTCGCGAGCAAAGACGCGGTCGACCGCGAACACTCCGAAGGAAATCTTCTTCACCGGAGCGGGTATTCTTCGAGCATTCGACGAATCCCCGCACGGTGTCGAAGGCGCACTCGACCCCCCCAACTCCCAGGACCAAGAGCGACCGGGAGAGGAGAGGACGAGTGGCTGCGAAAAGAACCAAACGAGGGTGGAGGGGCGAGGACGGATTGTACCGGTGAGAGTGCACGCCGGTAACGTACGGTACGATACGGTCGTGCCATGCCGGCATGCCCGTAGGTCGACCCGCAACGCGACGTGTAATTATCATCTCCCAAGGGCCTATCCCACGCTATCCAAGTTAAGTGGGACACAACCGATTACTGCGTGAGCGATTAGAGAGGCGAAGGGACTTTGAGGGTGGAGACGGTAGGGGCGCTCTTACGAAGCTCTGCCTTCGGAACACCTTCCTCTTCTCCCTGGGTACCGCCTCTTCGCTTCTTCAGGATGGAGCCGACTGTATTTCGTTGGTATTACGAAAAAAATCCCAAATTACCCATTACCCCGCATTGCCAATGCGCTTATCCGCATAATCCGGGGAATCTGCAACCCCAATCTCTGATCTCGGCACGGTTACATCCGTTGGGACTAGTTTATCATAATATCCAACGTTCGAATAATTGATAACTCTATATGGAATGCACTCGGTTTCCTCCTTTCTCGACGATTATAAAATCAGCGTGTCAAGTGATTCAGCATTACCAAATATAAACGTATCTGACGAAACGCGAAATTTACTTGCCAACGCTGATATTAATATCCAAGCGACGAGGTGAAGGAAATACTAAAAAAAATACAATAATTCCGGGGTCGGATAGACAGCCTTCATCGGAGACCACGAGTCGTCCCAGTAGAACCGGCGAGAGTTTAATTAACTGATTGAATTCCTGATAAAACGGGGTCAGACTGCGAATCTAGGCGCGATGCAGCGAAACGCGGCTCAGCGAGAGGTTAAAGTTAAGCTTCTCGGATGTTACCATGCACGGATGTGCCATGCTTCTCGGATGTTACCATGCACGTTGCCAGCACCGGTGACACAAATAAGTTTCATCTGGTGATACATAATTTATTTTCACCTTTAAAAATACCGTGCAATCAATTTCAAACAATGCGATCGCCTAAAAGAATGAAGAAGAACGAGGGTGGGGTGCGGGCCACGGAATGAAGAGCTAGCGCATCAACATCCCAAGGTTTAATGATTTCGAGAATATCGCCTAAAAAAACAGACCTTCGTCGTATGCGACTCATTAAATTGACGATAGTGGGACGATGATCAGTACGTCTGACCGAACACTGTGATCGAGAGTCGATAAAGCACTTCAAGAAATGAAGAAGCAGCTCCTACGCGCGTAAATCCTAGCCGACATTGATCGGTTTCCGCATAGCTGTTAGCTGTCTCTTACCGTAATTATTCCTCCGATTCACGGAAAACGGAAGATCGCGGACAACTTCCCACAAAGATCCCAAGGTCGAATGAATATTTATAGTGGATAAAATTCACCATTTAAGCAAGATTCGAGTACCAAAGGGTGCTGATTTGACTGGTTGGATTCTATATGACTCTAGATTCTAGATGCATCGCGCGACGGGAAAATGCTCCACCAAATACTTAGCTTCTCGTGAAAGTCTTTCGAGATCGGTTGACACGAATATCGTGTCTAATTACAAGTACGGTAGTTCGGGACAATTGTTAAAGAACAGTGATACGTTTAGGAGCATGGAACGCGCGCCCGCGGTTACGGTAGGTGGGAACCATCGGGCAAAGTCGTGCGCGACGTTGGTGGCCGCCACCCGGAATAGACTACAAGACTACGAGACTACCAGATTTCCTTGTACCAGGTTCATTTACCATTTACTACCCTCGAGTAGCGAGTGAATCCGAAAATTCCCAAACGAGACACTTTTCCTCTCAACTTCGACAGGTTTCGATTAACGATGAGAATTGCACGTATGTTCCCATCTCTGACATAGAAGTGTAAAAATGTTCAGCGTGTGTTTCGGTGAAAAGCCAACGATGGTCTTTCGGAAAAGCACAAGTCGAAAATAGAATATTCACTAGTCCTACCGATTCCCCGTTACATTGTATCCATCTGTCGTGATTCGCAAACTTAAGGTCGTCATCTTTTCAATCCGTAACTAGAAAATTACCATTCCGGACTCATTTGCAAACCAGACATTCACGAGGATAATATTATATCATAAAGCAGATGTGCGGAGATACCGCTGCGGCTTTTAACAGCGACCGGCACAATTATTATAATTAGGCGATAATGCTAGGATAATTTTCGAGTGGGCTGCGTTGGGAACGCGTGAAATCTCTACCTTCAAGATCCACTGGATCTTAATTAAAAACTGCACCATGGTCACTGCATGCTGATTTTATCCTCTTATCGGGATCACCGCGAGAATAGGCATGCTGCAGGACCATCACATAAATTTCCTCGCTAGTAACACCAATTAACAACGTCTCCAAAATTCATTGCAATGCAAACATGTTCGTGAGATAACATGTAAATTAAAAAAACCTCTGCCGTCATTGCAGAGTCATTCAGCTTTCGTCCTCCGAGAGACGAGCCTAGGTTCTGGAGCTGTGCCAAACGAGCCGCGACTTTGAAGACGATGCGAACAGCATCCGCGAGTGCTAGAAGAAGCACGGATCAGACCGAATACTAAAAGTGTCATCGTCGCATAACGAGAGTCCAGTTCTCATTAATCGTACCCCGGGAGAGTTGCATCCCTCTCTCTGTCTCTCAAGGAAACGAAATATCGGAGTGTAGACTTCTAGAGCGTAGACTGTGTGTGTACACTCTGTACCGCGATACACGTGGTGCTGCACCATAGGCAACTCGCGTCCTTTTTCCCGTAGCGCACGAAAGTAGAGACAATAGGTACGTGGGCGCAGCATCGCGAACCCTAACCTTAGGTGATCCCATATTCCGTTCTCTGGCTTCTCTCCTCTCTCCTCGGTCTTTCTCCTCGTCTCTGGTCTCTCTTGGCGTTGTTTCTTCTGCAAGTCTCCTCTGGTACTGGAGCCTCCTCCTCCTCCTCCTCCAACTCCTTCCCCTCTTCCCTCGTGCTCGTGGCGAGTGAGCCTTACCTCACCTGCACCTTCTCAGCTATTTCTCTTTATCTCCGGCCGCTTGAGTGCCGCTTGCGAAATCCCAGAAGTCTGCGCCCGGCAAGGCGTGCGCGCATGCCGCGCTATGCAGCCACTCGGTGCTGTGCCGTGTGCCTTCTACCGATGCAACCGAGGCAGAGGACTATCAGGGCCAACCATCGTAACCCTCGGAAAAGCTTGCCCAAGGTAGTATTGGGTTTCGGGACCCACATTGGCAAGAAGTCTCCATAAGCTAAGGGAACTTTGGAAGAGAGATGCTCTTCTAGTCTTCACAGGCTCGGGTCATCAACGACAATCCTATAGTTGATTGGCTTTCTCCATTAAATTCTAACTCCAATTTTTTATGGGGCATCAGATTGGAAACAGTTGCGAGAGTCAGGACAACAACGATCGCAATGCCTTATCTTCGGTATCTCTTCTTGATTAGTAGTTTCTTACGGTGGACGTGCCGTAATGGGACATCGGTTTCTACTCTCTGGAGAAATGCACACGGGAGAGTGAGGGTTTTGCGGCTAACGTGGTCCCGCTTCATCGAAAGATTCTACTGTGCCAAAGTTCCAAAGCGAATTCCTCTTTTGTTGGCGAGTCACGACTGAAGACGTTGCAAACGTGATGAGGGTTATCGAGTCAATCGTAATCCTGGCAAAAGTTTAATCGCGTATTTGTCATGGAGTCGCGTGAGGGTCAAGCGGATCTAAAAAAAAAGTCGACGACGCGGCATAAGAGACTTGCTGAACGTCAAGCGGCTGCATCGGTGCAAGTTAAAAGCCTTTTTGTTTTCCTCCTGTTTATTACGCAACCGTGCCATTGTTCGCGAATACATCGCGTAAGATGTTTCGCTTAAACTATTTCGTGGGCACAGTCTCGGGGTAATTTGATTATCTATGATAGAACATAATCGCATATTATTGAGCGAAGGGGTGGCCGAGATCGGTGATCCCAGTGAGACCGAGATGGAAAAGAAGAAGAAAGAGAAAGACCGAGTGCATTGTTGCGTATTAGATTTCAGATCAGGTTGTTGAGAATTCTTCGGATAAACGTTCTCAGAGAACGGTGCTCCGCACCACCGACATGCACTAGCCCACTCGCAACACAAATTGTCTTTGTTCCACGAGTATCTCGAACCTGCCGCTTTAGCTATCGCAGCCTGTAAGAAGCGCTGCGCTCGAGAACGCGCTTTAGAGTCCGCGAAATTCCCTGTACCCGATGAGACTAGCCATCAAAAAAAATTTCTGATTGATTTACATGCCTCGTCGAATCTGTCTTGGCTAGGTTGACTTTCACAAATCAAAGGCCGCTCGATGAAATATCCGGGACTAGAAGAGGTCGGTCGCGTTCGCGAGCGCGAGAGATCAGTTATGCGGGGGTGTTTCGATAAAGAAGAAGAAGAAGAAGAAGAAGAAGAATCGATGATCTCTCGATCGTCGACTCCGGTGTGTCCGCCAGTGGGTCGGTCGGTCTCACCAGATGCAATTGTGCAAAGGTAACGATCAGTTTTCTTTCCGCGTGGAATGCTGCGGAGAAGGTGCATTCGGAGCGCACCCACCGCTTCAGCTCACGAACCAATGCGTCGAGTGGCAAACTCGCGCCTGCCAGGATCGCGAGGATGGCCGGGCAATATACTATACGTATGTATAGATACACTTATAAATCTATAACTACGCGAATGACTCTGCCAAGCGGCGGTGAGATTGCCATTGCCGTCGTAAAAGGAGGAACGAGGATGATCGCGATAACGAAACAATCGAACTCCGTCGCCGCCCACGGGCCCGCCAACATTCAATTGTGCTTTTTCCCTCTCTGTTCTCAGTCTCATTGTCAGATATATGTATATACACGTAGACTCTTGCCATCTCTCACTCGACTCCGATTGCTGCGGACATTCCGCCGACCTGCTATGCGCTCTCTAACCCCCGCAGAGATTAGCTTCACGGGCTTATTGTCCGCTCTAGTCGCCGCGCTGCGCTGGACCGTTCGAGAGGTCCACTGTGAGACGCGAAGCGCAATGGTTACCGGTTCACGCCTCAAGGTCGCCCGATTAAGAAGCAAGAGAACGTAAGGGAACAAGAGGAAGTACTCTACGGTGTGGAGACAAGGTGGTCCATGAGGGGGAGTCTCAGGATCAACACCAACCGTCGTCCGAGTAACGGCTTGGAATAAGAAATAGACCGAGCGATAGAAAGAGGGGGTTGTAACATCCACGTCGCGTGGATGCAATCGTGCTAACTTACGCAATGCAGAAGCCGGATGATTGAACGCTGCAAAACATGACTCTACCGCTGCAGTTATTTCATTTTGCATTATAATGGAGACGGCCAACAAAGATGAGAGGGAACGGAAAGATTGACTACATTATTACGCCTGGTTATTTCTGCCAGCTTCTTTACTGTCGGATACTCACGGCCGTCGAATCATCCCCTGGGTATATCGCGGGAATAGTCGTGGTGGTAAGACGCATTTGAAAGGATAATCGGATAGAGTTCCAACGAATGGAAACTGTTTCATTGAGGTTTTAATTAAAAACGTAGTTGTGATTCTTCGAATGTACAAAGCGATGCTTTTATCAACCAATTCATTACAGGAGCTTCTAATTTCTCACTTTGCCTCATCATTATCATTCCTCTTATCCTCGATGTCTTACATCCCGATGGCTCTTCTTCTTCCGCTGGTACATTGGAGGTACTTTCGAAATCATCTGGTCGCGTTCGATTCGTGCCGCTCGCTCGCTCCTCACGGAGCATCGGCTTGGTGCGGTGCGGCGCGGCGTTTTCCGCGACGTGCAAAGGTCACCGCAAGTAACAGCAAGAGGCCGCGAGCAAGTGAGCGAGCGCAACACGGCTCTACGCTCCTCTCGGGAAAGAAGACGCGAGTCACCGGCGCGCGTACTCTTACGAGGGGAGGTCAGCTAAGGTAACTGGTAACCCGGCTCCCCGTACCTCCCGGTTCCCTCTCACCTTCGCGTTTTATGTTGCAAACTAGTACTCGTCTTTAGTAATACTCAGCGGTACCGAGCGCATAAGCTTCTAGAAATCGCGCGAATTCTTGAGGGAGTATTCCGCGAGCGATTAGAGTCGCATCGCCGCGCCGTTCCTTCGTGACCTCGCGCAGCGCCAGGTGAAACATTGGGATTCCAGACTCCGCCAAATGAAACCTTCCATTATGCATTAGTGCCGCTTAATTGATTCGTAGCCGAGCAATCATGAAAAGAATGACCGTTAACCAGGAAAGTGGGTAATTAAACGCGATACACTGCTTTACGAGGTTCTAATTCATAGAGGCAGACGTGGATCCAAATGAACCTGTCAGTCCCGTACTGCACTTAATTTAATAGATTCTGTGCAGATCCTTTTTCCACTGGTACCCGAGCTCATGATTGATGTTACACTTTTGATTCTGACCGAAAAAGATTTAACTCACCCATTTGCGTGATACGATCACAGTAAACTGACCTCGAAGAATTTTTTCCGGAAATTCAAAAAATCAGCCACACTCTGACAATCAATGTTACCCTCAGTTATCGTGGCAGGGATGGGCTCGAGAAAGAAATTGAAAGAGAAAAAGAAAAATCAAGATATTGCAATGCAATCATCGCCCGTTGAAGCGACGATGAATCTGCATTATTAGGAGGTACGCCAAGCAAAATGTGCCACACATAGGTGGTATACAGATTACGAACGCGGTTGGCACCGTCATTCTCATTCTAAGCTACATCCTACCCACTTTGCAACCCCCCGCTGATCCAGTGCCTTTTTCGATACCGATTATTGCGTTGATCGCGCGTTCTTGATATAAACAAGGCCTAGGATAGGCAGTTTGATCTTGTAGCTGCGCGTGGGAACGCCTTCCAGACATGTCCGACGCTTTTCTTCATTCATTCCCACGTTTAGTTGCAAAGAGGAAATTGTCGAATATTGTTCGATTACCCATTTACTGGGGCAAGGGTGCAAACTGAGTTAATTTGCGGGTATCGTTAAAATAATTCTCTTTCGCATCGAGATTTAAGTAAGTGGCCGCAACATTAAAACTACTCGAAATACAGTGGTAATCCGTGTATACCAGTACTGCGGGTTTCGAGATGTAAATTGTGTTACGGCAGTTTATAGGTAAAATATGAAACACACGTTCGCGTAAGATTAGTGATACTGGTGCAACAACTTTCTCGAGTGTGGTAGAACTCAAAAAAGAGCAACCAGCAGCCATGACGGTGGGCGCGAAAGAGGCTGGCTACCTGTCGGTCGGTGGAAGCGATTTCTTTGAGACTATCGGGAAAGAGGCTATTATGCAATACCGTGGAGCGCGCGATTGTGCATATAGAACGTTTACAATACGGGGCGGTCGGAATTGATTTCATAGAGAATTACTGGAGGCACGCCAGAGAGGGGTCCACGGAGATAGATCGAGCGCAGGCATACCTGACTGTCCGCTATTTTTCTGACCTGTGAGGATTCGATTTGCGTGACGCAATGAATCCCTGCAGCTGGATCTCCGCTTGAAGATTTTTCGAGCGGGCGCACCGGCGAACCCGGTACTACACCCGCTCGCTTTCACGCGGGAACATCAGGCTCTCCGCTGCTACCGTTGCTTTATTGCTTCCATTATCCTTGCGTAATGTCGCTTGTGGGAAAAAATAATAAATTTCGGAGTGGTATTACGGTTCGAAAGGGATCGGCAAACTGAGTGGAAGCGATACGAAGCCAAGAGAACTCTTCTTGGCCGACGAAATAAGGGATGCGAGGGAATAAATACGAGCGAGGATAACTTGCGGATGTGGACAAAATGGACAAGAAGCATAATCGATATATTCTTGAAACAGTGAGATTTACTTGAGCGTTGAAAAGTTGAACGAAGACAAATAGAAGACATTCTCCCGGAGTAATTTTTTCCAGGGACTCTCCTAGATGATACCAGTCGGCGTTCTCAAACGCAATCGGTTATTGATTAACCGAGTTGTTGACTCCACGCTTGCGAGGAGCCTCATCGAATTATTCTTCCGTTTGAACGAGCAAAACGCGTAGGTAGATCGGTGCATGCTTAGGGTGGGTATACGGACACATGCATGCACGCACGCACACACACACACGGGCGCACGCGTGCGCGCTTGCACTCACACACACAAACATACACACGCAGAGGTGTTTCCTTTGATGTACACTTCCTCTTTTATCTAATACGATTACGCGGTAAAACTAAAAGTTTAAAGTACTGTCCGTTGCGTCTTTGTCACGGCCTCGTCATCGATGACCCATCTAAGCAGCAGCTGCTGCAGTTGTCGCCCACTCAGTTTTCAAGGAAGGACACGAACTGCGTGAGTTTTTGCAGTTGATCCTCCGTTAAGCAGACTTTGCTTGCCAGGTCGCTATCCTCCTTTTCCACCTTGCGCGGCTGGACCATACCGTCCGTATCTATGCTCCAACCTCGATCGAGAGCAGCTTGCCGTGCTTCTTCTAAAGATAAACCCGTCATCCATGCCAGCACAGTCAATTCCAAGGACGAATACGCATCAGCAATGAGTATCATCGCCCGCTCGCGTACCCTCTCTGAAAACAACTCAAACAAGAAAACAATGAAACAAAACTCAATATTGTGCCTATCTCTTTGGCTTCTTGATCTAATAGGACTGTAGAGTCCTGAGTTATTGAGCAGGAGATAGCGCCGCCCGGCATTAACTGTGATATACACCTTTCAGTCCTGCCATGATGTGCGCAACATCTTCGCTCCACTCTGTGTTAAGAGCTACGTGGACCTCCGACCAGTCTCTCTGCCACATCCGTTGACCCACTCGCCATATTTTGCTCAGCTCGGCAGATTCATCTTTCACGCTCGCCGGTATCCGCTTCCACAAGAATTTGGCATTGCATCTGCGACGATTAGGTCTTGGTCAGGGCGAAATTTCTAGAAGGTGCCTGTGAATGCTTTACTGGGTACATTAACGTACGGAAATGATATAGCAGGATAAGTGCTACATTTGTGAAATATCACGTGCAGGAATAAAGTCAAATATACTTATTATTCTTGTTGTATTTTGCGAAGATGTTCCAATTTATGCTTTTTCTTGCATTAGTGTACACAGAAAAGTAGTCATACACACAGAAACATATTGTATGGGCTCTTAAGAGTAAGCTAGTACAGACTAGCACAATACCGATCCGAATAAAATTAACAAGCTGTACATTGCGAGCAATGACAGTTAAAAAAATAATAGATGCAAGCGCACATATACATAACATAGTCACCATAAAGAAATTAGCAGTCATAATAGCCGTCGATAATAATCCAAAGAACGATAAATATACAAATCGCATAGAAAGAAAATTTGTCCTATAAGTGGAAAATGAGCATGGACGTACAGGTTTAGTAAACAATATCCATGACAAAGGCGAGAATGGAAAGAGGGTAGTTCAATACTCACAAATCGTTCTGATGCAAATATGCAGCTAACAACTGGGCATAGGTTTGCACCGATGCTACACCCTCAGGGGCCTGAATACAAAAATCGAAGCGATAAAATACCTAGTTGTCGTTACAAACAATACACGAAGCGTACAAAGGTACCATAACCTCAATGTCCGCTTCACAGATTTAATGCACTCACCTCCAGTTCAGTCTTTTCCAATTGACGCACAAATTTGTCTAAGTCCTTCAAGGCGATACACTCAGCTGGCTTTTCTTCCATTTCAAAGACAGTTTACGACGAACTTTGCCGATTAAACACATTGAACACTTACGTGAGACCGAAATTCACCAGCACTCGCATTCCGGACTGATGCTCCGCGTAAGTTCAGTTCCAACTCTATTATCCAGATGGCACCGTAATGTAAATCTTTCTCGGTAAGTTAGAACAGACGACATCATTTCCGTCAGATGTTATATGTAATCTATACATACCTCGTCGGTGTCTACAGTTTCTGGTTTGACCATCATGGTAACTGAAGGATAATTCCTTCAGATGTCGCTTCGGTGGATTATGTAGGTGTAGGACCAAACTGTGCACTGTGTGATGTGTGATAGGTATAGGTGTATATAGCTAGCTAAGGCCAGACTATTCTGCAGCTCAGTTTAAGCAAATGGCGTCTTGCGGGTGAATGTCGTTGTATCAAATGTTACAAACCATGAATGAATCTTGAATTCTCTAATCCATTTGTGTTTTATGAATGCAAAATTTGTCTACTCGTTGTAAGGTGTGTTAAAGTTATATTACATTATTCATAAATATATGTGCAGACCTAATAACGTAATAACAGAATCGCTGCGGTAGTCCGAACGTATGTAAACAAATGTTGAAGCAATTGTAAATATACGTCGTGTTTTCAACTAGTAAAACACTATTTAGCAAGGGTATGTTGGACACATTTTGGTGTCATAAATGTTTTAGTATTTCCAAGAAAATATCTAACATAGAGAAAAGTTTCTCATAATTAGTCAAGATCAGAGAAAATTGGTATGTCTGTTAGTAAATATTGTTGAAATAATTGTCACAAGATTAAAGATTTATAATTTAGAAGAATTATTTATCATTGAAACTACAATTGGCATAATATTATGATATTATAAACTCAGAATAAACTACTCCTTTTCCTTATTCTTATTTGTATTACGAACAGGCAAATTATGTCTTAACAAACGTGATGGAACAAATTATAATAACGTTAATACATATTTGGATCATAATTGTTTTATAATTTACATACATGCATGTTTTGGTACCAATTGATTGTTATATACTGTGATAGACAATGAACGAGGTAAGTGGAGGGAAACAAGATGTGCCGAACAACTCACCATGGGAGACATTGTCTGGACAATCAGTATCTTCTTTATCTACGATACACCATCATTCAGGAACAACACAACAAGACACAAGTGGAACATTGCCACAAGTCGTTGTGCCTACTCCCGTGAAATTACAACCGTCTATGTTGACTCCGGTACAAACCGTAGTGGATCATTGTCCTCAAATGGGTCACATGCAACAGGCTTCGTTAATCACTCAAGTATGTTCGCAATCGAATACGTAACTTCAAGTCCACGATGTTTCACGTTGTCTGCATTGGGCATACGTAGAACACAAGGTTGAAACAATTCTACAATTAGCAGGGAGCAACGCTTGGGACTTTTACCGAACCAGAGCTTTCATTGGAACTTCAACAACAGGGCTGGAAAAAGTTCTGGAGTAAACGAGAAAATCGGCCATATTTTTGGAACAAATTAACGGGCGAATCTTTGTGGGTTGTACCACCTGCGAAGCCACAGGTAAATTAATAGATACGATAATGGATATGGTATGAAATTGAAATGAGCCATTTAATAACGGAAGATATGTTTCTATTAAAGTTTGATCCTATTACTGATCCACTCGGAATTTGTGGTGTACCTCCAGTTTCTGGCAACGGGGCTATGCCCTCCACTCCTATACCGAGTGGAACATTAAAACGAAGAGCATCGGAAGAAGGCTGTATATCTGCAACAAAGAAATTTGTGTTGGCGTGAGTTTCCATATTTTTCTATAATAGTCATAACTATGCTTCGGCAAGCCCATTTACTTCGCAAAGTTGTTATTTTCCTACAAAAATAAATTGTTCAAGCGTTTTACCAGTTAGTTTATGAAAACTTTTTACACAGTGGTCCATGGGATTTAGAGATACCAACTAACGTGATAATTTACGAGAGAGCAGCAACAAATCTGCTACACGTTCATCCGGAAGTTGAAGCATTACGTTGTGGATTACTTGCAAAACTACGCCAGTGTTATCAAGAATTGTGTCATACTCGTGAATCAATTGATGCCCCTAAGGATTCCTTCAATCGATGGTTAATGGAACGGAAAGTTATAGACTGTGGTTCGGACCCTTTATTACCAAGTCAGTGCTTTCCGGAAATTTCCATGTCAATGTATCGTGAAATTATGAACGACATACCGATTAAATTAGTAAAGCCTAAATTTACGGGAGACGCGAGAAAACAATTGTCAAGATATGCGGAAGCAGCGAAGAAAATGATCGAATCAAGATCAGCTTCACCAGAAAGTCGTAAGGTTGTAAAGTGGAATGCGGAAGAGATTTTCCAGTGGTTAAGAAGAACAGTCGGTGCTAATTTTGATGACTTCCAAGATAGACTCGCACATTTGAAACAACAATGTCAACCACATCTTACGGAGACTGCAAAAGCCAGTGTCGAAGGGATTTGTTTGAAGATCTATCATTTATCGACAGAATACGCAAAAAAGGTTAAAGATAAAAATAGCCAAATTCTGAAGGATAATGGTTTAGGGGATGTTATACCTTTAGGCGGTCCAGCTAGCACACAACGAAAAGTTTGGTGTTATCCAGTTCAGTTTTCTCTCCCTACTCCGAGACTTCCCCAAGTAGACTACCATTCCGAACGCGAACAGACGATACTACGTTTTCATGGCGATACTATATGTATTAGTAATATGCATTTCGCTAAATTGGAACATTTGTACAGATACAGTTGCTTTGACGATAAGAAATATGAAATGTTCTTATCTCGTGTATGGTGCATGTTGAAACGTTATCAAACATATCTTGGAATGAACGAAGGACAAGCGACACAAATGGCTCTTCCAATAACAGTGTTCGAATGCCTCCATAAATCTTTTGGTGTAACATTTGAGTGTTTCGCATCACCGTTAAATTGCTATTTTCGTCAATACTGTTCCGCATTCACTGACACTGATTCATATTTCGGATCAAGAGGACCTTTTCTAGACTTTAGACCAGTCAGTGGTTCGTTTCAAGCTAATCCACCATATTGCGAGGAATTAATGGAAGCTATGGTCAATCATTTTGAACGTCTACTCGCTGATTCGGCAGAACCACTATCATTCGTGGTATTTCTTCCGGAATGGCGAGATCCTGCGCCTAATGCTCTAATAAAATTGGAGGGAAGTCATTTCAAACGAAAACAAGTAGTAGTACCTGCCATGGAACACGAATATAGACACGGATTTCAACATATACTACCAAAGTGAGATTTATTCAATTTACCATTTCGTCCTATGTTTTACGTATGCCGTAATTCATTTTCAAAACAATGATTTCTATCTTAGAGACGAAGTGAATATAAGAGCAGCCCATGGTACATTGGTCGTATGGCTGCAAAATTCAGCTGGTGCTGCTCGGTGGGGACCTACGGAAGAACGAGTCGAAGCTTTATTAGAGGCCTGGCGACCTGGTAGAGAGAGAGAACGTGATAGACAAGAACTTCTTTCACCTCCAAGACAAGGACATCAGCCAATACCTTCAACACCCGTTCTTGTTCCAACTACACCCACAACGCCAACAGCTTCACCATTACAAACTGTTTCTACTCATCCTATGTAATGCTTTTCATCTTACTTAGACTCGTAATCCAGGAAAATCAAGACGGAGCACACTTCATATTTTCAGGTACATTTTAAGTCACTTTTTATTTTCTAGAAAATGATTATGCCCTAATTTAATCATTATATAAAATAATAATTGATATTAATTAGTTCTTTAATTTTCGATAATTGATTTATGCAGATTAGAGAGAATTTTTAAGGGTTGTTGCTAAAAAAAATTTATATATATAAAAAAAGGCAGTGATAATTGGATGTTTGTCGATGTATAATTCAGTCGAATGAATGAGCTTTATTGTGGAACGATGAGTGCTAACTGAATAGAGTGTGAATGAACAATATTTAGAGAGTTAAGGAAACGCGTGAGGGAAGGTGTGAGAAAGTGATAACTGATTAAAAATGTCAATTTAGTATGAGGATTCATGGCCATCTATTTGTATGAAATACATTATTACATTTGTTTGTCGGCAAGAAAGCACTTGAAAGTCTCCACGGTCTTAAACATATATGATGTATATATGCACATATCTGTACATTACATAGGATGAGTTGGGTAAAGAGTACGAAATGGCAATTGTATTCAGGTACTTCCTACATCTTTATCAATTAATTCCCATTGGCGGCCCGGGTGGGTTCGATAAAAAAGAAAATCGGGAAATAACGATATGACGAAGATAACCGTTACGGTGTGTTGTCTCGTTCTGCTATTTATATGTAAATACTATGTTAATCGTAAGAGTTTTCAATGAGTAGTTCTACTCAAATTAGAAAAATCTATTTACACTAAATCAAGCGCCTTCTCAAAGCTGAGGCGTTATGGTACAGTGAAATATACAATATATTCGAGTGCAATAATGGTGCTTATTTGATATGCAATTTGGAATTTATAATGCATTCGTTTTCCATTCCATGCGGAAACCCGAATCACTTTATTTTATTTGTGAGTACACTACAGTCAGAAAATTGTAACTCTACTAAATGATCTCTTTTTGAAAACTATGAAAAATACACACTCACTCACAAGAAAGCTTCCGAGGCCAGAAATGCGAATCGAAATGAAATTCATTCGGTATATAGTTTGCGAATAAATATTTAACACGTATTTTTTCGCAAATTATAAGTGATATAAATATCATTTCTATCGGCGTTTCCGGTCTCGAAAACCTCCCTTGTCAGTACGGCTGATTCGTATTGTTTTCGTTTTGGATAATAATAATGAAATGTATCTTTATATATTGAATTATTTAGATTCCAAAATAATAACTGTAAGATCTTCTAAATAGGTTGTAGAGAATAGGAAAATACGTTTCAAACGACTTCGATATTAAACTTCCTATTAATCCATTGACTCAATTATCTAATGCTTTTATTTCTCGCTAATGTTTACGATTACGTAATAATACTTGTTTGATTCTTGGAATGAACAATTTTTTTTTTATATTTTATGTTAACATTGCTACACGTATCTTTTACCTAGTCTTTTAACTTAGATTGTTGTTTCATCCTACTGGGATACCAGAGACTAAACGAAAAAAAATAGTCAAGAGAATCGATTGACAGTTATAAAATTTTATCGACTGAAAAAGTACCATTGTTTTTGTACAAGTATACTAAACGTGTACTTTTGTAGGAATATTCGAACACAATTACCATTTACCTACAAGAGGCCCCGAGCGAATGGCAATGTAAGTTTCGAGTTAGGTGTGTCACCTGTTATCTATGTGTGTAGGCCATACAGACAATAAACAGTCTGTCAAAATGTATCTAACAGTAAGAAAAAAAAAAAAAACTCGAAAATGATGAATTTACATTTACGTGTACAACAGTAAGTAACGTGAGCTTTATGCTTGGTTCGCTTAAAATATTTCACATTCAGCGTAACTTGAATGTTTTTTGAAGCGAAGATTGTGATCTGTATACTAATTTTTGTAAGCCTGATAATTCAGAATTCAAAATTCAACGTGTATTGACAGCGATTCTATTAGTTTAGTAAAACATGATTCCGAATGACATACCTAAACCAAAACTATATATATGAGTAATTGTTTAGGCCGGTCGAGGACACTTTTCACGCTTCACTATATTGCGGTGTAGCGAATTACAGAGTGATCCATCCTTTATTTATAAGTATTGCATGCCATGCATTAAATAATTATATTAGAACATTTTCACAATGTTGTGTGTGTACAAAATTTTATCATACATATATATATATAAAGTACTATAATGTTAAAAAAAAAATATATATATATAATAAAATATTAGAGAATGGATTTAAAGTTTTATGCCGTCTACGTATTTATTGTGAAAAGTAAGAATCCGTTATGCGATTGCTAAATTTTAGTATTCGAAAAATATTGAATTTAGCAGAGAAGAATTACGAGGATAAATGGATAAGTGAAAAAGAACCGCCTTATATTCGAGGAGAGTCGAACTGGGGCCCTGACCGGCATAAATAATTAATCACATTTGTAATAATTGCAGATACGTATTCTGAACTGTATATCGAGCAGTTCATTCCTATTACTCATCCGTACTTGGATATTCAATGACTAACAAGTTAACATATACAATCAAATTCATATCACTGCGTCAAATTCAAAACGTTTTCAATTATATTTGCATTTAAGGTGATGTTAAACGAACACATAAGAAAATCAGAATATAAAGTAAAGTGAATTGAAGTTAAAGAATGAAATTTTAATAATTGTCTATACACGTTTTCGAAACTATAGTCTAGCAAACCCCTTACCTGGAATTGTTTTCAAGTCATACAGTTGAATTTTGATAATACGGGAGATAAATCTCGGAAGAATATTTCATGTTTTTTTTATCGGCATTGATTCAGCTTGAAGGGATGAAAAAATGTCGTAAAAATTCAGCGCTATGTGGATATTTTGTAACTGTGAATAAATAATTTGCGGAATGAAGTTCTTTTTATTTTGTGCCTTGTCCAAAAGTATGAATTTCAGCAATCATATTATTTTTCTTTTCGAAACACTGATATACAGTAGTGAAATAAAGGTAATTTTCGAAAAAGGAGAAATGTTCTGTGGAATAATAAAGCTTCTTAGTAGAGAGAAACTTTTTCATGTAGCGGTATATTTAAATATAATAGTATAAAAATATTCAAACTTTACAAATCAGTCAAATAAGTATAAACTTGTTTTTCACAAAATCTTACGTTGAATAGGTACGTAGAGTATTTCAAACACAACGCTCAATCGCTTGGGATATACCCATATACAAAATATTTTTGCCTAACTCCACTTGTAAGGCACTGATTAAGCACAAAAACCACAAACAGAGTTCTTATGGTTTTGCGTATGTACAATTACGTTAAATTATTACGACAGGCACTTTCAATCAGTTACGGTTGTATGTAATGCATAATGAACATCGTCTGTAGAGATGTTCAATAAAATTTTTTGATATATATCATTCCTCGAATGTTCACATATCAATATTCTGTTAGCACCCAATCTGTTACATATAGCTAGTGTTTCGGTGACGGTAGGGAGCTTAATACCTATAATTTAAAAATTTATATCAAACTCAATACATCTTGACGACATCATCGTAATAAGGATCGTTTGGAATTCTAATAAAATCACGATAAAAGTACAAACCCTCAAATGAGCAAATTGCTTCAAGCTGTCTATAAGCACTTTTAAAATAAACTTCTTCAACGGAGGTGCGCGTAACTTCCGCCAATACTGCTTGAAGAAATATTTTTTCCATATCGGAACAGTGTTTTATAGCTTGAATCTTTGGTGTTGCGATCATCTCGGAAATTGCTTCTGTTACATCTTGCAATAAAATTGTCTCGGATTCTCGCATTTCCGCTATTTCCATTGCACGACGACATATGTCCAAAGCTCGTCTAACATCTCCAGAAACCGCTGATACCTTACTAATAAATCAATTTCCAGAGTTTCTATCGTATCACCAAATAAGACGTAAAATACATTAACAATATTTACCGTGCTGCTAACTGTATTCCGTCGCTTTTGAATGAACTGAAATCTTTCAACCTCGCAGTTACAATCGCCTGCAATTGCTTATAATTATATGATTCAAACGTTAGTCGGGTCAATCCCAATCGAGATGTAACACGACCCATTAATACTCTCTCAGGTAAATCCATGGTATTAGCTATAGTAACAACAACCAATTGTGCTGATGCTTTTGAAGGCCAATCCAGTAAATTATACACAACATCTTGCCGTTTCGTGCACAAATAATCTAGCTATCGAAATAACCATATTTCAGCACTAATCTATTCAGTAAATTTTCTCAGCGAATATATTGTTTTGATTTTCAATGTCTTACTTCATCGACTAGTAAAAGAGTCATTTTTGAACTCTTCTTCTGGAACCTTTTTTCTAGTAAACGATACGCTTGTTCCCATGCAAGAGACTGTCCTGTTAATTGTTTCAAAATTTCCACGTACGACTGTCGTGGCTCAGTTAATTTCATTCCATTGATCGCAACGTAATTAAAATCGTCTAATTCGCCTTTTGATATTAACTTCTGAAGACATTTAACTACTTCATTTACGGTAGCTGTTTTACCAGTTCCAGGAACTCCACTTATATAGATGCATCTGAAAATTAGTTACAGAAATGAATTTGGCATTAATTGCATACAAATATTCATATCTTACCCTCCAGTTTTGTCTTGCAATTTTCCTCTAAGGAACGTGAAAATGTTATTAAACTCTTCTTCTCTACACGGTAAAGATTTTGGCACAGCATTAACGTGTAATCTAGCTCTGGCAGCTTGCAATGGTGTAAGCGGCTTCTGTACTGAGCTTGTTCTTTTTATCATCGATGGTGTTAACGTGTTGCATTTAATTGTAGTCTTTGATTTTGCTTTAGGTGTTTTCATAGGTTCGACAGTTATTGGCTTCGTTTCATGATTCTCTGATTGTTGCTTAACTGGTGTCTTCGTGAAGGGCCGTGTATCAATCCAGTCTTCATCGTCTGAAATATTATGGTAAAAATTTGTAAGATGGCTTAAGAACCTTGCTGTTGGAATTTACCGAAGGTTTAAGATTACTAATAAGAGTATTACCTGTTACGTCTTTAGAATTTCTTCTCAGGCGCTTTGAATAATTTTTATGAGGTGTCTGACCGAGTGGTTTACGTTCAGAGTCCATTTGAACCTTGTACAAACTTTGTTCTGTTGAACGTCTCAATTTAATTCTTAATGGTATTGTTTGGGCGCTAATCTTTTTTGAAGAATGTTTAACATTGTCAAATATATTTTCTGTTTCCGATAATTCGGTTTCACTATTGTCTAACTTATGGGGGCGATTAACAGCGGTTCTTCTTTTTAATCTGAACTTCTTTTTGTCATCTTTTTGACTCTCAGAATCTGACTCTGAATTCAGTAATCCGATGATCTCCTGATCAGAAGGTTTTTTTACTACGGTTGCCATTTAGATATATTGTCAACTGCTTGCACGACAATTTTAAATTTATTAAATATTCAGTAATAACCACACAAGTAGAATATATATTCGTTGCTATTCTACAATGCAATGCGAATTCAAATTTGTAACTGCTTGGTACTATCAGGTACTACAACCTAGTCAAACCACCACAAATTCTAGATTAATTTAGATCTATTTATTGTAATTTCAAAATTATTTGCCGTTCGTTAAATTTTCAACAATTTTTATGCACTTTGGAGTATTTAATTTGTTGAACAACCCGCAGAATACAAAACAGAAACCGGTATCGTTTCAAAAGAAAAAGATATGTCTTGTTGTGTATGTATACATACAGTCTAGTACAGCAAAAGTAAAGATATGAGCAGCAGTGAGCAGCGTGAGCTATATGCATGACGTAGTTCGATGCGATGATGCAGAGTATAAATGGCCGCCGTAGCGAAAAGAGTGAGAAGCGTCGTGCTCCAAAAACACCTAAATATTTCCTGAAAGTTACTGTTTCAAGCCGGTCATTGTAATATAGTAGGTTCACTTTACAACTTTGCTCGTCTATGAATATAATTCCGTGAGGAAATCACTCAGTATACACCAAGTTGCGTTTAAATGGGAATTTTCCTGAACATTCGTGCAGTGCACTTGAATCGCGTTAATTGTGCTATATTGTTATCGTTTTTATTCGATTTTTTAATTTATTCAGGTAGCAGTTGCAGTTTAGAACGAATTTTTTCTCAAAATTCAGAATTTTTGTTACATTGAATGCATTTTGAGTTTCAGATGTAAGGTTATGTTATGATTCGTTGTACGATTTCGTTTGCTTAATACTCGTGGTATTCGAAATTAGTAACAAATCTTTTGTGGTTTTTTTAATGAGGTGTATTTTTCCAGTGTTTATTACTTGTGGCCTGATTTCTTTATCACTTAACACTGGATTATTTGATCTCAATAATGTATCAGACCCATGTTCTGACATTTCCACTTTAAGTTTCCACTTAAATATTTAATCTCTACTTTGAATATAAGTAATATTACAGATTAGACTGGAAACTAGCAGTTTTACCACTTTTTTTTTAAGTAAAATGGAATGTTAAATCGAATACGCCTATTAGTTTATTGTTCTTGGTCGATATCACTGAAATTTCATGTCCAGACAGATGCCTAGTGTCAAAGATGAGTCAGAACCAGAAGGAGAAGAGATGTCGCACGACAGCAATGACAGCAACCACAGCTCGGCATCGTGCGATAGCAGTGCGGAGCACAGTGACAGCGATGACTCCTCTGAGATGGATGAAGACGAATGCGAAAGAAGACGCAACGAATGCATGGAGAACTTGGTGGACTTAGAGAGACAATTCAGTTTACTTAAGGAACAGTAAGTAATTGTCTAAGAAAGAAAAGGAAGAACAATAACATTAATTTCATTCCAATTTAAATGTGCATCTTGCTATTGACAATTGTAGACTGTACCGTGAAAGAATTACTCAAGTAGACACAAAGCTGGGGGAAGTACGCGTCGGAAAGTCAGAAGAGTACCTGATACCCTTGGAAAGGTTGAAGGAGAACATGAAGATAAAGACGGAGGTAGCCGGTATCCTCAAGCAATATAGACTACAGAACATACAGAATAAATTTCAAGCGGAAGAACAAGCCGCTTTGCAGAATTTCGAAAGTGAGAAGGAATTAATTTGGGACTGTATACACAGTGATTTGCAAGACAAGATTCGCAGGCTGGAAGAAGATCGTAATAACGTCGATATTCATGCGGATCTCTGGCTTAATTCTAATGGTAGAAGACGGAGAAATCATACAGAGAGGAGGCGGGCTGTTTCGGTGGCGGGTCCTTATATTGTTTATATGCTCAACGACGCGGATATCCTCGAAGACTGGGCTTTGATAAAGAAGAGTCTCAGTAGCCGAAAGTCTGAGATCATTTAAATTCCGCGTGTAGAACGAAAATTTAGGAACAAATGAGAATGGCATAAGTCGCCGATGTTCATAGTCGCGCTACAGTATGAAATTTCCTGTACAATGCTCTGGCGAGGCGAGAGCGAACATTTTGGCGGAGACGAGGCGCTTCCTGTAGTAAATAAGAGTACTTGCATTGGGTGCCTTCACGTCCGAAATTTTCTGACCACTGTATATATACCATGTCATGTCGTTCATAATTTTTCGATGAAATGAAATTGTATAAAGTAATCCGTGAGCTTCCGGGTACATTCGTGTTATAGCGTATATACTCGGGCGAAGACAATGTTGCAAAGGCAATCGGTTTACAATTGATAGATGATCCATACATTATTTAACTTAGGTTGGCATTGCAATATAATTTCCAAGTTTAAGATTATTTCTAGATTTTATCAGATACAGGTTTACCTTGAATAGAAAAATTGGGATTTTATTTAGCTGGAAGACACTAAAGACACACATATCCTTTAAGTTCGAAGACCAAAAAAAACAACCTCTCTCACTGTTCATCACAGTCTAATTCCCACAGTGATGCCACATACTTCGTTTTGTTCGAATGATGTGCCGTTGCGTGTAAAAATGTATTATACTCGTTATAGTATTTCATATTTTTGAATAAACTTTCGATGTAATAATAATACCACTAGCAACTCTCGTATCCTGATTCCACTCGGTAGCCTCCAGCATACAATATTCTATGTGTATATTTATTCTTCATAACTTGGAAGTGTGTCTTCAAATTTATTTCAGTGCAATTCCCCGTTTTGTCTGATTCCCAAATAATGAGTTATCATAATTCAACTTTTCAGGATTGCAGAATAACAAATAATTCTTTGTGAAATGACGTATCTATCCCTATTCCTAATGAATCCTTGATTTGTTAGAAATTTCAGGTACACCAAAGTTGAAACTAGGCGAGCCAGTTTTAAATGTAATTTTTATTTAGGCTATGTACAACACATACGTACAATACGTGACCCTTACTTAAAACTATGTTACGCTCGCCCGGTATGCATTTCCACTTAATAAATTAACCCCTTTTTTTCTTCTTTTTTTTCGTTTTCTTCACATACGTGGTGCGCGTGAGTCCATGTGTGTGCGTATATGTGTGGGTGTCTGTGTCTTCCTTTGTTATGTATTACGCATACAATATGCATGAGTACGTATCCCTTTTGATGGGTATGTGATTTATTCGTGTGTACGTGTGTCTGTGTGATATGTTACAAACTTTTTAGGAACATTTCGCGTGGAACACCGCGAGCGATATTTAATAAGGTCGCAGCAAAACTACACGAAAACAATGCAGTCATCTGCAGCTTCATCCTCGAGTCGATATATTAATTAGACAGTTATCGAAAAATGACACCAATATAGACGATTGTTGATTGGACAGACTCCATATATCACCACTGAAGGGCGCCAGGGCGAAGGTACTTGCTTACTTACATGTTTACAAGGAGACGAGACAAGCTACCCTTCCCGGGGGTTGAAAATTCGCGTTGTCGCCGTTCGACAGATCAGATCGGTTAGAATTGTGGGCGGCTTTCCTCTTACATTCGCATCTCGATTTACGTGAACTCTTATTTACGCGTAGGAAGATATATGTACCTTTCTGCACTCTCATTTGCAAGAAGAATCTATCGAGCATTTTATTTTTGCTTTCTTGATTTTCCTTTGTATTTAGTTGATTACACGTTAGACAATTCGCGTTAATCAAGGAACGAACGTAGTTAATGAGGATGTTTTTGCTGCTTCGCTTATCTAACGTTCTTTACATCGATGAGAAATAAATGAGAAATGAGTGAATGCAATGCTTCTTAGCAATGTTTAGCACTCATTTCTATTTTTCTCTCCCTCCCCTCTGACTAGTCTTTTTGACAATGAATAGACTGACAAGCCAATAACGAGACTCGAAACGAATGTGATCGAGTAACTCGCGCTCTGGCACCCTGCCACCCCTCGAATTTCGAACGCAAGACACTGTTCAGTTACCAGCCCGCCTCCACCCCAATCAATCTCAGCCCCCGCTTCCCTCACGATTATTTAAAATCCCTGGTCAACATAAGCACACAAATCAATGCCTAATATTTCACTAAGGGTAGGTATGGCTTACACTCGTAAAAGGACATTGAAAAATCGCAATACGCCTAGGATATCTGCGTGATTATACTATGTGCCTATCATCGTCTCACCGTTTTATTTACAGGCCCCTCCTTCCCCCTTAAACGAAAGTGTGTGTCTCGAATCTCGTTGTTAAGAAACTAACGAAAGATCTTTTAGCGTGGACCATGTGCGCGCGCGTCTTATTTTTACTTTTTTAATCAGCCCTCTTCTTCCACTAGAAGCAGAAGAAGTCTGACGGCTTCTGTCTCTCTTTCTTGTGTCACCACCGCATTCGGTAAAAAATTGACGCTCTATATGTACTTGTAGATATCTGTGTGGGAGTGTGTGTATGTGTGTGTATGTGCGTGTGTAAATTATATCCACATTTTTATAGGTGAGTGGAAAAATACATTGGCAACGAATCCCGGGCTGAAAGAAACGAGAGGCTTTATCACCCTTTGTACAGTCGAGCAAATGATTTGATTTTTTCACAATTCCAGGAAATTTCTAAAAGATTTTGTTCATATTTTTTTGCAATTGGAATTGGTATAAGTTAAGATGAAAATAGGCCAAAGCTTGTTTGCTTGTATTTAATTATGTTAAAGTTTAATATTGAAGTTTGAATTGAATCACATGCAAATTAAGAGGTAAACGGTTAGTGTCAGTTGTCCACGACGAACTAGAAAAAAGAAATACGGTTCGTGCGAGATTTTCGGTAGTACTAGATTTCTTGATGTTGACGCCGCGTATCTTCTATTTCTTGTCGCACGAGGTGTTTTTGGTGTTAGGGTTTGATCAGTGACTTTGCTCGTCTTCTTCAGTATCAACGGTGTACCAACGATGCACCAGCGATGCATCAACGGTGTACATACTGCGTCTCAATGTGGTCATTTCCTTGATCTTCATGGTGTGACATGCAATTTAGATAGTAATCTCCTTCGAAAGGTTTCTTCAAAGGTTTTCCAATGGTTCGTGCCTCTTTGAATTAGTTTTGTGGATGCTGTCACAATTATGTTTGGTATTGTAGCATCGGCGCGGCAAGATTGGGGTGGTGAGCCGTATTCATTCTGAGAGCTGAGATGCTCTTGTTGTACCACTCGTCCTCGGCTGACATTCCTAGAACAGGATTTCTTTCTTGTACTCGAAAAAATATGTGTTCTTTCATGATCAATACATTATAATTGGGATTCCAATATTGTTTACTACTGATTTCATATTTTTCAATATTTTTCATATAAAGTTAATTATTATCTGAGAATATTAAATTCTTGGAGAATTCGAGAATGGACAATGTGAATTGCAAGTTTAGAAGTAGAGAGGAATGGAAAAATGAGGGAAATATAGATAGAAGTAGAGGAAGGATAGGAGTAAGGGATATAGAAGTAGAGCGAGAAGAATTTCTTTTCTGCAAGAAGATCAGTGAAATTCGATTTAACCACTCCCGAAGGCAACTTATCGTTGCCGGCTAATCGACCGATTTGCCGTCGCATTAACGCGTTAAATCGCTACGAAGAGCCGAGATATTGGCTAAGGAAGTCAACCGACGGCGCTGACAACGCTCTAGACACCGAGGACGCTGACGAAGCCACCGACAAATGCTAGAGACGACGAGAAGGACGCAACCGTCAAAAAGCCGAGACGAACGAAGCGAGAGGAGAGGCAATTCGCTCGCGAATAGTCTTGATTCGATTTAAAAGCGATATTCCATCTCGCGCCGGAAATGATGTAAGACGGCGCTGGCCCGGAAATCGAGCGGACGTCTTGCGAGAGATTCGGATTCGCCTCGGATTCGCTTCGGATTCGCGCTATTTCCGGTCCACCTTTTTATGGAATCATTCGATAATCCCGGGTCGCCGCTCGCGAGCGTGAAAACTCCGGAGACGAGAAACCAAATGTTAAAACAAAACAGCGAATGTGATGATGTTTTTTCTACCTGTGAGTCTAAAGTCTTAGAATTCTTAAATATCACCATAATGATTTTTCTTGATATCTTTTTCTTGAGAGAACATAACATCAGTTAAAATATTACATTGCAAAGATCGGTTGTGTCATTGGTGCACTGTTTGCAATATTACTGATATGTACTACTACTTGATACATGTCTTCATAATAGTAGTACGAGTACCGCATTAGCGTACAGATCCTTTAGGGCAGCTTTTTATTAAGATAATTTGGCATTTTTCATCTGCTGATCGATGCATATATGTTATTCCATTATGTAGCAGATAATTTTGCATTTTTGGATAGATTAACGTACGGCAACGCACGGACCGACAAAAAGACTCATTGTTAGATCAGAAGTTTTCGCCCCTTTTTTGTGCGTGAAACTCGCAAATTTCGATGGAATATAAGGGAAATAATTAGATATCGATTGATAGGCAACCATCAAAGGTATTTCACTGAGACCCGATGAAAGTGATCAGCTTAAATGGAATTATAGTGTACTGTTCATATTAAAACTTAAAGGGTAGACTAATTTATTTGCAGGCATACTAATACGACTGAATTTCATTGTCGGTCTTGGTGAAACTTACCCATTGCATCTTGTCTCATACCGGTAACTGCCGACATGTTTGACGCTGAATGCGACATTGAAAACGGCTGGGTCATGCTTGGATAAGACGTTGTGCCCATCTGAAAAAATATTAGCAAAACTTATTCTGCGAATCTTTCACAAATTGCTTCTTCAAGTGATTTCTTTTTTTTTATGAAAGAAAGATCTCTTTCGGTTTAAGCTTGTCAAATTAATATTATACAATAATCGTAATTCTATTCGTCCTCCATTAAGATACATTCTCATCATAAATTCGTAACGCAACAAAGAGTCAATAGCAATGTAGAACGTGCGTGGTTTAAGTGAAAATGTGTCAAGAACAGATCGTGCAAGGTATCAAGAATAGATTATGGGAGAGATACCGATAATTATGCGCCTTGACCTATCTGTCAGTATACAAGCTACTGCGTTCCTCTAAACACAATACATACAGTATCGAAACCACTGGCAAACCAATCGATAATCGATACGCAGTTCCAGTTTTGACAGTGGAGTACTGATATGCTGATAGACAGGTTCCTTTTGTCCGAGTGTATTAGCACTTGAAGATAAAAAATCTAGCGCTCTCGAAACTGGATTTCAATTCTGTTTAATCTGAGATCTTTAATTGGACACGCGTGATAATAATAATAACCAAAAGTATGGATCTTGTTTTATAATTCTCAGAAGAATAAGAAGAAAAATCTATATTGTTTCCTTAACAATAATTAGGAAAACGGGATTAAGTAGTTAACCGTTTCTGTTTCTACCTGAATTCTGTCCCTTGGAATATACCTCATGAGGCTTTTCGATAGTAACATTAGATTCAGTGTCAAAGAGCGATAAGGGTTGAACGAGGGAACAGAGAAGTTTTTCGTCGGAAAGCTGACACGCTGGACGGAGCGATTGGCTTAATTAAACCGGTAGGCATTCGGTAATCCGTCCAGGCCAGCTAATCAGTCGAAATGCAATTTAGCTACATCGACCGATAGCGATGCGCCTCGCCGCGCCGCGCCGGACGTAGCTCGAGCGGGATCGTGCGCGCTCGCTCAGGTGCACTCCAATTTAATACCTCGGTTAAAATCATTAACGAGAAACGCATCGAATTCATTCGCATGGCCGCGAGGATATATGACCGGCAGGATTCGGTCGAGCTCTCATCGATTGATTCTATGTACAAGCTCCCTTGGCTTTTAGTTATATCGAAATCCATGAATATCACTGGTCTGTCGTATGAAACTTGGTCATTTCCTTGTTGGGAAAATATTAACTGGCATCATCAATTGCTCGGCTACAATTTTGGCTCGAAATCTTTTTCGGATAGGATTACGATTATTGTATTAATACTTTACATGTAACATGACCATGAGAAGTATATTAACTTGCAATAATTTTCAGTGTAAAGTTTAAGTTAATGAAAATATTATTATAATATCTACCCTGGAAGCAGGATAATTCTATTTAGGGGTAGTTAAGTCTTTGCTTTCTTCTTTTCTCTAATGAGGATTTTGAAAGCAGATCCTGAATAGGATTGAATGTTTTATTCGTATAGATGATTTTAGAGTACTTACTTGAGGATAGCGATTTATTCCGTTTATGCTGTTATGCGGGTGTGGATAAGGTTGGTAGCCTCTGCTGGCACCAGGATAGATGTTTCTCATCATGGCACCCTGGCAAGCTGGAATCGGAGTTAAAGCCTTCTGGAGCTGCTTCTCTTGTTTCCTGTACTTCGCTCTCCTGTTTTGGAACCAGACCTGCAGTAGCAACGAAATGCCATTAAGCCCCCGTGGATTTCTGCTCGAGCTCAGAGTTCATTGACTTCCCGGGCGCCTTAAGCACCAGGGAAGCGACTTTTGCGGTAAATAGGGTTCTTGAATTCTTGTATTATACTAATAGTATATTTGTGTGTTTCTTTCATATGCAATATTAGAGACAGTGATGGTGCATGGGATTCTACGGTATCGGATCTTTCCAAATCAATGAAGATCTGGTTAATTCACTGGTATCTTGAACTCATGTCTCCTGTACTTGGTCAGGATATTTTTCAATATGTCGTTATTATACGCGTACTGAGTATTAAAGCAGTATTTTTTTATGTCGATTCGAGTGAAGAAACATGTTCCGAGACTGAAAACAAGCTTCGCCAGGATCTCTAAGTTTGGCCAAAAAAAAATCCTATTCGTAGCACGGTACTTCGAAGATCCACCAGGGACCCGTCGAAGGAGGACCTCGTCGTGGTGGTGCTCTTTTTCCCGAGGCAAAGTTTTGCCAGGTTCCCCAAAGGTAGAGGGTGGTTTACCTATCGCCATTTTGCATCGGGCAATTTCCATTGTTTCGTGGGATTAGTAAACCCATATTGGGGGTAGCCCGAACCGCCAGAAGCGAGAGCAGCGGGGCATCCATCGGCCACCACCCTCTTTGCCACCCACGCTTCGTTTCAAGCACCCCTCTTGACTATACTATATCTATATGTACCTCTCGCTCTTCCATTTATCAGCAGTCAGAGTCAGAGAGGGAAAAGCGGCTGGCTGCCTTGAAGCAACCCCCGGAAAGAGAGCTCACCCTCCCTACTTGGTTGGTGTCACCCACCCTCCAACCCTCCCACGGGGTGACGTAGCCGCGCACCACGATTGGCCGATTTCGCGGCTCTGACGTCACTCCTGGCTCGCTCATTGGCCGACACGTTTTATCGACATTTCTACTCGCTGCACCCTCGTCGTCGCCTCCTCCTCCGGCACCTCGCTTTGGGGTGGCTACGGGCGGTCTCTCGCCACTCTCCCGTTCTCTCTCTCTCTCTCTCTCTCTCTCTCTCACTCTGCTCTCACTCGGTGTATCTACACGTCCAACGATGACTGTCTTTCTCCTAATCTAACCGTGTCTCCCTTTCGCTCCCTCCGGCCTCTATTCCGAGTCTGTGAAAGCATGGCGCTTTCGAGCTGCGAGACCAACTCGCGAAATATCCGCAGCGATGCTTTCGCCACGCCGCATCACACCGCACCCCGCTGAACCCTCCCGGAAGTAGGTGGGTCGCTTGCTTGCTTGTTCGCCTGCTCACTCGTTCGGTGGGACCAAGGGAAAAATGTGCGCGAACCTCGCTCACGGGAATAATCCAGAGAGGGTGATGGGAGTGATAAAGGACTCGTTGGATGAGAGAGAGAGAGAGAGAGAGAAACGACACGAGGAATGAGCAATCGAGCTGCGGGGATAGGGAAAGGTTTCTTGAATTCGAGGCCGCTGTAATGGAGCTTCGCGATGGGTTGGTATTTTCTGCTTTTCAAGCTGGTCTTCATCAAACTATAGTGGAAGGTTTTTTTCAGATTACTGAGAAACTTTGCTTAATATATTGCTGTGGTTAACGTTCGATTTTCTAAGTCTTATCGAGCATAAAACTGTAATAACATTTTGTTGCATATATTCTCATGATTCGTTCTTCAGATTTTTTTGTTTAGAGGATTGTAGTGGAATCTTGGACGAGTTTTCTTTCTCTTACATAAAGTTTCACGTTACCAACAACAATAATGAAAACAAATATTCGCAAATTGCGATTTCTTTATATAAATAACCATGGAACAACGTCAACGAGTTAACTTTAGTGAACGATTTAAGCAATTTTGTTGAAAGTAAGAGCCGAGAAATAGAATATAGAGAGTTATGGAGTTACAGAAAGGACATAGTAGCCTAATGAAAAATGGAGATTGGAGATTCGCGCGAAGCACGACTCTGTCTTTTCTTCAACGAACGCTAGCGAAGACCCAAAATCCTGCTTTTAATCCTGCTGTATCGAAATTCCAGGCACATGCCGTGCTTTCGACATAACCAATCGAAATATTTCCATCCAAATTCACGACACATACAGACACACACATACAGATGCATGAGCCGATTTGCAATTGCACAAAAGACAGTCGCACTTTGAATAATTTCGTGCAATGTGCAGATCAAAACGTAGGATGAGTAAGGCAATTATGGGAAAATCAAAGTTTCCAACCTAGGTACCGGACTGTGCTAATTTTCCACCATGGTCAAGTGTTGCCGTTATTTTATTAGGATGAAGATCGATTTTCAGTCTTTTGTAACGATCAATTATGGGCCGTGAATAAATACACTACTTTTTTATTTACATGTGTTACAGCTGCTTGTGTATGGACAGTCTCTTGGGTTAATGCATATCAAGAGTTAATGTACGTAATATGCTTCACTTTATGGCTTCTATTATAGTCCAGATAAGAAAGTAATAGTCTCTTTATATTGCTTGCATATGAAAAACCGATATATTGGCTTTTGGATACTAAATGGATTAACGTACCGAAGAGGTCTAAAAGGTTCGTTTAGAATTCTTTCTTTGCGATCAAGTTTTTCCATATTTAATTGTGACAAGACCTTGGAAAAGTATCAGAATTGAATGTATTTTTATTCTCTTCGGAAAGAACGGAAAAATTAAATTTAAGATTATATTTCGAAATCAATTTTTCTTGTTTATTCACTGGAAATGTAATTAACCGATATTCGCGACAGCGACTTGGAAGTTTTATTCATCGAGGACGGGCTCCTTGTAATTAACCAGTGCGAGTTAGAGTAATGTGGTTTTTTGACAAATGTTGTCCGCAGTATTTTCGGGAAATTTGGAAAATCAGTTTCAGCAAAAGGAGTTCGAATTCGCTTTTACTGGTGATAGAAAAAGAATAAAGAGAAAAAAAACGAAGAAATAATCGAGTTAATACCCTTAGATCCGTTGGTTAAGCTGCATCCACGAAATCGATGTTTTCAAGAGAGCACAAGGTAAAAGGATCACTCCTTTTATTTTCTACTCACTAAGGAAGAGAGCTTTTTGAGAACATACTCGCGCGTCCCTTAAGGCGCACTCGCCGTTCGCTCGCGCATCCTGCAAGAACTGGAAAGCTAAGAGTTCGTAATTTAATCACTCTCTTCTCCTTCTTGCTCGACCAGCTTCCTCTCGAAGAGAAAAGAGAGAAAAGAGAGACCAAGATGTTGCAGCTTTGCTCGAGCTTCTTCTGACAGAAAGATACCAAAGCTAGAACTCTTTCTCTTTACTTCTCTTTCTACTCCGATCTGCCATTTCCCAAGGCGAAGGTAGCAGGAAATGTCTCATACTACTTTGAGGACCGCAACTCCGAGAAAACTACCTTCCTCTGTCGCTGACAGAGAAGCAAAAGACTCAACTCCCACGCACGCATTCACATAGACACTGAGATGTACGAAAGTGGATCCCTCGGATAATGGATTACTTTCCTTTAGCCAAAGCCCCAGGAAAGAGAGTTCCCTTTTTTTCTTTGGCAATTTTGATGGGAGACTGTACTACGCTACTTGAAGTTTTGGTTTTCGATGTTGAGTGCCCACTTCGAAGTTCGATGGTTTGAGTTTTGTAGTCTGTAATTCTTTTATTCTATTTAAACCTTTTATTCGATTTTGGATAGTATTGAGTCTGTAACTTTAAAGAAATTCCTAGGAATGTCAGTAATGAAATGTTTCTTCTCTACCGTAAAGTAACACGATGTTTCTCGGGAAAAACTTGATAGTAGTATATGCAATTAGTAATGCGATATCCGCATATATTCGTAACGTTATCACTCTGCCAGATAAATGTTCTGGTAACTCGATTCTTCAATTCTTTAATTAAATCTTCTATTCTTCCTTCCTTCAATTATCTATTTACTTGGTATCGGGTGTTCTATCGGTTATATAGTTATCTTACGATGAGAGTGCAGAAATAACTTTTATACAACTATGTCTTAGTCTGTGTGTTGAAATGAAATTCTTTCCAAAATTAAAATCAAGTATCTTTCCTAATTCTATTGAATTTGCTTTTAATAAACAAGACTAGAAGACTAATGCGAAACGGTATTCTATAAAAAAGTATAATTGACTTTCCCCGAAAGAAATACACTTTGTCTTCTGGTCGGACTATAGCTTCCTCTCAGGGAGACAATAATGAAGTGAAAACTCAAAAGCAAACTTTCCTGTCGGTGAAAAGTTCGACACGCTCGCTAATGGCTGTATAGAGAAAGACTAGTTGGAATGAAAAAGCTCGTGTATGTTTAGAAGGACAGTCGCAGTTGCAATCGCCGCAAAATTCCTCATTTCCTGATGATGGATAGGAGAAGCTGATTTTCCTTGAGTAAAACGCGCGAGAGCGCGTGGCTCTTAGGCTTTCGATCGGAAGTTGAATCGAAGTAAAAAGGTCGAATGAAAACTCGACTAACTCAATATCGGGGTTTGGGTTCACCTTTCTTTTTCCTCGAAGTAATGGGATTTCTTGTGCGGTGATTCGAGAATTATTCTCTTACCACACTGCTACCATCCGCGCCCTTCTTCTCCTCATCGTCAACTCAACCTCCATCATCTTACCCTTCTCTTACCACTTCTTCACCTTTTTCCTCACTTTTATTATTAGCATTAACCAAGTCGCACCTTCTTTTAACGATTCTTCAATTTCACTTTTTATAGTATAATCGAACATGGGGAAAGAAGCTTGAAACCTACGCTTGATATTGTACAACGACAGTAAATATGACATTAGATTCATCATAATCACTTATAAAAAAAATCTATAATATTAAATGTGTTAGATTTTCCATGTGAATCTAAAGTTCATTCGTAATAATATAAAGATCGTTCTCCGATCGTCGTTGTTTCGCTAGCCTTTATAAGTATATTTAACGATAATATATGTGACCGAAATTAGAATATACCTTTGTCACGGGACACGCTTTGTCAACTCGGCGAGCAATAATTTCCCTTTCGTGGTAAGGGTTGGTAAAGTCTTAATAAACTACTAGGGACTTTGTGCACCAAGCGTGGCAAGATCGGCGCATCGCAACACACCGCGACGAAACGACGCGGACAAAACAGCGAATAGTAATAATATTATCAAAGTATCATGCGCGAAAGTAGAAATATTATATCGTAATAACGTTACCCGATATATTAGGAAGTATTTCGTTACTGATGCAATTATGTAAACTTTAGCGGGAAGCATTAGGGCTGCGTTTTATGGACAGCGTTTCGCGCACGCGGCAACAAGCCACTACGCTGATTCGAATGCGAACATGGGCCACGCGACTTTTCAAAGGGAATTGCGTTAGGCAGCCTTAACTTTCGAACAGTTTGCCGTTTTGATCGTGATGCGTCGATTGTTCCGAAAAACAAACTCAATTGGTCTAGGTAACTTTGTCGTTCGAAGGAAAAACGTTGGTATACAGAGAGAGCTGGATTGTTGCGTTGATTATTAAAATCGAATCACTGCTAATGTTTCTTTTGTAACGTATAGATAGTTACCTTTGGGTTGAAATAGAAAGAAGGTATAGAGCGGAAGTATCTTTGAAAATTCATTTCTGCCTTTATAGTCATTTTTCGTTCGGACGAAGAAAAGATTCTTTGAAGTTGTAGCAATTTTAAATATTTCTCTAACAATAAGTAGTATTTATAGTCTATCGTATTCCAGAAGAGTCAATTGGATTTGAATTAATATGGAGACGAAACTGTGACATGACAAAATTCCCTGACAAGACCATCATTTGTCTCTCACATCTATTTAAATAGTATACTTTTCCTATATTCTGATCTGCCTTGCTAATCTAAAGATCCGTCCTCTAATTTCGATCCAAAGTATCTAAACAAATCTACCATATCGTGAAATCCTCGCCTAGAAGAACCACTAGCTCCTTAACCAAGTGATCCCAAAAGTGATCCTCTGAGGCCTGACTCATACGTACGTATAACGAAATCGCAAACTTCGGACACTTTGCGAAGGCGCGCCCAGGAAAAAAAGAGTGATCGCGAAGAAGCGAGTACAACCGAGCCGGAGGCGATTCGAAGAAGTAGCAAGGAGTATCCATCTCAAAACAGGGGATTGAGGATAGGCAGAGAGAGAGAGAGAGCGGTTGGACGGGGGTAGATGGCTGGGTGGTGGTTGGATAGATGAAAAAGCGGAGAAGGGTAACGGTGGCGGCCCTAGTTCGCCCTTATACTTTCCCCTCGCTCGAAGGAACGAGCGTAAGTTCTCGGCCGGCAAGGCCGAGACGTTTCAGATCTATCTAGGGTGGAGAAAATTCAATTTAAAATGGCGGCTCAGATATAATGGCAGCCTCCGGTACAGCCACCCTCTTGCTGCTGCCACCACCCCTCTGATTCTCATCTCAACTTTGCCACCGACGGCGGCCTCCTCGCTATCTGCTTCTCTAACCGCCTCTATCCAGACAGCCAACCGTCGACCTCATCCACTTGCAGTACTACCTCTTCGTCTTCTTCTTCTTCTCCTTCATTTTCATCCCAGTCTTTATCTTCATCCTCCTCGTCTTCTTCTCCTTTTACATTTTCCTCTAAATTATCGTCGCCACTTCTTACTCCTCTTGTACACCTTGTTTGGTAGCTGTCTTATGGATGAAATTCCCCGACTAACGCTCTTCAACCCTCGTCTCTTGAGGGGTGCATTTCACCGGTGATAGGAATGCGCGGGGATGCGTGGACGATGCGAAAATGATAGGGAATAAACAGGCCCAGAGATGGTTAAGGATAATCAGACTGGATTGATGAGTTACATATTTAAGGATACATTCCTCATTTTCCTAAACTTCTTGATTAAACGAACAGACAGATAGATCATTGAGCACAGAGTGGATTAAAGAACCCTTGCAATAATCCAATTGAAGTATTAGGAAATGAGCCAGAGTCAAATTAAAAAATCCAATTTTCAACAATATAATCCTTACTCTTGAGTATTCCTGAGATCCTACAACAATCTCAATTTATTCAATGTTTTATTTGATCGAAAAACCAACCGCAATATGATTCGACTTTCCGTTTCATGGGCGTCTCCCTAGTGAAGGATTCGTTGCTGGAATTCGAGCCGAACATTTAGGAGCGTTCTGGCCGCTTGAGGACGAAACGAAACGCGATCGAAAGTCGCTGGCGAAACGACGAAGCGGCGAAGCCACTCGGCCAGCCAGGGGACACTTTGTGCATGGATTATAAGCAACGAGCAAAAGCAAACCGCGTTTCACTTGGCATCGCAGTTTAACAGGGTTAAGTCGCGGCGGTTCCCGGGCTTTTAACTCAAACAACGCCGCGATGCATTATAAATCAAAAGAGGGAAACGTACCGCCCCGTTTTAATATGTACCACCGGCGTAGTGGTATATCTCGCTCTTTCACAGGGAATCCTGGCCATCCGGATGGTCCTAGTTTGGTCCTGGTTTCGTTGGCTCTTTTGCGAAAAGGCGCTCGTAATGTCCTCGAAAACCACATGACATCCAAGTGGGAATGGAATAACTACACGAGAGTTTCCCGCAAAATCACTTTTCTACCTAGTCTTCAATTCTTCTTTTTTTACTAAACCACAGTGATTATCCAAGGGCTAGGTCTTTTTCAGTTTAGACCTTTTTAAGTGAGGTACTAATTTAAAATGTTGAGATGGCATTGGTTGATTTTCAAATGGTATAAGATTATTTTTTAATATTTAATCATTACTGTTTTTTTTTACACCGAAATAATTTATATTGAAAATTTCGAATTTTTCAAGATTGTGAACGAATTGGCAATCTGTACTCTTGTACAGAGCGCCGAGAATTTTATTCGAGACGTCTACATTCACCCTGATCGATTCTGGAACCCCCGAAGAAGATGGGGGAGAGTCTTGGATCGACATTTGCGCTCGTAATTTCATTTTCTCTCACCCCACATGCGTCTTTGATTCGATTAGGCCGTGAGTCATAGTCAAAAAGATAGAAGCGAGATAAACGCTGCCGTGAATTTTTTTTCTAGTTTCCACCTACGATCGAATGATCTTCCTTCCATTCTATCGATTTCTCATAATTGTTAGTGACAAGTCTGACTCAGACGGTAAACTTGGGGATAGAGAACGTTCCGATAAAGAAACAAATCGAAAATGTCGAATTGTTACTAACTTTCGAGTTGTTCTTTCGTTTTCGAGAAAATAGGCTTTGAAAATTCCTTTCGGATTGACTGAATACATAGTATATTCAAAACGAGTTCGAAGTGAAACTAGGATTGAAATAAGCTCAAAGAGACTTGGATGAATCTCTACTTCGCAAGGCGATGCAATTAACAAGTTATCTCGGAAAATCCATTGAAAGATATCGTCGAGTTGATTTCAATGGGAACCAAGTGTATGAGTTTCCACAAATAATCGATACTAGGAAAAATGCTTCCGACGAAGCGATCCCCTGGGGATCGAGATCAGGATCAGGATCAGGATCAGGATCAGGATCAGGATCAGGATCAGGATCGGGATCGGGATCGGGATCGGGATCAGGATCAAGATCGTGAATATCAGTCGTTTTCTCTGAATTAGAAAGTGCAACACACCCACCTGAATTCTAGCCTCGTTCAATTTGGTGGTCCTCGCCAATTCCTCCCTGCAGTATATGTCCGGGTAATGAGATTTTGCGAATGCCGATTCCAATTCTGCCAGCTGCTCCTGCGAAACAATTGGAGGGCCCCGTAGTAAAGCCGATCCGAGCTATCCGACAGGAAATTTGACCGCTCTATCAAAGCTCCAGGATCGAGCTAATCGAAATCTCATTAGCGAGGGAAAAAAAGCCGAACAGTACGACTCGAAAGTAATCCCCGCTAGCGATCGGCAAAATAGTCGAGAGTTTTCATTCGTCAGTCGTTAAATCGAGAATCAAATCTTTTGCATAAGTGTACTGATAAAGTTTGCATGTTTCATTGACAGTAAAGCTACCAAAATGCTCGTAATTGCCCGTTTAAGTAATTGATTTATCTTTTAAGTTCATTTCACACTGGATTCGAAAGGGATTCATTTTTTAGTTTTATTCAGTTAGAAATTGGACGAACCTGCGTAAAGGTGGTCCTATGCCGCCGTCGGGCAGGAGTAGGACAACTGGCAGTGGTAGGAGTGTGACCGATGTGGGGACTCGAAGCGCAAGGATCAGGCTTCAGTTTCTTGAAAGCTCCTTCCGCACCTGCAACCGAAAAAACTAACATATTACACTTAAGGCTGCAGAAGAATCATACATGCATTAAAATTTCTCTCATTGCTAAATATATCCTCTAAAAGTCGAATTCGAACAATTTTAATTCAAAATTACAGTTTCAAGCAGGTATCAATTGATAGCGATATTAATGCAGCTCAATTTTATGTACATTCGAGTGATCGAAGTCAATACTTTCGACGACTTTCCATAAACAGCGTGGTTAAATTCACAAACAGTGTAAATTATGCATATTCCCGTTAATCAGTAATTATCGATAGTTACATATTTGCAAAATTATCACAGCGTTTCAGCAGAATACTCAATTCTCCAAATTGTTTCGCATTGGAGTTTGGCAGTCGGTCTTCGTAAAGAGAAAATCAAATAAGTGCTACCGATATTTTTATCAAATCCACCAGTGTTAATAAACTACGTAATCTTAATTGGCCTTCCTTATCAAATCAAAGAGTATAGCATACGAAATCGTAAATAAATAAATTAATTAAAATTCAATTTCGTTTAGAATTCCCAAGCAATATAATTATCTAAATATCATTAAGTATATCCTGATTATTAATTTGTATAAAAACAAGAATGAAGTAGCGTTAGATTTGAGAAAAACGTTTTTCAAACGTAAGACTGACAATGAGAAAAAGAGAAGTAAAAGATTGATAAAGGACTAGGCGGTGATATCGGGTCCAAAGATGGAAGCAAATTGTTGGATGGTTCGTATAATTCGCGGTTGGGTTCGAGCTGGGCGTCAAAGTCTACGTTCGTCTTGGTTGTTTCACGGTATCGGCTTTATGAACGAACGTAGGAACGTATGGCCACGCCGCGCCACGCCGCGCCACGCCGCACCAGGGTAACCGTGGCGAGCGAAGTCCCTCGCACTATGCTAACTTGGTTAGGGCGTTAATGACCTAATCATGTTACATGCTGATTCAATGTTCAAGGATGAATGCTGTCCACTTTACATACCTTGCCCCGTTACCCGGTGAACGGTGAAACTCGGTCAAGTTCACCGGGCAAGACGAAGCACCCTGTGACCCCCCTTTCTTCAATCGGACTCGCCAATCGACACTCACTTCACTTCCGCACCGTCTTTCCGACTATATCGTCGCTACTCACCATTTTCATCTACCGTAAATCTACTCTTATCTCCAATGAATCTTTTGGTTACCTTACAATTCTTCCCTAAACGATCAATCGATATTTTGGAAAATACTTTCCAAATTACTTCAGACTACAAATTTTCATGGATACTCACAGTAACCTTTCGTATGAACCTATTATATATTTTTCGCTATAGAGACTTAGTGTTAATTTGAAAATGTATGGTCTAAGTTATTCAAAGGGTTTGATTCGTATGAGAACTTGAACTCTAATTTTTTGCTATCAAATCAAAAAAGTACATTATAATTGATTTTACAAATACCTGGATAGTCAACTTGTCTCGACAACATACATATATTCCTCCCCTATTATACTTTCACGAAGGTTTCTATTCAGAGTGATTTTTCTAACCGAAATACATACAGTTTCGGGGGAGCTTAGCGAGTAGAGATTTGGATAATCCGAATATGTACTCACAAGCAAGAAAGAGCAGAGAATCGTAGGGATTGATAGAGTTGGGACCATCTGTCGAAGGGTCAGCTACCGGTAGAGCAGTTCACGCGAGATAATTAGCGACAGTTTTAACGAGGTGACAGCTACTTCTCCCCTCTCTTTCTCTCTCGTTCTTTCTCTATCTCTTTCTGTTTCTCTTTCACTCAGTACGAATGCGAATATGCCAGTAATGCGGATTCCCGTGACTCTCAGCTGTCCTGCATTTGCCATCAAATTACCATTAAAAGCGATATGGCTCTCAATTCTGCGAGCACGTCCGCAGAGTTTTTCCTTCGTTCGCGAATTCGCCTGTCAATTTACTGACACATCTGCCTTCGAATGACCATTGGACCGTGCGCGCATTCTCCATTGAAATTTCGAATTTCTGGGAAATTCGAGTTCGAGGCTCTTGACCCTTCAATGGAAGGGGGAGGGAGTAATCCTGGTAGATTTGTACTAGGGCTTGAAATTTTCGTCATCAGGATTATTTTAATACTCGCTTGAAACTTACTTGTTAAATACTAGTATATCAATCAAATTTGTATCCTGTTATACGCATTTTATGAAATTTCACAGACGATGGGAGAATACTATGCTGTGGCATAAAACTTCTTGCACGAATGAAACCACGAGAGATTCGTGGAACTTTGCTACTTGAGTTAATCTGCAAATTCTGGACAGAGAATTCGTCAAGTCCTGTCTCGACGCGATACGCAAAGAATATTAGATAAACTTTTAAAAACACACCGGGGGTGCGGGTGAAGACAGAGGAAAGCGCGTCGTTTGTAAGTATAGAAATTTCGTGGTGTTCCTTGCGTTTTGTTAAAAGGGCGAAAGGAATCGCGCGGGGAAGACCATTGCCCGAGTACTTTTTAATGCTCCGTAGAACGGCAGGGAGATAACGACATTAATTTTTCCCGCCCACTGACTCAAGCCTTCTTTCGTCTTGCACCTCTTCTCTTCCCCTTTTTCTTTTCCTTTTCCTCTTCCTTTTCTTTTTCTTTCAACGCTGTCGGCTCTCTTTCCCGCTCTCTTCTAGCTACCGTCCGCTTCCTTTTCGAAGAAACTCCTTTTTTCTCCTTTTTTCCTTCGCTATGCAGAGTTTCCGGATTTGCATGAGAATACCGGTTCTTCTCCCGTTTCTCTGTTGAGAGACCTGACCTGACCTTGATGGTGGAAGAACCCGAAGAAGACCTACTCTTCGTGGCACCAAATTGAAGACGACCGCGAAATTCATTACCGAGTAATGAGGTCGTGCGAAAAATTGTAACGCGACCCGTCGTGGTCTGACCTGTTGAACCGCGAGATTCTATGGTGCTCATTTTTCATACTGTCACATTAGCTTTGATAAAAGGATCGTTATTAACTTCTATTTGTTACTTGTTTCATATCGGAACATAGAAAAAGTTTCACATTTTCGGTAATGTTTTTACTGAGATTGACCCGAGACTAGTCGGTCGAGAGATCATAGCAGAAACCACATGGAACTCACAAGTGACTCAATCTGCGACAAGTTTCGAGCTCTATCACTGCATAGTTTGAGAACTAATAGATGCTCGGAGTAATCCACTCGAAGACAGTAATTCTATATTGTCGGATATTAGGAAGACAGAGTGGAAATGTTGACTCACAATCGGGTTGGTGGAGAAGGGGTGTTCCAGCTGAGGAGAGTATTGCTCTATACTCGGGATGATAGTGTTGAAAGTCAAAGGAAATCTGCGGAGGCGGAAATAGAAAAGGGGGAAACGGACCGATGGGGGCACGGTTCGGTGTTTCGATTGTGTCGAGTACACCCCAACCTGGTGTTTCGTACCCCATTAGCACGCCCGCGGCGCTAAGCTCTCCCTTAAACTCTACGAGCACATAATAATAGCCCATAGAACAGGTACCACCATATGTTCGATCCTCGTACTCTATTGTCGACACTTTGACAGATCGCGTTGCCGGAGCGTGTGCACGCGGACTTAACAACCGGAAAATCTGACTATCTCGAGACGATGCGTTGTACCTTTTTTTCCTAAAAGGACCATCGAGAACTATCTTCTCGTAATGCTACTCAATGCCACAACTACCAAAAGAATTTAACAGAGACTCGTTAACTCACTGTTAAAAATTATTACTTCGTAAACTACTTTCTTTATGAATTTAGTCATGTCGCGATTAATTTATACTCTGATACCAGCTTGCAACAGGCACCTAACGATAGAGCCCTTGAACCCTTTCATTGATTCCACGGTAATCCCAAAGATGCGGAAAATGCGTTAGAATTTGAATATTCCGAAGAATAAGAAAGTTATAATTTCGAGGTTTTATCATTGAAAGAGTTAAAGGCAATCTTATTCGGTATTTCTAACGTGTATAACTATACTCACCGACGGTGGTAGTAGCCGCGCCAACGCTGCTTCTGCCGGGGGTCGCAGCAGGCGTCGGGGGGCTAGCTTCGAGACCCTGATGAACCCCGTAGAGGCCAAAATCCTGCTCATTGGAGCTGGCGCTGCTGCACTTTCTCTTCTCCTGGTTGTGATTCAGGTGGAAACTGTCGTTCTCGACCAGGCCGACCCCCAGGAGGCCAAGGTTCGGCCTGAGCTCATCCATCAGCTTGTTCTGGCCGCAATTGGCGGCTGCCGCCGCGCTGAAGTTAAGCTGCCTGCTGAAGATTGCTGGGAAGATGTTGAATTGCTGGTGGTCGAGGCTCAGGGCAGTCGTGGGCAGTGAACTACCGCCGGCACCGCCAGCACCAGTACCGACTCCTCCACCTACGCTGCCACCGCTACCGGCGCCGCCGACGGACGTACCGCCGACGGAACCGACGGACCCGACACCACCCGCACCACCGGGGCCCCCGGTACCTCCGGACAAATCGTTAGCCAGGGTGATGCCGGGGTGACCTTGCCGCGGTCGCTCGATCTCGATGACACTCCGATCCCCCGGGATCTACGAGCACATCCTTCGCACCTCCCACGACCACAAATTCAACCTTTTTTTTAGTTCTCCGCTGTTGTTGTCACGGCGGAGATTCTTCGAGGCGAGGTTGACTGGATGCTGGGGTTTGGTTGCGGATAGGTGCTGTTAGGAAAAACCACTAGGGTCAGATGGATTGATCGAGACCATTTTTTTTTTAGAAATCCCCTCAATATTGAATCGTAAATAAATTGTTCAAATAGGAAATTTCCAAATTAAAGACACAAGGAATTTTGCATCGTTTAATGTTGCATTTGTTTAGGGGGGAAACATCATTGATTTGAGAGAGACCGAAGTTATTTACAAAAATGAAGTTGCATTAAAAGGGTGAGGTGGTTCATTTATCGTTAGAATTTGTTTATTCCCTACTGCGGCACGTTTTGGTGTTGGACACTGAAAGCCTTTGGTGAATTTAACTTGTAAGCACTCTAAGGTGTAAGTTGGGACTTGACTATTTCAGATAACTCAGTACCGACGGCTAAGTACAATATACAAGAGTATACTATAAAGAGTACCTTTCGGATCTCCCAGGATTGGCCGCTGCTTTCAAACTTCCCACTACTTGCTAACTGCGAGAATGCATCTTCTCGTACACAAGTCTTTATAATTCACTATTACTGACACAATACTGATAACACTTTCAAAACGCCGACTGCTTCTACAATATCACTGCCTCGAAGCCAATATCTCCCGTCCGTATCTTCCTTACTGATATACGATTCTCAGGGTTATCAAAATATTTTTGATATTTTTGTTCGACACAAAAATATCCGCGGATTCAGTATCCTTCCGAGTCCGAGTAGCACGATTCTTGAAGAAATTAGTAATACTGGTGCACCGGTTCGTCACACAATTCTTTTTCCAACTTTTGAATTCTTCACTATTCAAAATCGTCAATCCTTTCTGTGGTTTTTCTTCTCAGTACTGCCGTTCTATTCCTATGTTCTCGATCCCAGCTTCCAAGGTCCACGATCCAAAACGAAGTACCTTCCACAACAATCTCCAGATCCTCACTGTCGCGCGATTAAACCGGCTACTTCACTCGAGATACTTGGATTTCCGAATCCGACCAGTCCGTCGACCGTTCCGTGAAATCGCGGCCGGATAAGAGACTAAGGTCGCGGTAAGGTAGTTCAGTAGGTACCGGATATCTCAGGAGTCCGTCCGAGTTATCGCGTGCGCGGTCTCAGCGATTCTGGCGTGGTCTCAATTCGAAATTCAAATCCGATTATAGCCGCGATCCAATTAGGAAGGTTGGGACAGGGGTGTAGTGAGCGACGGTCGTGGCGGTCGCGGCCAGGGGGTCGGGAAAGAGAGAGAGAGAGAGAGGGGTAGCGGCAGGCGAGCGACCGGATGGATGGACGGGCGAGGCAGGTGGGGGTTGTGATCGGGAAGAAGATGCTATCGTAAGTGGAAATATCGCGATAATTATTAGCAGAACGAAAGGCTAATACCGCGGAGAGGATCGCGCGAAGTGTTCAGCGTCAAGGGTTGTTGGTGCCAGACTCGCGATCCAAGAGGACAGTCAGCACCGGTGATCAGTTGTGAGCAGTAGTAGCAACAATAAAGTAGCAGTAGCCAGATATTCTTGCACCCTTCCTTCTTTTCTTCTTCTCTTCCTTTCTTCCTTTCTTCCTTCTTTTCCTCCCTTCCTTCCTTCCTTCCTCGATCCTTACGAGATATAGGACGCGTTACGTTGAGAAAAAGCCGAAAGACGAAATGACAGGACGTTACGGTGGAGAGCTGGCGGCCGTGAGAGTTAGAGGGGCGACCGCTCGCCGTGAGTTCTTGTGGGATTCTGTCCGCGAAATGCAGTTATCCCAGTGACTCCGCGCGCGGGGGGACTCGAAGAGAGAGCGTTTAGAGGGGTTGTGCGCTGGCTGGTGCCACGGCGCGGCGCTCGGCGTGGCGTGGCGTGACGTGGCGTGGCGTGTCCCGCTGTCGATGGTGGTAGGTGCCACCGCGCCAGAGCTTCCTCGGTCGTACGCGCGGCCTCTAGGGTAGGGGTTAGGGGTACCGTTTCGCTCGGTGGTAGTTGGCCGCTCGCACCCTCGCGCGCGCCACCCTCACTGTGTATCCAGAGGGAGAGAGAGCGAGAGGATAGAAGCGACGAAGGCACGAGGTTTACGGATCGCGACTCCGATTGGTCGTATGCCCGATGCGTCGCCCTGACGACCGCCAATCCTGCCGCTCTCGTCGAGACACCCTTCACCCTCTACACCCCGGCAAGATGGCGGGCTTACCAATAAAAATTCCTCCGGAAAATAGCCTGCCAGCGATTTTCTTTCCGCCCTGCTATCCAGCTTTTCCAACGACCCACACAGCGCGCGCGGCCTGATTATCCGTGTGCCACCAGCACCGCATGCCACCCCCACCATCCGAGCCACCCCCTAACGCTTCTTCTCGACGCTCCTGACTGATCCTCCTTCCTTGCTCGATGAAATACTCTCCTACCATCGTGTCTGACTTCTAGTTCTTCTTCTACTTCTTCTTCTTCTCCATCTTCTTCTTCTCCTTCTTCTTCATCTTCTTCTTCCACTTCTTCTTCTTCTATATTTCACTCTTCTGCCCTGTCCACTTCATCCTCCTTTGTTTCATCTTTCCCTTTACTTTGCTACTTTGCGTTTTCGCTTTACACCTCACTCCATCAGCCGTGCGCATCCCTTGAGCCATTGTGTTGCTTGAGTTTGCCCGTCTCTCGTTTTGGTGCCTTCCACTATCGACGGATTTTTTAATTTTTATTCTACTGTTATTTTTTTTTTTTTTTCACTTGTATATTGTAACGTACACCCAGTGGCAGGCGCTCGCTCGCACGTTTCTCGTGGATGGGGGGAGCTTGGCAGAGACCACCCTCGACCGGTCTATGTCGAGGTGAAGCTGAATGTAGTGGTTGTTTCCTTGATGGAGACGCGCTGCTGACAAGCTTGGCTGTCGCTGATTTTTTTTCAAGTTTCTCTACTCCCGATTACCGATGATACTACTACTGGTCTTTACAATTCATGTTCTTCGATTACTCTCAAAATGTTGGCATCTTTTGGAAATGATTCAATCACTTTGAGATTCTAACGCTTGTCGTTCTCCAAGCGTTACTTATACCACTATGATAAAATATTTGAGGATTTTTTCCCAATTGTGAACGCGTACCTTCTACATTGAGATTTAATTGGATTGCGCTGGTCGCGCTAATGTATCTGAATGCCTAGCACGCAGCAGGTGCTTATAGCTTTGCATTCTGTGGCATAGGGTGTTCTCTCGCATCAGTTCGCAGAGTACGTGACTCTCGCAGCTTATTTTTTGACGTAGTTGAATACAGTAACAAGTATTTTCTTGAATTCAATCTTATTTAATAATAGAGATAGCCTTTCCAAATAACAAACTCGATAAATAAATGCTGGATTAAGTTTGTTATCGATTATAAGAAATATTCCTGCAATAAGTATTCATCTGTGCTTAACACTTTTAAAATAACGATTCGAATAGCGATTCTCTTTACCACATAGGAATAATTCTCAAAGAAAATCCATACGTGACGTATCTTATTCGCCGCGTGAGATTGAAATTCATTGTGCATCCGTATCAGGTAAATTTTTTCACTAGCTGAATTTTTCGGCTGTCTTTGTTTCTGCCGGGCGGCTTTCGGTGATTTGTAATGCAGTAAGTGGAGCTAGAGTGGTGTGTGTGTTCGTGCCACCCCCGCGGCAAATCTACATACCGCGGTCGACCATTCTTGCCGTGGCCTTTTCCCTTGCATTCGCCTCTCTACCTCCCTGTCTCTCTTCCCCCTCCCCTTCCCCCTCATCCCTCTCTTTTGTCATCTGCCGTCCTTCCAACCCTTTTTTCTACCGCGACCACCACCCTTCGTGTCTCCCTTTGCGGCCACCCTTTCTGCCCAGTCGCTGTGCCGTAACGCGTATACATATACATATACATATTCTACAAGCTCCTGCGCCTGATACTCACCCTGACGTTTCTCTATCTTGACGTCCCATACCGCGCCATGCAATTATGGTCAATTCGAAAATGTACATGTTTCGTCTTGTCGCCCTTAAAGCGATCGACGCTTTTCAACGAGTTCGATGAGATTTCATTTGGAAGAATATATCTCCATATACTTCTTAGTGATTCTTTGATAATTGTTATGCGATATTTTTAATTATGTACAAATCGGATTAGAGATCCATTAAGTTTTACATTTTATTCGATTTATTAAAAGTATTGTCTTATAAGTTGTACTTGGAATCTGATACAACGTTACAATCATCATCTTCCGTAGATATACTACTTTTTACTAGTCTTGTGACGAGCTGGTTCTTTACAATAGCAAAGGGAAGCGTTAAGATTTGAACAAAGCGGTATCCTTCTCTCGATGCCTCCTCATCGCAGAGAAATTTTTCCATAAACCAATGCTGGATTTGCATAGGCATTACACTCTTACTGTACGCTTCAAAGCGCCTTACCATTTTCCCTTTTATTACCCGTATGGTTGTGTAATTCAAAAGTGAATGCGATTCCGCGATGTTCCCATTGTTTCTCTTTGTGTCTCGCGATTTCGCTCTTGCGGAATCGCTAGTAGAGAGTGCCTCCTTTTCAATACTTCGCGACTCAAACCCAGTTGAATAATTCAGGCATTCTTCTTGGTACCTCCAGCTTGAAACATATTAAAAAATCCTCTGTGTTCTTTAATTACCGCGGTAAAAATCGCGAAATGTATAGCGAAGTGTCTTGTGACATATACATAGGTGCACCATCTTCCGCAGGTTGATTCCTAGATTGGGAAAGGGGTCCCTTAAAATAGATTAACTTCCGTGTAATTTGGTTTTATTGCCTTTATTGTGTTATTTGGTACTGGGTAAGTTTAAGACACTTGATAAAATAAGATCCGATATCGATGATGTCTGATTCTTGTACGCTTTGTATCCCAAATCTGTAACTTTGCAATATATAAAATAGGAATGTTACTCATTAGTTTAACGTAGAAAGTAGATTTCTTTAAGTGACCTTGCAACAAATGAGTTCAAGGGCTGCAGTTTACCTTCTTCTTTATTTAAAATTCCTCGTGCCACATTCTCGTTGTCTCGATTGAATTTCTCGGTAACCTTGGAATCTTGGAATTGTCTTGCGTGTTTCTTTCCCAGTATTTTGAGGGAGGATTTCGGGGCTCCATCTTATCTGGAGTGGCTGGTGCGAAGGCAGCCACCCGAGGCGAACAGTTCCTCGAGGATTTCTCCCTTAGCGACCCTTCGATTCGTCTACGTGCTTTCGCCGCCCTCCATCGTCGACGTTCCCTCGTTTCATCTTGAAGGAGACGCGGAAGGGCTTCGTAACCCGAAGGATCAGATCGAAGTCGCGCAACTTCGGCTAGTACATACTCGGGTACCAGCTACTAACGCTCACTAGCGAGAAAAGAGCAAATGGAGGGACCGAAAGTTTCCTCGATCCTTAAACTTTTCCTTGTCAGTGTTGTTGCCAGTGTTATTGCCAGTGCTGTTGCCACTGTCGATGGAGAAGACGAACTTGGTCACTGTTTCCTCTCTGCTTTTCGCGAGCTTGGCACTGCCGCCAATCCATTTATTTCCTTATCGCGAGCAACGTCCTTTAGTTCGATCGGAAACGATGAAGAATCGAGTCTCAAATTTGTAGAATTATAATTGAAACTAATGTACGCAAACTTTGTGTCTTTCTTCTAGTTTCCTGAAAATTCAGGATTCGAACTACAGTGCGAGTTTTATTGTATTTTATGGTTTTGCTTGTCAATGGAATTCCAGGATTTTAGATTCTATCAAAAGTATGGTTTTTTTCTATCAAATACGAGGAGTAACTGTCTTAAAATGTATTCGTGTTCCCATCTTCGAGGTCCAATATCAGTCTGAATATTTCCCGAGATTTCTTTTTACATCACGACACAACTAACAGTACTAAACCAGAAGCAATATTGTCAGGGAAGTTACAATAAAAGTGTAGCAAGAACGAAGCAAGAGCTAATGAAACGAAAGACTAATTATAATTAGATAGAATTGCGTCCGTGAAACGTGTCACTTTTGTAGTTGCGTACAACTCTCTCTCTATGACTATAGACACTAGCGTGTACCAGTGTACTTACACACGATCCAGTTCGCAAAGAGAAAGAGGGTTTTCATATTTTTTGCCACGGGGCCAAGTGAACCGAATTGGGTGATTCGTCTTTTATCTTGAGAGCCGAAAGGAGCGTGGCCGAGATAAAAGGTTGGCTGAGAGAAGTGTAATTCGGTCGCTTTCAACGAAGGAAAACAGAACGCCCCGGCACGCGTGCGACGATATATTCTACTTTCGCACCAAGGCCCACAATTTTGAGGGGGATGGGGATCAAAAAAGCATGGGTGACCCTATAACCCTCTTCCTTTTTTACTTAATCTTTCTCTTTCCATCGAATGCCCTTCCTCAACGTCGTCCGCTGAAAGCGGGCCAATTCGGGACCAAAAACCACCCCACTGAGGTTTCCTCTATACTCCTTTATATGCGACCGGTAATTGCGCGTTTCAACACCCCCCTCCATGTTCCCATGGTCCTTGAATTCTTTCGGCGACTCTTTGGTCGGACAATACATCCCTGATACTACCTCTCGGATCCGCTTTATTTTTTGAAAAAGAAACACGTTCTTAATGGGTTGCAGTGATATTTATCATCTCACTCGAATATATTTAGAACTTTGGAAATGCAGTACCGGGTTCTACTATTCCAGCTGAGTTTGTTAATTGGGTCTAACAATTACAGATTTCGCGTAAATGAGTGGAAAATCAAATTGCAAGACAATCGTGAAGTCACTCGATAGACTTGTTCCGTTGAATGCTTGTTTGTAAAATAGCTCCGGGTTTAATCTCGGGATATCCATGTACATCCGTGTGGATAATAATGGTAGATGAGATTCTAATGATAATGGATCCAATTTGTTAGAAACGAAAGTAGGATTTAAAATCGTTAGCAATTCTAGGATTAAAAATTAGATCTAACGTTTTTACCAAAAGGCGAGTAGAGTATGAACTAATTACAGATTTAGCTTAAACTAGTCTGAAAATCAAACTCTGTAACAGCTACGAAGTTGTGTGTAAATTTACTTCGAGTCAAGCTAAAGAGCAGCAGAAAAGCGTACACCGAATAATAAATATACAGGGTAAAAAGTAGTAATGAAAATTAAAGTAAAAATATGGACAGAATCGTTATATTTCGTTTTATTGTTAGTTTATTATGTAGAAAAGTCTAAAGCACGAATTTTACTTCCGATTTTGATAGACGGGCCAAAAGTTTGGCAATACAAATAGTCGGAAGAAGAGAATTCATTTTTCAATGCTGCTCCAAAAGTCTAACGGCGCAATAGACTTAACGAAAGCAGAGCGAAACGCCTCAAAGCTCTACGAGCATCATCGCATCACGACGAACGAATAAAACCGGAGAAATAATAAGCAAAGCAGGATAAAAGCACAAAGTGCGCTTAGGCTTCCCGGTTCCTCTAATTTCCTCTTTTTCTTTTTGGAGAAGCTTGTCAGAAGCGTGGTATATTTCGCAATACAAAACAGACTTTTTTACAATTATTATCGAAATTACTTTTGCAAATTGTTCGCGCAATATGTAAAGTATAAACTCGTACATTACGTGATTTAAAAATATTGACAAGACTTCGAAAAATTGTAGATCGAATGAATTAAGTAAAATAGGATTAGAAATATGAAGAGCAAACAATAAATAACAAATGAAACAGTTCGTGACGAAGAATCGAAAGGGACTTGATGGAAAATAGAGAATTTTTGATAACGATATATATCTTTTTATAATGCATGCATACTCGTATCAATGGATACAGAATTGCATGTAACGTCAAACCACTGTTTGCACATGTTACCTGCTCAGCGGTTCTAATTTATGCTGGGGGTAGATCAAGCCGATTAGATTAGATCTTACGGGTCTCGAGTGGCGACTTTGCGATTTACGCCGCGACCATATGCAGCTTGCATGTACAGCATGCAAGGGCTCTTGAACCACTCCATTTGATCGATAACACGGGCCAATTGAAAGCGGAGCTGGCCACTTTGTCCCGATTATCCTGTATGTTCAGTTATTTATTTCTTGGGAGTCAATCTACTTGTCGAGTCTCTTTTAACACTGAAATTACTTGAAAACTAGATAGTATTAATCCGACGCGTTTCGAGTATTTTTGCTTATCAAACTTATCATTCGAAGATGTTACTCTTGTCTAAAATACAGTTAAAGTAAAAACAACTAAAAATAAGGGAAATTTCTTTCCCTTTGAACTGTGTCGGTTAATTATAATGAATGGAATGAAAACAACACCTTGAAGAGTCATCTAAGGATGAGTGTCAATACCAAACTCGTAATAGAAAAAATTGATACAATTGAATGTGGAAGGCGAATGATGTTAAGGATTTGAATGAAAAATCAAAGTATAGAAGTTTTATTCAGTATTGCCGAGAACAGAGCCAAACCCAACTACTTCTGTCGACGTAGATGGTTTTCCGCGACGATCATTCTTCGTCCATATGGGAAATCCGCCCACTAATTTCCTCATCCGGCACATGCGCGCGGCTCCACATCTGCGTGTGCGTTTCCGATGACACGTAACACACACATCATCGATTACATACACTCACGTTGATGGATGAACATTTTTACGCGGTACCACTTCGCAATTAACATTATAGCTCATTAAACTTAAACGGTTACGTAATATTGATATTACAGTATATTCTGCAATCATTGAATTGTTCTTTCGTCCTGATTATCATACGCCAATTACCAGTAAAATACTTTATTTGTTCATTTGATTCAGGTGAATCAGAGTCTATTACTTATATGAAAAAGATTTATTTAAGAAACATATTTGTCTCTAACGAACCTTTGATTTCATAAGGGTCAATGAAATAATATTAAGCATTAAATTTGTCGTTCCAACTCTTACTATTCTACATAGCAACTTCTATAGTTAGTTGCAGCATGGCAAGGAAAACGTGGACTATAACGTAGAGAGAAACGACAATGAGAGGGATGAGAAGGAGAGTTCCGATATCATTGCCGGCTATGTAGCAGTTTATTCGTGGCTAGTGTGACAGATTTCGACCACGCCCCACCGATATGGTGTGTGCAGCCCGCTTTTCAGATCGACCCCGACAACCCCCGGAATAGTGCATCGAAAATTCGCCGGCTTTGATCTGCGCCCTCCTTTTCGCTGCGCTCCTCTTTCTCGCGGTGCACCCTGCTCAAAGATGCTACACTAATGCACCCCTCGAACAAGAAACCTCTTTTATATCAATATCTCTATTTCTCCTTGTACCAACGCACGATCAAAGATGTTATTAACAAATAGTTTTTCCTCTTGAATTATATGTATAACTTTACAACTAATACAAACGATCCAATAATCGCAGATCTTTGTACCCTTGCAAATTTCAATTAAAAAATATATTGAATGGTCTAATTACTGGAATACGAAAATTTGGTTGAAGTAGCTCGGTAGAGTATATACTTGCAAAAAAATTCAAGATTTACACGAGTAACGAAAGTGTCTAACGACAAACTGTACCTATTCTACTGTTTAGTCCTAGACTGAAGTTACAGAGAGTCTACGCGTCAGTCAGTAGTACAAAATGTTTCGCAGATAAAGCGTTGCCCACTTAAATTTACCCTGGCTTTTTTTCATGCTGTCGAACGAAAGAAAAGGAGGAGGAGAACGAGAGAAAAGACAGGCGTACGCGAAGCGACAGTTCCTAAAATTGGCCTATTCAAATTGCGAGGAATATTTTGACGCGGTTTTATCGACGGCACGTGCCACGAATAAATCACGCAAACACGTGTCTCTGGTCGGCTTGACTAGTTGACCTCCATGAGATCAATGGGGACGTTTGTCCGTGCTTAAACGCCATCCTAATTGTGAAGGTGCCGCGTGTAACCCTGGCCAAACCTATAATCACTAAATTGACTGGTTAGTACGGGCAGCCAGTTTTTTTTTCTTCCAGTCGCTTTGACGATGTTGTTCGATTGACGTACTCTTTGGTGGTTCGGAGGTAAAGAGAGTGGCGGGGACGAGAAGGAAAAGGAAGGAAGGGGTAGTAGCTAGGAGCTGTGTCACTAGACCACGATTTGGACCACGCGCTGTGCGTGTGCCACAGGAAATTGACAATAAAGCACAATGCCAAGATTTAGACAGCTGTCCTATGTATCTGAAAAAAACGATGGATTGCTTTGCACATTCTCCTCCTGACTCTGTCTCACTTGAAATTCGATTCGGTTATCGAAAATCAATTCTTTTTATTTAAATCCCTACGCCACACATTTGTAATTGATCTGTCATAAACAATTTGAATATATTCGAAATACAGTGAACACCACTTTAATAAAATCCTAATCAAGACGAAACACTCATCAGAAGTTAGAACCATTTGCAGTATGTAGCAGTCTATATTCGATCCTTCGATCCCATGTTTCCTCCCATAGTCACTGGTTTCTCTCGCGATCACGGCTCCTTTTTGCAAGGGGTCTACGAGTATTACGTCAAGAGAAAGAGAGAAAAATAGGGAGAAAGAGGTTCAGCTCGCTGCGAGGAAGCGTCACGTACCAGCTTCGAAACAAAAACGTAGCGACGTCAAATGCGATTACGAGAGAGCTGCGAGAGCAAGAGGGAGAAAAAGAGGGAAGGTAGAGAGGCAGGCAGCAGGCAAGCACCAGCAGCCCGGTGCGCGACGCGGCGTTGCGCTAGCTTCCAAGAGAACGCGTTCGAGAAACACAAGAAGGAACGAACGGTCTTGGGGATCTCGCTTGACGGGGAGAAAAGAGCCAAGCTAGAGAAGATGTTCGAAGTAAAAGGGAATGAATGAGGGAACTCGGAGAAAGAGACTCGGATTGAGAAGAAGAGAAGACAAGGCTAGAGTATGTACTTACTCGCGAGAAGAAGAGAATCCGATGGATTTAACGGACTAGAATTCCAGTCCTCGATACACAATTACACGTAGAGAAACATCGAGAGAAAACTGACGACGAAATGTCATAATAATATTTTCTCGGTACTATTTAATCGAATACCCTTTTACGTATTTGTGTTTTGAATTTAGACGTTTAGCACGGTTAGGGAGTTGAAATTTGTCGATAGTCCTCTTAGATGATCGGTTTCCAATCGAGAATACAACTTTTGACACCAATCGAATTCGATCCAACCGAGCGGATTCGAGCCGAAAATAAAATGGAATATGAGAAAGAGAGAAACGAAGAAAGAAAGAACGAGGTGAAAAAAGAAAGAAGAGGATTTCCCATCGAGGGAAACGGAAAAAGGAAGAAAGAGAAAGCAGCCGGAACGAAACACGAGAAAATTCATCGACCGAAACACAGACAGACGACGTAATACAAAACGAGGCGTACGAAAAGCGGGGGGAGAAAAAGAGAGAAAAGGAGAGGCAAAAGGAACAGAGGAAGAGAGACGAACTTGGAGGATAGCAGGATCAGAGAGAACGTGGACTAGCAATAGTAAATTCTGCGAGGGTTTCGAGACCAGGGCTCAGCTCAAACGTGCATCCCATCCCACCCTCATTCTCACTCCCCCTACATATCTCTCTCTCTCTCTCTCTCTTTTCCTGCGGCTCTCTCTTTTATACAGCACTCTTTGCTCTCGAGCTCTCATTCTTTGTTTTCCAATTTCTATCTATCAATCTCCTTCCATTTTCTCTTGTGTCCTCTGCATTTCACAATCGAGCCAATGCTACCACACTCTCTTTGCCTTTTCCTCTCTCTTTTTGTGCCTCTCAGTCAGCATGTAATGCAACGATACTTGTGAGTGACTCGTTCTCTTTCTATCCGAATTTTGATTCTTCCGCGGTGGAAGTGCATGGTAACTCCCATGTCATTTCGAACAGAACGTATCCGTGAGTATCTCTGCATGCGTGTCTAATATGCATACATACTACTACACTATCCATGTTGGTCGGTATTGGAAAGAATCGATCAACAGATTCGATGTTGCTATCCCATAATTCGAGGGATGTAAATGGGGAGTATTTGTCAGCAATACTTGTCATCCGGCGGATCGCGCATTCTTCACCCCTCATCACTCGATTAAGATCGCGTTTTAGTTACAATTTCGTTTGATATGATACGTAAACGTAAATAGCATTTTGGAAATTGGGAAGGCGACAATATTCAGGAACTTGATGCTTCACTTTTTTCAAAATATTGTTTCCTAAGTTTGATTTTTTTATCTTTTCCGCACTACTTTTTTCGTGTTGCCTATGTCATAAGAATATGCAAATAAGTCCCAAAATGATTCCAAGGTAATGCGATATAATTTTTTTGTACCTTATTAAGGTATAAAAGAAATATTGGTAAGAGATAGACTTTATTCGAAGTGGAATTGAAGAAATAACGCGAAGAAGCAATTTGAATGCACCAGGGGAGAAAACTTGCAAGTTATTCCGAGAACACGACACCCGTTAGAATAAACGTTGGAGCGTTGGCGGCGGGGGCTGACGATGGTCGCCAAGCCTCCATTAAAAAGTTGTTAAACGCAGCCTGACGGCGCCCCGCGGCAAATTGGGAACCCCATCACGAGTCTTCCTTCTATATAATGTACATAGCCGTTACAGCAAGCCGCCATCTAGAAGATAGGGATACCAAAGTAATTAAGTATTCGAGGATGATATTTTGATCGAGCTTATGGATGAAATTGATATTGGCTGACCGACACTCGGAACCCTGAATTTTCTCCCAGTATTTCTCCTCCATTTCGATTCCTCTCTTTAGTCGATTTTCCCGACCTAACACGATTTTTTGCAGTTCGATGGAACTCACTCGCGACTCTGAACTATCAGGAGGTCCTAGATTTTCCAGAATTTCACCTGAAAATTATTCACCAAAGTCGAAGGATCAGTGAATCTTTTCCAAATTCACAAATGGAATGAGGTAGAAAACCGCTAAAAACTTATGGAAGATAAAATCTAGTCTACAATCCAGAATTCGCCAATTGAGAATTACCTACCTACGCGAATTTTCGACAGTTTCGCGCAACATATCAATTTCGAGAAAATAAGGAGAGACGCTACTGTGTGTTCTTTCTTCTTTTACCGGCGGCGCAATAAATTCGCCACCGGTATTTTCCTTCCATTTGGCCGGCCCGCGATGCTTTCTCTCGAAAAAAGCTCTCTCGAGCAAGTTCAACGTTTTCTACGTAACGCTGACTGGGAACTCTTGGCGAGAGGAACGGAGAGGTTGAAAATAAGAGAAAAGCGCAGCGTAAAAAGCATCGAAGTGGTTAGGGCCGGGCAGCGGAGGAGGCGAAGAGGGCGATGTTGCTGGAGGTGGAGGAGTGAGAGGCGGAGAGAGAGAGAGAGAGTGAGAGGTATTTTTAAAGTACGTGCGGTGGAAGAGACGTGTGTATGTATGGACGAAGGGCGTACAGGTAATACCACGCAATATAAAGCTCTGCAAGAGAAGAGAAACTCTCTCTCCCTCTCTCTCTCTCTCTCTCTCTCTCTCTCTCTCTCTCTCTTCCTCTCTATCGAAATCTGTTTCTTGCGTGATGGAAAAAATCAATGGTTATGCAAAAAGCTGGAATAGGAAACGAAAATCGAGCAAACTTGCCTTTGGAAGCTGAAAGCTCGAGAGATACGCAATTTCGAGAGAAAATACCATATTTCACGTGTGTATACTCGACTCTGACCTCGTCAAGATCTAATCCTCAATTAGATCATAAGCGAGCTTTCATCTCGACCAAATTCAATTTTTCGATTTAATGGTAATGTTATAATTCTTAGGATTTCTTTCTCCAGTGGTTGGTTGATCCTACTGGAATCTAGTGCTTTAGTTACGACGATATTTATAAACTATCATTCCTCTAACTAGTTTACTTGTGTTTTCACTAATTAAGGACACGATGAAAAGATTAAACGGTATTATTTATGGTATTATAAGGAATATTCGGTATTATTGTCATTAGGTCATCGCATCTTCCGATCGAGGCACAACTTTTCGCAGTAAATATCGAGAAATTTCAAGCGGCAGGATAAATGAATTTTCCATCTGCATTAAGTTTCGCATAGGAGAGGCAAGAAGAATCCATCGACGATAAGAGAATTTTTCGAGAGGCACAGTGGTACATCCCAGTTCGATATGTGTACTAGGATTCCAAACTATCGTAAAGTCCGCGATGTACGCGAGTTATCGATGAGGATGAGAAGAGAGAGAGAGAGAGAGAGAGAGACAGAGATGGAGTAAGCTCGTTAAGAGTATGCTGTTCGTATCGGGGCAGCCGATTAGAAACCACCGTATAGAGGGTTCGCCCGAAGATTGGCGGTCATCCTCCGAAGTATTATCCCAGCAGCCAACGGAAGGCCAACGGATGGCCAACGGAAGAAGATACGTGTACGAAGCAGAAAAGAGGAAGAGGCTCGAAAAAGCCACGGCAAGTCGAAAAAACCGCTGGTGTGGCATTTCCAATTCTTTTTGCCGGGTAGCTCGGCCTTGCCGCGTGAGGCTACTGCTCCCCCGTTCCGGGTACGCAACGGGTCAGCTTTCAGGGTAACGCGGTTAAGGAAATATTTTTAAAATAATTTTGCACTTAGCGAGTGCGCGACGCCGTTATGCCGCTGCTACGCCGCGAAGTCGAGCGTGAATCGGCCAACGGCCAGAAGGAAGGCCTTACTGCTAGAGGGTGAGTTTATAGTCGGTGCCACTGCTGCTACCGAGCATCCCATCCTCTTACTTAGTTCTATTTAGCGGAAAAAGGCTTGACGTGGCTACGCGCTTTTCCGTAATCTCACTTTTCTCGTTGGACTTTGCTTCCATTTTTCTCATTCCGCCCCTTACGCCCTCGTTATTTTCTTCTTCTTTCTACCTTCTACTATCTTCACTTCATTCGATCGTGTTTTCTCTCATATTCCCAAAACCACCGCGTATTGTATTAACTTCGATATACTATTTAGTTGTTGTTTTTTTTGTATTTTATTTTTTTTTCTTAATAGAAGCTACAAAGTGGACTCGTGTTGCGGAACTTGAGGCGATCAGAGAAATTTGAAAAGCAATATAGGCGATAATTGAATAGAAGGATAGAGGAATATGGTATATTTAATTCAACACGAAGTTTGCCGTAGTTACAATCCTGATATTACGTATTCATCAGCCAACATTACATTAAATCTATTTATGTAAAACATTAGTTTAAAGAGATTCGATACTCCGCTCGCCAACATTTTACCCTGTAATACTGATTCTAAATCAATCCTTTCCTCGCCAAGGGGGTGACCATATTTGCCGATCAAAATTTGCGGGATTTGATTACTTCGACATTTCCAACGCAGCTGAGTTTCCAATCCTGTGGATATATGCCAACGTAATACAATTCGATTGACGAATTAATAATCTCTACCCGATAGAAAGTATCAAATTCTCTGCGAACTTTACTCTTACCAATAACATTTACCCAAAAAGCTTCGCCATGTGGCGAGTATTAAAATCAAGTATTAGTCGTCTATCAGCAATCGATAGAAAGACAGAAGACTGTTACTCGAAACAACGGAAGGAAGCAAAGCGAGCGAGCGAGAGCGGGGAAATAAAAATGTAACCCGTTCATCCGTGTATTTTCGATAATTATTATTCGACAGACGATTTGTTGGTGAGCGATGCGCGCGCGCATCAGAAAAAAAGGGAGTGAGAGAGAGAACATGCGAGAGGGGGATTTGGAGAGTCGTGCTCAACCATCCGGAAGCTATGAATATATTATTTGACGGGCAGTTTCGGTAGACTCCGATCGGATGGAGCATCGATCATGGCTGGCGCATCCCTTTGGGCCATTTTCATGCGTCAGAATGCGACGCGCTGAAATGTTCGCGCGCGCCTGGTTGCCCCCCACCCTTCATCCTCGACCCCCTCCCCCCAAAAACGCCGAAAATAAAAATGCCAAGAGGAAACGGAATAACAGAGCGGGCAAGCAACGCTAATCTGGAAAAACGATTTTCGCGAAAATGCGTTCGAACTGATTTCGCGTGCGACGGGGGGCAGGGGGGGGGCTCAGGGTAAAATGGACAAAAGTCGGAACGTTGTAAGGATCTTCGCTAACGAGTTTTAAGACTACGTCTACACTGTTAAGAAACAACATTATATTGTTGCCCGGGTTTTCACTGAAAATAATGTTGATTTTTAATGAATAAAGAGTTTGGATAATGTTCGCTGAGGAAAGAAGCGAAAATTTTGCAAGCTAATCCTTTTTGGGTGAGAAATGTTACTTGAACCGTATAAATTGAACGCACGCTGAATTGAGTAGTTAAACCAATATGTAAAACGTTAAGTGTGTAGCTCGAGTAATTATTTCTAACAATCGTCGCAACTTCTTAAATAATCGTATTGGAAACCTGAAAATACAAGTGTAACTATTCCGCGCAGTTTTTTGGTATTTGCATGGAAAATCAGTAGTTTTTGTATTGGTATCTCCGGTCATCAAGCACTTTCCAGTTGAATCGTACTGCGACAGAAAGAAATTAACGTTTAGGTTGGACAAACAGTTTTCGAATGGAGTGGTTCGTTGTTCGGCAAATTTGAGAGTGAGTGGTTGTAGCGAGATTTGCGTACAAAAGGATTTATTCTTTAACTGCGAAATTGAATTTAAAAATTCTGTGGCATGTATTCCGTCGGGGAAATCGAATCCTCCGTTAATAGAAATAGATCAAGAAGACTTCTGTAGCTGTTTCAATAACTATTCGAAAACTGTTTTCATAGAACAAAAAAGAACTGAATAGGTCAATTAAATGCCTCGAACAGATCCACGAGTAAATTAACTAAAAAAGTTGAAGTATTTCGACAAAACATATTATTAATTAGATTTTCTTAAAATTAAATCCTGTTAAATTTTTTTTACTATCGAACAGGACGGAATCAGCGAATACAGTAGAATAGTTGCGTAAAACGTACAGTCAAGAGAAAAGTGATTAAAAGCACAATCCGCGAAATTCGAGGGACTTCTTGAACCGCGGTTACTCGAGTTAGGAGAAGTAAAACCTTGGAGTACGTAAGGCACAGAACCATTCAGACTTCGGTTGTCTTGAAAGCTTTTCGCACCGTCTCGCTTCGCACAAAGAGAATCTTAGTGACCAGGAAAGGTCCAAGGATAATGAGCACTTGAGATTACAGCGCAGGAAGAAATTATACTGTTGGTTTTCTCTCTGTAAAACGAAGCGAACTACTGTAACCTGTCGATAATTTATTTTAAAAGTCACATAAATTTGTAGTATTCTGTATTTCCCCCCGACTCCGATGTTCGTTAAGCAGTCATCATCTATTGTATTTCTAATTAGCGAGAATATTCGGCCAACTCGAAATTTATGCTTATAAGACCATAATGAAAAAATCTGGTAATTTTTGCGGAAAAATTGCTTGCACTGCGAATGCAAATTTCCGCGAAACACTGTCGCATGAAAAAAAAATTCGCCACGCCATTTCGGAGGTGTATTTTTTTTTTTAAAACAGAAATTCTAATCTCATTCTCTTTTCGGGTTCTATTGGAGTCGTGAAGCTATAACAAGGGATGTTGCATAAAGATGCACTTGCTTTATTCGAGAATAATTGAATATAAATTGATAGGTAAATTAAATCAACCAAGTAGAATTCAAAGATAATATAAGCTTTTTTTAAAAAAAGTAGAAATCCAACTCTGTCAATTGACAAAAGTTAAAAGCACCATCTAACGAATATCGATGATTTTTTTATCTATCAAAGGAATCAGGGACAGAACGAACTTTTCCTTAATGCCGGTAATATCTTTATGAATTATCAACCCAAAACTTCTTTGAAACAAGCAAACTCATTCTAGAATTTCTCTTGGCAACTTATAACTCTTTAAAAATCTATACTATTTTACTTGGACAATTAGGTTTGTTCGTTTAATATACGAGTATGAATGGAAAAAAAATTCAATTGAATTATCGTGTTGCAAGTAAATACAGAAATTGGAGAAAACATCTGGAAATATTGGCGTGAAGTTATCGAACTGAAGCCGAACGAAATCGGTTTGGCCGAAAGGCCATATGAATGAAAGGCATTCCCTAGGCGGCCTAGGCGGTAAACCGTTGATCGCAGGGATCTCGATAGGAGGTCCCGACTTCTCGTAATCGGGTAGAAAACTCAATCGCGATCTAACTTTCGCATCGATAGTTCCGTTCATTGTTATTGATTCGATTTTGAATAAGTGGTGGCTCCGGAGAAAGAGAAAGGGACTTATCAGTCGCAAACCGCCGACATTTGGACAGATTGGTGACTTTTGGTACCACCAGTCCCTGCCGCAAAACCTTTTTATAGGCCTCGCACACGTTAATCGGATAATAATAATGAATGAAACTGGGCTCGCTTTAACGTAAACCACCCGTTGCTCCGCTTAGTTCTTGCTCATGTTAGATTCATTGTCGGATCAGAGTTTTGACTCCTACGTCGCTTTTGTTATTTGCTTTTTTCGATTCTCTCAAGTATTAAGAGAAAGTAATAAGAATAACTCTTAGTTTATAGAGAGATATATCACATTTAATAGTGATCCATACGACATTTGTATAATGCTTCGGATAATTAATCGTTTTAAAATTAAAATTAAATATTCAAAAAGATAATTCCAATTATAATAGTTACACGTGTGACATTTCTTTAGACGATGGAATATGGAGGGAGAAATAATTACATTGGGATTTCGACGGCAGAAGCGATAGTCCAATGAACAACCAAGGGAAAATCAGAGGTTCAAAGAACGCGAAAGCGCGAATATTCGGAAAATTTAGTGAAAATCAGAGAACATTATTAGAGCGAGAGTACACGTAATTTATTCGAGGCTGAAATTTAATTACAATCGCAGACATAAACATCGCCCATTTAAATTTATACTTTGCATACCAATGGCTGCATCTACGTGTGACTGAATCCCATCAAACTGCGAAACAAATCAAAATTATACCGTGCAATTTTCCGCGGGGATCCAGCAATTTCATCCATGCCACGAATTATGCCTCGTGCATCTCTGCGAAATATATGAATCTACTTTCTACTGCTCGGGATCCGTCTTGAAACTTTGAGGAACTCCTCCTCTCGGGAACTCTGATTTCTCTGCGCTAAGACTTCGCCAATCTTTAAATTATGTGTTACACCGCCTACACTCTAAGTCTCCTTGATTCTTGAATTAAATAGTTTCCCATATAAGTACTCTGAAATTAGTTTCCATTCGTATACTCCAATCCTGTCTATGCACTCCTGAATTCATTAAACTATTCGAAATACATACTTTTATTATTATAAAATTGAATGAATAACATGAATAACAAAGTATATTATATTGAAGAATAGAATTAAGTAAGAATTCTCTTTTTCTCTCTCTCTCTCTCTCTCTCTCTTAAGGGACGATTTAACATCACATAATAATGGAAATCACTTCTATGGAATTGCATTATCGCCGCGAATTATAGTCAATTTTATTTCGCAATATTCCAATGGAAAATCCTCGGAGAGAGAGAGAGAAGAACTGACAGAAAGGATTTTCGGTATTCTCGAAATTCTCTGTACGAATTGAGAGAGTCAGAGTGTCGCGCAATTTTCGAGTTCCTCTTGGAAAATAGAGGATTTGTGGAAAGTCGAATTCCAGGGTAAGTCCGGTAATAGAGGGCCGAGTGCACGAGAAGCGTAGTATCCCTAGAATTAATGGAAGGACTTCCTCGCGGGGTGGCCCCGCTTTTCTGGGGCACGTGCCCATGGGTATCGGTATTTCGGGGTGCGTTAATACCTCACTATCCAGACGGATAGAGAGAGAACAGAGCGAAACATCCACTCCTGTACATTGTTTGCGGCTTGGAATCAATAAAAGCATAGCTTTAGGCTACGCTGGTCGTCATGGCAACGGGAGACCCATCCGTGCTCACTCTCCTCTCTCACTCTCACCCATCTACTCCATCTTCCACTTTCTCACCCTCTCTCTAAATCTTCTCTCTCTTTCTCTCTATCTGTCTATTTCGCGACTCTCCACCCACGATTTTCCTTCTCTTTCGCACACTCTCTCTTTCTCTTTATCTCTCCGCCTCGCCATCGAACTTGCACACACCCACCTCCATGTACACTCTTTCGCTCTCTTTCTCAGCGAGACACCCTCTTGTTCCACCCTCGAGGTCCTCTGCTCACTTCTAACAGAACGCGATCTTCTCTCTCTTTCTCTGTTGGATCTTCTTCCTCGATACAATATATCATTCTCTCTTTCTCTAACTCTCTCTCCCTCTCATTCCTTCGTTTCATCCATTTGCAAAGGACGAGCTTTATCCTTTCTCCTTCTCTTTCTCTCTTTGGTTACCAGTACTGTTCTATTCGCAGTGAAATAGTTGTCTTGCTCCAACGAATAGTGAGATCCTAGTTGCCTCTCTTTTTTATGTATGCTCGCTCTACCCGCGTTTCCCTGCGTTCTTCCGTGTTTCTCTTGCGTGCGGGTTTCCTCAAAAATTTGGATCCGCCTACCGGTGCGCCACCAGTGCACCGCGAGTGCGCCACGCGCTGCACCGTGCCGTGCTATGCCATGTCGGTGGCCCTCGAATTTCCAACGGGAACCGAATCGGGATCATCGGCACGGAACGCCCTTAAACTCGCGCGCTTGTTAAGTTCGTTAGGCCGATCCTGCGGCTGGCTGCCAGCACTGCTCCGATCTAGGTGCGCCCGAATTAGTCGTCGATGGGATCGACGATGTTTGGCTCGCGATCCTGAATCAACGAATTCAGGGAGAAATCGGATCTTTGACTTGTAAGACCGTTTATTCGTACGATCTAACGCGCGAAAACTTTATCTTGGGTACCGGGGTCATTTGTCGTTAGCGGATTCGTATTTTTAGGGTCATGGTAAATTTAGAGCTTACTGAGCTTTAATTCAAGAAGTAAAATGTATGGAAGTTATTTTGTTCAGATATTGATGGATTTATCTTTATCAATTTTTCGTAGTTACATTAGTACTTTCATATTCGAAACGCTAAAATGTCTTTCGTACATTAGTAAACACTCTATGGGTACGTATATCGCTTGTTCGATAATGTTAATCGCTGATTAATATTCGCGGAAAGCGGTTCGATGCTCGCTGTTACAACGAAGGGGAGATTGATTGATATATGAAGTTATTAATGGGATTCATTACGCTATAAGAGTTAAACACACCAGAATAACAGGAGGTGGCTCTCGCACGTAAACTGATTTCTACTCAATCTGGTCTTCCAGATGAAATTATAAGAATTGTACCCACTTATATCGCAGTGGTCAGACAGAATATATGCAATTTGCGTAGATTGCTTAACGATCAGTTTCGAGCAATATGATTTAACAAGGATAACGTACAGTCGTTATCCTTGATTTATTCGTTTGCGATATCTCAATATTGTTGAATATCGTATTCTAATGTGCTACATTAGAGAAATTTCTGATTTTGTTCCCGATTTGCCTTGAGATGAAGTTAAATGTAAAAAATATTATTGTTTGGAAAAATTGAAATACTAGGAAAAAATTGTTATCACAAAAAATGCTTTAGCACATATCGTAAAGGATGACGACCCAAACACGAACGGGCTTACGGGGTAACTGATCAAACACGCAAGCTCCGTAAGAAAAACGTCGATAATAGTGCACGCGCTATTCGAAATAGCTTTTGGCACTATCGAACATTTTGTAGATTGTCCAAAATATTGAATAACATATTAATAACCAACCAAAAAACTAAAATGGATTCGATCAGTTGATAACGAATTTAATATGTTTAGAGTAAAGATCAATGATAACTTGCAAATTCCAAAATCGAGGGAACACTAACAAAATTCCAACACATTGAATACACCGGTAGCATGAGAACAATATATCCAAACGGATCAAGAAAATCTCTACATATCGCAGTGATGCACAAGCGACAATTAAAGCCGTCGCCTGCAAAAAAACTAATGAGGTGAAATATATATTATGCAAGGAAAATCCGGACTCGAAAAAATCCCGCCCAAATTTCGCACTGACGCGCGTGCGGAGCAAACTGCGGAGCACGCAAGTCCGTCAGGAAAAACGTCGATAAGAGTAGCGGAGCAGGGACACCCAGTGGAAAACGGCGCTCGAGCAAAGTGATCGAGAGGGTGAGATCAACAGCGAAATCGCGCGAACACAGTACTTTGAAGACTTGGACGATCAATACGATCCAGGAAAATAAGGTAATGAAATCTTCAGATTTTTCTCCGATTTTTTCATCCCCTAATTTCAAGACAAAACGGGGGTTGTAGCTGGCTAGAAGGGCTAGTAGGTTATGCCGTGCGAAGTCGACCGCTTTGGTAACGGGTGGCTACCACCACCGATTGAGTTTGCGCACTGGCGAAATTCAAGGATCAACTATTTCGCGGGTTGCTTCAAATTCACGATATTTATTTAGCAAATTACATTGCAACGCGTAATAGAAAAAGTTACAAATATAATAGAACTTTGTCCTTCATTAAACTATATTGAAACTATAGATTGGAAATTATACACAATTTTAAATATAATAATGCGAAATACTAAAGCATAAAATGCAGGTATCGTAAAGTAGCATACACATGTAAATATGAACGAAAACATTAATCATTCACACAATCGTACAAAGAATTACGATAGAAGAAGTATCATAAAACACTTTGAGAAACGATCGTGTTTTCTCTAAATGAGTTACTTGAAAATTTGATGATCCACTTTATAGAAGTATGTACATTGTACTCTGTAACGTCACCACTCGAAATGCCTTATCCATCGATCAGCAAACATACGACAACAGATCAGAGTATCGAACCCCTGCTCGCGGTAGACAAGCAGACAAGCTATAATTTGAGATTCTCTGGTCACAAGCGCGAATAGTAGCGTGTCAGACTGTTAACAATAAGGAAAATCTGGAGCAGTCGCAGGTTGCCTGTAAGTCGACACAGGTACACATATGGGCTCTCACTCCTCTCAGTCTGAATGGACCAAATGATATAAATTATTTATAGATTTCGACACCAGCCCAGCTTGTGGAAAGGGAGCAGAGGGTGCTCTATGTTCACAGTAGGGTGCGTGCACTCTTGGGGGGTCCACTTGCATCGAAAACCCCTTGGGGACCCCCTCAACATATGCATTTGCACTCGAGCTTCGTAAGCCCATAGAAAATTGATTCCTAAGTACCCCAGATTCGTGTCTGTCTCGTGTGTCTTTTAACACCTACGTACGTTTGTTCTGTACATAGACAATTCTCGAGAGGTAAACTCTTAAATCAAATACTATAATAGTTGACATATTTGAGCGAATGATACGTTTTTACTACAATTCTAATATCATATTTTCAAGCAGATTGTTTTTTTCTAGCAGATCTAGATTCGTCGAATAGATTTTATAATTCAAATTCATTCAAATTTCTTTTCTTCTCGCTAATGCGTTTTGCATGAACCAAATTCAGCAGATCTATATCAATATTGCTCGCATTTCATCCAAAATTTTAATATCGATACATACCGATATCAGTCCAATTGGAAATCATATATTTGATTATCCTTGTACTAAAATCCAATATTGCCACCGCTGGGTAACTAGAAGCAGAGGGGTTGAATATCGTTGCTAATTATTATGTGCACTCGCGTGATGGCCGTACTATATTACAGATTAGAATTGGCCTCCTAGATTGGTGTTCGAGTGGCAATCAGTGCTTTGAAGATTCAAATATCTAAACAACAAGTTTATATTAATTACTTTCAAATATTTCACGATCATTATGCATAATGATTAATATTCACGTTAATTAAATAGTAATAACTTGCATTTAGTTTACCAAATACTATACTTAATGCAAGGTGTACTATTCGATACACATTATTCCTTCTATACAATATAGCTCCAATTACATTATTCATTTTACTTCCGGGAAAAGGCCGGTATCTAGTACATATCTATACAATTCATACATAAATAGTACCTAATTAACATACACTACAAAGATCATGAAATATTCGTAAACTTTATAAGAAAGTACAGTTCTGGAGCTAAAAGACGAGTTAGTCAAAACAAAAAAAAAAGAAGGGGGGAGGGGAGAGTTGAAGTTTCCAGCAAGTGGCGTGTAGCAAATTCTGAGATGGGCCCTGGGCCGTGCGCTTGCACCCCCCGGGGTCCAATCTAAATCAATGGGCTTGTGGGTAATCGCATAATAATTACCGGGACCCCCTCTACCGCCCATCTGTCGCTAGCCAAGGGGGTGTCCGACCCCTAGAAGAGACAGCAGCCGATACCACGGCGAGCTTGTCCCAGCAGGTCCTATTGTCGTTGGGAGAACGCGAGGAATTTCCTCGAGTGTCGCACTACCACTACCATTATACCACCACCACCACTAACATTACCATCACCACGAGCGTCACCATCACCGCTGTGCTGCTCCAAATTTGCATCCCTCTTCCACCTTTTATCTGCATCGCAAATTCAATGCGTGGCCACTGAAACGTTTCGGGGTACTTTCGCGAGAGCCTTTGTCAAGTTCCTTCCCACTCCATACAGTGATAAGTTAAAAAATCTTCTATTGGAGAGCAACGATTGGAAAGCAGGATATATTTTTTGGAATATCTTGACTATTATTGATATTAATTGTAGTTATGAGATTCATTAAAAAATGCTATTCTAGGAGATTGAGTATATTTTCTCAGTTCTTGGTTCGAATTATTTGAATGACGCGAAAGGAAAACCTGTTCAGTGATCAACGCGGTAAACGAGATATCGTAATGAATGTTGCAGAGTGCAGATGTTACCAATATTCTTTGTGATGTGCCTGGGTGTCGCTTCTGGTTTCCGTGGGCCGCATCATCCAAAGAGCAGCGTATCGCACCATCACTATGCACCGCAGAAGGATGTGAAGCTAACGCAGGATGCGGAATTGCTGCACGATGCCACGTCAGTTGATAATACCTATGTCTCTTGTTAATACCTATTTGACTCCTTGGAAATATTCGATAACGTGAATAAGTTTATTCCTAATTTTATCAATTATAATTCTTGTCCTGATACACCTATACTTCCAACATAAAGTTAAATAAGAGTTGTACTAAATTGATTCTCTACATAATTGAGAAGAAATTAAGTAATTATGAAATTCTATAAAAGTTATTCATTACTTGTTTCTAAATTAAGTAAAATCGTATAAAGAATATTCTTGTTTCGCGCGCTGTGAAATAATCCCATCGGGCTTATAATGTTGATCATCCAGGTAAAATATATTCTTATCGCAAATTATTCATTATATTTTGCGGTTAATTTCGCGGTTAATTTGACGGGGGGCTCGTGCCGCGGTATAACTCATTAAATCTCCATGATGATGAGCGATGCGAAACATTAGATTCGCAGTGTCATTGTACAAATGGAACGGGGCATTTTTCGCGAAACAGCGATTCATAAATTATTCTTATCATAATGCGTTTACTTAACTATGATGTGCTCGCTGTGCGAAAATCCCCGCATTTCACGCAACTTACGCGCCCGATTAGATTTGCATTATAATCAGGTCCCGAATAAAATTTTGTCTTCATTACATAAACCGCACGGCCACCAGGCCAGTTTTTGCACAGTGGTATATGCACTTCGCATTATTTTGATTACGCTTTATTTATTATACCACTTTCCCAAATTTTATGCACCCACGAGCACTTAATTCGTGATCCTAACGATATCAGTTCATCATCAATTTATCCAACAAATATTGACATACTCTTCTCGCTCCTATTTAGTTTCGCGTTGCTTTCGCATTATTCGTTATAACATTGATCTCAATTGTAGATAATAATTAAAAAGGAATCTATCGATTTACAGCCACTTAAAAGAAGATTTAGGACCCATGGCCGACAATCTGGATTTCTCGAAAATGACTGATCAGGAGATAGAATTTCATTACTTCAAGTAGGTTGAACGTAATTTAATTAAGATATAAATACAGAACAAAATTGTGGTTTCCTGCATAGGAAGAGTAACTTATTTAGGGATTATGTATTGCAGTTATGATCGGATTAATACGAGCCAACGATGTTTCGTGTTTTCAGCGTACACGATGTTGATAATAATACAAAACTGGATGGTTTGGAAATACTTCATGCGATTCAACATAGTTTTCACGAAAATAGGCTGGCAGATGCGAAACGGGATAGTTTCAGTGATGACCCAATGTACTTGGACAAGAAAGATGATTTACCATGGATCGTTGGTACGTATGTGTGTTATAATCTTTCGTCGTGAATCAACGAGATACTCGTTAATTCTTTATAATTATTAGAAATCTTAGCATACGTGTAAAATATACTGCTAACAATTATTTTTTTTTTCAAGAACTAATAGATAAAGTACTCGAAGAAGACGATCTGGATAATGACGGATACTTGGGATACATGGAATATATAATAGGCAGAGGAAAAGATCGCGACGAAAAAGCAAAAAGGAGCAAATTAAAAATCGGCCAATAAAATTGCATCGTCAGTTCCTCGTTAATGAAGTATCTTAAAAAAAATGTTCGATCATGTTTGTGCGTGAATCTCAATTATTTCGTGTGTGCTCGTTATACATATTAAGAGTTGATCGTCAGAACTAACGTTCGAGGAAATAATTGAGCGAGCTTACTTAATGGTAAGATTACTTATAATTCAATGGATGCTCGAAATATGTTGTATGTTTTGTTCCAGGGTTAACGGTATTCAAGTAATATCATTCTTTTTATATCGACCTAATTAAGAGCATTACGTGAATCAAAGGTAAATTTCACGGGACAAATTTGAATCTACAGCATAATAGAAGATTTCTTTCGACTAAATCTTCTTCGTTTCATCATACATATTATGCTGATAGACGATGAAACATTTGCATTTAAAAGACTGGGTCAATGAGACTTTTATATCGTGATCCGAATCTTTAAGAAATATGTGTCTCGATTCACGTGATCATGGATAATTTGAAGAAAACATTCACTAAACTTCATAACGGAAAAGCTTCTTTTTATACTGTAGGAGTCTTACGAGTCGATTACGGAACATATCTATATTTTGTAATTATCGAATCTACAAATTTCATGACACAGCACTATACCTAAATACAAATCTCCCTCCAGCTATAAGAAATGGACTGTATTCTGCTTTTCGATGCGTTATACTTTTTCTACGGGGACAATGAAATACCTCTCACAATCGGTTGCAATCGATACGTTCGGAAAAATTAAATTTTTTGTCACGTTCAGATATTGCAATCGCGTAAAATACTTTTTTATATTGAATATAATGAATCAAATCGGACGATGAATTGGATTGATTTTCAAAGTTTCTTTACACAAATTTCATGCGATCCCGTAAAAGTATAACTCGAATTAGAATTTGCGACAATAAGAAAATTATTTACACAATTATCAACCGAAAGCCATATTTATACGTATATGCAGAGGACAGGCTCATAATGATAAGGATTTATCAATTAAGGCGTAATAGTTTTGGCATGATTCATCTTTTTTATTTCTAATATTACAAGTAAAAAATTAATCCAACACGTTCAAAGGATTATCGGTCACCACGATACACTTCTCCCAAAGGTCTTTCGCTATTTGTATCTGCAAAAAAGAAGTCTAATAATTAAATCAAGTTGAGCCAAATTCCATGTGATGTCGTTCCATTTTACGATAATTTACCTTATCGTCGTCGCCTACAACTGGCAAATCTTCAACGCGAATGAATTTTGGATATTGCAATATTAATTCCTTCAGTGCTGGAACACACTCTTGGCCAATCTCGACGAACTGAAGATCATATTCGTGATACTCTTTTGAATTCTCAGTAGAGTAATAGATTTTATGAATCCCTCTCTCTTCGGTTAATCTAAAATCATTTCCTATGGATATATTGTTTTCTCGAAAGAAATTCTTTAGCAAATATCTTAATACCTTAAACAATGTGATCTGAGTAAACGAATTTTTGTGTCAGGGTCTACTTCAACTCGATTTACCACAAGACCATTGACAGTCATTTCTTCGCCGTCCACGAGCACAGAGCATTCCTTCTCTACGTCCGAAGGAACAGGTGGCAAAAAGTCGTGTATATGACCCTTAGCCATTTCATCAGCCGCCTTATCCACGTCAATATGTTTTAAAATTCGTGAAAAGAGATGCTTCACTTTCTCCTTGAAAGCCTCTCTCTTGGCGGACTGATTTTCCGCGTGAACATAACCAGTGTGCCTCAAATAGTCTAACGGGAGTCCTTCGCGAAGTTCAACGTCCGTATCGATCGCGGTTCTTAAAGCTTCCGGTAATAGTTTCTCCAAGAAATCTCCCCAACAGTTCTTCTGATAGACACTTAGAGTTACATGCAGACTGTGGCTATCTTCGAGAGTCTCACCTTGGTGAATCGTTCCACGTGGAAAGTATAGAACGTCTCCGGCTTCTATTACTGCGTCAAAAATCGGCTCACCGATTTCTGACTGGTCAAAGTTTTTCGAAGGGAATCTCGCGAGATATTCGTCTGGATTTCGAGGTTTATAGAGCCTCCAGCGTTTTTTACCCTCGATTTGAAGAATAAACGCCTCAATGTCATCGTAGTGGGGCGCAAAACCTTGACTACCGGGAGGTGTCAAGTAGGAATTTGCACCCACGAAGCAGCCAAAGAATTCTTGAAGGGTGGCTGAAATTTATTTATCCTGTTCTTTACTCGTTTCTCTTAAGCTTAATTATATTCTTGTGATTTAACAATCCTAATTTCTAACAAAGACTCGCTCGAATAAAGTTCTTTGTCATACGAAACCTGCGAGGGTCCTTTTTTAATATAACGAAGTAAGGAAATTACCAAAGTATATTTACCGTTCAGCACATGGAGCTTTGGAATGTACGTCTGCGGATTCAACATTCGAACAGAACATCCGTTTAAATAATAATCCCAGACGACAGTTGGAAGCGCACGACCGAGAGGGTTGAGAGTTTCCCTTACGCCGTTCGTATATGACGTGATATCGATATTCTTACTGAATTGTATATACGACTCGCGCAAAACTTTGTCCATCAATTGCGTGGACATCAGAAACTTGTAATAGGCTGGTCTACTCCTCTTAATGTGAACTGGTGTTTTTTCCCAGTTTTCCCTTAAAGAGAGTATATATTAGTATTCTAACTAGTTAACGAAACCTCAAAATCTTTAATTAGCTTCCTATATATTCTTACTGGAAGAAATCATCGACACTGAGCGGATGGATCATCCATTGGAACATAGAGCGGCTACTCGTAAGGGGATTTTCATTTTCATATCCATTAGAAATCTGACAATCTATTGCAGGCTCTACCGTTGGCATTGGACCAGCGATATTAGCCTGATTCTGGCTTTTTGCAGCTAGCTGTTTTTTTGGCGAGGCATGTTTCACCTCCAAGACATTAATATTACACTTGACTGCTGTGTCGTACATTTGGTTAGCTGGCTGTACTATTCTCTGTTGAGTCTGTCTGTTTTGTTGCTGTTGCTGCTGCTTTTGTGCTTTCCATTGTGCTGGAGTTATCTTTTGTATTTTCTGACTATTGCCATTGCCCTTATTATTAGATTTTGTTCTCTTTCTTTTTTTTGATCCTTCATCCGTATTAAGTCTTCTGATAAATGCTTGGTAAGCTTGGTCCTGCACTTTTATTGCTCGCTTACCTTGTTGCTGCCTTTTTTTTGCTTTCTTTGAGTTTGATGCGTTGGTCCCATTGTTTTTGCGCTTTTGAGCATAGATCGCAAAAGCCGATGTTGCATGAGGAGGCTCAGACATTCCGAAATCAATCGGAAACAATTCTCTTCCAATTGAAACGAGTACAAAACGAAAGATATATAACTTTAGCTAATTGCAATTAGGCTCGTGAATATTTTTGGCAAGTCGATGCCTTAGTTGAGAATATAAAACACATTTCTTGCTTAAATTCACTTAACGATACAATTAACGGAAGAACTGTATTAAAATGTTTAAAAAGCACGTGTAATTGAATGGATATATGTACCACACTATGGTTGGTTAGTGAGTAAACACGTCGGCCGGCGTTTAGTAAAGGTTATATGTTAAAACCTTCACACTGTTATGTATAGCATATTCTAAATGCCAGAATACATTATTACGATGGGAAAGTAATACATCCAACACTGTCCCAACACCGTACAACAATAGTTCCCATCTAGATTTACTTAACTTCTTTTTATTTTATTTTCTAAGCACGTGTCATCAAGTCGTCACCACACGAACATGACGATATTACATTTGCAATCCAACAATAATCCAACGCATTCAATCCAGGTTATCCAGGAAAGTGCCACTCTCGGCAAATGTTTTGCGAGCGATTCTTGCGCCGCCTAGGCAAGCAGGAACAGATACTATAAGAGGAATGTGGATGTGACGTACCGTGCTAGTGGCGTTCCCTAGAGGAACAATATAGTACTACCATGTTACGGAGCCAAAAATCGAAGAGAAATAACATATACTGTTCTACTAACTAATATAATATAATGTGTACAATACAATTGTAACAAATCTTTGTAAAAAAAGATTGTCAAACTTAAGGCCACTGTATATTCAGTAAACCCTCTATCTACCTAATATACATTCCTTCATCATATTTATTCCTAACAGTCAATTTAAAATTTTTCAACTCTTTAACAATTCTACACTGAGATAATTAATTGATTATTTAAATAATTAATCAATAACTCTCTCTAACTATATGATATAATTAATAATAATTAATAATAATTAATTTATTATTCTTTGACCCTTCAACAATTCCACAATGCAAAACTCAAATTATTTAATTTTTTTCTCTATCTCACCAATAAATTATTTTAAATTATTGAGTTAAGCGGAAACTTTTTTTGAAGCTAATAAAATACATTTATACTGTCAAATTAGATTCTAAAATTGTGGCAAAATTAATTTTGTATTACTCGAAAAAATGCTATAAAAGTAAACAGGCAGTAAAAGGTAGATTTTGCATATTTATTTAGATTTTATTAAGTCTGGCACATTTATAATAAATCTTACCTGGCTAAGAATTTGTCGCCTAAAAAAATCTATATGTATATGTATGCTAGATCGAACGACTTAAATGAAGTAAGAATAACCCGTACACCGAATCATAAGATATTTAACATGGTCGACATGGAGCTGTTGCGCATTTTAGACACACTTGTTGACATTCAAAAAGGACAATATAATATCGTGAGCTGACTCGTCCTGCCACTCGAATCTATCATTTGTGTACATATATTTATATATATATATATATATATATAAATATTGTATTTGGTGGACATTATTCAAAAGTAATATGTGAATGTACTTAAGACAGTGCAGCCATATATACAGGAATGAGATATCAATAAATTACATGCTGACTGGTCTGTTCATTACATCCACTGTACCATGGAGCTGATGGGGCATTTTTCGAGCTTTGTTAGGTCGAGGTCTGAGAAATCATCTGTTTGTCACTTTTAAAGACCATGAGTGATTCTTCACCTCTCATCACCTCCCTTCTCACCCCCATCCCTCTCTCACTCTTCTGATTCTGATGCCTCTAAATTTTATTGAACATTATTATCTATTTTCATATACAGAGGATTTTACACGCATTTCTTATGTTAGCACTTCATTAACACCTGGAACAGTTGAATTTGGCTGAAGAAAAATTCCAATTTACTTGTGGGTTTCTAACTCTTTCGTGCAGTAAGAGTTATACCGATTTTTAATTAAGTAACTTATCCATTAAGTGAAAATATTAAGGAGCATGATCTCGAGTGCCTAAAAGATGCAACCAAATCCAATTATTATACAAACGTTCGCGGTTTGTTATTATCAAAAGCGGCCGACATACAGCCAATGATATCGTTCAATCCCACTTGACAAGAACATTGTCAATAGTTCCTTGGTACGTACTGTACAATTTCTCCTTTAGTATTGACCAAGAGTGGACCAATAATATTGTCAACATTTATCGATATTGGTCGTACCATTGACCATATGAAGACTACTTTGAGTCAACGTCGTTATTCAAAGAATAATTGTTAAAGGTCAAAGTGGTGGTATATGTAGAATGAAAAGAAGACACTAGTTTTAGGATGAATGTGTCAACTTTTCGGCGCATTATTCTGTACATGCTGATTGGATCGGAGACCAAGTGCGAAAAGGACATTTCCTTAATTCGTTTAAAAAGCGCCTTATTTTAACGCGCTGACTATGACAGAGGACACATATACTATAATTCTCACGTAATATCTTCAATGGGTGTATCTCACATTATATTATTACAGTATTAGAAAATAATTAATGCGTCTGAACTTTCACGTGAATCTCAAATTTTCCTTCGAATCAACGCATCGATAACGCATTGCTAAAAGGGTCCAAAGTTACTTCATTCTCAGGTAGTACATTTTCTCTCTTCTTATCAGTGTAATTTACGCTATATATGTATATGTATATAATAATATTGACTTAAAGTAACGAATCGTTATGCTTCGCATATGCACAAAATGATACATTTCGACCGTAACTGTTCGCATCGATTTAAAACCTTCTAAACTCTTTGTCCCATTGTTGTCGAACTTGCAATGGTAGTAGAAATTTGTTGAATTTTTTCCTTAAAGTACAAGTACTCCTGTTACTGCCGGGTAAAGAAGAAGTTGCCGGTAAAACTACAATTTAGCGATTTGTTCTAATTTTTTAAAAGAAGAAACATCAGATTTAGAAAATCGTGATAATTCGGCAGAAGAAGTAGGTGAATTGTTCAGCTAACGCTAAAATAACAAAGCTGACTCTTATTGAGGCTCAGGTATCCTGGGGGTGGTTGACACTTGACAATATTACGCAAATTTCTTTTTGGGAATTGTTGTGTAATATTGCCGCTCGGAGAAGTATCGTATTATAGTAGTGAGGACACTTAGGCCCTAGAACGAAAGGTCCAGATTGTACCCGAAAGTCCAAGGGAACAATCTAATCTTGTCTTGTTATAGATATAGACTGTGGTGCAGTTGAGGGCAATTTCTATCACCATGAGGATATACACTTTTATAACCATTCTGACCCAGCTTATCTCTTACCGTATGTATTGTACTCGAGTTCATCATATTATTCTTGCCACTGACTCAGAGCCAGTATTCTAGTGTAATGTGTTTTACAAGGAACGCGATACTAATACATAGTACCCCATGATCATCCCTCCTTTCATTATTTTTATTTCTAACATGAACGTACCACAAATTTACTACCATTTGTGCTATGTTTTTCAATGGTGTAATTGTTATATAAATACAGTGTTACGTGATAGCATTAATTTCTTATGTGGCAAAACTACTGAAATGAGAATGCAATGAGAATATCGAAAAGAAAATGGAATTATCAAAACTATAAAGAAACAGAATTCTAACGTATAACGTGTACAAGTTCCTTCATCTCGTATTCTGTCGTGTTTCGAATGACAATCGTTTTCTCTACAGTACTTTATTACACATCTGTTAGATATTGAAAGGCTTTTTCCGCAATAAAGATATCACACACACAATCAATATAAAGATATCGAGCAAAAAACTTCCCTCACTCAAAATTCATCGAACAAAGTGTAACTCGTCATATTGTAATTATAAACGATATGTGAAAACAGCGGCACCTTCTTTATTATTAGACTGCGAATTTTTTTCAATTAATAAAATTGATAAGATTGATTTTACTCAAATATAACAAAAATAATTTTGAAATATCTTTAAAACCGTGTTATATTCTTTTCGAACAGATTACAGAATATTCCACGTGCTTCGCGTAAAAATTCGCAGTCTGATTATTCGTTTAACAATAACTGTCGCATTGATCACGATCGAAGGAATTATTGACACGGTTGATTTATATCTTGACAGCAATTTGGAATCAAGATTCATTTGAATTTTTTGGTAAATTTCAGTAACATCATCTTCTCTTGTTATCATTACTACAATTTTCTTTTCTCTTAATTTCTCTCATTCAAACATCGCTGTTCCTTTCGCAGAGACAACAAAATACAGTACTCTGGAAGCGCACTTTCTCCAGACGAAACACAGCCTCCGCTTCCTTCCTCGCCGAGTTAATAACATCACAACCACTCATTAACAGTAACACTGTTTCACTCTAGTATTATCAAGAGACACGAGAGCGTCTCGCGCCAAGTATACAGGATAAGGAATTTATAGCGCATATTTAAAATATTCTCGTCAATTTTGCAGCTACGCAGCAATTATTTAAGGAAAAATTGTATTGTTCGAAGGGGTCTCGTAGAATAAAGTATGGAATGTTTTTACATTGGGGTGGTGTTTGGTCATTGATATTATCTTAAGTGTTTTACATTGACATATCCACTGTTTTTCAATATTGTGAAAGTTAAAGTCACGACAAATACAGCGAGCTATGATAAAAAATTATTGTGGAGTGATTCACCCCCTGGGGGTTGCAAAACTTTCCCTTTAAATATTGATAAAACTATAAGAGAAACTGTTACGTAACCATGTAGGGAAAATGTTATCTAACCAAAGTTAAACAATTTTAACTAGATTATTGCATGCACGTAACAAGGGTTTAAAAAATTAGTATTATATTTTTCCTGTTTTTTCTTTAATCGAATTAAAATAAAGGGTCGCAAGGTGAATTTATACAAATTAAGAGAACAGATTTATAAAAATAATTGCAATTAAAAAAATCAAGTTACTTAGAGGGAAAATTTTTCATCCCCCTGGAGGAGGAGGTGAACCACCTCCAATCACCTTCTGCCACAAGCGGTTGAAATTGTCTCGATCCCAGCTTTCAAATAATTGAAACAGAAGTAAGTGGAGCCATTTGCAAAATTTAAGTTAACATTAAAAATCAAACCCGACCCCTTTGCAGAAACATTTCCATACGTTCGTTCCACGACCTTCTCCGCCCCACACAATTTTGTAACTTGTTTTCAACTTCAAAATTAACGAAGATATTTCAACTGCAATATTCCTTTGAAATTATTGATTTTGTCTGAACCATGCAACCATTCGATAGATCTGAATTTTGCTCTTGCTTTTTTCGGCGAAAGAATGCGGCTTCTCCGAATACATTCCTTTTCATATGATGCTTTTTTCGCGCTTCGTCTGGTATCAAGTATATACAAGTGACATTTGGATCTCTGATTTGTCTTCATAAGGCACTCGCCTCCCTATCTGTCGTCAGAAATAATAATTTTATGTATCGCCTTATGAGTGTTCTTCGTAAAATTAGAAAAATTCAAGACTAAATGATTTATCTCAACAATAGACGTCGTCATACACACAGATCTCTATCTCTCGCTCTCTTTCTCTTGTCCATCTACAGTTCGACGTAATTAAACTTTCCAAAAGTATTTGTAATAATTCAGCAATACCGCTTAGAATTGGACACTAACAGCTTGTATTTAATATAAACTTAATTACAAACGGTTAATTCCCAATTTCCAATGGTACAAAGTTCTGAATTATTACAAATATTTAAATTAAGAGAAACTAACTTTGCAGCAATCGAAATCAGAGAAAATGCTAACTGTTATAAAGAAGAATATCAACACTCGTCTGATTTTTATGAAAAAGATACTCATGTTAAAATATTTATACGGACATAGAAAATAGCATATCATTGATATGTATGTACTTAATATTTAAGTTCCATGTATATTTAACAAAAGGAGTAATTTAACAAATCTTTTACCTAATTATAATCAGCTGGAAAGAATCCCGTTATACGAAGTTAACAGTTTCAATAACTTTGGCGCGTTGTAAAAATATTCAGTTCGTATAACAACAACAATAATAATAACAACAACAATGATAATAATAACAGTAACAATAACAACGATAACAACAACAGTAACATCAACAATAATAATAATAGTAATAATAATAATCATAATAATAGTAAGAATAATAATAACAACAACAGGTAACGATAATAAAACCGAGAGCAATGAGTGATTTCCCATAAAAAAAATAAGTTGAAGGTGTAGAATAAAATTTTTACGGATGGGACTTCGTTTTCGTAAATAATAGTTTTACAGATCTGTCAAGTGCAGATAAATTAGCAGTAATAATTAACCTACAGATTAAGATATAGGCATCCGTTTCTGCAACTGTTTATATTTCTAAACATGAGTAACGTCATTATATGATTTCTATTATTAGTGTTGTCGTTTATATGATTGATTTGTACCAGTAATCACGTTCAGTTGTAACCATGCGAAGATACACCACACAAGTGTACACGTAAATGTGCTCATTTTTGTAAGAACGTATTATAATGGCAATGCGTTTGCTACAAATCGCTTGTATCAAAGACGCCAACCAAATCAAGAGTGTATGCCAAAAACTATTGAAGTGTTAAAAAATTAATAACACATATGATTTTGGCCTATAAAGAATTAAAACGCACAAACGAAACCGTATAACGGATGCATAATAATTTAATTCAAAAAGCAAAAATATGTATGCACAATCATAGTCGAAATATTTGAACAGTTTCTATATCAATAAAGATAGTTTAAAAGTAATGCATTATTCTTACTCGTGAAATTATAATGTCCATACAGTGTTGCGTGGGGTATTTATATCATGGTTACAGACTAATGGTAAATCGACAGGATAAACGATAGCACGAATATTAGGAATCAGATAATAACACACATTTACAAGCACAATCGGCAACAGAAACCGCTGCCTACACAGGGTGTAAATTCATCTCATGACCATTTTTCGGAGGGTGATTCTACACTTGAAAATAAAATGAACATCAAGAGAAGTAATATTGCGTCCACGAGATATTGTGTTAACGAGATGCGAGCCCAACCAGGAACATTTTATTGTGTCGCACAGTCCAAGCATCTCGTTAACAAATTCTCATTACCCCTCTTGATTTTTGGTTTATTTTCATGCGTTATAATCACTCACCGAAAAATACTCATGAAATGGATTTACACCCTGAATACAGGATGTCCCATTGAAGTTAAAATTCTGCCAACTCTCGTAAACACGTGATTCAACCAAATTCAGCTGACATGTGCATTTTATTATTCTGTGTGGGGACTCAAATTGCACTCTTAGTTTTTTGATACGCTGACATTTTTAAGTGTTATTTCAAGGTCATCTTATTTTATTAATCATAAACCTCTATTTTTCATGTTAAATCGTGTTTTGCAATACAACATGCACAAGTTTTGTTTGGAGCATTTTCCCATTAATGACATTTATTAAAATATTTCGAGAAAACATCCATTTGAAATTTTGCTAATGCCACATGTTTCGTCTATCTGCTAGACGTACATCTCACAAAAACATAGTATTGGTAGCTTAACAATAAGATTCAGAGTGTTCCGATACTTCACCCTATCGAACATAAAAGAGACTACTATAGCTATCACCATGATTGTGTTCAAAAATATGATGTTCTTAAATGATCAGTATCTCGTCGAAAAATTTTCTTGGATACGTTTGTAAAAACAATCATGATAGTAGCTTTCTTTGCCTCGTTTACACTCGATAAAATCAAGTATCAGAACATTCTGGTTTTTAAGCTATCAATCTTTTGAGTCGAAGATATACGCCTAGCCCTAGCAGATAGATGAAGCATGTGACATCAGTAAAATTTCAAATAGATCTTATCTCGAAATATTTGAATATATACGTCATTTATGGGAAAATATTTCAAATAGAACTTGTGCGGTTTGTAATGTAAACTACGATTTAAAAATGAAAAATAGAAGTTTGTCATTAAAAATAACAAGATGACTTTGCAGTAACTGTTAAAATGCCACTTGATCAAAAACCCAATACATAGTAACATTTGAGTCCCCATTCAGTATAATTAAGGGCACGTGTCAGTCCGATTTTTTTTAATCACGTGTTTAGGAGAATTTTACAAATTCAACTTAAATAGGATACCCCGCATACTGTGGGTGTTACGGTGAATCCGAGACCCCTTTCAACCACAGATTCGATGCAACGAGAGAAACAGAAATATGCAAAAAAATAACACAATGTCAATCCTTTCGAAGACATGACCACTTGAATTTTGACCTATTGAAAATCTATATTTCGTAGGGTGATCATGCTACACTTGTTCCACAATATATGCAGAAAAAGAGTTGCGCCTCTAGCAGGATCTCCTTACAAGATATAAATTTTCAATAGTTCAAAATACAAGTGCTCATATCTTCGAAAGGGTTGAATTTTTTTTACTTTCTTTGCATATGTCTACTTCGTTCGATGCATAGAATCTTCGGTTAAAAAAGTTCCTGGAGTCACTGCAACACCCTCTATGTACCGAAATCCGAGGATCGAGACTTACCGCTTGTGCGTCCTCGATAGGTTCAAAACCCTTTAACTCGGAAAAACTTTATTTTTACACTTTTGATTTCTGTGTTCATAAGAAAATACTTCCTGCCTAGTTATACTACTGTACTACTAACAGTACTAGTAGTATTGTTGGTGTTATTGTTATTGTTATAGTTATTTGAACTGTATATTTTCTACACTGGATTCTGGTATAACGCGATTTTGCCCAACTAATCATAATTAACTAATAAATTTGTTAAATAACTTCATTTGTTAAATACACATAAAATAAAAATGTTACGTCCATACACATTAATGATATGCAATTTTCTAAGTCCATATGAATATTTCAACTTTGGTTCTTCTTTCACACAGAACAAACGAATCGCTGTTCGTAGCCAAACACTCTGTATTGTAAGTATACTTGGCGCGAGTATCTTTACATTATATGACTATGTATGTAATGTCTTTCTTTAGGATAATACTTTTCACTGTAAACTTGTGACGACAATTTCGGGGAACGCAACATTCCCGCACATTGCACTCTAAACATTTCATCTTCGCTAACGGTCCAGGGTGTTCAATAACTAAGAAGCTTCGCCAATATGCTCAGAAGGTAATTTTGTGCGAAAACTGTCAAATATGTTATATTATAAGTTGAACCGCCTTCGTCTGCTGAAAGACTGTATGAAAGCTGTAGCCGGAGAATGTGATTCATAAATAAAACAATTCTCTCTTATCGCTTCATATCATAGTTTGCCTGTCATTGTGTGTAATCTTAAATATTGAATTCTATTAGGGATGTAGTTAGATCTTAATCTTAGAGCTAACGAACAACATTTTCATCCCCGTAATGCGTTAAGACTCCAACAGGTATAATTAGGTCTATACTCACTACATACATATACCTGCCCACTTAAGATTATCATTATTCTATTATCATCATCGCTGGTTGTATCATTAAATGATCGCGCCATGAAGATACCACGTTCTCCTTTAAGGTGACCATTCAGGCATCCTGACAATCCCTTTAACTTTTGACTCACATCGAATGCATCCTTCGAATCAACCTTTTGCAATTAAAATAATTGAGAACGAAAGTTTTTGATTAATTATTCTTGGATCTGCATCGATCGATATGAGGCGCAATCGATAACGAAACTGATATATTTCTCTGGTATGATATATTTCGTGTCCTCGATTTCGAGCCAGGATTGATATGAGAATTGCTCGAAAAATCAATCGGATGATTACTGAATACTCGTACCAATGAAAGTAGTATTAGAAATTAGTGTCTTAATTGTTGTATTCTGTGTACGAGCGATATGCTTATGAGTTTGACTTGATATTTTCCAGTGTGATATTATGGTACTTTGAGTTGATTGACGATGCCACGTGGATTTAACAATGGAATTTATATTTTTAGACTTGCAGGAACTTGGTCACCTTAAATGCCTTAACACGTGAACTACCAAGCAGATGTCCAACTCTGATGAGTACTGTTTCTGTTTTTAAATAACATTATAGCTATCGATAGTTATTCTGAATCTTTCGGGATATAAGTATTACTCTCGGAATAAAAAAAGAAAATCAAATAAAACCGCCGTAATCTCGTTCGGTTTATTGGTATTCAAATATCCAACGGCACCTTTGTGCTGTCGTAAGAAAATTTCGGGATTCGAATTTCAGAATGTAATGGACTTGAAAAGTCATCCTATACTGTAATTGTCATCAACGTAAATCTGTTAACACAGATTTTTCCTATATTCGTAAAATAAGAATGCGTAACGAAAATAATAGTTGGAAAAGTTTCTGTAAGAAACTGAAGCTGATAAAACTTAAAAAATTAGACTTACCAATATCGAAAAGAATCGAAATTTAAAAATTTAAAATCGAGGACACGCTTGATCACGTGGGTGAAACATCGTTCACTGAAAAGAACGTTATCCGACGAAATCGAATTCTAACGCCGGATATTGATTATTACAATAATAAAATAATAAATCACCATCACGAGTAGAAACCCTTATGAATAGCGAAACACATATAATTCTTGAATTTGTATTTTTCAACATTGAACAGGTAGCATTGAAATTTTACACAATCAAATGAACGGCTCAAAAATCAGAGTTCATAAGTAACATGTACACCACATATAGATAGATAAATGGATAGATGTATAGGTATATACGTAGAAGGCAGTAATTAGAAGAAGAGACAAAAAAAAAGAAACCAAAAAAAAAGAAAAAGAAAGAAAGAGTAAATCAAAGCTGTAACTCGCAGATCTCGATATAAATTCATCTAATATCCCTCTGTCAATGGAATCAATCGAATCGAAACCTACGAAACAGCTTAAATCAACCATTCTCCATCTAACAATAAGCGCTATTCAGAATGCTCTTTTTAGTTGGCGTTGTAGAAATAGTGAAGTGTGGAAATACCGCCACCCCTGTGTACATAATACGAAGCTCCTTTGTCGAAATACTCTTACGACAGTGTTAGCATGCGTGAGACGGCACTGTCTCTATGAAAGTGTGTGGAACTCTTTTTCTTTTCTTTTTTTTTCCTTTTTTTCTTTTTTTACAATAATCAGGTGCTCGAATTCCCTTTGGGTGGGTGTTGAGGGTGTTGAGGCGCGAGAAACAAGAAATAAACTCGCCCCCCGAACCCGGTTACTTAAATGAAGATGCGCAAACATTCTCTGAGATCACTGATATATCAGATGTATCGAGAGAGTTCGGTTCGTTCAATACCAACTTGATAGAATGATTCGATAATTAAAAATGATTGTTATCTTTCAAATTAGATGTTATCGAATGTTATAAGAAAAATCGTTTTAGTTATGAGGCGAACAGAACTTTTCGATGCATCTAATACATAGACCGGTCGCTCTCTAAGTATACAAAAACATTATTACAGGGTAGAGAAAAGGAAAAGGGCGTTCAGTCCACTCGCACAAAGTCACAGTGTAATCTCTAATTATTCGTTACCTCCTCCTTTTCTTCTCCCTGATCATACAAATTCTATTGTACTTCATATTATGTTCTCGATTGCACTTATCTTTTTTTCTTATCTTTACGAATTTAACAGCATCTTATTAAAAAGTACTTGCAACGTTCATCTTTAAATCTGGATCTTCCGTCAATTTCCTGCAAAAATCTGTAGCCCAGTCAAATAAGCTTCCAATTTACTATGTGATACAACTATGCGCAAAGCAAAAGTTAATGAGAATGGTGCCATTGATGCAAGTGGACTAAGCTAAATAAAATGCATTCCCGAAACAATCATACCCCGATAGATCGCTTAGCCTATAAAGCGTTATTTTTATAGTTAGCTAATTATTACTATTACACAATCATCGCCATTATTATTACTATTATCCTTACAATTAATATTAATCTTATTACTATAGTCATTACTATCTATTATTATTATTAATATTATTATTCAACGCCCAACCCGGCATTTTCATTGGTATGTACGATTCAATTCGCGTTCCCCGAAACGGAAACAACTAGACAGGTTTCTATAACTACATTAATGTATACACATGTACATATCATACATATATACACATCTCTGTATAACAATATGTAGAGACAGATAGATAGATAGATCGTTCACAGATAGATTTCTATGATTATACTAATCTATACATACCTATATCGTACATATATTATATCTACACAGGTATGTATATATGTGTATATGTGTATCTGTATATACATACATGTATGTATATTATGGAGATTGCATTACAATATTCATTGGGAACACCATCACTGATCTCTTTCGTCAGAAGCTCTGACATTCTTTTAAAGCTCACGTTTTGACATCTATTCGCTTAAGCGCTTTCTGTGCCTGTACTGTGTGCATCGTTTAGGGGCTTAAGTAGTAGAAGAAACTTATATCTAAATTAATGCAATTATATCTCACACTTCAATCCCCCCTCCCTAAAACACTTTCTTTCTTCCCAACGTTTTTCCCTACGCCTCCCTTTTTTTCTTTTCCTTAGCCCTTCTCCGACAACGGAAGCTCTTCTCCACCCAATTGCGACTGAAGGAAGTAAAGACAAAAGTAAAAAAGATACTCGGTGATCTCAGGAAGCACTTATCGTTAGAGAAACTAGATTCTTAGGGACAAAAGAAAAAACACGCACCGAGCAAATGCAATCGCTAAACGCGCGGCAGATACTTTCATTATTTTTTTTTTCTTTTCATACACGTGATAGAATGATTTTTTTCTTTTCTCACGTGCCATTAAGCCCGATTAAGAGAATTAATACGATTTTTGATTGATACATGTCATCGTTTATGTTTCACTTCCTGGATGACCATCGTTGCTCGTTGATTTAGAGATCAAGAGCTTAGTAGTCGGGAAACCTTATTTTTATTTCATCGAGAAAGTCTTCATTCATTCAAATTTTAATAGCGATTATCGCATTTGTCGCAGGAATAACCCTCAGATTTTCTAAGTGGGTAGAATTTGAAAGGATCGTAGTGAATGATCATAATTACATGAACGAATTGGATGATACCAGATGTGGTGGATCGCCTAACGTGATCGCTTAATTCATTTTATTGTTATTGTGGATCGATGAACATTTTTTTCGGCCACGTCTCGAGTCATTTATAGAGAAATAAATAAATATACGCGTACATTTATTTATACGTCCTCTATTACATACGATTTTATGTAATACGTGTGAATAGCTTCTTCAATTGAAACAGCGAAAGTAATATTTCGTCTCGACATTCGGCAAAAATTGAAAGGGAAAAATAACTGGTAGGTTTATTACAAAAGAAACTTATAAAAAAGTGTACCACAATATTCTGAAACATTTAAGTAGTATTACGCAGCACAATCGAAACTTTTAATCGGTCCACTAACAAGCAAAGATATAATTTGAGGTAATCACATTAGAAGATTCACCTTCTATTGAAATAAACGTGTCTAAAATTACACTATGAATTGAAGTGAACGTATTGACAGTTAAAAATGATCAAAATATCAATATGATTTAAAAAATTGTTTCCCTTTGAAAAGCGCAAAGAATATCAAGAACTATTATAAGACTCAAGTTAGAATTTCGCAAGAACGCCACCGATAACGAACACGCAAAAGTTATGCTAGAATTAAAGATTCGAGATTTAAAGAGATTTCCCAACTCGCTCAAGGATCTCTTTGTCTCTAAGTCTTAATTTTCCTATAGATTTGCGTACCGATCGTAAATTCGCAATTTACCCCTTCTCTTTCATTCTCTCTTTAATCTCCCAGTCAGCGCGAGGATCGACTTACGAACTAATATATCTGTATGGCCTCGTTATAATGCGAATTGGTGCTTCACAATGTGCTAATAATTTAACACTTTTCGCATACGGACATTATCTTTCCTCTACATCATTCAACAACACGAACAATAAATTTATCTTTCACGTCTTCATTCTCTTTCTTTCTACCGGACTCTCCGTCCAACTTTTACTACTTGGCTTTATGTCTTGTGCCCACGTGTCTAGTAGTCTTTCTTTTATCTCTTTATCTTGGGATAGATTCCTGTATTTAAGGAATTATCGTTGCTAGTCTTCCAAGATTATGCATTCTGTCTCAATTTCAATCTTACTCTCTCCCTTTCACTCGCATTATTCTCACTCTCTCTCTCGCGTTCGCGCGTTCTTTTCTCGGTTTATACCTCACTCTACATTCGAAGTTCATTAATTAACAAATTACCTAATCTTTTCACAGAGTCAGACACTAGGTATTATTATTATCATACGCCATAATTGTAGATGATACTCTAGAATACAGACTTAAATTTACAACTAGAATAAATATTATCAATAGATCAAGGTCCTTTCCATACTTTCTGGCATATTATTAACATTATTATATCACTTGTGAGTCGAAAATTAAAATCATTAATACACGAAAGAGTTTCATTGTGGAAGTAGATTTGCACAAGGCTGTTTTTTCTTTTCGATGCTTAGAATATGCTAATTTTGAAATTTCGATTAATTCGAGAATTGGTATTTTTATTTTTAAAATGCAGATAAAATCGATAGACTGAAATTAGTAATACTGTTTCGCAAACTTGAAGCCTAAAGCCTGAATCTCAATAGTGTTCGAGCAATTAAGACGCAAATCGTGAGTGTAGAGATCGATGAATTAATGATTCTAATTTTATCCCGATGTTACGTTGTATTCTCTGTACACATCCGTTCTACAACAGCGATGATCTGGATTATTGCTATTATTGTTCCAAAAGATTATTGAAATATCCCATTTGCACGTGAATCGTGGCTGCACGAGTCGTCGGAGTAAAAATATAAGGACCTTAACGTTTGGCATTACATGTCAAATAAAAGATAGCTTAATCCTATCGCGTTCATATTAATATATTCTTTAACTATTCTCTAGCTAATCAATCATCATCCGTACCCTATTATGAGCCGAATATACTCTTGCATTGATAGGGCCTTTATCATCAGCCCAAATTTAATGCCATTATGAATTCGAGTCAGCGACAGCTCTCTTCTTTTTTTTCTTTCTTTCTTTCGTGTCCCCTCCCTCTTCTCACTCACTCTCTCCCTTTCTCGCAGATAACAGTGAAATAATTCTGCACTGCAGCTGCACAATGCAGTGCAGAAAAATTACGCAGATAATTGCGTTTAATCGAACCTGTCAAACAATCTCATCATTCCCACTAATAATAGTACATAATAGTGTATCATCATCGACATGGACCAAGTGCCACAGTTGAAGAAGCAGCATCAGTGTTTGTTGACGTAAGCGTACATGATTCCTGTGCTACATGCAAGACAGCAGTGTAAGGCGAAACTAAAGCCAGTCACAGATCCTGAATTCGGTCACGAATCCAGACTTATAGGCAGAGCAATAAGTTTCAAAATGAAGACTAAATAAGCCTGATAGTAATAAGATTCGAAACAAGTTCGGCCCATTATTATGTCCAGACTCGTTACCAAAGGATTCATCCTCTGTGTCTCGCTTAAAAGTGATACGAACAATAAAATGTACATCCCCGGCTTGATATGCTAGCGTGTAAAGTAGCAGTAGTAATTAGTAATTCATTAAATATAATCTGTGGCTTGCGCGGTCACACTTTTCGGAGTGTGTGTTTTTTATGTGAGCCTGTGTGTGTGTATGTATGTCTATGCCTTATGTGTACGGTTATGCGGCAACGACCGCGGCAAGTCACGTTTCAATCATTATAAATTCCTTATAATTAATCACTCTTAATTATACGATTTAATGAATTCCCCGCTTTCTCCATTGCGCGAACAGTCACTAGACTTGTTTGTGGTTCTGTGCATGATCATAGACGCATTTCTCCACATGCCAAAAAATATTTCGAATGAGATGACATTAGATTTAGACTGACTGAAATTGTGTCATATAAAAGATTTCTTTTTGTTTTTCGTGTACGTGTACATATGTATGAATGTATGCGTGTAAGTGTATTTACGTGTGTGAGTGTCTCTCATTCAACAGACGTGGCACGACGTGAACTACGACATTTAAAGGCATTACAAAACACGTTGTTTAGTCGACTTGCCACAACTTTGGGTTTTTATTCTAACAGATCCCTAACTTACTTTGGCCATTGGCTTGTAGTCCTCGAGATTTAACATTTAGAATTCTTTTACCCCAACTCGTTATTTTCTACTATGACAATTCATAGCTTGACGTGGCCAAGTTTTTTCGTACTTTCACTCCACCACCCCCTTCCTCCTCCTCCTCCTCCTCTACCTCCTACCCCTCTGTTCGCCTATACTCCGTTTACTTTATGTTTTTTTTTCTTTCATTGTTTCCCTCCGCAAGGTACATGAAAAATATTCATCGATAAACGTATAGTCTTATGAGCACGATCGTGAATATTCCGAAGCATGGCAACGATACACATGCCAATTTTCGTATTGTCGTTCGTCTCCGACGTGTACGGTGTCTAAAATTCCCTTTGCAGAAGATAGCCGATTCGTTTCTACACGAGAAATAATAACTACGCATATATAACAATATAACAGGCTCGCACGACGCAATTCATATATAATTGTAAGTTCATGCAGTGACCTGATTCATTATTTTTGTCCCTTTTTGTATCGTACAAATGCAGAGATAAATTTTATCCCTTGAAAAATAAGCGTAATATGCACTGCAGCTCAATCGTTTTGTCAAGAATTGATCGTCTAGCCGCGAGTGTCTTGCCTCAAAATGACCATTCAGTCAAGCTGCGCACACCTTAATCTAATTTAAGACACGATCAACTAAAAGCACCTCTTTTTTGTTTTTTAAAACCTACTCTTCCATAATATTTCCAACGGTCCGTCCAAAACCCGGTTAAAACGTGCTTGTCGGCACGGGCGCGCTCGCTAATTAATAAGACGTTAAAAAAAAGAGAAGAAGAACGATAAATGAATTTTAAGAAATTACCCGTAGCGCTTTGGGTATTTTGGACAGACCTAGAGACCAATTACGAAAGTCAGCGAAAAAATTGACCACTCAAGAAGATTGTCTAACATTTAAGTAGTCTACAATTAATCACTCGCAGGATATGATGGTGATTACCGGTCACACAGGACGTCAGTTGTATGTTGTGGTTTCATTAAAATTGTAAACGAAACCAATTATGCGAAGTACATGACCCGCTTTGTGTCAGCGTGAACAGTGATAGCTCTTGCCATTGCTCCTGGAGTTCTATCTTCGCTGCAGCCAGATTGATGAGATCCTTCTCCGCTGAAACACGCACAGAAGACAATCGAATTTATTCAACTGCGAAGTCTCTAATTTTTATAAGTCACATATCTTAAATCTTGATCTCTCAATAAAATGTTGATTCCTATTAATTTCAAGAGAAATTCTTACCTATCGTGCTCCTTCTCGACCAGGTGATATCTGGCTCGGAATGCTACGAGGTGAGCGTAGTATGCTGGAGCAGGTATACTGACGGACCTCGTACACCTGACGTAGGTGTGGCATAACTGATAAGTGAGACACTGTAATTCATCACTCTCGAAGTGATTGTCGTCCCACAGGACATGGTAATGCGATGGCCGCGAAGTGCCCTGCAAATCATCAGACAAGAAACATTAGACGATATTCAATCCACTTGTTTCGTTGTTCATTGCTCAATGAATACTTACTTGTATACCCTGGTGACTGCAGAGATAAAAGTCGAATTCCGTTGGATGGGTAATGCAAACATCGACCGTTGTACCTGCTGGTATATTTCCACTCTTTCCGCTTTGCTCTTTCTTCTCCGCGCAGAACAAACGCGTGTGGTGTCTCTTTTGTACTACTATGAACGTTATTCCGGGTTTGTAATCGGCTTCGAGCTTAATGCAAGCCTCGCGAATGGCAGTTAATTCGTGCTGAAGAACTTGAAGGAATTGGCCTTCCGATGCTCCATCTCGATAAAGGATTATCCTGTGTGGCTTGTAGCCTCCCGTACTCTTGTAGAACATGACTAGAAGTTCCCTGAAAAATAGTACGAAATACTTTTTAGAACCATAATCTTCTTAATTACAGAAAACTTATTATACTGAATTGATCTTTTTTTCTTTCTTCTTTTTACCTACCTCACCATCGAGCTAAGTTCCTGAATGATTTCTTGTCGGTGTTGCTGAACCCTGACAGTAGCCGCGTATCGAGACGGATGACCATCCATACTGCCGACTACTGCCGCTATGCTAGGCTTTTTGTTATCGCCAGCAGGCGGATGGGTCACGTCAGCTCCCAAAAATATGACAGGTTCATTGAAGACTTTTGGTCTGATACTTGGTACTAGAATACTATTGATGCCGCCCAACTTAACATTAATTTTGAGACACAAATTTGACAAGGTTTGCGGCGAAGTTTTATTCACATTTTTTGCTTGCACACATTGCGTTGCCATACCCAACAATGTGTCGCCTACCCTTTTGACTTCGGCTGGAAAAAAGAATAGGAAAAATGTTAGAAATCACTTAATTAATCAATTAATTAAGCAAATTAATTATTAATATTTTTAAGATTCTTACCGTAGACAGGTGTTTTTCCAGGAAGTACGACACAGACAAGTTGCAATGCCGCGAATGTCATTTTTAGATATCTAAACATGGGCTCGACTTGATCAGGCCCAGTAGCGTATTTACAAAAACATGGTTGTCCGAGAATTGGCATACCGGCATCGTTACTAATCCTTTGTAACTGTGCCGTGAATCCTCGCAACGCGTCTTCACGGACTGTTCTTTGAGGCGCGAAACAAGCTATCGCCCATACTCTAATCTCGACTCCAGTGAAGAATTGTTTACCGCGCATATCCCAGACACCTTGGAGAGGTACTGCTTGCTGCTTGGTCTTTAACACGAATAGAAATTGATATAGAAAATTTGAATTTCTCTCTTTCGACATAGTACAACGAAATTCCAACAGATGTACCAGTCTTTCTGTCTACTCCATGCAAACACTTTGTGTCGTAGAAGTAAAATTGTCCAAAGTAAGAGAAAACAAAAAAAAACACTACAAAGTAGGAACTTGTGGTTTCTATTGTTTTTCAAATGATCGTGGAAAGTACGTCATACGAAAAGAATGTTAATACAGTTATGTTGCATGGAACAAAACTGATAGCATCAAATAGTAACACTAGATATTGGACTGTGAATGTAACGCACAAGTAACGAAGTTTGATGATCGCGGCGGTTGAACTTAAATAAAAAAGTTTTGAGTTACTCTTAATTCTCGGATACAATATTGAATTACATTAACAGTCCAGGTATCTAATCAACCAGGTCTAGTATCCATTCATTTGACGACTTCGTGTACAATCATTTGTTGAGGTCGAAATACAAATCTAAAAAACGTTAGGATTATCAATTTTAAAGTAAAAATTAAACTTTCTCTATGCATTAATCACACTTAAAAATAGGGTCAGGGTACTGATGAATCAAACGATTTGAAAAATTCACTCAAACCAATTCACATCTACCAAGACGCGGATTATTCGCACGTTTGCAGTCGGAAAGCATTGCAGACATCGCAATGTTTCACTTAAATTTCATTTGTACTTGAATTAAACTTGCTGAAGAAAAAAAAAAGATTCGGACCAAACATAATGAGTGAACCACTGCAAATGTGTGATTTGTCTAGACCTGACTGATTAAGTTGCAAGTTTCTCACCTGGCCACTGAGGGAACTTACACGCCCTCCGTACTGTAGCTTGGGCGCAGGTAAAATACGACCTCTAACTTCCATCATATTATTCGATATAGTCAGACCGAATTCTTGAACGTAAGAGTCGTTATTAAAGTCGGCCCTTCTAACTAGATTGTTAATTTCTCGTTCGCGATCTGGTGCAGAACGTGCCGTGGCTTTGATCATTGTCGATGTTTGCATATCAGTCAATTTTTTGATACAACGTTGCCCAGCGACGATATTACACACCTACGATAGAAAAATCACGTAAGATGCAAATATTGTACATACATTATCATCATAGAGACTTAAGATTATTACGAAATATTCAAGGTAACGAACCTCAAGCGGCAAATACGTGTGCTTATGTTCTTGACCGACTTGAAGGCACGGAAGATGTGGATATCGTAATTTCATTTTATATTTATCTAAGAAGTACTTGGCAACAGTACATTCTACCGTTTGCCCGTTCTCCAATTGCAGCGGAAACCTATCATTTTGAATTAAGATATAAATGATACAATAATGTACGATATAACAATTCAGTATGAGAATTTATTAAGTTGAAAAATACTCACGATTGCATTTGGGCTGGTTTCCGCGTAACATTACATACGCGATATTTTCGCTTCATCGTTCCACAGTGTGTTATTTCGATCTTGAGTCCTTTGATTTCTTTGGTAAATTTCACCCGCTGAGAATCTGTCAGAGGCTTCCTCTGCTCGTTTATGTCGCGAATATCCAATACTTCGCACATGAATTCTATGACCGGCTGTGCTTTGTAGAATGCAGTTGCGGAGACTGGAAATGGAAATTTTCAAGTAACGTCTCCTCTTGTTTTATTTGGGTTTCCAATCAATAGTTCTGTACGTACCATCAATATTTAACATCATTTTCCATTGCGATGGTCTGACAGATTGATGAAATCCAAACCACACCTCTCTTCCACCCCCTAATGGGTGATAGTATCCATCCGGCGTACTAAAGAATGATCTACCTACTGGAGTGTAAGTCATAGATGGCAGATGCCTCATTACAACGTCTAAAGCAAGTATAGCGTCGTATGGAATTTGTCGTGTACGTCCTTCCAGGGCCTCTTCCAGAGCAAACAGTGATACTTGAGCCATCCACTTAATCACCACCCTAAAAACTCTGTCTTTACCCTCCCCAGGCAGTGTTACCTACAAAAATGAATTTACGCATAAAGGATAGTTTGGAGAACACAGAAAACTGAGTATTTAAGAATTTCCAAATCGTTATTTACCTCTAACTCTATTTTTTCAGTACCAATAGGCAGGGGATCTCTCGTGTACAGATTGTTTCTTCCGTCAAACACTGGTTTAAGACCTCCAAATATTTTTCCATACGCTTTTACCATAGTTTCTATGATTTCCCTATTTACTTTGCGAGGGCATTTGTCTGGCTGAATGTTTATGTCGTAATGGTGTACATATCCACGTGGCATACTAATTTGGAAGTGGTTAGCCCTTAAGGCAATCGGCCTGCCCTCGCGTCCTATATTGGGTCTCCGAGGACATGCAAAGACTGCAAAGAAAATTATCCACGTTGAAACCAGGTTACAAGATTGCACTTGATCCTGGCAATTTCAGAAAATTAGTGTATTTTTTACGTTACAATCGCTTGTACTTACTCGGCAGTTCTGGAGGTTGCGGAGGAGTGTGTGTTTGTTGTGTAGGAACCAGAGCTAGAGAACTGGGAGCAGCTACGCTGCTCCCAGTTGCTCCAGCTGTCACAACTGAAGTACTTGTTGTGGGTCCAGGTGGGGGAGCTTAAAATATTAATGATTCAAATTAGATGATTATATAATCTAAACATTGTAAATTATAGCTGTTGATCTTAGATTAAAGGTATATTTTCTTAATCTGTCTGAAATCAGTAACATATCGTATTATGTAAATTTTTTACCAGATAAATGGTATGCTGTAATTAAATTATGATATATCGCTTATAACATACTCTCAAAAGGAATTTATGGAACAATTGGAGGTTTGCCGATGGAATAAGGATATGGATGTCATATTTGTGGGTTTGCATTTCTGACACCTGTTTAACTTGTACACTACAGAATGTACTAGAAAAATTCTTCTCAGCATGGAATAAGCATTGAGTCTTGATCAGCTGAGAATTCAGTCTCTTAGTAAGAGATTTACCTAGAATTGATTGAATTTCTAGTTTCAAAGACATTTGGATAAGTTAGAGAACCAAATGCATTGAAAATGTTTCTGCATCCTTATGCATTTTCCGACCTTCATCAGGAAAATATGAACTCGTCCCGAAAAAATGGCGAGCATATCGCGAGTAAATACTTATTAATGAAACATTTGAAGAATAACAGTCTTTAAATATACTATACTAGTTTCAAATGAACATGCAGAAACCGATAATTCGAGGGATTTGGATACTTTGGATATTGCACGCTAGGAAACATTCGAAACTCTAAATGGAACATGAGCTTTTCCATTACTGCTCGAAAACACAACGATTTTGCATATTTCGTTCGATCAGTAGAATAATCTGTGATCTGCTCGGTTCTCATAGAAGAGTTTCTCAAGTTGTTGAGAGGCTTCGTAAGGTAGGAGGGCATAGAACAGCTCGTTTTGATAACGAGGGAACGAGAAAAAGCGGAAAAACAGATTGATATTAGGCGCGTGGTGTCTGTATATTCTATAGGTTCTATAGGTGTCTTGTATTCTGACGGACCACAGACAAGTGACGACACACTGTGCCTGTTGAGTGAGGTTCATTCGAGGTCGTTTCTTCAATTTTATGGAATATTCTGAGACTGAATCTATCGTGGATAAGAGCTCGATTATTGTTCGCATTTTCAGAATGCATTTGGCGACACTTAGAATTATCGAGATGGAACAAAGGGTCGGAAAGCATTCGAGCGATGAGATACTAGACTCGCTTAGGCAAACAGAGTGGGATCTGTTTTGGCGTTTTTTCAGACCGCCCTACCAAAACTAAAGATATCGTAATACTCACGCTTTCCTACGGGATACATTTTTGCCGCGGACGATGAAAAAGACCGGATAACCACTAATGAATAAGTAAAAAATTTAACACAAAACCCACTGGCCACACAACACACTTCTCCACGGCACACACTGCGAACGAGACTACCTTCTGCAATGGCTGCCACCAGCCTGACGCCAATTGGCGTTCACTTGACCAATCAGGGTGCAATTAATAAAATATTACTCTTAAAGTTTTGGCGCCATCCCTTTTTCATTGAACGCGACCCTCATTTAACTGTTCCTGGACTCATTTATATTAACGAATCATCATATTATTTCATTGCATTCTATAGGAAATGCATATAGCTTGCACAACACGAAACTCGATTCAAAGATTCACGTGCTTCAGGAAAGCATTACTGACCTCGGATATTAAAACTCGATCAGTTATATTAATTATTCTACCGACTCGATTAAGCGTGGACTAGTTTTTCTTATTGTTCTAGAAGAATTGCATTAGTAGATTTATTCTCGCGGGATAATCGTTATTATTAGAAGAATATGAACTGATCGATCGAGCCTGCACTTTAGGTTGGTTGGTATTACCCGGACTACCGGACTACTAACGCCCTCAGAAATACACGATCAACTCAAATCGTTCCATCTCTGACACACGCGATTGCGTGCTTGATCTTCGAAATGTCGATTTATTTCAGCGGATGCCGTACTCGTTCTGGAGGTGTGGTCAGTGCCATAAACAAAGCATTAGAATCTCTATCTCTGGGACCGTGTCAAACCATCACTTTTAAGTTCGACCCGTTCAACAAAACTACCACCGAAACGAGGTTAGTTTATCGATTTAGTCTTACGTTGGTAGGAACTAAGAATTTGCGTTATTTAGAAAAATGTTCCTCCGCTCTGTCGAAATAGGCCTCTTTTACATCGGTTATCATATCCTTGTATACTCATCTAATCTATCAGATAGTGCATTAATAACGTTAACTTGCTTCGATATTTTTTGCATGACCCCTTTAACATATCTTATTTATTCGTAAAACATTTTTTCATATTATGTGCCACGATTTAGCATAATTTCATTTGATGTCAGAATCGGAAGGTGCATTTAACGATTGAATTGCACATAATCGAGAATTTACTATGATCGACGCTGCTCAATTGAAGTTAGGTTAGTATCAGCGTGACGTCAATAGCGCGCGCATGTGCAACGATCCACTTGCGATTGCAAGCTAGAAGACCAGCAGACGATAGCCGACCACTCCGTTATTTTTAGAAGAAATTTTGCTCGTGTGTAACACTCTTTTGCGTATTCTATGCTTTGAGAACACCTCGAGAACGGGCTTTCTCGCACTGTCAACGAAAATAGTTCGTCGATAGTTCGTCAATTCTACATTCCACGAAAGGTAAAAAACTGTGCAACAACCGATTCATCGCACGATATACGTCAACCCCCTGTAGTAATGTCGAAACGATAGTTGCTTGAGAATATTCTCATCCCTCTCCATCATTGTTGACCCACCCTCGCAAGCAATTACGGTAGAACCTCCTTTATTCGAAAGAATCAGAGAACGATCGGTGACGAATAAGCGAATGTCTGCATAATGGGAGAACATTTTCTTGAAATTTCACTACTCGAGACAAAACAGGATAAAATTCACATTGAAAAGAAAGTTGGGGTAATAGAGGTTCTATCTTATTATAGAAATTTCCTATGAAATTATTTGCTGCTAATTACTTCCATGTAGAATTCTATGACTCTCAAGTAGAACTTACACAAGCTTCAGGGAGTGTCTGTATATAAATATCAGTTTAACAGGTTTCTATGTAATATACATATCAAACTAACTTGATATACATCTTGAGATATTTCGTTTATAAGCAACTTAAAAGAAAAAAAACGAAAACTAGAGTATCGATTTTTTTCTGAATAAGCTAAAAGGATAGAACAATGATCTTTCTTTAATTCGAAGCAATTTCACGTACCGCTGAATTGTCCGCGTCCACAGTTTTTGCTCATCATAGAAACCGTTGTAGTCAGCCTCAATGTACTTAAGTCCGGCATTTGAAGCGGTAATTGTTGCTCCATTTGCGCCATGGTTGCTACAACAGAAATATAAAGCCACAATATTAAATAATATATAGAGAGAATCACGCACGCAATTTATAAAAATGAAAATTTCGAACAAAAAAAGCCAATTTTGTCGCGATAATTGTATGGTTTCCTTTTATTTTTTCAGAGAAGTCCTTCATTATATTTCTCTCCCAAGGATACTTGCGTCAAACCCGAAATGTAAAATTAAAACGGAAATCGTATCTGATTTTTCTCAACCCGAAATCACATTTAATCTCGGTGAGTATGCAAACACTAACGATACTCAAAAACGTAAGAAAAAAGCTTCTACAAAATTTCTGACAAGACAAAGCGGATTCTTATTGTTCACTTTATTTTTACGACTTGTTTATTCTTTTTTAGATTCTGGTAGGAATGTCATTATTAAAACCGGGTGCTTATCGGCATTGAACATTTTGAAGCTTTACAACAAACACATTTCGGTTCTTGCAACGGCTAAAGTAGAAGAATCCGATGAGCCACAGAAGGGAATTATATGGAAGAAAAAACAGAAGATCAATCTTAAACTATTGTTGGGCAAACCATTCGCAAAGCGTAGGGCAGTGAGAATGGCTGCTTAAACTTTACGCTCAAAGTATGAGGATAAGTTTGAGGCATTAATAGTTTTCGAAGCCAGCTTTATCAGTGATCGAATACGTTTACTACATTCTCTGTCCTATTTGATTTGCGTAACAATTATAATAAATTTAACCTACATCGTCAATTCACAGTGGAGAAAGTTAGTAGCGAAAATACTGATTGGTACTGATTCTAATGCTTTCGTTCGGTTGGATAGATTAAGGAAAACAAAAATAGACTTTTCTTATATAGTTCTACGAGCTGGTAGTCAAAGCGAAACGTTAGCTTCTTTCGTTTGAAAAATGGACAAGCAATACAGTTCCAAAATGTCGAGCCATCCGACTCACAAGGATTATAATATGAAACTTATTGACACTCTCTATAGTCAGGTTCCAGCATTTACCGATGTATTCGACGAAGAAACTTGGTATATCTTTGTTGCCTGCTTTGTGGCTGGAACATTTTTAGTTGCATTTATTCTATCTAGATTTATTACGCTGAAACCTGTAGATTGAAATAAATGTATGGGATATTAACGATATCATTTTAACTTGCTATATCCATTTTTCTCTGTACATATAACATATATACCATTGGCGAAATTGTGCAATAAGTACTACATCCAAAGTACCATTTCTAAATGTATTTTTCATAGCCGAATGCTTTGTATCGAATGCGAAAGAACAACCACAATTGTAAAATGAAGACTGTACTGTATAATTCATAGTAATTGGTATTTGGATCGACCATTTAAGCAATTTGATAATTCTCAAGCAAATTTCCATTTGTATACAACGTTTCTTCAATTCTATAACCACTCTCAAGAATCGAAATCGAGCTTTCTTCTTTCATACAAAATGTATTCAAAGGATAAGATCGTATTAACGTCAAATTTCAAAATTAATGCTTTTCAAGAACTGGACGAGTACCAAAAAATTTGTATCTGCCATGTAACAGATCTCATAGAGCGTTACGAAGCAACAATAAAAGACAAATATTGATACCAATTACGCAAGTTAATCTTATTGTTCCAATTTGATTTTACAACTTACTAAGTATGATTTTTTTAAAGCTTTCATGATCCTTACAGCTTTGGAATTAATTCTATAACGTAATCGTGCGTTGCCAATCTTCCTCACTCGTCTCAAACAATGGATAGGAACATACAGAATTTTCCATTTACTCTCATTGTCAGCCTCTAAGAAAACGTATTTAGTCATTTTGCCATGTACACGAAACACGCACGATTGTCGTAATAGCCAAGAAATTCCATCCTTTACCGAGGAACTAAAAATAACCGAGAACCGGCCGAAGACTGTGAGTAAAGGAGAAAAATTTAGGCGACTGCTGCAAGTTTCGTATCTCAAGTTTACCAAGACTTCTCGCGTTCATTCAATACCCATCCTTTTCTCTTTGAACCGTTTCCCAACCATAGTCTCTACCTCGTACACCCGCAATTCTCTCGTTCTTTTTCTCTCTTACGTTCTTTCTCTCGAGAGCGGGTCGGCCTTGTCGTCGACTGTTTTCTTTAAATTTACAGCCCAGCTATTTCGTACGTGTCCTCGAATTTTTAGCTGCCGGCTATAACAGATCTGATCGTCTGCCACTGCAGCACATATGGCTAAAAATGATTCGTAGATAGACGAAGAATCATATCCACAAGACTCGTTAGGGATATGTTCAATGTAAGTGAATATTAGACGTGAATATCTTTGATGCAATGCTACGATTCCTCCGCCGATTCTAATTGGTAACTTGCTTTTTTTCCAGATCGCGCATACTACAATAGAAACACCTAAATGTCACGATAAATATGCAAATCAAGGGGCAAATGTTGATACAGTTAAAGGATAAGTGGATGTGAATAGAAGAGCGCGCGAGGCAGGAGAGGTGGTAAGCCAGACTTAAAAATGCGCTCAGGAAAGCAAGATAAGACGGCGAGGATTTATTTAAGCAGTGAAGGGCAAACGATAACTGTTCGCGATTGTACATCAATTCATTTGACGATCTATTGTCCACTATTCTTTAGGATTAGTCTTCTTAGTTTACTCGCAATTAGTTCAATTCTGTTTTCGATTAATTTTTCAGTTTCCTTTATACGTATTCACTTACGCAACGATGGTTGCTTTAAAAATGGGCTTTGTAACTTATCGATTTGATTGATTTGCTATTATGAGAATGGAATTCCATAAGATTCTAAAAATAGATGGAAATCGGGAACGCGAACTCACTGTTTATGGGAAGGCCGGTGGGGCTCTTCAGGTCACACGTAAAAATCGACGATCTTTCTTGCACTGTCAAGTTACCTCACACGACTATTGTTCTCTCAGTTAGATCAGTTGCACTTTCCAATCCACGCGCAATCACTACATGACTGTTTCTTTATTTTCCACACATGTTCAAAGATATCCACACTGGGGTATATTGGGATTCAATGGTCACCTGTAGACGAATACACTGGTCACTAAACTCCGTTATTTTCTTGAGGTCAATCGGTAATCGACATAAGCGAACATTTACAGAACCGTGAGCGAGCGAGGGGAAGGATACGCGTCCGCGTAGAAGCGTAAAATGCGTAACTACGTATTAACGAAGATCGTAGAGAAAGATTTACGTCTGCGACGAATGTCAGTCAATCAATGGCGACCCGCACTAGTGACGCGGGGGTAAACAAGTACTGCTGAATTCCCATCTCTACGTTCGACGGAGATGAAAAAAAATCTTTAAACGAAACGTTATCTATCTGAGAAAAAATATTATCGAAGAATCTGCAGGGGTTTGATCAAACGAGTGACTCTAAGATAGGAGACGAGAAAAAAAGTTCGCGGTGAAATCGGCCGTCTCGAGAACCGCAGTGCGGCCGAACACAAAGCAAGCCACCATTCATTCCGCGCTGTTTACTCTCTGAACCTGTGGCACGTGCATTTCGCAAATGCACGTTGCCTCATTCAACCCCGCATGTAAAAACTACTGAAAAAAATGTCTTATCGCGTTGGTGAAGCTCAAATGTAATTTTCTCGCGCTGAAGGGATTTAAGTTTCCTCATCAGCCGTGACGCTTCGCCATTCTTATCTGCATCTGAAGGTGAACGGGCCAAGTGAAACCTCGAAAAAGAGAGAAATCTCTTCTCGAAGGACGTCCAAAATTTTTTTTCATTGATTCGCAAGCGAGCCAAGGGGCTTTCTTTGCGAATATTCTACCTGCTGTGAGCACTATCGACTTGCCGCTTCCGCGTGTCGTAGGCTCTTTCCCTCCCTCTCTCTTTCTCCCTACGGAGAATATACAGAGAACCTACGACCCGTACTGCCCGTACACGCATTCACATTCGCAGACACACACACACACAGCTGCTCACACGCGCGCAAGGAAAAGTGCCGGGAGCGCGAGCACGCGCGCGCGCGGTTGTTTGCTTGCTGGCTTGCTCGCTCGCTTACGAACGCACACATATGTAGAGACGGAGACATAACCACGTAGAGAGAACATGCGGGTACAGTTATATAGCGCACTTTGTTTTCGTTGCAGCTGGCCGGGAAAAAATTGGGTCGTTGGACCGGTCGCGGCTCAGACCGCTAGTGCTCGCAGCCGGCAGCCAGATTTTGCGCGACTGACATTTCCAGCGGGCCGTATATCTTCCTTGCGAACCGATGAATCATCGCTCTTTTCGTCGGGCATCGACCGACAATAATTATCGCCAGCTAACCTTAACTGTTTTATTTTACGAGAAGAACGATGATACGCGTCGCGCGCGACGTAATCGCGGGAGGGCCGCATTCATGCTCCCGTACCGGTTGACAATTGGCACGTAAAGCAAACGAAGAACAGCAGCCCTCGAGGAGAAGAAGAAGGGAAAAATCGAAGCGCGGACCAAAGTCGGCCGAGAACACCAAGAACACTAAGAGAACGCGCGCGATGTATATGGCCGAGCCGAGTATGTATTTTCGCGAAGTTTTCAGTAGCGGAACGACGTGTCCGAATCGCGCGAGGATATCTTTCGAAGTCGCCAGTCGCCACTCCCGAAGCACTAGTTGCTCTTACAAGGGGACCCACCGCCGCTTTCACCCGCGACGCGCGATCCTACCAGGCACGATTTCAGCGCGAGTGGAACAGAGCCGCCAAAAACGATCACCAAGTGTCAAGGTTGCCATTGCACACGGGCTTGACCGCGTGTACGTGCGTCTCTTCCCTCGCATACACCCTCGGCCCCGACCCTCCAGCCTCCTATCCTACTCTGACCCCTCTTGCTCTATTCCCATCTCTTTCTCTCGCTCTCTATACCTCCCTACCTCCTTGCCTCTCTGTATCCTTCTCCGTGTTGTACCTCTGCACTCTCCCTCTCTCTGTCTCTCTCTCTCTCTCTCTCTCGCTCACAGGCTCAGTAGCACTATCACAACAATGCCATTATCGCGTTACCCGCGCTTATTTCGCGATGACACTGATGCAGAATATATTGCACACTCTCCACTAGCACCGCTCTCCACAGTTAACGACGAAATTTAGAAGGATCGGACGCGCGTCGTACTCTATTCGCCGCGAGATTTTACCGAAATTCGCGAAAGCATTCGGCGATCAACATTCGCGAAGGGGGACCCCCACTACTTGTTCGATTCTGAGCAATGCGCGCAGACGCCACCGGTGCAGGAGCGTAATGCGATATAGCCATGCGAGGGTGGCTCCGACGGGCGCATGTTTACAAACAACAATCTATATGACTACTCAACAGCCGCTTTGGTTGACATTATTCCGATTTAGATTGCTGTAGGATTATACAATTTTATCATTCTCCTGCGGTATTACAGGTATGCTGAATAACAGGGGCAGACGAATTCTCGTTCGGTACCAAGAAATCTCGATCTTACGAAAATATGTCGATGAATGCAAAATTAAATTTCTCATTTCTTTTCTCTATAATTAATTAACAAAAGTGTTAATATTGCAACCTTTGGACAAATAATTTCAATTATTCCAACGGTAAAATATGAAAAATTATTTTTTTTAATCAGAGTATTTGTGTGCTTGACTCAGAGAGAATAGAATTGTTTGCCTACTTATTGTTAGAACAAGACGCATAGCAAAACTTTTCGTAAAAAAATAATATGCACTTGAAACAATCGAAACAACAAAATTATTTGTAGTCAAGTATTAATGACGACTGTTTTCTTCTTTGTTATTTTTCCATCAAAAAACCCCTGTGTTAAGCCGATCCTGAGTAATATCATAATCGAAGAACCAATAGGAATCCCTCACGAATTAACCACACAAACACCTGGCAACACGTTTCACGCATTCGCCGTATGATTTATCCTGGAGGATAACCTAACCTACTCCAAATTCTAATTGCTAATACAAGGCAATAGCTAAAATATTAATATATCCTTAAAGAAGCAATGTTTTGTGCTTCTCAATAAATTATTCTCATTTGCATGCATAATAATTAATCATATGACGAGGCGACAGAACGATATCGATTATTAGTATTGACCAATAATACGCTTGTGCGTCGTAAACAGAACTGTTTGATTGGTCCGCGTCTTTTGGCGCAGAATCCTTTGAAATATGATAATTCTTGATGCCTTATATTAACGAAACGAAATTGTAATAGGTGCTTTGTTTATAAACGCAAACTATCTAATAACGATACATACTATTCAAACAACACATTAATTAAACTCAATAATAAGAGACATGAACATTGTATATGTCTCGAAATCGGTTAATAAATAAATGTAATAAAAGTCTAACAAAAATACATAGTACTAACTAGTGAAGGAACTTAACACAGGCGTACTTGTTTTATCGATTTACTGTCTGATTTATTGAATCTTGAATATCGTACAAATTCATCAACATTGGATGATTTAAAAAACTTTCCACACGCAGAATTAAAAGCATACTTTCTAAATAGGTTTGACTTGGCGATCACAATAAGGCGTGCTTCGAAGAAACGTTTAATCTGCGTAATCATTTATTATTACAGTTGAATAGTTGGAGGGTATCTCTGACTTAAGCCAGAAAAAGATAGTATAATAAAGGTTGGCGATAAGGGTGTCTGATTTAATCCAGTGACATTCCTTCATCATCGTCGTCCTTCTTTTCGGGACTTGTTCCCGGCGATGACTGCTTGGTGCTCTTCTCCTCTTGACCTTGCTGCGGCTGTCCTTGGCCGTTCTTTGCCTCGGATTCGAGAGCGTTGACGAATTCTTCGATGTTACCACTGGCAGCGGCATTGATTGCGTCTGGTCCCATGCCGAATTGTCGGACGATTTGGCCCGCCTGGCCCGACTGCAAAGTAGACCAGAACATTGATAGCGCCTGGGAGAACTGGGGTGACGACAACGTGGTACACAGGTTGTCCCCTGGTGGAAGGTGCGCGCTCATCGCACTCTCCAGATTTCCCGTCACGAAGATCGCCGCCGGGATGACAGTCGTCAGCTCAGTCACTACGCCCCTCTGCCGGACAATAAGCTGTGCTATAGCTGGCCGAAAACAACAGATCATCCCGGAGAAACTTCCCCAATTGCTCAGCAGAGCCAGAGCTTCCGACAGCCAAGAAAAGTTCACGTGGAAAGTACTATTAAATAACGTTGAAACCATGCCTCGGCCCTGTCCATCTCTCTTTTTCTCGTTTGCGCTCTCTAGCATTATTTTTCTCGTAGTATATTCACTGTTCAATGTTCTCTATGCAGTCACGTCCGTACACGACTCTAGGAAAGGAAGAAGTTATTTTCATGGCATTGCGAAGCGAAAGATTCTATAGGATGAAGCAAATGTTTCTTTTTCATTCCAATATGATGTTGATGGTTTCGATTTGTGATTTCCTATGAGATCTATTTAACAGTGGAACATTGAATGATTCAAGTTACAAGAATGTCTTTGGTAGTCATATTTATGTAATTTGTTAATAATGCCAATATTATGAATTAAAGTTATAGGACACAAAAAGCACAATAAGCATTCTATTTTCTGCTGTTTTAACAAGCCAGCTGTCTAATGAAACCAACAAAAAGATCCATGAATGTTAATATTAGGAATAACAGTGTTGCTTTCGTACGATTTTCTTGTTCTCTATAAATATTTGACACAAGAGGAGGAGATGCCAAAAACATGGATTCTGTTAGAAACTACTTCTTAGTCACATGGTTGAAATATTGTCGATATTTGAAAATATCATAGACACCCGCGCATATCGAAGAAATTAATTGACCAGTAGGCGCCACGGAAACTGATAATGCTTATTAATGTAAAGTTACCTCTACTCAGTGGAAAAACACATTTGGTACACAAGACACGAAAGTTGACACAAAGCTAAAATATAATATCTAACATCCCTTACCAACTTTTCTACGAATTAGTTAACAAAATAGATTTTGAGAAGTTGTGCCACTCGAAGGAACTTCGAAAGAGCTAAAATGTCACTCCAGAAATTGCACTATCAAGAATGACGTCTTAGACATATACCAGGTACTGATAATAGCTGCAAAGACACATATAATTAGTAGAAAGAGAGATAAGTTATGAGAATGCAATACTAGTGATATTTGTGTACCATAGCCAGACTACTGCACGTATTTCAATCAAGTAAATAATATTAAATGATATTTATGGATGTTCGTGAGTGTAAAATCACATGAACCATTGTTGTAGGATACAACAATAATTTTCTTAATGTACATTCTTAAAGCAAATGTATAACAAGATAAGCAAAGCAGAATAATATACAAGCATTTACCAGTTTCTTGCAGCACCTATCGTTGCAAAATAAAGGACTTTAATAGTATTCCATTAAATTTACACATCTATTCTGAATAAGTAATTAAATTAATATATTGGCTGGAAAAATATCTGTAACGTCAATAGTAAATTATTGTCACTCCTTTGTTTCTCCCACTGTTTCAACACAGCACAAAAAAAAACGATGTGCAGTTGATGTATATTTAAGGTACTCCTAAAGATTCCTCAGAGATCAGGGAAATTAAGAATAGAAGTTGGTAGAAATATTCAAGATTCGATAGCGTGTTCAGTTAGCGGATCGTATTCGGATTGAAATAGGCAAAATGTTACCTCAACAGCTGGGTCCGATTTAGCTGGAGCTGGAATGGCAGACAAGAAATTCTGCAAGTCGCTCAGTTGGATCTTGCCAGAATTAGAACTTGCTGACGATGATGACGACGATGATGTTACAGTTGTAGTAGAATCTATGGTCATTAGGAATGTTTTGTTACTCTCCAGCTCCATCTTACAGAGAGCACGCTAATAAATATTAAAATAGAATCTCGCTTACTGGTTGGTTTAGCCGATTCAGTGGTTGTAGTCGAGGCTGATGTTGATGTCGGTGTTGAAGCTTGAGTCGTAGGTGCTCGAGCTATAATTGTCGATACTCCGCTACCAATATTAGGACTAGCACGTGGCCTGTTCATCGTACCCAACAAACTGCCCAAGGTCCCAATTTGACCAACACCACCAAACAATTGCATCAATTGCTGTTGAGACATGTTGTTCAAGAGATTCTGTATATCTCCCTCGTTCCTTTGGGAAGCTGGAGTCGGAGGATTATTTAGTACTTCGTTGATTTTTCTACAATGCTCCTCGTCTTTGTCAGTCTTCAAGTCCTACAATAAGAATATACATAATTTCCTTTCTTAAGCAATAATCAAATAAATAATGATGTTGGGACGATCAAGATAGTCCTCAGTGTCGCATTTATATTACCTGAAGCCAAACGAAGAACTTTTTGTTTGACGACTTGAATCGAAGAAGGTAGACTCGGCCAGTTGTACATTGAGGTACATGTTTGAATTCACAGTCATCAGGGAAAATAATTAAGTCCTGAGAGGAAAAAAATGTGAATAATTCTGTAGAAATCTTATTTATCATGAATATGTAAATTTGTTTAAACTATCGAAGTCTATAAATCAGAGGGAATGAATAATTAAACAACTTACATCTTCGACTACTCCTGTTGTTCGATCTTTCCAGCAAAAGTGCATTAGAGAATCGTCTGATTGGTATACGTAAAGCTGGCCCTTACGAGTATCGGGATAAACCATGTTTCCGTTCATGGTCATTTTACCCGCTTTAAATTCGACTAAGTTTTTTGATGCACCGCGAGATGCGTTACTACTGAATAAAGCGCCGCTCGACATGATTATTTCTTGAGAAAATTGACTAGTTCTCGTGAGTAAATATATTGAGTACTTTATACGTGGTTAGTTTCCTGCTCTCCCTTGTACAGCGCGCTGATGATGACACTGCACTTTAAAATGGTGGTTTGCAAAGTTTCCAGCAGATCCAGTGAATTGGATTTAGTTACTAGCGCCGTACAACGTTTAGAATTATAAACCTTAGTGCATTTACGGTTTTACCGATCGAGCATAAGAAATTTTATGGAATAATCATTTCTAAAACACTTTTTTTATTAACCTTTATCCAAGAAGGAAAAAGGAGTTGTTTAGCTACAAATTCTCACGCATATATCGAAAGAAGGTTTTACTTATAGGAAACGGTAACAATTTCATTGGATAGTTGAAATTCTCATCAGAAGTTAACTACTTTCCACATCATAGTTTATGACTTCAATATGCAGTAAAACCAAGATACTTTGCGCATACAAAGATTTTCTGTTACAAAATGTCGTATAAATCTGTTGAAGGGTTTATCACTATGTTGGATACAAAAAGAATTATACAGAACATGCCTTTTACTTGAGAAACCAGTTTCGATTCGTACCTCAACGGATTCCCGATCGATAAATAAGTACTGCATACTTTTTGGTGTGACGGTAGATGCCGCTTCTAGTCAGTTTACGCGAGGCTTTAGGCATCGCGTCGTGGCGGTTAGTTAGTTCGTACTACGTTTACGATTATTCAGTGCGGTTCTGATAATAATTCGAGTAAAAGTGTTAGTGCCAGTGTGATCGTGAATATCGGTGGCTTCCTGTTCCTGCAGCGAAGGCGGTTTTATAAGGTAAGAAGATAAATACCCCATGTAAACCTTTGGTTTTCATTACACTGTATTGTGCATACTTCTATAGGTTATTATCGATTTATTATTGATTCTTTAAGTTACTCTTTTATTCTATTAGCACTATTTTTGTCACCTTATTTCACGGGGCACATATACTTATTGAAAGCAATTCTTTCAACATTGACCTCTTTACGAAACATTCCGTATTTATGGACAATGGATATGTATCGTGATTACTCTTTTGTGCACTGTAAGTGCATATTACAAATTTTGGCCAATCCGTTTTATTAACTTGTAAGCACACCCAATTTATGCTTAATTCGTCATACGAATTAACAGTGTACTTACCCACTTACATGCGCGTATCTATTGTATGTGTTAGAAGGAAAGCAAAACAAAGTCGAGAGTTACATTTCATTGAAGTTTTAGTGTAAACGTCGAATATACGCCGGTAGAATGGTTCGTTCCATAAATCGTCGTACTCCGACTACCGGGTTAGGTTCCGTGTAGAGCCATACGCTTTTTTTACTTTCGTTTGGGTTACTGAACGGAGCGAAGCGCGAGAGCGCTTTACCGGGAGCTCATAGAGAAAAGCGAGAACACGCGGTAGGGAATTCCAGTGGATGGTTATCCACTTTCGGATGGGTAATTATTCGCCGCGCTCATTAGTCACCGCGCTACCGAGTTTGTTTCTTGTTTTTTCTGCCGGATTTTCTTTTTTTTTACTTTTCTCATATATACCTCGTTGGATCGTTCGCGCACTTGAGAGAAGATCGGGCATCAATTTCTAGATTTATTCAGGAAGAAGATGCAATTAGAAATTGCTCTGGTATAATAGGTTCGTGCAATTATCGACTCGACACAAAGGTGGCTTTGTAAAACCGGTTCAATTCGTTAGATTCATTAATAATTTCATCTTGTGGCTTCTAGATTACTCTTTGTCATTGAGATACATACCGTTCTTTTATATCTTACGTTTAAAGTGTCTAAACGATTTTCGGGCACGGTATTTCGTCGCGCCCCAAACATTACATTACACCTGATATCAATTTAATTTAACTGCTTCGCACGGATCATTTTCCTCTTGGCGCCCTGCACCCGTTTATTGCGCTCCCTCGGCATAAGTTATGCGTAAGTACCAAACTCGCGGGCGGGGAATTCAGTTGGACGGCTAATAAAATTTGTTACGTTCGCATTACATTGAGCAATGCATTCTCCAATAAATTCATGAAATTTTATGCTATTCCGTATTGAAAAGTAACTCTTGGATCGGTTTAAGGTAACGAGAAGCAAATGTAAAATTTTAGCCAATGAATATAACCATTAATAAATGTATATTACAGATCGATCTGAAATTGAATAAATAAGGAATTAATTAGATTGATTAAAGCTCGATAGGAGAATATTAGAAACGTGGGTAAAATTAGAGTATTCTCAATGAGCAAGTAAATATCGTAATAATTTACGCAGCTTTCTGTTTAGAGTCGAAGATAACTGTTAGGTAATAATAGTCAGTTTGCTAGGGCTGCTTGATAAAAACAGACCGATAACCGATAAACGATAGCCGATGGCGCCGTATTGAGAGTCACCGTTCCCAGTGTACTTGGTGCACTCCTCGGTGGGAGCTAGCGTGACTCATATCTCATAATGAGACACGCACTAATTGAACTAACGCAACGCACTTACCTCTCGCGAAATATTTGCGTTTTTCGCGAACCAATCCGATCGGCCGGGTAACTCACAAGGCTAAGATTTGCGCGAAATGCTAATTTCATTTTCTAATTACATAGCACTCTTGCAAGTTTTGCTAATGAATAGGTAATCGTTCATTTTAAAAGTTTTTGTGTAAAATCGTGATTTCCATACAATTCTACGAAAATGATAGAAGACAATTGGATTGAGAATTGCGTGTACCTCGGAGGATCAGGGACTTATTGTTCCAAGCAGTTTACTATGATCGTGTGGACACGTTGCGATAGTCTTGTTGATAGTCTCAAGACTCTTATCGTTATCGCGGCCTTTTTGCACCTCTGATTCCCTATGATCGTCTCGTGCATCATCACCGGTGAATTGTCCTAGGCAGTACCAAGAAATGCGCGACCTGTTTTCGAGATTTATCAGCATCTAATCTTATCGAGATTGCTCTCTGCGACGCGATTCGCTTCGATATATGTGTCATGTAGAAATTCGCGTGCTTGGAAAACAATTGGCATTACTGTTTCAAAATTGTGCAGAATTGTACAATAAAAAATATCAATTATTATACCATGTCACTAGTTCTCTATTTTTTGGCTATTTCGCGAGATGTTCATATTCATATTTGCAATGACACCAGGCTCGATATGTAGAATAATGTCGGTATCCGTGGTTCATTGCTCGTTCTATAATATCGATGGCGAGTGACAAGGTCTCGTGGAAAACCCACGCCCGGTTCTCCCACGTACTTGCGGCCCGAGTTGAACGTACATCCTCTCAACGAGGAGGCGGTTATTACACCATTAGGGGGATGGAGGGACACCCGAGAGAACACGAGGGGAAAAGAATCGTTACTTGGATATATGCTCGAGTATGCTTTCCAGGCAGTTTCGATGGAATCTTCACTTTGATCTACGATTGCTCTGTCGAAATTCCAGCATAACGATTCCAACGTAGGATGCATACTTTTACACACGTATTTAATAATGTCGCTTTTACGTGATTTTCTAAATTGAGTAATATCTACAATTTGAATTTCTGCGACAAGTAATTATAAATGATGTTATAGAGTTGATGAAAATATCGTGAAAATACTACATTATTATTTTAGGAAGAAATTAATAAATTATTCTTTAAGTGACTCGTAGCGCCATACACAACAATGGGCGTTAACTCCTTGACACAAAGATTATGTATCGGTGACGCGTATATCCTAGATAGCAACAACCTGACGAGTTTGTACCTCGAAGGATGCCTGTTGACCTTTTCGTAAACAATAGTGCGATAAAGGAACAAAGGAAGGCTTTAGTGAGACCAGCTAAAGAAAGCTAGTGTAACGAGACAGAGGAATTTCTTACGTCTACATTAACACTATTATTATAACCAGAAGAATTTCATTTTCCTTCTTTTATAATTCACTAGGAATAGTAATCATTGAAAAAATCACGAACCTTTTTTGTTCGCGTATAGAAACTGTCATCGGCGTGTTATTTGCAATTAGCTTATTACCAATGTCAGTGGGTAGAGAAGTTAAACGGAGGGGGCCGAGTTATCGATGGTATCTTTCTCATGTTAGAACGCTCAGCGTGAAAATTATGGCGAATCTTTATCGAGCTGCTGATTGCTAATATGTACACGCCGCTTGAAATTTATTGCGTTTGCCGGCTTCTCGCCTACGCGAGCCTGTCGTGAGTCGTGAGTAGCGTAACGTGGGTGATCGTATAGAGACATAGAAGTTCGCGGTGTCCAATACCGCTTGCTAATTCTCTCGATTTTCTCAACGATGGCGCAAGCCTGTTCAACAATTCAATTTCTTCCGTTCTCGTTAACGTGGATTTTTCCGCTCACTTCTATCTACTTGCGAATTTTCTCAAATACTCATTTTTCAGTATCGTGAATCGATCGAGTTTATTATTTATTTTTATACCAAAGAAATTCGTTTTTCTTGATCCTTTTACGCAGCTACGAATCGTTTCCTTTTAAAAGAAACGTTATTTAGTTACAGGCTTATACACGAACTATATTCCGTACACAGTGAAAATAATCAGGTCCGTCGATAAAAGAAAAGCTCAGTTCATTAGAACTCTCCTGGTTTCGTGATCCTTTCATAATCCATTCGGTAGCTCTGAATAATTAACCGAAACGTGGATTGAATGCGACACTCTGATAATTCACCGTTCGCAAGAATATCAGCGCGCTATCTTCGGGAAGAGTGAGAAGAGGAACTAATGGTGACTTCGCTCTCATTAACGGGCAACTGAATAATCGGGCTGAAGCTCGGCCCCGCGGCCCAGTGTATGATTTATTCAGGCTTTACATGCATGCGGAATGCAGATACGGCCACGCTCCTGTACGCTTGGTACCTATTCATCTGGAAAATACGATCCCATCGTCATAAATATCCTGCTGGCCTTCCAATATACCAATCATACGTTTCGCCCAAAAGGCTCTGTCCTTTGTCGTCCTTCCAACACTCTAATTGTCAACCATCCATCGCCTCTGATTCTTTCTTCTCGTTTTACGAGAATCTCAATGCTTCTTCTTCTTTCTTTCCTCGGATTTTCTTTGCGGATGCAGGGATTTGTCGACGCAAGTGGTTTATTAGGTATTACACGGTCCTCTTGAGATTTTTCTGCTGCTCGATGCGTTAGGTGTGACAAAGTGTAAAGCGATGTAAAAATATTTCTCTGTCGCGAGTAATTGATTCTTGGTAGTTCTGCAAGTTTATTTCGCTTCACTACCAAACTCAATCGTCTGCATCTGTATTAATGTGCGCATATCTGCTGCATTAGTAGCTAAAAGGGTAGGTTTTCTGTTTGTTTATGTCAGTGAAGATGTAGGTTACGAATGCAGTTCCATTAACGTTTGCTTCTCGAGGGTCTAAAGGGAATATTCTCCTTTCGTTTCGCGAGCTTTTTCCTGCGTAATCTTTTACGATTCATAGAGGAAGAGTCACTGGATTTTGACGAATTTTGCATCAAAGTTTTTTATGACTATAAAATATAGACTGTGTATCACGATGTCACTAATTTCTATATCTACGAGTCAATGAACTTCAATTCCCATTGTTTTCCTTGAAATTTAACTACGGCGTAAAATCCATATTGAATATCGGAAATCGATCAGTCTCAAAAGTCAATATAATGCGAGTTGAAATGATAATGAATAGGATACGTAATATGGCTTCTTCGAAGGATTAGCCTGCACGGTGTATTACGGCGCAGTGCCCTCAGGTTTATTTAACCATGAAATTATCAACGTTAAGCACCTCTTAAAGGTTCTTTATGCAGTAACGCTGTACGGTGGCGTGGCGTACGCAGCTGCGGTCTTTGTTCGCACGTATCGCGATGCGAGCCACCAGCCGTTTCAAAGAATCACGGCTGCCCTCGTAATTGCAAAGAGGGTGCGAGAAAGGGTGCCCGCTTCCGGGAGTAGCCTCCTCCATTCCTGCTACCAAGTCGGTTAATAGCAGCGACGCAACGACCTGACACTCCAGTCGATATTATTACTTAGTAAAAACTTGGAAACCAACACACTGTTACATAGTCATGCTATCAGGACCTACTCACACTAACTTCATTTTATTACCTGCTATTATGGGGCTACTGCAATGATCGCTTTATAAGCCGCTATTCAGACAATGCTTCCGGGTTTGCCGAGTTACTGTTTGCTTTTGGTAAGGTTTACTTTCGTATGGACCGTTGATCCTTTTCTTTTTGGGGGTGGAATATTTTCTTCGATCTTAAAATTTGTACAATATATCTTGCTATATGAGAACTCACGTATCCGAACAGTTCGACTTTTTCTATTATAAGGAAATTTGCATTATTCAGATCGGATCCTTTGCAAGAATATTATTTATTTCTTTATTCGCGGAAGCTTTTGGTATTGTACCATATATTTCTTCTGGATCAGCCTGTGGAAAGGCGCAAGGTGAACTGCTCGAATCAGAGGGAGTGCATTCAGTACTCACTGGACACCTTTCTATCGACATAGGGAGTAGCCCAGTTACCAGTGAAAATACCAGAACGACATCGTTTAAGACCACAATGAGATATTGCGTTCGCATTCGATATGTACCTACTGATTTCTCGATGTATACAACCATTAATTAAATACCGTGACGTCAAAAGCGGTCACTTCGGTCGGTATGCTGATTGTAATGACGAGACGCTAGTAATCGATCGAAACCATTAATATCATTGACTACTAGTTTTACGCTTCCTCGTATCATCCTTACCATCGCTTCAGGGTATTTGTCATGTGCTACCCGCAATACTCCTACAATTAGTGTCACTGATATCATAATTTTATAGTCGATTAATTTCATAAGACGATGAATCAGTTAAAATTCATTGATTATCAATTTATCAATTACGCATAAGCAAATATAATACAACTGCAATCGTAAACGTGATACTAATTGCTAACATATGTATTGCTCTGAACAAACTTATTTGTATTGCAATCCATTGGAATCACACCTTGGAGCAACTAATTGTAACTATAGCATTAATTTCTTTGGAAACAAGCGATCCAGATTTCTTGGCACTTTGGCACATACATACACATACTTCTTACTCATTGCGAAGCTCATGGCACGCATTGCACGTGGCAAGGAGAGTGTCGCCGCGAAATTCGAGACGCAGAGTGGGCAAGGGTGTCGGGGTCGGAACCGATCGGCATGGTGCGGTGCATTGGTGGTATCGTTACATACTGGATGTATTACGGTGTATGTGTTATGGACACGTAGTACTACATGTGTCAGGCGTCCGTGAGGCAAACTGCCCTGACTGCGTAGCAAGCACGGCCCACACTGGCCAGACACCTTTCTATCCTTGTGAGAGCCCACGAACGCACGAACAGGAGTTACCGGTTGGAATGTCGTGCCCTGCCTTGGTTGGATGCTGCCACGCGACATGGCACACGCGGGCATCTTGCAGTTATATCTACGTTGTACATGTATATTGCGAGGAAAGCATCACGAAGCATAGAGACTGTAGGACGCACATTTATTTTAATGGGCAATCATCAAGTGTACATATGTACACAGGAGTATACATTGTACATAAGTCAGTTCAAGATGTGGTGATAAAATTTAAAATAGTCAATAGCTGTTTTATTTTTTCATTCTTCTTTTATGCAGATATAAGTATCTTTTGAGATGTATTATTTACTTTAGAATAATTATCGTGAAGATGATTTTTACTTTTATTTGTTGTTATACTATGCTACAGGAGTATTTATTCGTATTACGCTTAATGCGTTTTTTTTTTAATGCATTCTCGAGCTCCGAGAACCACCCTCTCGTTACTCGAGTTCTCTTCTCTCGTTACACTTTGTTTCGCTTTCATCAGTTTCACCCTCTTGGACCTTGCGCTGCTGCTGCTGCTGTTGCGTATCGTGGGCTCGTCCCCCTACCTTCTTTGGCTTGCTCGTTCCTCTCTTCGTGTGGCTCATTGACTCACTCGACTTGTTTTCCGCTTCCCTCTCGCTTCTCGCTAACTCTATCCTCATTCGCCTACTCACCCGATTTACTATCTCGTTCTTACCTTTAGTGATAGGTTTGAAATAATCGTAAGGTGCTCGCTACTTGAGATAGAGGATTTTGAAGAAATTTCTAGATTCTATCCGAACTGTATCGCGGGCAGTCGATAAATATTAGAGAATTCTAGTCACTCAACTAATTCAATGAATACGGTATTCTATCACAATTACGAATTATTCTGACGTCTGTGAAGTTAGCATCTCAAATGTTAGCATCTCACAAATAATTCGATTCCGTCGATTTGACTATCGAAACCGTATTTTGAAAAAATTAGATGCTAACTTCACAAACGTATTATTCTGTACAGAACAATTTATTAATAATTGAGATTTTTAAAATCTAAATCTGAATCTGAATCTGAAGAGAGAGAAATTATAATTCGACGGTTTATTTTAAAATTAAAATTAAAATAAAGTCAGTAGCTTTTTGAAAGATCGAATAAGAACCGGTTTACTTCTATTGCTGTCGAGATATGTGAGGCCTTCTCATTGACCAGCTCTGCCCTGTTCGATAGGCGGTTGGTCTCGCGTGTATTAGTTAGGCTGCTCGCCTTGCGCGACCTCGACACGTCACGCTCGCATTTAATTCGCGACAAGGAGCCGCCGCGGTGTGCCGGGAGTAATTGACCCTCTTCTATGCAATTTGCCGCTCCGACTGTCGGCATAAATTTTTTCGCCCGTGAGGATTTTACCGCGAGAAAAAAGTGACCAGTTATACTATGAGACCTAGAAAATGAGACCGAATTTCTAGCAGTAAAACGCAATACGCAAATATTCCAGATAAACATAATTATTTCGATCGTTGATTTATAGAATCTTCGCTAATTATTAGTCAGTTATATCGATCAATAATATTCGATGAAGGGAGGGATAAAATATGTGTAATTAGACATGTATATTATTTAAATATATTCCAGGCCATTTTAAAATACTAGTCAATATCACTGAAGGTCGTGAGCTATAGAAGAAAAAGATCCAGGTAATCATCGATAGTTCTAGCGTTAATCGGAATACACTCAATGTACTCTGGCAAACACTGTGGGAGGTATTAGGTACATATTTCGACGATTCACTCATTGTCAGTTTATCTTCGCAGATGGGAAATCCGTGGCGCATTCTGGAGTTGTTTGGTTTATAGTTTATTGGCATAAGATTAACTTGTCTTATCGGAATTCTTCGTACAGGTCACGAGTGCGGTTTTCAGAATATTCTCAGAATTCCGCGATCTCTGTCTTTACCGATAGGAGAGTGAATTTACGCGGATCTGATAGGAACTCGATTAATCATAGATAGAGAGGTTCCCTGACAGTGTGAGTGACTGAAGGAGATATCAGTTCGATAGTAGACGATTAAGCAGGGTAGGTGTTTAACTTTATTGTGACCATAGTTGTGATTTGCGTTTTGAGTTCATTCGAGGAGAATTTAACGTTACAAAGGTTTAAATGAAATTTGTGCGAACCGAAGGAACCTGTAGGAAAATTCGCTTATTTGTAGAATTTGTGGACTGAGATAGATACCGTCCACCCTAGCATTAGGAAACCCTGCGGATCTGGAGGTAGGCACCCACCCACTCACCCACCTACCCGGAAGCTGAATACGGTGGAAAAGCATTTCAAAAATTCCTGGAGATTCTACCAGGGTTCTAGGATCCACATAGAAGTATGCGTCCCATTCCACGAGTGGTTTCAATGCTTGTTACTAGGTTGTAGTACATCCGACTGTTACAAAAATGAGAAATAATGGACACATACTTTCCCTATAAGTACCCGCAAACTTTTAAATTAAATAATCGTATCACCGTAAACTCTATTCAAAGAAGTCACTAGTAACTTATAGATTTCTTATATGGCAATAACCAAATGATCTTAATGCCAAGTAAGAGTCAATTCCACCTACATTGAGCTATAACATTATTCCTCTTAAATCTTTTAATCCACATCCGGGACGTGTAATCAATGGTCACGCTTCTACGGTCTACCTCACAGATATATCCTCTAATTTGCATAATGAGCAAATTGATCACCAATTATTGCCTTCCTCATCGGTACTAATCAGCCGTGCCAATTTGATTTTCCTCGTGTTGCCTTTCTCGTGTGTAAATATCGGTCGTTACGTTGCGTTACCATAGGCCGTTTCTCGAATTATTTGCTTTGGTCTGTAATATGTACGGTGAGTTCCACGGAACTGAATTGTTGCCGATGTTGTTTGTTATGTGGAGTATTGGATGAGGCGAGAGGAGAGACGAGAGAGGTCCAAAGGTTGGCGTTTCATTCGGATGCGTCGGGGTGAATCGGGTGAATATTCAGAGGGCAGCCCTCCAGGGGATCGAGTTATTCTTCTGCAGCTGCAATTAGCTACGCGGCAAACATAAATCACGTTCTCGGTTATTGTGGCCCGCGAAGCACACGTTTCACCTAGGAGCCACCCCCCCCAACGCTAGCGACTCATCCCCGTGTTTCCGGGAAATCAATACAGGTCCACAGTGCCCGTGGCTAAATTAGATCGCATAATAAATTCGACTCAATTAGCGAAATTGCATAACAGAATAATGATATCGCTCTCCGCGAAGCTTACTCTACGATTTCGTTGAACGATTCGCATCTTTTCTGTCGAGAGAGATTCTTGAAAAATCATCTGTATTTATTGGTGGCGTGAAATTTGTACATACTGGTTATTACTTTTTTATGCAAGATTCTAAACGCGTACTCATTGGAAATCGCTTATTTTAACTATTGTAAAAACACGGTTATTGTAAGGAATATTTTATTGAATATAGCGATTTGATAGTAATTTAAGAAGAATAATTCTTATTAGAAAGAATTTCATAATTCAATATATCCCAGCATGCCCGGATCCCTTGAAATCAATTATCAATTAGAAACTAAATATTTCGAATATTCAGTCAAACCACAAATTAATACCAATTTACATATATTCTCTGCACACGTTTAAGATTTCTAGTGTTGGAAATTGGAGCAGTTTCCAAAACCAAGCTCAAATATCGAATATAGTTCAGAGGGACGAAATCAGGGGAGGGTTGTTTCGTAGTTTAGAAGAAAATATTGGAAAAATTGGAAAAATCTGATCAAAGTGATTGTACATCGTTCACACTAGTCGCCGACTGTCCAGTAATCGAGCTTCCCGAAAATCATATAGGTTATCGCAGGAAGCAGAGTTTTGTCGAAAAATTGAAGCATTCGTTGAGCAGGCTAGTATAAGGGTCAGAAGTTGACATCGGTAAATATACGGATGGTACCTCTGAAGGGTTTTCCTACAGAAAGGTGTTTTCGAGCCTTTACATTGGGAAAATCGGTATCATTGTGCTGCCAGCTTCAAACTATTTACGTGACGATATATGCCACCTGCTGCAGTGCCTCTCGGAGTTTTCCCTGACTTGGCGTAAACCGGAAGTGAGGGGTGCGGAATACTAACAGACCGAGAAAACTCTCAACACCGGCAGGGCGAATTTCCCTCGCGACTAGGAGGTCATGCTGCTAAGAGAAGCAGAAAATCGGGATAGCCAGAGCCCGTGGGATACGCTTCTTTCAATGAGATCCTCTTCGGTTTCTGCGTCAAAATCTAGTTTATCGTTATCGGTAACTGACAATAAGTAATAGTTGTTCTCGTTAGGTTTCTTCTACTTGGTACACACTTCCAACAATAAGAATTCTAGTAGTACTTAGGATTACAAAAATTCGAATGGATTTCGACAGACTATATTTGCCAAGAACAACTATTAATATGCAATTATTTCCTTTCAATCTACCCCTTCGGATTTCACCCTATTTCATTGAGAGACTGCATTTAAGTGCAGCTGAATTCCATATCGCGGAATTAATTGCGCGAAGGGTACAAGCACTAGGGAAACTGGAGAATACAGCAATGTAGTTGGTTCTGAAATCCTGGCAGTGGAGCTCTCGCTGTTTCTCCAGCTATTCATTTTCCACGTAGCTTCGTGCAAATTGTCCACCCCTCCGCGATTTCCCACTCTTCTGGATTCGTCGACTCGCTTTCCCGCGGGATTGGCCGCCCTCTGGTACTCATGATCCCCTAATCCTTGGGGAAGTCGTGACTCTCCCTCCACTTACTTCAGAGCGTGTACTTCCGGAAGTTAGTGGCGTATTCATCGTTTCTTGTACCCTCCAAATTCATTCCCTCGTTCCACGTAAAACTCGTGGTTTCTTGTCCGCGTAATGCGCAATAAGCAAATAAAATCAAATCTTTCAAATAAATGTTGTTTATCATAAGTTAAATAAATCAGGAACTGGAAAAAATCATAAGAAAATCGATGCTCGAATAATTATTTCTAAATCACTATTATAATTGAGAAAATTTTATTCTAGCATCTACTGTTTATTGAATATATTTCATTACTATCAGATTGTTAATAGTAATACTAGTTACCGATTCGAGTTCTCTGCTATTGCCTATTATTTGAAAACATAATTTGAGACTGAAAATTGTGAAATTCTGTCGCAAAATCACCCTAGAAACTCCCAAGCCTTGAGGATTATCATCTCAAAGATCGTGGAGATCATTGACCCTTCAGACCCAATTTAACCAAGGGCTGAAGGGTGGCTTGTCACACCACTGTTGAGAGAGAGAGGGTCGTGCGGTACAGCTGGCGTGGGTGGAATGTTCCGTAGTCAGCGTGACCCAATGCAAAGCACACTCGAGGAAAGAGGGACGAGAGCACAGGAAGGGAAACCGTGCTCCACCAACGACATACCCTCCTGTTGCCGAGTAGGTACGCAGAGACCGACGAAACTGCTTTGATGGCGAACGAGGGTGACCAACGAGAGGAGAATGAGAGAAGCCTAAAGGACAAGTTGCGATACGGGAAGTTGAGGAACGACTGGTTCACTGAATTAGGAAATCAATGGCGATCACCAGCTAAGCACAAACTATACCCCTCTACTCCTCTCTTTCTCACTCCCACTCTATTTCTACGTTGACCTATCTCACTCTTCCTTTCGTTTCGCTGGTATACCCTATCGTTCCGCATGGTTTTAACAGCTAGCTGCCGATACACTGGCGCCAGAGGGTCCCACGGGACACACCTGCCTGGACAGAACTACCCCTGTTGGGGTGCTGGCCGGGCCATTCGCTAGAAAAACTGCCGATTTGCCCGAAAATCCGGGACTTCCGTATCAGGCGGACAGGACAGGTCAGAAGTTCAGCCTCGTTGAATACCTTCCAGCCTCGGTCACCCGGTTCCCTCGGGATCTGGTTGGAGGTGGTGAATATTGTCTGGACCCGTCGAGGTAACACCGAAATGCGCGCCAGTTTCACAGGATAACAAGCTGAACGGAGGTTCCTCCAGTCTCTCTGTTGCTCTCTGCTTCTCCTTTCGCGCTGGAGCGGATTTCCTACCCTCCTCTTCTGAGGCAAACCTTTTCCGAGGGTTTCACCCGTTTCCGGGTGAAATGAGTCTGTACGAAATAATGCAATTTTCGAAGCAATTAAACGGTGAAATCGAGGTAGAAGCATAGAGGGATTGGGCTGGATTCTTGTCGAAGATATACGATATGTGTAGGGTGAAAATGAAACAGAGAGATAGATTGCTGTTTTTTTCGGATAGAGCAACACTTTCCAATATTCGATTTAAATAACAGACAAAATACGAAAACTAGATATAAATAAAAACACACAATTAAATGATCAAAATTAACTCGAATAGATTTGATATTAACGTTTCAAAATTTGCAAATGCTTAGGTTTGATATTGTAATTGTTACTAACATAGTACATAGATGGTGAAATATTTGCTTTGTCACATTGACGCTTCGTGGTTTGTGTAACAGAGAGTAAAAGGGGGTATCTCGTATAGTGCAACATGCTCGGCATTCTTTTACATGCAAAAACTATTCCAACTTGCATGGAATGTGTTTTATCCTCGGAGTATGCTCTCTATTATTCTAGCAGGTTTCAAGATAAAGTTCTCTTCCTCGCAATAGCACTCTTCAATCTGACAGTCGCTGCATGGTGGGATTCTTACTGAAGGGTATATTCTCGAAAGTAACATGCATGCGTCATACGTATTTACAAACATATATTTTCACCAGTCGTACTATAAATAAACTACTATCAATAAAAAAGGATTTTTACATTTTTTAAATTCGCAATTATTTTTGAGGCTGTCGAATGTACATTTTTAAGCGAGAGAGTAAAGAGCGCAGGGTTGCATTTATTTTTTCGTCATCGCGAATCGATTTCCCCGGATACTGGGTGGAGGAAGGGTGTTCAAAGAGATCGAGCGAGGTCCCACGAGGGTGTCTTTGGGGGAAGAAAAGGAACGAGCGGTAAGTTATCAGGAGTCCAGACGCGTGGTAGGTATCCCAGGGGATGGCAAAGCGCGCCAGGGAACGCGCAAGCTCCGTATCATCACAGAGAGGGTAGCAGATTTCATGTCACTGTCGGAGAGACTTTACGTTTCCAGATTCGTCGCTATTCAATATACGCGATATTCCTCTTTCATTTGGATATGCGAACATCCGAAACCTCCGATACGGAAACTATTTAACTTTTAAGGGGATGGGAAATACCTTTGCGAATATGCTTTGGACAATTTGTCTTCTTCTTATGTCGTTCTATTCTGATAGAACTTAATTATGGTGATTTAATCTTGAAGATTCTATGCTACGATGGTATTGGAACATTTTTTTAAGTTAATGCAAAACTACCAGCGATTATTTCTTTATCTCGCGTGTAAATTCTCGCAATTATCCCATTAGCAGTGTAAATCTGTGCCATTGTTTTTTAATTCGAGACGGAACGGGATAAATCATACAGGCGAGTGAAATTGCAGAGCCATTGATGCGAGAATCATACACTTTCCTGTGGCTTGACTGCCGCTTTGACACACATTGTTACCGAAAGGATTTAAGGATTCAGATTTATGGCAACGCGGAAGGTAACGAGGAGTTATGACCGGGGTTTTGCAGAGAACGATCATTCTATATACCACGAATATAGAGTCCCGCAGGTCATATTTTATTGCATGTCGTAGATGGATTCTGTAATTGAAAAAAGCCAAATCTGACTCGCCATAATAATTTCAAACTGTATTTTAATTTTAAGATTGAAGCTTTAGTCATTTTTAGAATCATAGGAATTAGCTGAAACAGTCATCAAAATGAATCTACAGAATTATAAAAATATAAATTTCATCCGAGTAAACTAACTAAAAAAATATCCTTATCGATTCTTTTGAAGAGTAGGAACTCACAAAAGAATTCTCGATTTAATTCACATCTACAGTACTAGAAATTTTAATTATCGCCTTACGAGTTTCGAGAGAGGACTCTCCTCGTAATTGGTACGTGACGGTTCATGCTCCAAAAAAAAAACACAACATGGCGGGGAAGTGGAATGGATGCAGTGGGATGGGTAAGGGAAACTCGTGCATTGTTTTCATGCGGATCCAGAAATTCCCTTGGGACGATCGAGCGGCGCAGCCGGTTTGCGCATAACGGTTCAGAGAGAAGGTGCTCGTTCGGATGTACGCTAATCGATCGTCAGCTTATCGGAACGATTCGATGGTACACGCGCGTGCAGTGCAGAACTGTACAGGTGCACGCACCTGCGACCATATCAAGCTTCCCCTTTGCTCCGTGAGGGCTAATCCCCTTCCCACCCTTTACTGCTGCTGCTGCATGGATTCGACATCCGCGCCAATCGAGTGAACCCTGCGCTCTCCATCAGAATTTTTTCATCCCAATCCACAACGTTCCTGCAAATTGCAGAGTCTAGTCGAGTATGTGCTTTTGACAGTACGAAACAAATAGTCCAATTTTTACTCAAAAACATCATATTGCCTTTTAAAATTGACTATTGAAACTATTATATAATACTCATATAAGACCAGCTAAAACCATTATTATCGATGTATCAATCGTACGAATGACATCCTTCATCAAAGACTTTCCCAGCAATGAAATCCCTTCAGATCCATGAACCAACGCATTTACGCAATCCAACTGCACAATCCCTAACAAGCGATGTATATATATACGAAATTGTGTCTAATAAAACAATCGAGTAGCCGGAGAATAATTGATTCGCAATAATGGAATATGCGTAGATATCGGTGGGCGGAAGGGTGACGTGTCGACATTGGTGGATGGGCTAGTGTCCTCTGGTAGAACGATAAATGGAGAGGGTACTGGCATTGCCGAATACAAATGTGGGAAAGGACAGCGGTTGAAATGAGAATTTACAATGGTAATCCAGAGATGACTGGCACTCGCAGGTGCACACGTGCGTATACGAATCGCCTATTATAATACGGGTGACATTAACAGTAGTAGAACAACTAGTAAGCAGTAACACGCCTCCACCTCGTTTCACCCTATTGCCCACCGTCCTTCCTCAAGTACGAAGAGCATCATCCATCCAGCCGTCTACGGTCTCCTTGAACTTTTCTCCGAGCAAGGAGAGATTCCTCGTCCTCGTGTACGAGAAGCGTTCCGCTTCTGTCGTAAACTCACCACTCTGTGAGTGGTCAGTTGCCCACGTAGTCACCTTTAACCCTTCACGGTTCACGTCGTCGGGTGATGCGCCCTGGTTCGACCTAGATCTGTCTGGCGCGTGCATCTGGGTAGACTAGTTTCCTTGGGGTAGGTCGATCGAGGACTCGCCATTCTTGGCAGATGGGTCAGTCGAAGGTTATTATAACGTTCTCTTCTCAATCGATTGAAGAGAGTAATTTTAAACATTGTTAGATAAATATAATGGGAAGAAATACACTGGGTATTAACGAAATACTGAGTTTTGAAAATAGGTTGAAAATATAGGACAATATAGTACTTTTGGTCTTTTATGTATTTGATTCTGAGTATTTTGCAATCAGGCACGAATAAAAGACATTTTTTCAATTTTATCGAATTATCTTTTTAGAGATAATTATTACAAATGACTGCGAATGCGATTAATGATTTTAACTTGTTTTCTTCCTCTAATTTGCAACCTTCTTTGTTGGTAGACCGGGCATTTCCCGACTTTCTACGAAGATGGTCTTATTTATCTTTTTATCGCCTCCATTTGTGGCTTATTGCCTTTTTCCATGGCGAATCTTCTTTGAATCCTTGCGCTGCTACATTTCTCTTCCCTTGAATATTCTTCTTCTTTCGATGTCGTCGCTTTACTGAATCAAGGATTACTTTGCGTCTTCAGAAAGTCTGCACGGGTATTTCTGTGTCTTCTTCTCACAGTGACCTTTCCTTCAAGTTTTTTTCTTTCTTTTTTTTCTTAAAATACGTTTCTTCTACGAGTCTACAGCCCGACGATTCCCCGTTTTCGCATTTTCAGGTCTTAAATTCACCATCGCAGTTATATCCAACCGCTTTCTCTCCTGTTCCTGGTCTCTCTTTTATTCCTCATCTTTTCAGCCCCTGGTTTTAGCCCCTTGTGCTCTCCCGGGAGGACCCGCCACCCCTCTTTGATCTCTTCGGTGTGTCGCTTCCACCTTGCACCGAGCTTACCGCGCACTCGACGATCGTTCCAAGCCCCATATTTATCCCCTTCTGCACTTCCCGTTTCCTTCTCGACGTTCTTCTTCATCCCCTTGTTACACGTGCTCTTTTCTTTCGCGAGGATGCTGCTGAGGGGGGGGGGGGGGGGGGGGGTAGGAAAATGGCTTAGGGCCAGTGCTCCGGTAGCGCAGAGTAGAGATAATAATTGAAGAGGATAATGTATTAATTGGAGTGGCGGTGAATAATATACTTTTAGTACTATGTATACTCTTATGGAAGTCTTGTGGATAAATCAAGAATACATATTAAAGTGACATAATTCCTTATTATTCAATTGATGCCAGAGTTCCAAACTTTTTCTTCCTTTTTCCAAAAGCTTCAACTTGTAAGATTGTTGAATTGGCATCAATTGAATAGTGTTTCTTGTAAGAAACCTGTCTCTGAACGAAAGCTGTTCTTTTCTAAGGAACTAATTAGCCACGAGCGAACAGTTGCCGAACTAGCGTTATCTCGAAGCGGGTAGTTTCATCGGTGCAACCGACACGCCCGAGCGAAGTTACGAGGGCATAACGGTGGACGTATATACCCTAAACGTAAAGCGCGTAGCACGTAAGTCGTAAAAGCTTGGTAGAATGTTCGACCAACACGGGGAACGGTTCGTCGAGGTAGCTTTCCTCGCGGAGCAACGCTGCGAGTCTGCGAGCCACATCTGCAGAGACCATAAACTTCTCAGGGATGGTAGAACGTGTATTGGAATGTATCGTTTCGGTGGGGCAAAAGTTAAAGAGCCTTCATACGATCTCTGAGCCTTAAGGTTCATTGGAAAAGTACGCGAGATAGTTGAGAAAAGAAAGCTAAGCTTCCGAGAGACCTTGCGCTTCGTTGCAACGTGTGTAACGTGTGACGTGTAACGCGCAACGCCAGCATAGTGCCCTCGCAAACTTCGATACTCCCAAGTTTTCCTACCCAGGGTTTTCGAGCCCGATTGGAACGGCAATTTCCGTCTCCTCAACTCCTTCCGAGTGCTCTGAGGCAGAGAGACGGTTTCCCTTGCTCCGCTCGAGGCACCAGTTCATTTTTACTTCCGGATTTCAGAGAAAATCTTTCCCCCCTAGGTTTCCACGAGTTTTCTGCATTGGATTAGTTCCCTGGGACTTTTAAAAACTATTAAAAATTTCGTTTAATATCTTCACTTTTTTCGAATAGTACCTTTGTTTTAAGAAGTTTGATGATCAAGTCAAGGAAATAAAGTAAAGCTCGATCTAGAAACGAATGAGTTTATTGACTTTATTGACGTTTCTATTGTTAGTCGTAAAATTTTATTGTTCTGGGAATACTTTTATTAAGGGCTTGCGACTGGCTGACTATGCTTAAATAAGATCACTTAATTCTAACATGCTTTTTTCTCTTTCCCCCTTCTGACTTTTATTTCCACTTTTATCAAACTCCGATCTAAGAATGGGCTTTTTTTGTACATGCTTCAATTATTAAATATTCTTTCTCATTCTACTACTTAGCTTCGTATTACATTATTAACAAATTATAACAATATTTGCTTAATCGGTAGAAGAGCGGTGATCAAAATGAAATAAAAAATAATGGTAATCAGTTTCGCAAAAAAATATACTTCGATACTTTTGTCCATTTTTTTCCTCAAATCGAATGAAATACACGTGAGGCGCGTGTTGGATATTCCTCGATCAAGTTGAGGATCGCGTTTACTAAGGTAGCCTTCTTTCCACTCGATTCGCCGCGGAATTCTCGGTGAATAAGGCAAGGAGCATCGGACAATTCCCTTTTATTCGTTGAATATAAATTATTTCATAAAGAAGATAGTGCGCGGAGAGCCGTAAAGTTTCTAGTGCACCGATAGAGGCCGGAAGACTTTAAGAAGCAATCTCTATTCCGTGCGAGCGTTCTACCTGACGTTAGGTGTTTCGCAGCGGCGTCGAATGTTACGGCGTTACATCGCGACGCTTTACGACATCGGTTGCCTCGTCTAGCTTGTCCGTGGAATTACTCCATTTTGTTGGAAGCATTCCTGCGATCATTAACACTGAAACCATCAACGAATGATGTGTATTGTCTTTATTTGTATTTATCGTATTTTTTCGTTAAATGTATTGTTAAAGAATATGTGGCGTATGTCAAGTATTTTTCTGTTTAAAAAGAATTGGAGAAAATCCTTGTCATGAGTCGTCGAGATTAATTTCGCTGAAACTTTCCTCGAAAATTGTAAGATAAGATAAATCGAAGTTCGCAGGAGCGGTGGTTACAGGAGAGTAAATAAGAAACGGCTGGAGGATGCTGCTGATGCATCATGAAAATTGTAAAACCTTGAGCTCGTGGGCGATGTAAAATCTCAGCAAGAAAGACGGCGGCCCAACACATGCACTTATATGTACAATACATATGTGCACACGTATCGAGGTTCTCTTGGAAGTCAGTGTACATACATCTACACGTCTCATTGTAAAAGAAGAGATCCAGCGTATCTTACAATTCTCTAAGGACTGTTTCCCGAATGCTTCCATCCTCCAGAGCCCCAGTGGATTATGATTTCCTCTTTTATTTCACCCATAAAGAACAAGAAAATCACGACCGCAATCACTTGCCAGCAAGAGCGAGCTCGTCAAAAACTAAATTTACATTCGATTCCCGATCGATCGCGGTCCAACGCGACTCATTCGCTTGGAATGCGATCCAATCAGTAGTGTGGTATGACTCTAAACTACCAGAGGCAGCGACAAAAAAAAAGGAACCAAACAGAATATGTATCTGCAAGGATAGAGCCAAACCACGATCAACGTCAATGAACCCCTCAAGTGGAAAAGTCGACAGTTCGACGAAGTAACGTGTCGGTCGAGATTCAGTGTTGGCTGAAAAACACTGTATTTCTCGGACGACTTTTTATTCATGAGATCCAATTATTTGATGGGCCAATCGTCGGCTTTGCGGTGGCGCCTGGCTGCCTCTGGCAGCTAGTCGATACCCGATATTGCATAATTGACCGATGCTGGCAACCACTTCAAATCCTCCCTTCTCTCGTTCTCTCAAATTCAACCCTCCAACCTCGTCGTCGCTCGTTTATCTTCCCCTGCATGGGAGATTCCCTGTATTTCAAGCTATCTTCTTCTATCTCTTGCTCTCTTTCTCTCTCTCTCCCACTCTCAGCTATCGACTTCCATTCTCGTTCGGTAGGAAAGGACAAGGAGCGTGATAAAATACTGTTCATTGTGCGAGCGAAATCCTTTCACGGTACGCGGGCAATATCGCGTTATCGGAAGCCGATAGAGCGATTTTTATGCGATACGCTTATGCTCGGTACTTAAAATTCTATTTCAAGTTTCCCCGAGCTTCCCTTTTTCTCTGGCTTCTCTTGACGAATTTCGGAAGCAACCGGTTCTGTTTCGAGTTTTGTAAATCAAAAGAGACCTTTCTTGCTTGCGATGCTTTCTGGAGTTTAAGATTTAAGTAGTTTGACTCACTACGCACTTTCCTGTTCCGCAAAAAGGGAGAGAACGATGATAATTATCTTGAATGTTGAATAGGTAGGACGGTAGAAGCGAGGGAAACTGTTCCACTAATTCGATCGGTTAATAGCAAAGTCATCCATGCTCCAGTTCAGTGATAAATAAATAATCGAATAATGAAACTCTCGTGCTATATTCATTAGCATCTTAAATTCAATTATCTCACTTGCATACTGTAAAGTTCTGGCAATTTGAATATGTTGGCGGTCAGACTGTGAATAATTAGGAATATTTTGTTAAACTTCTTAGAATTTCGTATAATAATGCTTTTTAAAATTGTTATTACATATTACACCATTAAGGTGAAATAAGGAAAAAATATTATCCTGAAAAACACAATGTATATAGAAAAGTACTGAAATCATCACAATTACGAAAAGATGGTAAGGAGCATATTTGAGGAGTCTTTTTTATATACAAATATCTTTTATGTATACAGCAACATTTTCTATCATCGTCTTCATTTTTTCGCCCCAACGTGGTATCTTGGCGGTACTCGTAGTTGATGGAGTGTTCGTTTTTAGTTTGAGGAAAACCTGTGAGGTGCGTGGAGAAACAGCGACTATGCTCAAGGAAGCGGTGGACCCTCGGGAAGCGTGTAGGGGTTAGAAGAGAAAAACGGAAGACCGAAGAGAGCACGAACCCCGAGAGGAAACTTGCATACTGGGAAAACAATGCTGTTCGTCGAGGTGGGCGGCCTGAAAGGAGCGCGCCTGGAAAACCGTGGAGACGATGCCAATGTGAAGTGGGAGAATGAGGGTGCGGACGAAACACGGGAAAGAGGAAAAAGGTGAGTTAAAACTCTAAAAGCAAAGTCGATGGGTTGTTGCTAGCAGCTTATGTGTCTTTCCTGCTATAAAAGCATCTACCAGTGAGATTTCTTTTTCTGATGCAATGAAATTAAGAGTGATGCTGAACTGCCTTGTTTCCCGTAAATTAAAAGTACTGCTTGGAATGGATATATTTCTGCAAGTATCCTCTTTCAATGCTTTTTCTCCTTGCTTTTATTACTCTCTTGGTACTGCTATCATCCACTTCATTGTTCTTCGTTTAGCGAATTAATCCGACGTTTATTCAGCTCCTGTTTTTACATGTGCCAATATTAAGGACAGTTTATTTTGTGAGACCGTAATAGTACTTGCACATTGTTTATTTTTTTCGACTTACGACACTACGCTTCACTTCACGAAAGCTACATTTAAAAAATAATCCTAGTATTCGCGTCACGCAGAAGGAATCGATGGTTTCAGTCGAGAGAAAGCAATTTAAAATGGCAATCAATATTAATTATGCAAAATCACCGAAAATACGATAGAATCTATTGAGAGACGGAAAGGTTGAAAGCGGATTCCGAGTGAATTTCTCGTGACGCAGTTTTCGCGTTTACATGCTGATAAATTCGAGGTAGGATGAGGGTGAAGGTGGTGGCAGAGGGCGAGAAATTGTCCGCTGCCAGCAGGAGGGAACAATACAGCGAATCCCCGGGGCGTATTTCACTGGCAGAGCACGCGAAAGCTTGCACACTAACGTAGAGAGAGCTCTACCCGAAGAGAAATCCGACCTGTATATTTACTATTTACCTATGTACATACATGTACCCTCGCACGTGGAGCGAGCGTGAACTTAACCCGAGAGAAAAGTAAAAGGATCGGTGGAGAGCTTGACAGGCTTCTGAGTAAAGCTGCTTTATGACAATCGGTATTATCGCAAGGATTTTCCGCACTAAATTTATGCGTTTGAGCCATTTTGGTAAAAACTTATCTCTTATTGTTGGCTTTTCATGCCTTTTTTTAACACTTAAGTTTTTAATAGTCGTCATAATAGAAAATTTCGTTTTTTACAATTACTCGTGACATTTTACTTTTAATACATTTCTCTCTAATATGGATAGATAGAATCTGTAGAACTTAATCTTAATTTCTCGCAGAATGAAATTTGCAAAGCCATACGAACTGATTGTGAGTCATCGTAGCACTCAGGATACGCAAAGTACATTGTTACTATGCACGCTCTATGTACTTTTTTTAATTAGTCCCTTTCATGTCCTGCTTGGGTTAGTAGCTGACATTAAAGCGTTGTCAATATTACTAATCACGTAGGGGAGTCGCGAAATGCATTGAGAAGGGTAAAAGCGTCAGTTGGAGATTGCGAGCGAAAAATTGTGCTTTATTTACCAAGGTGCATGCAACCTAGCTGGATGAAGTGTCGGCGAGGGTAGGCCAGTAGGCACCAGCGAGAAGGAAGTGTGGGACTTGTAACGAGGGGAGTAAAAGTGATGTAGGACTATTTGTTACGTAACCCTACCCTAGTCAACACTTCTCCTTTCCCGCAAATCTACCCTTTACCCTACCGCCCAAGATACGATTATGCACTGACTCTACTGCTTTCGAATCTTGGTGACCTGTTTTTAAATCCTAGGCCAACTAACAAACGTTATTATCGATAAGATATCATATGCATTATCGAGAAGCAAAATCGTTGTTTCACGGGCAGAAATATTAATTAACAGCGGAGTGCACTTTAACGAGAAGATGACAAAATTTGGATCGCTTGAAATTTCCACTGATAATAATATAGCATGCGATGCTATCCCATATCCCTTCAGCACGATCAAGCCCATTAGAGCACGAGTTGGCACGATGGTGTAGAGTACATTAACCCCGAAGGATGTCCGCACGAGCACGCGGCATCCATGGAGCAGCACCGGTTCAAGGAGACACCCTTGAAAGGTCAAAAGTTCGTTCTCTTTGCGTGCACTTTGCGTGACATCTTGGAGGGTCTCGGGGAGGGCGCGCGCTCGGGCTCCTGTCGCCTGGCAACGCGGCCTCTTCCGGCCTAGGAGCGAGGGCCGGCATTGCGAACACTAGAGCAACAGGGAGCAAGCCTGCAAGAGGGGTTCAGGACCGAAGGAGAATGAGGATGAGGATGAGGATAAGGGACAAGAGAGAGAAACAAGGAAAAGAGGGTTGATTTTTGCTCCTGTACGCTCCCTCAAACGGTCCTTGGCCTGCGTTTCTCCCTCTTTCACTTCTCCTTCTCTGAAACTTTCTTCCTCGGGGCTTTATTTCTGCACGCAGCACTCCAGTCATCGCCCGGCGATAGACGCCACCTTAATTGGATCGTGCAATCGTCGAGGTATCCCTCTTTTTCTTTGAGGGCTGCCGAACTCCGAAAAAAACCCTACCTCACCACCCGCATGCTGTCTTTGAAACACCCTTGTGTGTCTTCTTCCGCGCCTCCTTTGGGCCACTGCATCTTTCAGAAGCTACCGTCCTCAGGAGTACTCTCCGAGGGTTGCTGTCGTTCCATAAGCGTACCTTCCTTCTGACGACCACCGCTTTTCAACGTCCTTAAACCCTTTGCCATCCTTCTGCACGTTTTTCGGCGAACTTGCTGCTTCCACGAAAGATCCCACCGGTGATCAGTCTTTTCGAGGGTGCTGCGAATGAAACATACTTGTAAAATGTTCGCATTCGCAAAATATTCTCTTGTGTCATTTAGTTTTAATTCACGATAAAAACGGAATAAAAAATAATCCCACTTAAGTTAACTTAAATTGGTGTTTAACTGATCAATGAAAAATTATTGTAGTTTACAAGTAATGGATTTTGGTTGTTAGTTTAATTATTAATAGAAGGTTTGGTAGAAGCAAGTTAAAGATGTGATCAAAGATTTCATTGTCCAGTTTTTACGGTTTCCAGAAACAGCTATTTTCCTGCGGAATAATTACACTGTTCGCAGGATAATTATATGGATATTCGTGTTAATTGTGCGTAAATTATCCACCGTGGGCGCGGAATTTATGCCTCGAAATTGCACACACGTTGCTGCCGCGTAATGGTAATAAAAGTCAAGCATACCGCACGGAGCTACTGATTAATGTCGGAAAATGTGTACCGGGTTCATTTCCATCCTCACTGAACGGAGTGTTACGTAGATTCAAGTATCTACCTTGTTGAGATTAATCTGTCTTCACTGAAATTTATATCCTCCTAAAACTTACCTATCATTCTTCGATCCATTAAGAACGTTCATTTTTTGAATTATTTAAAAATCAAAGAAATTTCTTATAGATTTTGAAAAACTTCGACTCGAAGGAGAAACGAACGAAAACGAATTTGAATCAACGACACGTAATAAATATCTTTCTGGAAAAGGTTATAAAGTGTATATAAAGGAAGGTAGGAGTCTCTCTCTTCTCTTGGTTTCTAGGGACTTTGAGGCGCGAGTTGGTGCAGCGTGAAAGCATCGCGATGCACGCGCGGTATTCGGTGGATTCAATAAAACGGCGGAAGGTACGGTGTAGCCTCGTAAACGGGTAATCTGCTATTCAGGTCATAACCCAGCGCACACGCTCGTTTCCCCAGTGTGAGGCTATTCCGGATTCCCTTCCATTCCCGGCCAGGGATTCCGTGGCAGATACGAGGAGGACGGATGACCAGACCCGTTTATAGCTTGCGCGACCCTTAATCCGCATGAGACCATGGCTCGTCTCTCGGCTTCGGGTTCAACCTTGCCCTTTTTCATGTTGGACCAGACACCGAAGCTTCTTTAATTTTTAATTTCCACACAATAGACATTTAAATATTGATCTCGTAATTAAAGTTTCATACTGGTGTAATTGGATTACCTTTCGGTAAATTGAGAATAATGATGTTGATAGAAAAACATAATGAATTAATGTGAGTTCAATCAAAATGAAACTTATATTAAATAATTTACTAAAGGCATTTTTCTACTCGAGCTTCCGCCGGTAATTACACTCTGAAAAAATAATCGCTCGCTTACCTCATGTCTGGCATTAATCTTCCACGTCTACTTACGTTCCATTCGGGCATTGTTATCCTCTCCAGGAATGTGTCGAGCGATACTGGATGCATAATTTCGAATACAGACAATGTAGAATGCAGCTTAATTTCGCCAGTCCTTCTGCTTGCGCGAGAAGAATCATTTACCGCAGTTAAAATTGAAACTGACGTGCTTTGATTAAAACACTCGAAAGCGAGCGTTCGTTGGAACTCGCGTAAATAACTTCAGTCCTCGAATGGCGAACCAAATAAAAGAATGGGTATGCTAGAAGGACCGAGCAGTGATGCTTTAAATCCATCATTATCCTGATATCGCGCTGCCGTGCGAAATTGGATTTCCCAGCCGCGAATCTAAGCGCGGAGGAAGACGAATAGCGGCATAAATCGCGCAAAACACCCTCGGTACTTCTGCTATCAATTAATCTCCGCGACTTCGATTATTGAGCCATGATAAACGATCCCCTTTGGCTGGGAAACGCGAACTAATTATTGCGAATAATGGATTTGCGAGATTCTCCATACACGCGAATCCCAAAATAGTTATACGAAATCCCTATTAATTGTTACAAATGAAATATTTCCCACTAAGCGTTTACCAGTGAAAATATGAAAATTGTAAACAGTTTACGAAGTCGGTTCGCTAAGTTTTTTTTTTTTAAAAAAAGATACACATATACATACTTTCAATAATTACTTCAGATTGATTTCTGATCAAAATTCATACTAGAGTAAATTTGTTGCAAAGCTTTCTTTTTCACTATTAGTCAAAAAAGCGTATAGAGTGGTCGAGAGTCCTCGGAAAATCTATCGGAGATCCTAATTGTCCTTTCAGAGAAGAGAGTCAGTGACAGGAGAGGGTCTCGTTAATGTCAGGTTAATCATTATTCCGTGTGCTCGGGTCGCGAGTTGGCATGGGGAGTAAGTGGCCATGGATGGCGCACGGACGTGAAACGAACACAAGACACGCATTGACTCGCGCAGTGCTCGGGTTGCACGCATTGCGCGCGGATTGCACGGATGGCACGGGTGCCAGTGGCAGAGCGGAAGTGGCCTCACGGGGTGCATTGATCCGGTGCAGAGTTTATGTGTGCGATGCGGCAGCCTGGATTGGTTGGACCGCGGGCCAGAGGGACGAAGGGAAAAACGAGAGGGAGAAGCACGGAGAAAAGCGTTGAGAGGGAGGCGAAAGAGGGACGCATCAGGAGAGGGTTGAAATGGGCTGTTTAAGGGATGCCTGCAGGGCCGTAACGAGGACAACAATTCACCCTGTAATGCATTAAGGGTAGTATACATACGTTGAAAAAATGCTTCGAAGACTAAGAAGTGAATAACTTTCTCCAATTTAGATAAATCTTCATTGATTTACTAAATCTGTCATAAACAATCTTTTTCACTTGGACGTTCTTTGGATCAGTGACTTGAGCATAGTTTTGTATAAATAAATAAATAAATAAATAAATAAATAAATGGTATTTAAGTATCAATATTAATAGAAATAAAAATAAATCGAAAAGAAAAAAATTGAGACAACAGAGAGGAATGATTTAAATAAATAATAAATTGTATGATCCAGTCGGATCTAAATCAGGATTTCAATCCTCCGGAGAAAGAACCGTCTCTTTCAGTTTTGTCGCGTAATAATTCAACTTGAACGCGATTCTAAAGGTTATCTGACATTTGCCAGTTGCTAAGTTCGCGGAGATGTGTAACTTCTCGAAAGGGTGAAGAAATGCCCGGTTACGGGTCTGAATGCTGTTGCTGGCGAGCAGAAAGAGCATGAAGCGTCCGGTCGCCTAGCAACTCGAAAGCCCGAGCCTACACTCTTTTCTCGCATCTCACGCGTCTCTCGCACCACTCGCTCCACTCGCGTTTCCTGATACATACCAGCGTCATACGAACCGATGTACCACACTGTGAAATACATATGGGCGTAGAAGTACATATACATATACCTGATGGCCACTATACATATCTATACCAGGTTTTATCTTTTTTTTAATTGCAATTTCGAAATCATATAAAGAAGAAATTGAATTGATTCATGATTGATATTTTTTCATTGTGGTACTTCTTTTGTATTATTGCAAATTGGTTTAATCCTACGTGAGATATGTCACTGTACTGATTTTACACTGAACACCCTGTATCTTCTCGTACTCTTACCGCGTGTACATGAGTTTTCAACCCCGTAACCCACTGAGCCCCTATCCAGCCCCTATTCAAACTCGTACGTAGCGTTTCCTCTCGCAAGTTCTTTCTTTGCTGGCTGTAACTCGGCTTTTTCCACTTGATCGCATCTAATGGGCGAGTGAATCTTTCTATTATCTTCTCGATTAATTCCAATGCTCTCAACGCAAAAGTTTTCTTTTCGGATAAATTACACTAATTGTATGTATATGTTAACAGTATCTTATAATCGTTTATTTATGTTCGTATACATTCAGGGTGGGTTATATAAATTTTGTTAATTAGCAAGTAAATTTGGAATTAGACGAGTGGATCCTAAATTCTATTAATGTAAATAAATCAGTGAGGTGGTCCATGGCAGGATACGCGAAATAATTCCGTGAGGAGTCTTACTTAGAGGACCAGGAGGAAAGAGAGAACGGGAGAATGCCGAGCAGGTTGCTATCGAGATCGAGGAGCAGGTGCACCTTTCTCCCAGAGCAGACAAAGGAACCCAAATCCAGGTTCCCGGGCAATACTTACTCACATCGTCCGCCAAACCCTACGGCTTCTGCTTGAAACAAATCTCTCGTGTGAACGATATTCCAGCACCGATACTAATTCTTAAACTGGTGGGTTCTAGTCAAATTTCGTGCATCCGCAATATATCTCTCTCATATCGAGTTCACCCTTCGCCAAAGATACCCGTGTGAGACGCGAGCTCATCTCATTTACCGGCTGTTCACGGATTCCGGTTGCACGCTTCAGCCTAGTAATTCTGATGCTAAAGTTGTTTAATTACTTTTATTGAACAACGTAGAATCGTTGGCTCTTTACTCGTTGACTATTCACAAGATTTAAGTACCTTTCGTCTCGAGGAAGAAGCGAAATGATTCGGAAGAAAAACACGAGTGTTACGAGAAGCCATAAATCATGATGAACTGGCCCCCTTATTACAAAACTCCGCGATATTCGGTTGAAGTGGATTGGATAAAGATAGCATTGGCGGGAAGAAGCCACGAAGCAGGTAGCCACCTTTCACGGACGACTTCGTCCAGTGGTGGAATCAGGGCAGGATGGTAGACATCTGCCGACCATCTGCCAAGAACCTCCTCTCCAAGACAACCACGAATGGCTTTGACCACCCTTCCTCGTACCACCTCTCACGAACAAACGCGCAAGGTGTTACCACTGAAATCAGAGGCAAACCTTCGCAGGAGTTTGTTTTTTTTCTCTCTAACTTCGAGATCGACATGATCGTGGACGCAAGGTGTGGTGCAGACTGAAACTCGTGATCATAGTGATCGGATGATGCTTCGGATAACTCGTTGAGACAGCGCTATATCTTGATGTACAGATACTTCAAACGAGATTAAGGGGAACAATAGATTGGAAGTAACTTCTACCAGTGATTTATTTATTTCGCTTTCTTATTTATGTATTTTTAATTGTTTCAATGGCGGTGGTTTTTACAAATTTCTTCCAAGACTAATTCGGGGAAGGAACGAAAATAAAATATACTATACTGTATTTATTTTTAAATATTTTTAATCTTGGAAGTTAATGAACTTATTTGGCTTATTATACAGTTTGGCGTACAAAGAATGAACAAAATCCTATGTGCAACTGTATGTTGCATTCTATTCAACGCAGAACTTCTCATGTTTCTCGCGGTATCAGGGAGATACAGATTTTTTACTCTCGAAAATAACTCGAGAATGTAGGACTCCTATCGGATTCTAAATTCGCTCGACGACGGTCGTACTAGCATTTCCTCATATTCCAAAAATATTTCAAATATATCCCGAGCTCAATTATGCTAATATACAGACGTCAGGATATCAAGCAGTTAAATTGCTTGCTTGATCATTGCAGCTGCAATGAGTCTCAGAAAAATCTGACGAAATAATGGAATTATTATTGAAGTATAGTATTGAAGCAAGGTTCACATACAATTTAAACAATGGTCACAAAAATTTATTCAACCAAAAATCTAATAACTGAAAACTGAGAACTAGATTTCGAAGAAATTGTGATTTTCTAATTTTGGGAAAACTATTATTGTGAATAGTAATCAGAAAGTGACCAATTCAAAATTATCCATTGAATTCTAGTTTTTCGAGAAAGTGTCGCACCAGGGGATTTCCTCCTATCTCTGTCAGCATTCCTTTTGCACTTTCCCAAATCCATAGTGCGAAGGTCGTTCCTCGGATAGGTACCATGTGAGTGTCGCGTAAGTATCGCTGTCTCTGTGAGTTGTCGCTGACGACACAAATACCAGACTCGAGAAGCTTCTGACAGATACAGAGGATCGCGGTATATTTTTGGAAAGCTGCTGTGAATTCATAGCACCGGAATGCATATTATGACTTTAACATACGGTGACCTCTTTCGGGGGCGCCACCTGGGATGTGAATCTTCATAGTTCTCCAATCTCGCAATATTACTTCTATTTACAAATAATATCCAATAATTATTTCCAATTATAATGAACTTCTGATAGGACATTCATGATGTTTTACATTTAAATTGAACCGAGTTTAAAATTATAATCAATACCAAGGGGATGAATTGAATGATAGAAAGATAAAGTATCGTAAAAAAAGCTGTCGTCCTTTATCAGGAGACGGCGAAGCAAAAGGTGCGTGCGTTATCGAGTGATAGGTCGTTCGTTGCATGGGTTTCCACGCGGTTAACAGACTCGCACAATTACCCTCGGTTGTGCGTGACGCGTAAGGGTTAAATAACGGTGCGGTATCTCAAACGGCGTGTTTGTCACGCTGCTCGCGCTGCTGTTCGCCCGAGTGCGTGCACATCGTCGACAGTGTGGACATGTACTATGGACACCCAACCAATGTGTTTCAGGAAATTCCTGTTTGCTCCTACTCGATCGCACAGCTCTACCTCAAAGGAAGGTTTATTCACTAGATATACTTAATTTCATTGTTTTTTCTGCGGGAAAAAATTCAGTCCTGCTATCATTATGTATACATTAAAATAATACTTGTGAGATTTGAATAAAATTTTTTCTGGCGAATTTAAATATTTAAAGACGTTACAATGGTCAGTTGGAATCATTAAACCAGTGAACAGGAGAAGTATAGTACATAATCGGGTAGGCTAGTAGACTTAAAAAACGAAAGAATCGTGCCGCAGCGTGTACACTGCAAATAGTGTACCACGAAAAATCATGAATACTATTTCCACGACCGAAAGGCTGACTTTCAGTAGGCAGAGAAAAAACTCAAACGCGAAAACTCGCGAAATAGGAAGGGACGCAGTGGAATAGCCAGGGCTGTGCATCGAGAACGTAAAGAACGAGTCAGTGAATCTCCCCCCGAAACAGTATGGAAAAATCCACAGGAAAAATACGAGAATGGCCGCGAATGCGAGCTAGAATGCAAGTTAATCCTCAGAGATATCTAGCTCTGCGTAGGTAACCTGTTGTTGCAGATGAATAATCTCGCCAACAACACTGACTAAAACGAAAATATTCGGACTTTTCGGTTTTAGATTTAAATGTTTCGAGAACAAAAAAGCGGATGTTCACTTCTTTTTTTTTATTCTAATTTATATGGGACGAGAGTGTTTAATTGAACGTTTTGGCAACATCTAATCTATTCTTATAATATAAGTGGACTAATAGGGGTTATTACGATTGAACGAAGTATTCGATAATGATTTAACGTAGTCAAGGTAGCCGCGGTATGTATTGGTGTGCAGGAGTTTATCGCCTATCCTGTAATGTGGATCGTAGTAGTAACATAAAAAAGTCGACGAGCTTCCCCACGGACTGAAGCGTCTACTTTGAAAGCTGGAGGCTCGTGGAGGTTGGAGGCCGCCAAGGGAATTGCGTCCTTCGACCTACATTCTCGCAGACACGCCACCGTACCGCATTGCATCCACGGGAAACTCGATGTTCATGGTGTAGCAAAAGTTTTAAATGAGCCCAGATTTTGCGCTTCTTCTTTAAAGCCGATTTTCTAATCGCCCAAAGAGATATAATTAATTTGAGATTTATTTTCAATCAGAAAAAATAACTGCTAGTAGTAAGAATTAGACGGGTATTTCTTCCAAGTATTATTACTATTGTTAATAATTTGATATATGAATATACGTATATGGGCACTTGGACATACAATATTAGTGCAACTTAACTTCGTGTCAAAGAAACTTGAGGCAACGAACTGTACCTATTTTACATGCTTCTCATATTGCACTCGGCTGATCGGGTAAGTGGGTCGAAGGACACGGGTCGTGTTATATCGATCCTGTAGCCTTATGAAAGGGTTCGCGTAATTTGCAAATGTAGCTTTGATTTATATTTGCTCGGCTAACTTCAGAATTACGTCTTTTTAAATTGTAGTTCCTGTAGAACTTCAAGGGTTTCATTTTTGTTAATAATTACTCACATCTACATTTCTCTTAGAAATATACACTATAATTAACTGTATCAACAAATATCTTACATTTTAAAGTAAAGAAAATCCAATATATTATTAGATTATTTAAAAATGATCTATCTGTTCTATTTGATCATTGGGCAATCAAGATGAAAAAGTTTAAACAGAAATAGCTCAGTGCAAAAAATATCTTTTAACGGAATTCACCTTAAGTTCAGAAGAAGAAATAAATGGTACACGTTCATCGTCAAGTGTTTTACCGCTAAAGAACGCTAACTCTCCATAAAGCAAAACGACTCGCAATTCCCGAGCAGTGACTAACTGTGTTCGCGTCTGTTTATCTGCAATTAACGTTGCGCGTTGGCCAGTTCACTTTCAGTTAAGGTGGTTCATGGTTCAGCTGAGCTACTAGCGGTCAGTAATCACCGATCCACATGCCTCGACAGAGTTACGCAACAATTACAAAATTAGTATTGAAAGTTATGTCTGGTTCGGGTAGACGTTGCCCGAGGTGGCTACTTTCCCCGGTTTTCAGTATTTTCTCGCGAAATGACCTTATCGTTGGCTTTTATGGAAGCTTGAGTCGAGTGGGCGGTGAACGAGTGAGCTTCGTAAGTGTTAGTGGAGGCCGCACGACGACCTTTCAACCGCACCCAGCTATGTATGTATGTATAAAACCGCTGTTAGAACTTTTTCCTGAAGCGACTATATAGAAACGCTCCAATCTCTCCAGTACCGTAACATTCCTTGTCTCGTTCATCCATTGAGGATCAAGATTTATTTACCCAATTTCTTAAATTATTTTTTTATTACATTTTGCACGTGGATATCTCCTTTCGAATGAAAAAGTACATTTATAGCTTATGAAATTCTGGACTTACTTTAATAACTCGCTGTTTCGTAAGTTCATACAATTAAGTTATTCAGTCGAAAAAATCTGCGAGAGCAAAGACCTGACATATATTTAGTAATAAAGTGATAAGTTGGAATTGATCAAGCGATTACGCGGAATACATCTTGTCTTCTCTGAAATCATGCATACGATCAATTCTTCATTTAATTTTTCTAGTAATTGCTTATCGATCGATAAGCGATCAATATATATACATTCTATTTTCCTTCTGTCGAATCTTGAGTATCGATTGAGTTAGATCCGGAATGTCCAGTTTTTTTCTAAGAGTCTAAAAATGCAGAGCACGAGAGCTCGTTTCAACAATGTTGACCCTCGGTATTTCGCGATAAGAGACATATATATTCCACGCTAGCATGGGGTTATTGGCGCCAGGGTAGCAAAAAATTGCGAATGATGCGACGATAATAAGCGGCTGGAAATAATCGACTCATCCAACAACATTCGCTCGCTCGTTCGTTCGGCTGCTCGATGCACTCTCTGGGCGAAATGCAAATTCGGTCGCGTCGAATTAAACTGGCCCCATCGTAGAGGCGCCAGTCGCGTAGTGTTTCACCCTTCTGCGAGAGAACCGGAACGAAATACGGCTTGCGCGAGTTCTTCAGAGTCGATTAACTTGCGAAAATGACCGGCAAGATTTTTGGTTCCTGTGCGATGAAAATGCTGACTAACGGAGCTTCGTAAATATACAAAAGTCAATTAAGCTTCATTGTGAGCTTTGTAAGGAAAATTTCGAGGCTGATGATAGGAAGTTGAATAGTGGCATTCGTATTAGCGAAAGCATACAAATATAGTCTTGGTGTTGAAAGTTACTATTTTCAATTGAATATAAACTTAGTGTTAAGTTAATAAAAATCTACGATTGCAAGAATTGTGAGGATTAACATAGAAGATTAGGTTCATAATCGACAGCTATAAAAACACCAGCTCCGGTATAAAAGTCGAACTTCTTTATGGAAGATTATCCATCATCGAGAAGCATTCAAGACTCGTGAATTTGAAAGTTACGACGATCTCATCGAACCCCCGTGCCAAAGAGTTCGAGCGAAGTCACTATAAACGGTGATAGGACGATCATTCGCAACTAGATCTCTCTGAAAGTTCTAGTTACGTAATTCAAGCTGACACGAGATTGAGGGGCGGGGGTTAATTCGCCAGGCGCCGCGAATTTATGGGACGAACCGTACGGATAGTGCTCGTAGAACAACGACGAAGCGGAATCGATTCACCATGGTTGAAGAAGGAAAACGAACCAGAACTGGATACTGATATACATATACATATGTATGTGTAAGTACGGGTATCGTATAAGTACATACATATATGTACATATGTATACATACCGTATTGAAACGGGTGAAACGAGAATCTAGTATCGCGCGCTTAAGTAGGAGTATCCAAGAATAGATAGAATCTGCATGTCAGTCAGTAAGTGCCAAGAAAGAGGAAGTCACTCGCGATGCCAACTGACCAATGGATTTACCTTGGCTGCCGGGAACACCGTGGAAAACCTGGGAAAAGCTCGTCATTTCGAAAGGCGACGTTCTCAGTGCCAATTATGTTGGCAGAAGGAGGATTTATTCTAACAATTGTTTAGGATAACTAGGTTCTTCTCTTTACGAATGTTTGATACACGTAGCTTTAGAGTGACTTCGTGTTTTCTGTCAGGTTCTTACATTATTCTCACGGATAGTTGAAATGTGTTAGTAGTCTTCTCTACAGGACTACAGTCTAAAAAAAGAATCATACATTTGCGAGGTTTGTATGTATCGTTCACTAGTAGTGGATATTTTTATTTACCGTGACTAAGGCTACAGCTCGTGATCCGTGTGAAGGTCCAAAAATAAGTAGTCGTTGTATATGTATATTTGTGTCAGAGAGATATATTACTTAAAGTTTTTAAATTCGTGTATAATTGGAAATTCTAAAAGATATTGTAATTACTATCATATTCTTCCGAAATAGAGTACCAATCATTACCATATTGAAAATAAATTGGTTCTCCAATTTATTACTAATTACTGGTAAGTCGAAATATTGAAATTTAAGATATAAGAGGATGAATCACGTGCTCGCTGGCGAAAGTAACGAGGCTGCAGAAACAAAAAGATGAAGAGAAGAAGAAGAAGAAGAAGAAGAAGAAGAATATAAAGAGACAAATCCGCGGTAGACGCGCCAACCGGCGCCACAAGGAATCCCCACGCGTACCTGAGGTAGAAAGAGACGAGTCACTTTGCTCCACTCCGCTTCACTCCGCTTCACACACCGCGCCGCGGCGAACGCCGACCCGGTCACCACTTGCGTAATAATCCCCAACCAACGAACCCAGCGCCTTCGAGAATCGAGGCGCGTTCTCCGTGATACCACCGACATCGACTGGCCCAATTTCTCAAGAGCTCACGTCGCCGTCGCCCTGAAAACTCAATTCCTACATCCTGAAAGTCGAGTCTGAATTTTTTACTGTAAGTTTTGTAGAATGTCAAGTTAAAACTTAAGTTAAGTTTCTATTATTAGGTGATTGAGATTTTTATTGTTACTTAGTAGATTCGATTCAACTGAAACTTGTACAGTTTTTAATTTGTTATCTTATTGTTTATAAAATTTAATTTCACGAGTACTATAATACTAGAAAATTCTGACATCTTCTTTCGGAAATGTGCACTCGGAACACCCAGTACTCGTAGACCTACCGCAAACTCAATAGTTGAGTCTACAAACACAAGAGTACACGGAAAAGAGAAAATGAAAAGTTAATCTTCAATTGGTATAACGATAGTGTTGACTTTGCGGTGCATTGACACGAGGAATTCCCCTGACTATCGACTGAATTATTCGAATCCATTAGCACTCAGCGTCCAAAGAGATATTTGGGCTATCTTAATAAACTAGTTCCACTCTGCTAGCTAGCTATAAATGACCCACGGGAGATTCTGATCCCACGTATAAAAGCATTTGGCATCGATCCCGATGAAATCTATCTTTTCACTTGTGCTTATGATTCTCGAGGCGCACGATCTAATTGTGTGCATTTCAATCGCAATTTATCCGCCGGCTTAATTCCCAGAATATCTTCATCGTTCGATGCATCCTCGTGACTCAGATAATAATCGTAATAAATTAGTGAAAACATCATCACACTACACTTAGCATTTAATCTTTCTCTCTAGCTTCTTATTTGAGTCCGATATTCTTTTAAACGAATAAAAACGATTCGCAAATGCGACACCTACAAATCACAATTTCTTCTTCGATAATTAAATATATTCGTTGCAAATATTTGCGCGATTTTCATAGATCGATTGGAAGTCGAGTTTTCCGAGGCAATAAACTTCACTGTAAATTCATGTGGGAGGCAGTTGACGGATGGCTATCTTTATTTTATACTTTTTATTTTTGTTTTGCGACTGTTGAATATTTTGACCAGCTGCCAGGCGAACGACGACGGCGCCAAGAGACGGATTGCAGGCGTGTACAATATTCGCATGTAGGTGTGTGCGTGCCGCGGGAATACGCAAGTCCCAGAGGTGGATCTCTTGCGTAAGACCAAACGGTGAACAACCATCCGCGTCGGTGCCTTGTCATTTGCATGGCATTTTCTTTGCTCTATTCGATCATCAGCCGAGGCTACCTCAACTAGCAAACGAAGATGAGCGTTGCCTAGATTTATAAGTATGTACTTACATATTACTTAGGAGGCACTAATAACGCAGTGACCCGTAAGTTCGATTGCAAATAAAAAATTTAATGGTTCTCAATAACGATAGTTCCTACTCTTCAATACGAATAATGATATATCACGCAATACCATTTTCTTTCGAATTTTTCTTACGTGTGCTCAATGGGAATCTATTGACAGTTAAACTGTAAAATCTGTAATACCATATGAAATTGAAGGAGTGTATACATGTATATTGGCATGGTGTGTTGCAAATTGGAATTTCGCTGAATTAGCAGCGTAATTCGGGTTTCGTTAGTATGCAAATTAATCAACGGCCTTGATTAACCAGATTGAGTTTAAAGTGATTCCAATGATCTCGTTGAAACAGTTTGCCCAGTGCTCTTCCGTGCGGTTATAATTTCATGCGTCATTCAGATTTCTTCCAGGGGAATTCATCCTATTCTTAACCATTAAAAGAATCAAATAGAATCAGTGTATTTTTATCTACCGAGCTTTAATTCGAATTCTTTCCATTTTAACGCGCACTCAATTAACGAGTCGGTGAGTGTACATTAAGTTAAAAGAAAAAAGAAGACCAAAGAAAAATTATCTCGACACAAAAGACTGTGTAGCATACTAATCAAGATATTACAGCTTTAGCCATTAATGTTAATCTATCTTATCGAAGACTGTCAATCAAATCCTTTTGCCCGTATAATAACATTCCACTTTGAAAGCAAGTAGTTCTTCCCACACCCATGAACCTGTCCAAGCTTCCATCTAGAGATCCGGTCCCATTGTTAGAATCCTCGCAAGGATACTGCACCCGTGGGTCTCTCTCGTGTCTGTGTATTTTACCCGAGAGAAATAATTGTCGAGTTTAGTGAGCGTGGGCACGCCCGCTGTCTTCGCGGCTGTGGCTCTGGCTACGACTGTAGCACGCTCACGCGTGCATGCCTGTCTATGGGATAAACTCTTGTGAAAGAGAATCTACGACGGTTAAAGTCGCGGTTACGGCTACCATTTCTCTCTCTCTCTCTCTTTTTCTTTCTCTACCTCTCTTCCTCACTTCTCATCAGATTGCGCTTCCAGAAGACACGCACACACAACGAACAGTCCGTGAATCACTCGGATGGTGTAATCGATGCAATCTCTGATGTAATTCGCGATCTGTGAACTAAGGTTCAGCCACCGTGTTTACATTCTTTTGCGTCATCATTTTTTTACTTTTACCGTCGACGTTCAGTGTTCCTTCTGCCAACACGAGATTAACCCTTGCCTTTTTCCTCTTGAGGATTATGAGAACTAAGGTGGATTTCAATTGATCAAAGTGCAACAGAAATAAACAATCTTCTGAAGTTTAATTATACATATTAATGTCACAGGTATTCCTGGGTTTCTTTTAATCTTACTACTTTAACACTATCACACTTCACAATACCAACAAATTCGCGTGTATAAAAAAACAAGTTGAACGAAATTAGTTAAAAGAAGAAATTGATACAAATTGAATAGGGTAGAGGAGAGTTTAAATAGGAAGAAGAGAGCGAAAACTGTAAACTGTAAAGGCGAAACAGAGAGTTTAGGAACGAATACGATGACGTCAGGTTCGGGTATCGAGCACGATCGGTTGCAGCGTAAAATATGCGGCTTTCTAGAAATCGAGCTGGAAGCCAGTAGTCTGGAGTGGACGAGGCCGCGATAGACTGGCCGGAGACGCGACTGATTGGCGAGTCTAGGCACGTGGATTTCTCTCGAGCAGTTCCTGCCATTGATTAACGTACTACTTGCGCTTCGAGGCTACTCAACGGGGAGGGATCTTGCGGTTCTTCTCTCCACGTGCTTCTCAATTGAATTCTTTCACGGTATATCGTGCCATTCAAAACGATTCACACCGGTGATTTTTATCTCAACGAATAAGCTTCATTTCCTCGGAATACCCTGACAATAATCTAATCTAAGAGAATGTGAACGTGTTTTGCAATAACTGGCGCGTGATGATTCGACGATAAACTCTTGAGGATTATCATCTCGCCTCCATTTTTCATCGGTACTCCATCATACCTATTTAAGATACCTTGAAAGGAACAATGAATAACATTTTCTTCTGTTCACTATTTTATTATTTAGTTATACTGTTTATCATATTTATTTAATAAATATCATTTCTTGGCTTGGATTGATACGAATGAGATGCAGGAATCTAGTTATCGCATAATTTCTATAATTCGGTCAAATCGAATCCTCCCTAGTACCTAGTGATTACAGTTTTAAGTTTGGCCGGGCTACAGTGGCCCCATTGAAACTCAAATAAAGAGGGCATTTAATCCGAAAATAACAGAAGGAAGTGGTTGAAACCCATTATACGAGTGGCACGCGAATCTACTCCTCGACTGGTCGACTGCTCATCTGGCGGACCGTTACCTTTGAGTAGCGGCACCAGTAGGGCGACTAGTTGACCGGACAGAATTCGTGAATGGAGCACGAGAAGAGAGAAGAGCGCTCGCATTCGCGATGACTGACAAGCAGTTGTGAACGGATCTTTAGACGATTGCTCTGTTTCTTGGACGCGACTCGTAGTCTTGTGGCAGCACTCTTCGGTGGCTGGTTGGCTATAGCGCCGCACACAGAGTACAACATGTACACCACGTTTCTATTCGTAGGATTGCTTGAGCGACCGAGAATAGCATCGCAGAATCGAGAGGGCTTCCACGATCCCCTGGACTGAGTTTCGAAACTTCCCCTTTTGTCATCCTTCCTTCGGTCCCGCGTAAAGATACATCCTAACAATTTCGATGAAGAGGCTAATCAATTTTAATAGCTATAATTCAAAGTCAATCGGAGGGTACATAATAAAAATGATTGTGGTTATGGGTGGAAATTCATGTGAAAAGTAAAGAATCTTTTGAGAACTTATTTCAATTTAAACAACAGTATCGTGTTATATTAAATAATAGAATATACAATTGCATTGTTTAAACTTGGGATGGGAAGAAGTAAAAGTTTCTTTCTCAATCGATGTCGTCAAGTTTTTGCCACTTGAAGATTCCAGCATTAAAATCATACGGACATATCTTCCAGGGCATAAGATTCAAGTTCAGGACTATTTGCACTTGATCCACTCCATTCCTTCGTCCCCAGCGAGCCATTTCATACTTGAGAACGCGATGTCCGTGGCGCATTGTGCGAAGCTATCGCAGCCTTCAAGGGACTTATCTTCTACAATAAAGCTGTATTCTCCTTGCTTCTCGTTCCCTTTGTCACGGCCCTGTCGTCGACCTTCCTTCGCGGCCGGCAGCTGAGAGTTTCCTGGCTGGACCTAGTAGACGTTCGTGGCTATTTCTGACTCCTGTCAACGGCGTACACTTTGTCGCTCGACGACTCGAGTGGGACGACGGGTATTGAAAGCGGCTGGCAAAAAGGAGCTGCAGGAATTCCGACGACTACATACTTACTTACTTACTTACATACTTACTTACTAACTTACTAACTTACTAACTTACTTGCTTACTTACTTTATTTCCGAGTGAATCAGATTTGTGGAAAAAGACCGTTCTTGTTTGCTTGAAATCGATAAGACGTGATTTACAGAGTAAATTATTTTTGTATCACGCAGAGAACAGGTAGCTGTATGGAAATTGCTTAGTCTTCAATTTGTGTAATTAGTCGTAGAATAATTGTTTGTGAGTCTGGTTATATTTTGGGAGAAAATTAATTAGGCTCCAATGACACCCGCGAATAATTAATTGCTTTTGTGGAAATTATGGATATCTGTTTACCGCGTGGCCAATTTTCAGTCATTTGCAACCTGGTATCCAATTGATTCGTATGGCGTTTTCGATAATTAACAGTTCAATCTCAAATATAGCATAACAGGTACTTTCGCCTATTAACACGACGTAGTGATTAATTATTGATTAGTACATCTCGGATGTAGGTGCAATATCTTAAGAGTTAGTTAGACGAAGAATTTTCTCACTGTTATGTAGTACGATACGAAAATGAAATTTGGGTCAATCAGCGTCGAAAGGGTTACGTCTCGCGATCTCGAGCTTCCGAAAGCAACGTTAGTCCCCGCGACTAGAATTCGGTCGAGCGTGTTACGAGGTGAACACAAGATGACCCTGGTCCTCTGTCGCAACCTCTTTTTGCCTCGCATACTACTCTTGCCACGGTGAAATCCGAAGCCGAAACGTCCTTGCCCACCGAGTGGCTTTGCTCTCTCGCCTCTTCTTCGTCGTGTCCAACAGTTAGTACGTGTCCTCGATCAAGTCACCAATCCTCATTTCCTAACTTTTATTTCAATCTAATCCTCATTGATTTCCTTTACAATCGATTTCAACACTTATTTCTCTGATGTAATTTAGATTTGAACAAAAAAAGTATCACTTACTTCCAAGAAACAGTAAATACACAAAAATTCTTTGACTCGAGGAAAAGAAAGAGGCTCGAAGAAAAACAAACCGAAAGGAAAGGTACTCGGATGACGAGTTAATATGAGTCAGCGTGGTTAATAATAAAATGTTGAAGATTCGTATGGTGTGCGTACGAGACAGTATACAGGAGAGAGTAGAGAAAATGTGAAGGAAAGAGAGAAAGAGAATTGTAGAGAGGGACAGCGATGCTGGCGTCTCTCGGCGTTGGTTACCGTCTCGAGTCCGACGGTCGACCCCGACGAGACTCCTGGCGTCAGTGGCGTCAGTCTGTCGGGCCTCCCGGGTCCCTGTCCATTTCTGCTCTTTCGCTCGACCCGCCACGAGAAATGCCCAAGCCTGTACGGCAGCGTACTCCAATTCCTCCACCGCCTATTTCCCATGAACCAGCTCGCCCCTCCTACCATCGTTCTCTTCTACTTTTCTACCTCTTCCCTAATTCAACCGATATCTAAACAAATTTTTAGTTTCCAAACATTAACTATTATAAAAGGAAACTCTACTTAATTTAATTCTGATCAGGATATTTCGACTTTGGAATAATGGTTTCGTTTATAATGGTTTCTAATTTGTAAATTAAATTGTAAAACGTTAATTATAGAGTAAACCAATTACGAGAAATTTTTATTCGTGCTATTTCTCGATTTCTTTGTCGGCTTTGCGCGTTGAGTTCCATTCATGAGTCCTGGAGAACCGCCTCCGGTATATTGCAAATTACGAGTCTTTCTCGCGAGTCGACGAGCTAATAAACGGCTAACGCAGAATATTATTCAATTCAGTCTGCAGTGGTCTTGCAGTCAAAGAGTAATATCGTGACTCGAATGTAGAACTGCTAATGCCATCACGGAGGTGCATAAACAGAAACGCAACTCACCCAATCTACTAGGTGTCCGAGAATATTTCGCTGCGACTTCGACTCCGAGTGATGTGCAAATTCTTGGCAGGATTGTTGAGACAACAAGTTTTGAAACTACTTAAATTACCTCGTTCAACATCTCTTAATTTAACTTTTCTTCGAGTCTACAATGATCCTCGTCAATTGGTAACATTTAAATATACAATAGTTAACATACATTTTCTTAAAAAATTTAAAGGGTGCTAAAAAATTTACAATTATATTTTCAACTTTCTTCAATGATCATCAAATAAATCCAACGGAATGAATATAAAAATAGAAAAATCTACGTAAATAATCTGTATTGGAACAATTCGCCTTTTTAGTGTCAAAGATTGCGAAAAAAATATTCTCGATGTACAGAGGTTCGCAAAAGATTCAATCGAATGCGAACACCCTGTGCAGAGAGACACGCGGAGAGACAGGTTGCTGGACGAAACCTCGAGAGCACATAAGGGAGCGAGGGAGATCGCAATCACGGTGTAGTTGACGAGCTTGCGGTGGTAATCGACGCGGAGAGAAGACGTGTAAAGAGTAATAGAGCGACTTCTGATATTGCTTGGTCAGTGGGCGTGATAAATAGTCCATAGAAAAGCTTGAGCAACGTTATATGCGACACGTTTTCGTCCTGGGAATCATTTTCTCCTTCACTCGTTGCTGTTCCAACTAGAGATAACGCGTAGAATCATTCACCGTAACGTCTCAACATTTTTTCGCTCCAAAAATCAGAGTTGGAATTTAATTGTTCCACCACAAATAATAATTCCACATAAATATGAATAATAGGATCTTAAAGGGAAGAATTTATATCAGTGGGAGAGAATAAAGCTATCGGTAGATCGTAGATGAGCAGTTCGAGGCTTCTGATGCGATATATATATTATGCGTTAATGATATATGCGAATGCCGAGAGAAACGTATTTGTACCTTAGCTTGTTGTGGCCCACGCAAGTTTGGTTTTCTAAGGAGATTGCTAATGAGATTACGTGGGTGGCAATTCATGCACCGCGGAACTTTTGAATTGCATCTGTTGCAATGAGAAAAGGGATCGCCGGATGTGGCACGCGCTGGTCTCGTCTCGAGTGACAGGATTAAATACGACTAAATTACCGGGACAAGATACGTACTAAATGACCCTATACAATATCCAAGAAATTATCCCATAATTCATTGGTGAGAAGAAATAAATTTGAAGATTTCAATTAATAATTATCCTGATGGAAATATATCATTAAATGAGTATAACGAATAAATAAAAATAACAGATGTCGACAAAGAGAAAGAAATAATTAAAATAAAAGTAACTATAATAATGTAATATATTATACGTTTCATCGAGTGATAATTATCGTGAAGAAAATATTTTTCTATAACTTCTAGCTTAGTAATTACTTATTTATCTGAGAAAGCAAATATCGTGCACAATTGCTAAGATTTACTTGTAAGAGCTGATTCGAGAAGTTAGAAGCACGTGGAACGGGAAAAGAAAAATCTAAGAAAAATATGCCACGTGTACACGGGGAGAGTTTCTCTCACAGTCATAGCGAGGGAATTTTTACGCTCTCTTTTTCTACATTCGCGATACCGCTTCTTCGCGAAGTCCATCTATCTTATCGGAATGACTCAACCGCAGCTATTCAGCATTACAACTACCGCGCTCAATCTCGACTCCAAGAGACTCGAGCTAATGAATGAAAAGCATATATTGATGGTAGCTGTCGTTGAAATTAGTTCGCAGAAACAGAGAGAGAACGTATACGTATATTTCAATTCCCCAAAGAAGTTACCAGCCTCATCACAGTTTAGATGCATTCATATGGATCGTATATACGAAGATATATAGATACGAATTAATTATTATTAGCGAGAGATTCAGTCGTGATATACTTAATTTAATTTTTACATTAGCAGCAATTTTAATTTTAAATTAACGTTCTATTTGGATGCATAAAGGTTTCATCTTGAAATGAAAAGAAATATCCAATCATTTCGAAAAATGTGTAATGTCGTTTTAAAGATCAAGTTTCGTCAGCGAAAAAATAACAGAATGGATGATTTCGGAAATCGATCAATTTGAAGAAAGCTTGCACGGTGATTATGCAAATATGCAAACGACGCGTGGCAGGCTCGATCGATAAAGACAATTATGTAGAGCGACACACAGACACACACGTGAAGGAGAAGATCAGGGAAAAATGGGTCGAATTCAACAGGTGGATGTAGCGTGACTCACTGTCGCAACATCGTTTGTTAGCAAGTCTACGTAGTAGCAGACAGGAACTACCGTCACAACAGTCGGTAGTTCTGACGTGACCCAAGTAAGCCTAACTGACCTAACTCTACGTCGACCTGTTGCAATTTCTACATTTCGGAATTTCCGTGATTCTCCTCGAATCCACCAAGTACATACATTCCTTTCAATTTATCGCTGATTATTTATGAAGTGTATTAAATCCAAGTGCAAATCTCTCAAGAAAAAAGATAAAAAAATCTTACGAGTCTAAGAATGAATTTAATTGAAATTATATCGAACTAATTTTACAACAACAAATTTTATTAATGCATAATCTTAGAATATAATAATTTATAGTTTTATAGCAATTGCTTCTTGTAGTAGTTCATTTGAAAAGCGAATGCCCGATTTTAAACGTGTCGAGTGAGGTATTTATGTTTTAAGGAAACAACGAAGTGAATGTGCTTCATTGAGGCCGAAGTACAAGGCGCCGTCTCATTCATAAATTCCAAGTACAACCGCAAATTGGTTTCGCGAATTACGTCGGCTACGACTATGTTCTCTGCAAGCTGGTGTTACGCGATGTCCTTACAAATGGTACGCGTGTACTAGCGTCGGTCAAAGGTACGAAGAAGATCCGCCAACGCAAAATTTCGCTTTCATAGTTTTCTCGATCTCTCACATCAGCGTGATTCTAACATTGATAAAAGTTTTCATATAATTCCTATAAGTTTAAATCAATGGTTTAAGTCTTAATCAAATTCTGCGTCGAACTTCGCATTCTCTAAAAACAGATATTCATACAGTAACAGCTTACAAATATCCGTAAAATAATATTTTCAATTGAAACAAACTCGAATGATTGATAGAGGTACAAAACTAACAATGAGTTGTATTGAACCAATCACTCCCAATTACCTGTGTTCTCTTTATCCGTGGCTATTGAATAAGCAGTAATATCGGAAAACAATTAGTTTTATCAATGAATTCACTTACAATTTTACAAGGCAGTCAATCAGCAATTAGGATCGAATAATTTATCACGGTACGATAACATGCAAATATTTTTATTAGATTCTTGCTTACATATTGCAAGACTGTGGCGTGTCAATTTGTACGGATTAAATTGTTCCGGGAATATTTCACGGTCTCGGTGAAAAATATATTGCAAGGTGACATGGGTTTCTCCCGGCTAATTCTGCTATCGAAGTGGCCGGCATTAATTGGAGGCTCTCGGTATATTCTGACAGCTCGTTAGTGCGTTCGCGCACTTATAAATACCTCGAGAAATATATTACATATCTACCAACGAAGGAAACGTCCAAGAGCAACGACCAGCGCTAGCTCGATTACTTCTTGATATTGCGAAGCTTGATATCTTGTCTCCTAAAAATTCATTGCTTCTTTTTCTTATAAAATCTTACATAGATCTTCTATATTAAGATAGTGAATATTTTGAAATCAGTCGCGAAATTTCTTCAATTCATAATTATATTAAAATAGAATATTTCATTGACTTCCAGATTCTAGATAAATAAGTTGATAATAAATTATAAATTCTTAATTCTATTAGTGATTATATGATATAACAAAAAATATCATCTGCTTGATTTTTAATTTGAATTTTGACGTCGGAAGTATTAAGTAAAAATCAAGAATATATCATTATTGGAACAAAAGTTGGTTAAAAATTTTCTGACGTAGTTATTATTGGTCGTCTGTGGACCCGTCATCGAGAGCAGTACGTAGAAGTTCCCGGAAGAGCCTCGCGTCAGTTGAACGTTTTTCACGAATTCAACTGAAATTAAACGGTAGTGTTAAGCCCCATTGACGAGAGCTTGTTACGCGGCTAACACTCACTTTGTTAGTATTAATGACAAGTTCACATACGCAGTGTGTACTTAGCCTTAAACGCTAATTGCGAACCAGCCGAATTACACCGGAAGTTGCTCGCAATGTTCCTTGCCAAATGAATTAACTATTGGATTTAATTCGAACTATCTTTACAAATAAGATTACCTGAGTATTTAGCCGGTTTAAAATTCCCGAGGAAATTCCTTATCTCAAATTGAATATCTAAAACTTATTTTAGTGCTACTCGGAAAATTAAAAAATAGAATAGAAATAGCAAAAGTAGAGAAAAAAAGATATCTTAACCTCATTGGTATTTTTTCAATCTTTACCATGAAAAATGATTTCGTTCGAAAAATTGACATTTGAGGAAATCAAACATGAAAGTCAAAATGATATGTGTGATTTGTGTTTCGCGTAGTTCCCCCTTCTTACCGCGAATTCTCTCCATAAGTCGTACATTACCAATTGACTCATTTCGAACAGATGTTTGCCTGTTGTCCCGCTTCTGCCTCTCGTTTATTTCCCCCTTTTTCCTCTTGACAGGAACCTACTGCGTGTGTCCGTCTGCTTATTGTCAGAATTCTGCGGACTCGTTGCAACACTAGTGAGGAGTCGTCTAATTGTACCTGGAATCAGTTACGCCGTTTCTTCTCTTTCTCCTCTTTGCTCAATTTTTCGGAACTTATCAGACTCCTGTATACATATCTCACAGTGTTTCTCGCAATATATTATCGCTTACTCTCTTTTATTACACTCTCACCCCTTTTTTTCATTTGTCAATGAGAAAACTTTTTTTCTATCTTCTTCTCATTTCCCAAGCATACTTTATATTTCTTCAGAATAATTTAATTTATAATCGGATAATATAAAATTTACTTTATTTAAATTGTGAGGCTTTGACTAATATACACGTTGAATATGCTTGTCATTGTTTATCGCGACAGGAACAGTAGACAGTAGTGAAATATGCAACAGTTAATAGGAATATCGCGTAATCCGGTAGAGACTTAAACCTACGTGTGAGACTAGGGAATTAATAGATAGAGATAAAAGACCCACGCGCAGCATTCCACCCACTAGAATTATGGAAAAGTATGCGAATGTGCCAACAATTTCTTGGGTTACGCATAATACATCTACAACTCAATTTCTACTTGAACTTTTCTCAGAAAATCTCTAGTATTCGCGTTAAATCTTCGAATTTCTTATCGTTGAGTATCTGAATTAAAGAAATTTTCCTATTGTGTACGACTTCCTGTTTTCCACTATTACGAGGAATTTACAATTCGCAAACAGTGAAAAACAGAGACTCGCGACATATCCAGTTCACTGTTTGTCTAATGTTGTCGTTTTTTTTGGAACCTACTGCTTGTGACCTTTGACCGTCTTGTGTCTCATGGTTCTATAATTAGAAATTATAGTCAGATATTCGTGAGTAAATTGCGAACTTTTATGCAAATATCAACTCTGTTGTTTCTTTACATCTGTCAGTGCTCTGATAAACAAGTGTTCTACATCGTAGAAATATTCTTCATATTCGTTTCTTTAAATTCTTGTTAACTAAAACTTTAGACGATTTCACAATTGTTGGATTGACGGATATAAAAAAAAATGTATTATTTTTCCATAAAATTCAAATACAAGAAATAGCGAGCGTCCTACGTATTTCTGTGCAGTCGGAGATGTCTGGCAGAGGGAGAGTGTAAAAAAGCTTCTGGCAGACGAGAGAGCGTTGCTTCTCACGCAAGCGGGTATCACGTTTTACCATGCGGTGATAGCGACCTACCGGGAGCACGTGTAACGGAGGAAGCATAAAGGTGCGATATGAATAATGTAAGCTTATGTAACATCCCGTGTCAACTAGCTCTGTTATAAATAGCGCGTGCTGGCCACTGCGACGTCACACAAGCGGCAGAAAGACAAAAACATTGTTTTAGATCAAATCGATTGAACAAGCGAATCAAGTAAATACACATTATTTATTTACAATATTTCTGAATTTAATAATAACAAAAATACAGTTATTATCACATGATATATATATAAATTTAATTTATAAAATTCACCCTTAGTTTGACCAATAAAAGGAGCGAATATAACAGAAAGGATGGTAAAAATGTAACTGAATACAGCTGATCGCGATGTAAATTTTTTTCGATTGTTTCACGTTTAATGTTGAAGTAACTGTTACGAAAGTCAGGATTTTAAAAAAAAGAAGATGTCGATCGACTGTAGATCATTGGCCGGAGAGCCTCAGGCTGGACCGGTACCCATCAGTCGGGTCCATGGATTCTTGGAACAAATCAAACCTGGCACCCGACAAAAGAACACTTTACCACCGGTACGCCGGTTACTACGAACTGCGCGGAAATTTCATCGGCGCGTGCACCAACGAAGCAACGATGAAATCCAGAAATATGCATGAGCTTCGGTCGTGTCAAGGAAGTTCAGTGAAACGGCACAACGTAATTAGCATAAATGGAACGCGTTCGAAAAAGTGTTATGTGATATGTTCGCACCTGGATCCCAATCAGAAGATATAAATTGTTAATTGTAAGACTAATATCGAAATTTATATCAATAGACAATTAAAGCAAAAGTTAGTTTTATTTTTAAATTTATAGATCGATATTGTTATTAAAATTTTCTTCGAACTACAGTTCTCATTTACCTCTATTCTTATTTCTTATTTAACATTATTAAAGTTATAAAGTATTAAAATGTACGGACCAGTAAAGTTGTGAATTCTAATTGAAAAGAATCCAACTAAATTGAATTAAATTCAGTAGCCGGAACGAAAATAGAAATTGTAAGATAGATAAGAGGAAAAAAATGATGAGAAAGGTTGAAAGAGAATAAAAGAGAGGGAGAGTCGGCGAGAAAGAGGGTCGAAGAAAAAAAAAAAGAAGAGCCAACTCGAGTGTGGAGTTCTCGAAGGGAAGACAGAGTTCCTGGAACTCCCTGCTCCCAGTATCGTGGACCTCTCCCCAGCTCAGCTTCACGGTTCAGTTAACTTTCTGCCAGCTCTTATTACTGGTCTGACGCTTTACCAACCTCGTACGTCCTGGCAGCTTTACCTCAGGTCTCCTCCTGCAACTGCTCCTCCTTTCCTTCCTTTTCCTTTTCCTTCGGTCCCTCTCTTCGTGGCGTTTGCCGCTGCTTTGGCTGCCTCCACCTTGTCCTCCGTACCTCTTTACGTTCTCATTTTCTCTCTGGTCAAACTCCTTGGATTACAACATCCTTCGGCTGCTCGTAACGATTTTCTTCCTGGGCGAGCGCCTCCTCGTGAAGGAATCTCTTCCTGAGACCGATCTATCGGATGAATAGAGAGGGTAAACTGGTTAGGAGTGACTTTTCTCGTTCCAATACGCGAAACCACTTGTTTGCATATTCTTCTTCTCTTCTCGTATTGTCTTTCCAATTCGTATCTCATTCTTTATCGTCACTTTTTTATATCGATACTATTTAAACAAGATATAAGGATTTTTGAGTGAATAAATAATTTCTTATAATTAAACACTTTTCTCTCTCTCTCTCTTTCTTTATCTCGTGGAGTAGCATTTTAATTACCCGAAATAATTAGTGACTCTCGCATTGGTTAGATTCGATTCCAGCAACGACTCGATCCAAGTTTCGCAAGTGGCTTATTGTTTGAAAAATTGGGAAAAAATTGGAAAAAATTTCAGCTCTTTGAATATCAAGCGAATTGAAACTCCATTTGAGAATCAGTAACGACAGTCGAGATGCATACGCGAAATTTGAAAAGCTCGAGCTGAAGTGGTGGAGACATTTCGAAAGAAGTAGCCACTTGATGATGAAGGATTCCTTCAAAATTTTCCAATTTAATTTTCAACATGGATATTGCCAAGGCCGTAATTCGGGAAACATGATATTTGGGGGCTAATGGTTTGGCGATGTATCATCGTGATTCGCATCTCGTAGCACTTATTAGGAAGGAAAATTGATTGCAAATGACTTTTCACAATCGGACACTTTCCGTCTGCTTTTCGAAGTAATGATTTTCCAAGTGGCTTTCCACTTCCCTCCTTCGCTTATCGAGCCCCTTATTCACTGCTTGTTCCGGAGCACGTAGTCCATTTGCTTGCGCAGCTTCGCTCACTTTCTATCTTCCTCCCATAAAAACTGCATTCTGATGCATATGCACTCCCGCGCACTTTCCTGCACTCGCTTAGCAACCGAATTTTCTACTATACCGTACAATCTCGTAGGCAAGAATCCAAAAGAAATCCACCGAAATTATGTACTTCGTTTCCCATTTTTCGATTTGTTTCGTTCAGCGCAATTTTCTATTACCAATAATCATTTTTTTCGTATAACAAGCGATAAATTCCGAAAATACGTAAAATATGAAATTGGTAACTAGTAAAATTAGTATTTAATTTGAAACTGCAGGTGGGTGAATTCACTAAAAGTACCTTGTTAGCAAGGCGCTGCTGCCAAAATTGGCACAAAAGAAGCAGTGACCAAAGAGATAAGGGGACTGATTCACGAGGGAACACCTCTCACAAATCGGCTGTTAATAAGGGGTCAGCATAGTGAGTGGGCCATCTGACAGACCACGAATTATGAATCGACGTATCTGATCGTATTTTGCGAGTTACGAGTCGAACTAGCGATCTTGTTGCTTTTGATTTATTATAGTGTTAAGAAAACGTAAACTATACTTATAGTCATATCGAAAAAGATACGATTTTCTTTCATTAAAAGTTGAAATCATTGATTGAAACAATCTACCGTGTATCGATTGTAACATTAATTCAATCAAAATTTAGTTTGTCATTGACGAGGATTGATTGTTATGAATGATAACATTCTCAAGTTAACACGTTCAAAATCCACAAATATCGAGTTGTATTTAATTTAATATAATATAGTGGAGGAATGTCGAAACCAACTGTTCGCAACAACCTATCGGACAACTGGGAATTAATAGGTGGTTAATATTACGAGGGAAAAAATAACGGTGTCGGCACTGCTGCCATCGCTATCGCATCGATTCCATTGACAAAATTACACTGCGAGGCGTGATCTGCCTCCGAGCGAAATTGGCTAAAAGTTCGGCTCGTGAATTTTATTGCAAGGTGCAGAGATGATCGTGAATTATCGTACTGCAGCTGTGGTAATCGCGAAATTATAGTCTAAATAAAGCCATTTCGCCAAGTATATAATTATAAAGTGCAATGCAATAATTTATACTCTCCTTATAACAATAATTATATCTGATTATATATTTTCGTATATATTCCCCTGCGTGTAGTTAAAATTATCAATTGAGAATTTACCACAAAATTGACGTCTACTTGGGTAAATATTATTATTAATCCCAAAATATGGAGAAAATTAGCATTCTTCTTAGCATCTTCCTATGAATATGTATATTCTCTGAAAGATTATAAAAAACTTTCTACCTCGAAATCTGGGAAAAAATGTGTATCCTCGTTAATTTATTCCCATAAATATTGCGCACGGTGCAACTACCACGGAGGAAAGCCACAGCCCGAGAAAATAGTGCAGCTGCATAGAGCCACGAAATTCGCGTTTTTAGCAGCGGAATAAAAACGGCGAAGGTAGGAATATCAGCAAAAAATTGCTAGGATAAATACTCTTTTGATGGGGTTTCGCACAAGCCGTGCCTCGATTTACGCACTCCTCCTATCGGGTACAATATTCTCCCTCTTTTATTCTCTAACCAATAGCAGCTTGCAAACTTTGCCAGCACTCGTGCTAATTAGTTTATTGCACCAGGTCGCTAATACAACGTCAATTATTTCTTTTTATTTCTGCAAAATTCCTTCCTAACAAATTTTACGGTGAATTTTGAAACATTGGAAATGAATTATTCATTTAATCTCGAGATTTCATATAATCTGATCTTCTCGTAAAGTGAGCTGTTTACTTTTAATTAGTTTTACTGTTAATTTATGTCAACATTTCAACAACAGTGTATCTATCTACATTTCGTTAAATGTGATTTCTGATCACACGAATCGTACGCGACAGGATATATCTTCATGTTCGTACTAATCGATGATTCATAAAAGAAAGTAATTCGTCGCTGAACACGTTTTACTCGTAAAGATAAATCTTGCGGATTCGAGTAATTGATTTCTGGTGATTCGCGTTGCATAAGTTATGGGTAGAAGATGCGAGAATTCACGATTTTGATATTCGATGCTGCAAAAGTCATCTTTGCTCGTTTTCCCAAAATTTTTACTGTTAGAAAAGTAAAGAATCCCTAGATATTTGTTTAAACGTAAATTTAAGTATTTTTATAATTATCTAAAAAAAGTTCCATAAAATTCTCCGTAAAGTTAAAATCACGTTAGACAATAATTTATTTCGCATAGTATGCATGTACTTTCCTTAAAAGTTGACGCAATCACGCAATAAATTCTTTGCCGTAAAAATGAGCTGTTTACAGGTAATTAACTGCTACTTTGAACAGGATTTCACTGAGTTTCCTTTCTAGTATGTAATAGGATTCAGAGTTTACGGAAATCGCATTACTGAGCCGTTTCTTTCATCGTATTTCGTTTCGGATTACCGATGTAATACTGATATTATATCACTGATATACATGTATGTATTTGTATTACAGCTGTCACGTGAACGTGGACAGGCAGACTGAAGCTAATAACGTGGAATCCTGAGGTAACAACGGTTTCGCACATCAATACTAGGGTGAGTATTTTCTCCCAGAATTTTTATATGGGTATCAAATATCGGGTTATCGGATATTTGGCTTCCGTCATAATTATTTCGTAAATGGATACGTCGAAAAACGGAGCTAACCAATATTTTGCAATATCGCGATAACATTTACAGTATAATTTATATTATAATACGAATAAAAGCGACAAAGCTATCTAATAGAATGTCAAATGCTGCTAACGTGTACATGTATTCGATTCAGTGAATGTAGACAGGTACAAGATAATTGTGAAACAGACGGTAATTGCTACATTAGTAATAGGTTTTAATTTGGTAATGAATACTGTAGTCGGTTCAGCAACAAAAATTAAGAATCAATTGCTGATTACCAACAACTCTTCGATGAGCTACGCATTTATTAACTACTGAAATGTGAACGAAACGTATCTGTCTATCAACCGGTAGATTTATCCAGATATCGATGATGTTCAAGAAGATGATTGATATCAATTTTTCTCACTTGAAATTAATTTTATTGCAACACACCATAACTTATTTCGTCGGCAGTAAGACGTTATTTATCTTAGCAGCAGATCTCTCGTACACGAGATGCCACTCGTTGCGATTTCCTGGAAGCACGGATCTAGGAATGGCTTGATCATTTCGATTAATAGACACGTGAAATCATTAAGCTACGTACCATAGCTTCGTACTACGATCTTAGTAAACCTTTTCTGCCACTTTGATTCACCGTTTTTCCAACTTGATTTTCCAACAAAAAATTCCAATTTTCACAAAATATTTCTCGATTTTATTTTGCTGTTTTAATGATCTTCTATTTAAAGTATTTAATTAACAATAAGGATCATTATACATCATCCAAAATTTGAAATGAATTGTTTCCTGAAAGATTCTTGTACGACTTGTTATTTATTGCCAACGATCATTAAGATGTATTATTATTACTGATAGAAGAAAATATTTGGCGTGAATTTCGCGCACACACATTTGTATATATGTGTTACCGCGGAGTTTCGGAAGCAGGCTATTTCGAATGAGGAGACTCACTGTCTAATAGCTCCTTTGGATGAATGCTGAAGTCATAATGGCTACATAAACTAGTTAATTCAATGCTTCCTGGAAAAGAGCAATTCATTACACGGCTTACTCGCTGCATCACGTTCAATGCTACTGCATAATTATGCTAGAAGTACTCGTGTGCGCGCACACAAGTACATACACGCATTTAGATAGATGTGTACTTGAAATAAGACAGCCATTCCGGTTTTCGAACCTACTTTCCACGCGACTTCGATGAACCTCAGACAGTGAGATGGTCGTCCGATCATACAGACTTCGACCCACCTCTTCTTTATCTTACTTTAATGCAATAATTACATAAGAAATAATACTGAATATTATAACGCGATAGATACTACTAGAAAGAACCCTTTTTTTAAGAAACATCATAATAATCAGTGGATTAGAAATCTTAATATTTTTATTGTTTAATATTAATTTATTGGCATAACAAAACTCGTTGCCTTATTGCAAATGTTTCTTATTTAAATTTGACTCTTTATTATTTTTTTAAAGGACCAATCGAATTATAAGACGCACGTTTCTTATTATATTCTTGTTGTTGGAGAGAATTCTGAACGATCGTAATCGTTTTCTACGTAGATTCTAACATTCAGGTTTTATTCGCCTAAAACAACGAAAGAGAATCGCAATTGCGAGACGAATTAAGTCAGTCCACGGTTCATTTATCATTCAGCTACGCCATCAATGCAAAAAAGCTCTTGATCGCGAGAAACGCGTTGTTGTGCGCTTGTTGCGCGTGCGCGCGCGCGCGCGAGCGTGAATGTCGTTTCTTTTCTCGGAAGTCACCGCTAACGAGGGAAACAACGGTGCAGATTTCCCTGAATGTTGAGCAAATATCTGGTTTTGCATCACATGCAAGTCGACTTCCTTGATCGAACAGCGCTATGCCGTCGTGTCAAGGAAACCTTAACGACTCTTCTGCTTACGTTTTGCGTACATACTCTCAATCTTTTTCTCTCTTTCTCTTTTTGTTTCTTCGATTCGTCACCGATACGAGGCAAAACGTGATTCGCTGACGATTTTCTTAAAAAAACTCGCGCATTGGTTATAATGAAATTCTGAAACAACCGATGGAATAATTACTGATGGCGCTAATAACTTCGATGCATTATAAGTAATTTAATAATCATTTTTATAATAAGAAGCACTGACGATTTCAGATCGAATAATTATTGCCAGTGCTAATGAGAGGAATATTTATGAATAAATTACAAATCGTGTTTAAAAGTATTACAAAATATATTATAGAACAAAGGAAACAGGAATAATTCGTAAACTATATTTAGTAAACATACGTCAAATTAATTCATTTCACCTATGAACCGTAATTCACAATGACATATAATGTCTTTCACAAAAAGACTGTATCATGATAAAGTGACACACGATATGAAAGTGTACACGTGTAACTAGCCGCAAAGTAAATACACTAACCATTATGCCCCATCATCATTCGCATTACTGCAGTTGCAAATGTGGTAGAAATCACGATTATCGTCGCGTATCTGCGGCAGGATCCAAAGAGCGCAAGAGATGCTCGTGCGTGATTAAGTAATATACATAATAGCTGCTAGAATCATTGGCTCGCGCGTAAACTCATAGTGCAATTGAGTAGGAGCGAATAACATTTCTCCAGTGAATCGCTTAGTCCCTCATAAATCATAAATAAAGCAATCAGGATTCAATTGAAATTCCACGTTCTACTGTTTCGATTAGTTCGGTTAATGTTTTCTCAACAAACTTTTTCTCAACTGGTATTTTTTAAATTATTTGGATAGATTCAAAATTTTAAATTCGTGAGTAGGTCTAATTGTATCATACAACGTTCTGAAGCTAACATTAAAGAACCAATAACACTAGTAACACAGAAGCAATATACAGAATACCTTAAATTAATATTGAAACAAGAGAGTAAAGTATCATTCAATCTGCCAAGTTAGATCGAATGCTTCAGATCTTGCGAAAACGAATAGCATATTTCCAAGGAAGAATCGGAAGCGATAATCACTTAAAACATGGTGCATTAAGTGCTCTCACTTATCGTTCCACCCTATACTCATTTAGCACACTACCAGCCAATGCAATTCCAGTCATCCTCATAACCGTATCCTTTTCCATTAGCATCGTCGATTATCCTTCCGCTGCGAAGCACAATACCGCGAGTAGAATACCGCCCATTAACCCTCATACCCCAAGTACACACACACACACACACACAGCCCAATACGCAGAATTCGAATAGAACTCGAGAAGAGCGTATTCCACTCAGGTAGATGAAATCGCAAAAATTTTCGCAGAGATGCGATCTAAACGAGCACCTCGATTTCCGCGTGGAAGTTGAAGTTGAGATTGGGGAGGGGGGGACTCTTGATTCGCGAGGAAAGCCGCGGGTAACTGTATACAGAGAGAGAAAGAAAGACCGAAAGAGATAGAATGAGAGAGAAAAAGATTCCAACGGTAAATCGGGCGTCTACGGACGCATAATAACTAATTGCTGACAAGATCCTCCTTGCGATCCGCCTTGGAAATTGGCCGTTCCAAAGAAGATAACATCGATCGAGCCTTCTTCTCTATGTGTGAGAAGAAGCCGCTCGCGAAACCTCGATCTGCCTGGTGCTACTGTCTTAATGAACCACACGCGCCTTTCTCATTGCTCCAGCGAATTGCTCTGGGTGCCATGTAAATCTGACCATCTAACCATCCTACGTGACCACTGGAACGGGATTACTGTTGATGCCCGCAGCAATTGCTCGCAGATACTCTTGTGAATTGCTTCTCTGATGCACTTTGGATAAAACGCACTGCCGGAGAAAAGAGTTTTTACAATGTAAACGTGTGTACTTCTTAACTGCTTTGAGTCACTTATAAATATGGATGAATTATCTTTTTCTACTCGAGCATCTTCTTCGGGATCGTGAAAAGAGTGTAAATTGTGAAGAGGAGAATTATGGGGATGAATATTTAACAATGAGGGTGATGTATGAAATATAGGTGATAGTTGATTATTGTAATCGACGATTGGAAATTTATTTCACCAATCAGAATGAATAATAATAATCGAAAGGATTATATTGCAGAGACTCTTTTCGAATCTTGAGAAAAGAATTGAAATTACGCGATGTGTAACTAACGAATCACATTGCCAAGTTTAGGAGAATTCCCATGTTACAACCCGATGGAATCGTTAGGATCATTAAGTCGTAAAAATCGTGTGATAAACTGGCGTAGACGCCTTGTCCGGAAATCACGATGACGCAAAACCCCTCGGCAATCCCGACGATTCCCCTCGGATCAGATAACACCCGATGAGAGATCCATTCGCGTCGTCATCTCTCGAAGCACAAACCGGGAGCTACGGTCTCTCAGATGTAGTGATTAATCGACAAGCAGCTTTGGCTTTCAACTGTAATCACAGTTAAGACGAAAACTGGAAATTCGCCAATGTTTCCTGAATTACGGTTCGTTTAGCGTATGATCAAAGTCGAGAAATAAGTGGATTCTCAAGTTTTCACATAAATAATTCAAACTTTAATAATTTTTATATCAATTTTAATCTTATCGATGTTCTAGAATCGATCGAAATTGTTGGAAATCTGGGGAATTTGATGAATCGCCACTAGATATGACTAACAAAAGATAACAGTAAGATTATTGCGAAACCGTGTAATTACGAGTCTAATCAATTTGATCGTTTTATCAGAGTAGTATTATAAAATTATCGTAAAGTATACGTACTACATAGTAGCAATGATCAATCAATAGGTTGCTAGTTTGGTTGAAAATAGATCTCGAGGACGGAATTTCGGTCTGATGCGTGAGCAGAATCGCAATTTGGAAATATGCCAAAATATCACTGGTTTTGAATTGCGTGGGCGACAGAAACCTTCCGATGATATACTGACCACAAGAAGATTTCAAATATGTGAGAAATTATCAGCGAATTCTCCAAATTTTTCTACCATTTTAGAGGATCATTCACTTTTCTCTTATTTAACTAATAATGAGGTGTAGAGGTATCACAAATTATATGGTATTAATTTCACCTATCCCTTTGCATCACTTAATTCTTGTACATAACAATTAGTACGAAAGTTTATTATGTTTATTTAAGAATACACACAATATACCAATCCTCAAATTACTAATTTTCATTATGGAAACTTCAGCTTTTCGAAGCTGATTGAAAGCGTATGAGTTTGCAACAATGAAAACAATTACGAAACACAAATCAGACTCAAACCCTAATATTTCATTTATAATGGAAAACCTCGGTGTCGGTGATGGATGCTCCAAATGCCAGTTTCCCAGTGGTTGGCTCGTTTCTTAATAACCGAGTAACTCGATTATCATTCTCAAAACAATCCGCAGAATCTTACGTAACAAATTGTCGAACTGCCAAAAATTTCTTCGTTTCCGTTGGATTTTCTCGCGCTACAATGATGTACGGAAATTCCTCTGCCATGTTGTGCGATTCATCGTTCTTTCTACAAATTCGAATTTCGAGAATTTAGGATTGTACAAAGCATTCAATCGTGCGGTTGTTGCACTTGGATAATAATTAATGAGAATTTCTCTTTTTTGCTTCGGATAATCCATCTTATTGCCGATTAAGCTCGAATTTTCGGTCGATTGAATTTCAATGGATTTTAGGACCTAAGACAATCGAGAGAATTGAGGATAATTGTTGTCTCGTAAATTTATGAGCAACTCTTGGATGTCTTCCAAAATCTTAAACTCTGTTGGTTCTCTTACTACTATAATCAAACATACGAACGTAGAAATATTTTGCAATAGAAAATAGCGGAATTGAGGATCAGTGACATCGGGACAGACGATGAAAGCAAGTTTGAAACTATTAATCGGATCAAGGAGTTTGGTGAGTCCTGGAATTACGATATCGCTCACTCCGTGGCTCGTTTCTACGCAGCTGAATCCGCAAAGATTATTTTCAGTGCATTACTCACGGTGCATATGCCTGAAATAATTCCGTGAAATTACGTAGTCCGATTATCTGAATAGTGTCCAGTGAAGCTTGGCGATCGTAACGTCTCGATGAAAATAAAGCTGCATTCTTCTTTCGTCTGTTTCTTTCCGATCGATCGATCTTTTCTAGAAACTTTCAATGGTACAGCAACCTGTTTGTTACAGAATACAATTTGTTATTTCAAGATTTTATTGAATTTTCAAATTTTCAAATTTTTAAATATTCAAATATTTAAATATTCAAATTTTCAAATTCACTTTACTTATCCTAAAACCGATTTCCAAGGATTTTCTTGACGAATATCAGGTACATATCCTATGCGAGAAGTCCGAGGGATTTAATGCATCAGAGGTTTCGATGATTCAGCGAATTTCGTGAGCGATGTAGCCAGGTGAAGGAATAAAGCGTTCGTAATTGGTATTCCCAGATTTAATGGGTCTCCTAGGGATTGACTTGACGAACCGCTTGAACAATAGTATTACCGATTAATTGCGTCATTATTCCGCGTATCGGCGTACAGAGATGCTTCCGGATGCTGATAGCCTTACTCGATCGCTTGCAAACGGAATCATTTTGCATATCCGCCATCTAACGTGCATACAACTGTCTCGATGAACGATATAATCGCTACGCCGGTAACTTGTTGCAAATCGAGTACCATTAATACAACACATCATCCAATATATTTGTAACAAAACGCGCCAGGAAAATGTTCGGTCTACCAATAACAATAATCGAAATATCTAATTATGTTCTTTATTACAAATTTAACTTGACAAATATAAACTTTATTCTTAGTACAAAATCTTCTATTACAATTTCAAAAATACCATGAATAATATGATATAATAACGATTCTTTTAATTTCTAAGTTGCGTTTCACGTTTTATTAGTCTCCAATTAATTTATCGATTTGAGAGACTCGAGGCTTAAATCGAAACGAGATTCCGTAAATTATGGTGCACGAGGATCAAGGTGGTTTATACCTGTATATTAGACACTTTCATACATAGATATGTAGATGGTATAGTAGATTCTACGTGATACTAGTGTTACTAGTGATACCACTCGTAGGAAACATTACACTAGAAGCAGACAGTTAGAAGCCAGACTCCAGTGATGACGAAACTAGAGTCAAAGCAAGATAGATAGATAGATAGATGAGAAAGAGTATCTTGCATTAAGAATTCTCAGAAGTGTATACTGTGAACATTCACAGTGGCGACGCACTAATGATTTTCGCACGCCTTGTCAGACTGCCAGAAATTCGTTCGTCCCCCTTTTGTTGGCTGCGAATGACACGAGGGGCGCCCATTGAATTAGGAGCAGTGCTATGTTTCCTTGAGTTTTTGGCATCGAACAGAGAGGCGTCCCTGTGGACTCTGGCTCGATCCGACGTGCACCTACTGCCTTTGACACTGCAATCACGTTGAACTTCGTGACAAAGAACCTTTTTTTCTTCTCTCTCTCCTTCTCTCCATCTTTTTCCTTTTTCTCTCGCTTTTTCTCGCGCTCAAGAAAATTGAGCTGGTGTTTTTGATGGAAACGAGGAGAATCTCCGGAAGATGGAATTATCGTAGTGATTTAAGTGAAAGATTTTTGAAGATTAATTCGAACGCTGTATTTGCTGCAATTTTCTAAAGACGAGACCTTTTGATTAAAAGAATTTCGTAGGGTTTCGTGAATTTAGGAAATGGATGGCTTCTGATGCTTTCGCCATACCAAAATTGTTTAGATCCCAGGAAAACTTGAATTTGAATATTCCAATTTACGAGAATTTTTCAATAAACCTTCATTACCCATTGGATGTAAATATGTAGTCAGCAATAAGTTTCTGAAATATCACTGAATAACTCGAGTAAAAATTAAGTAAAAAATTATTGGATTTGGATCAAATAAAACTGTAATTATGAATTTATAATTATTCCAGAATAGGCTATCGAATTAAATCGATTACCTGTGTTCCGAAACAGTCGATAAAGTTTTCAGAAGGAGGAAATCTTATAGTAGATTGCGTGGTGCCAGGTGTATTCGTATGCAAACGAACAAATAAAGTCCGACAAAGCTGTAACAAACGAACTCTTCCATAAAGCAATGACGTCAATCGTAAAAACGTAGTAAAGAGTTGCAAAGGTAGTGGACCGACTGATCCGAAGCACGTTTCACCGTGGAAATTTTACGTTACCCGAAGTTTCACGGCTGCTCCTCAAGTTTTAACGCGAGTAGATACGCGCGCACAGAGAGAAAGAGAGAGAGAACGATAATTTCCGTTCGAAATAAGCTGTGGAAGCGATTTTCGCCTCGTCATGTCACTCAAACGTGTCTATCCCGAAAACCATCGCGAAAATTTCTCATGCGAACTACTTTTCAGAAATTCATATTCGCTCCATAATTTTGCGAAAAATTACTTCTACTCGCAATTCGAGCAAGTTTTTTGGATGAAATTTACTCTCGCGAATTTAATCGATGACCTATGAATTTAATGATCCCTCTGACGGTATTACTCCGTCGAATATAGTTTGATCGATCCTGTTGAATCTAATTAGATTGAATCTTTGCACCCATAAGACAAATTTTCATTTGATGAGAAATTGAACGATAATTGTCTTAAGAGAAATTAACGGAGGAAACGAATTAAGAGAACGAAGATAATCTTGAGGGCAGAGGACAGCTTTTTTGTAATGCGTGATTTCCTGGAAAAGAGGCGGCCTGATCACGTCAAATAATGCATCACGAGATATTAATGGGATAGTGTGTCACGATATATCACCGCTAGTCGACCGACAAATGCCGGTGTGTGCGATCACGCCAAGTACTCGCCTGAAAACTTATCACTTCGACTTTTTTTTGCTTTCAGTTTTCCAATTCGCCAAGTATTTTTTTCTACCACCTCAGCAGAAAAACTACCATTTTTCTTCTCCGCTCATTAGATTTAATATTGATTTCGGTCATGTTTCCTTGTATTTTTAACAGAATTAAATAGAAACGAAGAAATTGCATTCATATTGAAGTTTCGAAATAAACGATTGCGATTACTGAAATTTTAAACCCGATTGTCGAACAAAGTTGTCGAGTAGATACTGTGAGAGCGTTTGCTTTATCATGACGCAGGAACATTCGCTATAATAGCGCGATTAGAATTTCATGACCGTATTTCACATTTATGGTTTCCTGGTGCGGCAATGCAACTCAAAGCCTAGCATTCGCTTCCAACTACGATAGATTTCCTACCAGTTAATGTCAGCAACCTGATACATACCTGACAATGAGAAGTTTAAAATGTTCGATGATCGTTCCTCGAACTACGATAAAAATTGAAAAAAAAAAAAATGAAACGTTAACTTCCTGTTGATGAAACTAGTAACGCATGAAAATTTCATATTAATTGTGAAATAATAATTTGGAATTTAAAGTACTACCCTTTTGACTTATCGAAAGTATTTTATCGTTAGGAAGAAAGTCTGTTTAGTCTATGATTGTCATCCTTAAAGCAGCAGAGATTTATTAAAAGTACTCGACAACTATGGCATATATATATACGTATAGCAAAAGCCATAAACTTGATAACTTTCTTTCAAAAAACCTGGCGAATCCTCTCCGGACTAACGTGTCTATGGAAAATATCCGGTTGCGATAGCAGGAGTGTATTTCTTCCTGTGCAATCTTTCCTGATTGAAAGCCGCGTGGTAAGAGCACTCTCTTCGCGGTGCCCCTGGCATTATGAATGTTTCGTGGAAGGAAGAGAGCGGTTCCACCAGCAAAAGAGGAGCAACGAAGAGTCGAAAGAAGGAAAAAGAGGAAAAGGGAGTAGGAGGCGATCGAGAGAGAACCAGAGAGGTGGTCAAGAAAGCGAAGAAGAGAAGCAAAAGTAACGAAAGGAAGGAAGAGAAGAAAGAAAAAGGTGGATTTGCGAAAGGTTGGGATCGAACTGCTGCCGATACGAAGAACTCGAAACTTTCCTGGAAGTTCGCCTTCTACGAGGAGCATCCTCCTTCTGGCCTTTTTCACCCGACGACGACGGGTCCTACCACCATCTTACCACCCCACTTCGAGAGCCTCTCTCTCCCCCAGATCCGACGGGATTCTTACTCTTCACTCGCCTTACTCCTTTTTTGTCGCACGTATTAACTCCAAAGCGGACTCGCAACAGTCAGTCCCGCTCCTTTTGCTTTTCGGGGATAAGGTTCGTCTTTTTATTGATGCGATTAGGTCAAGTCGACTCGATGATTGGCTATGGTTATTTCATCTCAAGGATTTTCGAGATTTTTTCAAGATTTTTTCAAGATTTATTCGATTCAGAAGCAAAAAAAGGGTTCAATTATCAATAATACACCAATCTTCGTGTTTTACTTCTTTCAATTTTAATTTCTTCCTAAAACCTATCGAAAGTATTAAACCTCGAGGGTTTTTTGGGGAAGCAAATGCCACAATAGGTAACTGTCCATCAAAGTGTAGGTAAAGTTACGAGTCAGTATTAACCATAGGATTTATTGCTAGTCGATCCCTCCCACGAGAAACAGCCTCAAACCTATAGTTGCGTTGGGAAAAAAAGGTAAAGAAGAAGACGAAGATAGGGCGTTGATTCCGCGAAGCGGCAGGAATAACAAGTAGGAAACACGTGTCCGGGCATGGGAGTCTCCTCTCGTTTTGCATTTATGACATCAACGACTAATGTACACCTCCGGCACCGAACTTGTCCCACCTTCTTCTAGCCTCTGAGTAATGTCTGACATCAAACTCCATTAGCTGGCGCCCACTAGACTCACTTGATTCGCGATCTATCGACCTCTGACTCGACACTGTTTACGCATTCAGTCTCTCGTGTTTGTTGTGTTAGATGCATCTTATTGATATTTGCATATAGGGGAAGCTCTCAAACTTAATTATATTCAAAAGAGATTTTCCTGATCCTGAAGTGAAATTGAATTATTTTTTATAACGATATTCCACATTTCGAGAGACTTCCGAATTCATGCTAGATATTGAACGATTAAAGAATATAATATAGAATATAATATAATCAGTTGCGCGGTAAAACTGCAGAATTAATTTAAAAAGACGCTCATCAATAAGATTGGACTCGATTAAAGCTTGGACAAACTCCTTAATTCGGCGAGAACAATCCACTTCCGTTGAGCGACAACGATCTTTTAAAATAGCGTATTTCGAATGCAAAGTGGTACGGCACGGTGAATCTAAAGGAGATGAGAAAGAAGAGCTTCCCTCCTTCGTCGCGATGCATAATCAGTTATGAATAATAAACAATTAATCGAGCGTGAATAATCCCGGGGTAAACACCGAGTCAATGATACCATTGGGAAATTGTGATGATAAAAAAGATAACCAAGTGTTAAATTAGAGTTTTTCTCACTTTTTTTGCGCCAATGTAAAAATGTAAAAATAAAAGTGTAAAAAATATGTGATGCTGGAGTGAAGTTATTGAGCATCGTTTTGGCAACGTAATATTGTTACATCTCAATTTTTCTATGAGATTGGAATGTTCGAAGTATGGTTGGGTTGAGGGTTCGACAAGGAAGATTGACGCAGGCAGGAAACTTAAGTAGTTTTGTCGCTGTGGAAGATGCCTTCCGAGGAAAATTGAGAAATTTCGCAGAATTTCCGTGAATTTCGCCTTAGCTGAAGGGAAAAGACATTCCTGAATATTTAATATCCGCCGGTGAAACCAAGGAACCCGAGTCGCGGAGTCGTCAAATTGGCAATGGCCGTCATGGAATTTCGCGAATCGACCTCGACACCCTGGAAATTATTCGGTGAATTTGGCAATCTTATTCGGTTTTGAGAAAAATAATAAAAAACTTGAAAGATTCATCAATAGTTTTAACTTGATTTATTTTAATAATCTTTAATTAAATTCCCCAACTCTAACTCTCAACTAAATATAATATAATTCAAAGATAAGTTAACAAGAAATCAATTAATTTTATTCTTCGGCAATGAATTCAAAAGTACTTGAGAAATAAGTTAGCGTTAGTTAAGAGGAAAATTGCTTCAAAATCATTTCTTTACTTATATTATTAGTACGCACAGTAGCGAGATAAGTCGAGTCGAAGCGAATCGAGTCCAATAGTTTCACGCACGAGTGATACAAAATAAAGGCTGGATCAACGGTAGTAAGCTGAAGGTATCTAACATTCTTCTCGCAATTCTGAATCTAGAATGCGTGAGAACGGAATTCCCTTCTCCGGCTGATTTCTTATTTTCGCCTTTGCCATTGGCACGCCAAGCCTTATTTATACGATACCATTTGCATAGGCGGTCTTTGCCTGTTCGAAATAGGATTGCAGAGAAATAAATTAATGGCGCTCCAGTCGCCAAATGGATATATATCTCATTTTGGAGAAATCTAACATGATAACGTACTATCACAAATCTACTTTCAAGACTTTTGAACAGTTTTGGTTTAGTTATTCTTTCGTTCGTCTGGAAGACAAAATTGATTTCGATAGTAAATTATTCTTTTCAAAGAATAAAAAGTAAAAAATCGAATACAACGAAGGTGTTTGATAAAACGAAAGGGAAATTGATAAGGTGTTAAACTCCTCTGCTTCGGTGAGTTAAGTACGCAATTGATGCAAATACGCCATCCGGATTTATTTCTGCACTTCCCGGTGATCCCGCGTGGTGCGCGCAACTTCCGCACGGCAATTCGCGGAAAGCTCGCGTTAAAATAGGCCTAGGAAAATATTTTGGCGACTTGTTACCGTGAGTCGAGGGTGCCAGAGGGTTTAAGAGGCCAGTAGAGAGGATAAAGTGGAAAAGAGAGAGAGAGAGAGAAGTGCGGCGTCAGCTTGAAAGCGTGCCACGTCCTTCCGTGCGAAATGCGAAATCCCTCGCGCGCACCGAGGACGTGGGAGCGGAATTCCCTGACGCCAAGACGATCCTTATTTTCGGAGCGTACCACGTCCCTCGGTCTTCGCGATTATTTCGAGACTCCGACTGCCTTCCATTCGTCATCTACTTTGTCGACGGTGCAGCGCACTGCTGGTGCTGTCACTGTCGCCACTGCAACGTCGATTTGCTTTTCGATATCTCGTGGCTTGACTAGGACATGGATCAAATCTGACAATTTCTGCCAATTTTCATCAAATTCAACATTTTTTCATCTTAGGATCAGTGAAGATAAAAATATTAGAAATAGAGATGTAGACTTATAATAGCTCCTCTAAATTAAAGAATTAGTTAATCAAAGTAATAAAGTTCTTGTTAGCAATTTTTCCTGTATTTTGAAATTTTATAACTTAATTAATTAATTTTCGATTCCTGATACTCTAGAAATTCTCAGAAAAGTCGTAAATACGGTGCAGTTGAGGATGGGGAGATGTAGAGCCAACTAAATACGGAATAAGGGCAAGTTAACGAAATAGGAGGCAATTTGACGGGAGTTTGGCAGAATGCCACGAACCACCACCAATGTAGGAGTGGAATTCCCTAATTCTCACGAGCTTTATTTTCGGCGTAGCTCGTCCGGAAACGGGACTTACAAATTTGGAGCGGTGGCCCATTTTTTCGAAGACTGTCCACACGGTCAAGCGAATTCACTTGTAGCTTCTTGGAACCGGTCCTTGTTGGACTGTGAAATCGCTTTCTCTTTGTGACAATGATACCGCTGAGCAACAGTAAGCAAAGCGTTTTGAACAAACTCCTATGTTATTTTTATCGTCCATGTATTATCGAAGTACGCCGTCAATTAATCAGTATAATTTAGAACAATTAATAAGCCTCACTCCTCTGAAAATGATTATTAATCTTAATTCCGAACTTATTCATCTGTGAATTGTAATTGTTATTAATGGTATTAGATACTTTTTAATCAATTAAATCTACGTAATAATAATTCAGTCCAATAAATAGAAAATAAACTCGATATTTAATTAAACGTATTAAGCGGAATGTTCTTGTATAATTGACAGGACCAATTAGAAAGCGTTTACCCTGAGCGGCTGAGTGATTCAGTAGTGAGCACGATGATATTTCATACCCTCGAGGATGGCACACCCTGACAGTGTGAGTCCACAGTCGACTGACCCGAAAATTCAAACTAAACCCAAACGATCCTGGAGGATCCCACTTCCTCGTGAGGTCAAAGGCTTTGCGATGAGCACGCGAGCGAAAGGCAAGCTAACAAGTAAGAACGGAAGGGAAGGATTTTCATCAATGTTGCATCGAGTCCCAGGAAGCCATGGCTCGACGACCTTCACGCGATTTCTTTTCTCCGTCCTCTCGCTTCTCGTCTCGCGAATCGACGACATTCCTGAACGGAGTATGTCACCGAAGCGGAGGCTTCGTGGAAGAAGCGAATCACGAAGCATAAATTGCCGTGATTGCGCCGTGCGAGGAGAAAAGTGCTAAAAGCGTGACTGCTCCCTCGGAGAGCACAATTTATCGGTGGGCTTCCCGTGGTGCTTCCTCGAATTTTTGGCGATTGATGCGACTGCTCCCAGTTGACACAGTTTTCTCTCTCTCTTTCTTAAAGTCTCAGTGTTATTGCTGGGACACGTAAATGAAGAACCGGCTAGTTAGGAGTGGTGGACAGTTACATACACCATGTGTCTTTAGTCTTTAGCTTTGAATTGGGATAGGAATAGCTCAAGCAGAAAACTAGTAGAATATTTCTTCATCGAATGTCAATTTAAACAGCAATTAGCTTCAACAACTGTACAGTTTATTACTGCAGAAACTTTCTCATGTTTCTTTATTCATTAAAAAATATTACGAATTTAATAAATGAAAAATCATGACAATGACTAATTCGTGAAATGTTTAATAAAGAGTTATAGAAAATGTGAAATGGAAGAGGAATTAAAAAGAGAAAAGATTAATTAGTTTAATATAATTTTTAGTTGAAATGGTAATTGCGATCAGTACTCTGAATTAATCTTACAATTTTGCATCGATCAATTATACTAGAATTTCACAGAGTCTGCAATATTTCAGGCACACCTGTTATTCCCAATCTGACATGCAAAATGATTATCTAATTCAACATTTCACTGGAATTTCGCGTGAATTGGCTGTAGCTCTTTATCTTGCTCTGACGGATTGGGGTCGTCGAATTTTGCAAGGATCACGCGCGATAAACACACGGTCCAAATCCGATCATAAGTGGAGGAAGAAGAATCGCAGTTGAGAGAGGAATTATTTTGCATTCCACAGGCGAATGATGCCACTGAAAATTGGAACCACGCCATCGATTGCTGACTAATATTTTCTGCAATCGTGGAGGAGTGTTTGACTTTGGAGAACTTCATTGAGATCAGGCGAGAATTACAAATTACGAGGAAGCTTTACTTAGCACAATTCTCTTACTAACATGGAATCTTTCTTTAAACACAGAGGACAATTGACAGGATCTTTTAACGTTTAATATAAATATGCTCATAGTATTACATAAAACAAAACACATAATTCTAGACGTATTCTAGAAGTAGTATAGTACCATAAATAAAAATACGTGCAGATAAATGAATGTACATTGTGCGCATTGCTTCGCGCTTCTCCCTGAAGACACTCGTTCAAAGCGCATTCATTATCGCGTCTCGTTTGAATAATAGCATTTCTTCGTGGCAATTGTTCCTAGGACACTTCGTATCCGGTTGTCGCTATCGCGATTTCCCATAATACGTTTCAGACTTTGAACTTCCACGAGATCCGCGCACATTACTTCTGCTTCATTTACGCTGGAAAGTACGGGGACCCTCTTGATTCCGCTTCTTGAAAAGTATTCAAACAAAAGAGTCGACGCTCGAAGTGCTGTTCTTTCGGGTAAATAAAGGAAAATTCTTCATGAGCGTACAGACTAAATTTATGTTTCTTAATCGTGATTCGTCACTGTGACTAATAATTTAAGAAGATCTTAATTAATTCAATTGAGTAGAATCAAAATAAACTGGTATATTGAAACAATAAGATGGATCTTTCAGGGTGTTTTTTTTCATAGTTCTTTTCAACTAGATAAAGATAAAAAAGTTCAATGGTTAAACCGACTGACAGTAGAGTCCCGACGCAATGCGTGGTCTCCTGCGTGGACACTTTTAGCTAAGCACACAAAACGCGTCCTCTATTTGCGGACCGATTCCTAGTAGACTAGACACGCTGCTGTTTCGTAGAAAATATACGTCGTTCTGCAAACTATATCTCTCTCTACTCTGGCTCGATAAACACTACGTGAACTCCGTGCTGTCAACTTATACGCAGTACAGGTCTTCCGATAACTTCTTTTCATGCGGACTGTTTACAAATAATTCTTAATAATCATCGATCTTTATTCTTCCATAAAATAGAATTATAGCTCATTTATGACTTTAAAGTATTCAAAGTAAAGGATGGTAATACCGATGATCTTTTTAACAGAAAATCCGTGTATACCATTGAATCGTAATCGAACAAAAGCGAGTAATCAATAGGATTGAATTGAACAACGGTACAAACCACCTGAAAAGCATCTCTCTTTCTCGTTTCTATCTCTGTCTGCGTTTGAAAGCGGTCGAACGAACGGATACAAATACATCGGGTCCACGAGAATCTAGAGTTGAATCGATGGTGTAGAAAATCGAGAAACCTTCCGGACAGTGGAAATCGGGAGTTAGTCCCGGGCGATTCCGAGCTTCTGGAATAAATCTCAATGGTGAAAATTGCTTCGAACTCGGCACGAAACCACTGGAATGCTCCGAGTGCGCACACCGGAATCCGTATAAGGCTGATCATTGACCACTCTAGAGCCGGCAGGGAGAACTTGGATAAAATCGCAATTAACCCTTTTACGACAGGAGTTTCTCGAACGCAGCACGTTCGTACTGAAAAATGCGCGCTTGGGCCTCTGACCGAGCTCTGTGGCTCTCAGCTTATTTCCAAGCCACTTCGCGGCAGGCTCCTTGAAAAAAACTCGGCTTCGGTTGCTTCTAGTTTGAGGAATACACTCGACTTCGCGAACCGTGCACACCTTCAATGCAATTTTTACTCCTAATTTTTGAGCCTAATGGGCCTCGCATTTACCCACCATCTCTTATTCTTCGCGTATTCATCGATTTCCTGATTCAAATTGGAATATAATATCAAAGTAAATTCATTCAAATTCAATGGATAATCTTCGTGAATTAAAGGGAATATTTAAACAATTTGATTTTCAATAATGTGTCGATCGTTTCAAAAGTAGTCTTATTTAAATATACAACAAATTGAAATTAATTACCAATTCGCAGAAACAGAAAAATACTGCGACTTGGTTCGAACCATTAGAGTGTTGATCCCTGGGTAGGATTAAAAAATCACTATCTCAACTGCAAGAGCGTTCGATTATAAGTCACTCGGTCGCAGCGTGCGCTGGTTTCGTGGAACCAGTGGATTTTGCCCGGATGAATTACCGAACAGGATTCCAGAGTGAATCCTAAGTTGCGCAGCACACCGCACCCGCTGAATATCTCGTTTCTTTTCCGGCGCGGTCCGATTTTGTCCCGATTCCACTGTCACGGCATTCCTGTGATTTCGCTCCCCGACTGCACGTTTCTGCCGCTGCTGGAGATCCTGGAATCGGGATTTACGAGGAGAGAACAACGCGTTTGTAGACTCGCTTCGCTCCGTCGTCTGCCCCTTTTTCGACAGCAATCGGACTGCAATTTTCTGCGGTATGCCTGTCGATCGGCAACGTGCGAATACAACGATAACGAAACACAAGAAATTCGTAGGATGAGATTTCAAGAGTCTCGGAGTAGACTGGGAAAGAGTCAAGTATCGCAGAAGAAATCAAGAAGAAAATATGTACAAAGTAAGTCAGAGATTATCGATTAGATATAAAAGAAAGCCACGAAAACGTAAATTCTTCTGAAAACAAAGGAAGGGAGGATTCGAAACAAAGAGCAACTCGTGTCACACTCGCTTAAACCGCTCACTCCCATTGTCCCATGAAAAACAGCGGCAAGTTGACAGTCTCACCGTGGAAAAAAGTGCGATGGATAACTTTGGAAGAGATAGGAGTATGGGATAGCAGCATCGATTGCAGCACCCAGTGCAAGAATACCAGCAGGATAAGGAAGAAAAAGAGGAATGAAGAGACAAAGGTAGAAGAGAGCAATGCTAGGCGAAAGAGAATCGAAGGGGAATCAGGGCAGGAAAGGGCGCGCAATGAGAAGAAGGAGGGGGAGGGGGAGAAAGATCTGGTCCATTCAAGAGGGAGTTCAGGTACGATTTCCAATCGTGGAAGGCTTCCTCGAAGCGAGTACCCCTTCTGCTGGGCTTTCAGGCTTCCAGCGACAGCCAGGGAGAGGCCTGCGGAATACTGGTTCCAAGCGTGGGGCTCCATTCAAGCGTTCTTGCACTGCCGGCATCCCTCAAGCCTCCTCTTTCCACTCCTCCTCCTTCTCTCTCAGCTCTTCGTCCTACAGCGAGAAACTCCTTGATATTCGAGAGTCGTGCGCGCATCCAGCTCGAGTCTCTGCTCGCTGATAGTACATCGCGAAGCAAGGAGCGCGACGCGATCTTGGGACCTTGTGTCCCCCTGTGTCCCTCTGTGGTGCGTCTACCCCTTCAGCTTCCTCTTGCGCGTTTCTGCTCGATGAAATTGGGATTGGGGTGCATTACGAGTAGACGAGACAAACATTCTTCACTATAATTGATTGGAACATTTCTTCGAAATTACAATTGTGGAATAATACTTGAAGTTTGTCAATATTGCCACGATTTCAGACAAAATATAGAATTCTATATCTATAAATTCTAAGAGTTCGATTAAAGCGATTCCATTAGACTTTTAAGAACTTTCCTAATTAAATTCGGCAATCGATCAATCCATTGACTAATCCTAATATCGAGAACTCGAATCATTAATAACTGCTCGAGATAAAATATTGAAATTAAAACGAAGAGGAATCAAAGTCGAGGAACCTGGTTGTTCCGAGAACCAACCACCAAAGCAATCTGTAACCCAGCCTCTCTCTTGCGCTCGATCCAAACCCCAAGATCGACGAGACGTGGCACGACACGAGGAACAGGATCAAACATCCCGGCGCAAAGGAAGCAGAGCATAAAAAAGGAGTGCGCGTGGAGACGCGTGGACCAAGCCGAAATTTCATGCCCTGGTGGTCCCAGAAGGGCCGACCGCGTGAGAAGAGAAAAGGGTGCTGCTGGCCAGCAGACGAGAGCGAGTCGAGAAACGAGAGAAGAGGGGGCGGAGAGTCGGTAAGAATGGTCGAAGAGGAAGGGGAAACGAAGAAGAAGAAGAAGAAGGAGGAGGACGAGGGCTGGAAGCTGGGTCTGTGGGCCCTCTTGGGGAGTCCCTCGGGGCCTCACGTTACGTGGACATAAAAGGCAACCCTGCCACGAAGACTGTTTCTCTGACACATTGACACAGCCTCTGAACTACGCGGGTCTCTTCTTCTCTTTTTCCCTTCTTCTCTCGCTCGTCCACTTTTTTCCCACCATTGCGATTGATCCCTGGAGCTTCCGTTCAGAATTCTAGTGGCTACATCCTCGATATCACTCTTATCCAATCGCATCTGGCTGGCGGACGGACCCAACTTCTTGCCAATCACTCTACGGTTCGTGTATGTATGCTAGTAGGTCGCTCGCTGTCCTGTCGCGTGGTCTTTAGCCATCGTGGAATTCGTGTATGTGTGTGTGGATTTTTGCTGGGACCTAACAACCACCCGGGAACCAGTCCTTCGATCTTATTGAAACTTCTTACCACTGGCTTGCACTGGTTTTTGGAGATTATTGCATGCCGATGCTGGCGGGATAAGTTGACGCTTCGAATATCCGTCGATGCGGGTACACTCGTCGAGTGGAACTATCCTATGTCACAGGACACCTTAATTTCAAGGAAGATGATCAATAGCATTGCACACGTTCACTTCACAACACATCCTTCTCAAATACATAGAAAATACGAATCTATTTGCAAGAGAATCGTTCACTCGTCGTACATTCTCGACCTCCCATTAGATCATCCCGCGACTCGCGCCTCCAGTACCTACTCGAATCGATCTTCATCCGGTTTACCACTTGGAACTCTCTCCTCGTCTCGTCAAAGCTTCCGCGAGAAGTATACTACAGGTACTTCTGTGTACATACATACTTACATACACACAGGCTACGGAATGAGTCCCCGCGTGCATCAAGAGTGGAAAGAATTTCTACCCGGCAATTGCTCGCTCTAAGGCGAAACAATCGCTCGGTCTCCTTAAGCATAATGAATCGGCGGCCTCGGCGCAGACAAAAAGGCTCCCGCCTTGAGGAAGACTCGTTAGAGTTAAGTCATCATCCGTCTCTCGTAATTCAGGGCGCGGTGAACTGGCCCTCGTCTCTCTATTCTTCTTCTTCTTCTTCTTCTTCGACTCGCTCATCCTACCCTGGCAGTACCTTTGGTCATTTCGACTTAGAGATCCACGGCTCCTAGTCGATGCTAGGCTCTGAATAAGGTGAGAGAAGAGAGAGACTGGTTCCTCGCAGTAATCTCAGCACTCGAGAGAGGAAGGATGGGGTAAGACGTAGAGCAAAAAGGGGAGAAAAAGGGAAGCAGGTGGGGCAAGGTGAGACCGGAGACGAGGAGGCTGGCCGGTTCGCGAGGTCTAACCGAATAACGAGTAAAAAGCATGAATGGACGCCAGAACGGCGCCGTACATTATCTTGCCTCCTTGTCTCTTTATTATTATTCCCCCGGCCTCTTTTATCATCCAGCCCCGCACACTCCGCTCGCTTGCCTCCTCTTATACATATACTACCTCTTGCTTGCTTCTTCTCCCTCTCTTCCATGCGCCACGGCGTATCTTCTTTCTTTATACGCGCGTTCGCTTACCCTTTTCCAGGTTGTTTTGCTCGCCTCGCAGCGTGTATCGCATCTAGTGGTGGACTGTGAGGGTACTTTCACACTGGGTGATGCTTTGACACGTGGTAGAATCGATTTTGGTAAGGGTGAACCCTTCGGATCTGGCCATCGTTTTGTTTTTGTATATTTTTTCTTTCGAAATATTCACTTCATATTTGAGTCTTGATGAATCAACTTAAACTGCATTGCTCATTGGATGATCAAACCTATAAGGAACTTGCAATGGACGCAGATATGTCAAAGTTCCTTCTTAATTCCAACTAGATAATTAAATGATTTCACTTTGTCCAGCGCGTCAGGGAATAAGTCAGTCGCTACTCGAGCCAGGAATATTACTCAGCCTACTAGTGGCTATAAATAGTGTACTTGCAAAGCAGTGGCATTCAGGGTGATGTTAAGTAATGCGCACGGTTGGCTCGTCAGTGTGAACATACCTTACCTTCTTAGCCACGCGTGTCTCCGTCGTGTGCTTTGACCCTTCCTCTCTCGTTCTCGGTTCTTCTCTGTTGGTTTATTCTCACTCGATGGTTCTCTTTTATCCAAGCGAACTACGGCATGCTCGGGCTTCGGACTCCGGCTCCAGAGTCGGCTTCTTCCTCTCTCACAAGTGGGGCCCCAACGAGTTCGAGCCAAGAAAGATCAGGTTCGCTTGGCACTGACAGGATCGCGCAACCTGCTCCTACGAAATATCCTCTTGGACCTGTTGATACCTTCCAAAGGACTGCAAGGTCTTCTGGAACATATGCAATCCATAATTCCATACAGTTCAGATGCTAATATGTAGCCACTGTTCCCCCTTCTCCCAGGACTAACATACACGAGTATCCTAAATCGATAGACAGCAACATCGATTTTCATGTCGCGTGAAGGGAGCTTCATTTTCCCATCGTTCTTGAATAACACAATTTTTATCATACGTACATGTACATTTTTCGCCCCTTATAGTCACGATGCCACTGGCAACGAGAAGGTTATTAGTGTTTCCGTTTTATCGCTCTTTTTTTAAGGTACAAGAGCGTCGTGAATGAACGGCTGAATTGAAAAATTAAAACGATTGGGGGCTAATAGCCGGGAGGAAGCCCTTTTTGGTACGGCATTCAATCGGCGGCATACACAAGCGCTCGTTTAAGGTAACGCAACGCTTTTTGTCTCTCGTGAAAACCTCGTCACGTACCACCCGGCAATTATTTCTCCGATGCTATCAATACCGCGCCGGCATGATCGCATCGGGATCAATGGAAACTTGACATGCGATGGGTAAACAACCTTTTTCGAAACCTGCCGCGAAATGGCACGCTCCCAGATACTGATTCGGTGGAGTTGTTCCGATAAAACAAAAAAAAAAGAAAGAAGCAGAAATAAAGCTCCGACAGACGTGCTTGGAGATCTCGACGGTTGAAACAGAAAATTCAAACGAATCCGAATAAAAATAATTCGAAATAATATAATGATGAGTTGAATCCTATTTATCATATTCCCTGAAACAACTCTTAATTTACGCAACGTTATGCTAGGTCAATTTGAAAGTTTCTTAAGTATCATTCAGAATGAATATTTTAATACTAAGAAGCATTACTGTTTATGTATAATTATAATATCCTCGAAGCCTGCATTATCGAGCTAAAGGCACACATCATGAAATCACTTACCGACCCTCTGACTCATCGTTCAAGGAAACTAAAGAAGTAACCGAAGACAAAAAAGTCACTGATAGAAGCTACGTAAGTGGTTTTGATCAAGGGCGACCGAGATTATAGGAGTGGTGTGGAAAATCTGCTTAGAGAGAATGACCAGTGTCAAAGTACATACATATATATTTCAGTAAGAGTAATAGAGAAAGAGAGAGAGAGAGATAGAGTTCGGTCACCCTGCGTATTTACGAGGGGTCCGTGATTTAGGGTTTTTCTTAGGGCCATCGACACGGGTTCGTTTCGCCGAGGCCGTCTATTCCCTTTCCAGCCTCTTGGCGCGCTTCCTTTCTTCCTACGATGAGGCCGACAGCCCCTGGACAATAATGCCGTCTCTTGCTGAAGAAGCGAAGAGCCTGCTTCAAGGGTCGCTTTACGCCCTCGTAACGCAGCCAACGGATATCTCTCGCCATCCGATTGTTAACCGTGCCATCCCGCCCTCCAACTGTAGAAGGATCCACAGTGATCCAATCGTGACAAATGCGAACCTGCTAAATTAATTCTGTTAGTCTCTTCGATAATACTAGGAGAGAATGATTCGGTCTTTAGCGAGATCTCAAGTACCTAAGGAGCGATGGGATGATCGAGTCTCCGATAAATTAGGGTAATCGTCGAATAGAATTAATGGTGCTCGAGAGATTTACTTAGCTTCCAGGATGAAATGATTCTAATTGTAGCGTTAAAAATTTATCGACTCTCGATAAGGTAACTGGTTTATTTATTTTATTAGTAAAGCAGAGTTTTATCATATTGGAAATCGAGGACAATGATCAGTATCTTGGAATACCTACCGCAAACGGGTGCAAGCCTCCGTGACTTGGCTCCCAAACGCACCGGTTTCTTATTCAAAAACCACCAGAAGAATGAGAAGCGGCTTCCGAGGATTTGCATATTTTTCCGGGCCACAAAGTCGCGCTTCTTTTCATCCGCCTTTGGACTGAAGATGATCATCGACAAAAGTGACTCTCTTCTCTATTCTCTCTCCAGCGAATGAGTCGTTGGCGAGGAAAACATCCAAGTCCCTTCGCGTGACCGCAACCAAATGCTCCGCGAGCAACGATTGTCCAGCGAGTCTCCGGAAAAGGCTCTTCCTCTTTCCACTGACGGAAACCAACCAAACGAGGGCAAGCCCCTCAAACGGCATAGAATTTCTTCCTCTGCGACAAGCATTATTATTCGAGTAATCAGAAACCTTGTTTCTGCGGTCTGAATGCCTCTAGGAAAATTGAATCGCTCAATTAAGGAGCGGAAGCGGCTCGCCAAAGAAGCCTGTCCGGATCAAAAAGAGTTCGCGATGGAATCTGTGAATCCATTGTCCGGTTCTTGGCATGCTTGAATTTCCTCCCTGGTGCTATTTAAGTTCGAATGGCTTTCCTCTGGAGAACATCGACGATGAGGCCTCCCTCCGACAAAGGGCCCCATTTTCGTCTCCCAGCGGTCTGGGAATCGGCTAATTCTTGGAAAAGGTACATTTTCAAGATTTTTCCGGGATACCGCACTGACTGGCCCAGCTGCCGACCAGTCCTACCTTCTTCGTTTCCTGGAAAATCAAAAGGAATTCGAGTTCCTGCGCAAGCCCCTTTAACTCTCTGGATACGAACCTTAAAAGTCTGTCTTCATATTTCTTGACGTTTTAGACTTGTAGTTAGGTTTCTATTCACATCTTTTAAAGAATATTTTCTAGTCGTAGAAACTCACTGATAAGATACAGGACTCTGTAAACATTTTCTTAAATATTTTATACAATTTCAATCTCTAAAATGCCGCGCCTTTATGATCAATAGTTCCAGTATGTAAATATAAAAATGATTAAGAACGTTTATTCCATAGGATCAGAATTAGGTAGTATCTAAATCCAGTCGTACAAGATTTCTAACCTCACGATAAAAAAAGACTGCATTATACAGTAGATCGGGGAGTGGAAAGAACAGAACCACTGCACAGGTACGAAATCGAGGGATCTTTAGTCTTTGTCTCACGCTAGCATCTGTAGGGCCAGTCGAGAGTTCGACCGTGAGGAAGAAGAAAGTTGAAGCAGGTAGATGCGAACTGGGGACGAAGAAGTAGGGTTCCTGGGAGGGTTGGTGGTTCGACCAAGAAGTTGCCTCGAGGGGGATAAAACGAACCAGGACTCTCCCTTCTGTTTCCCGATCGCATAATTTACTGCTGAGATCCTGTCGGACCCGCTTGTCATTTAAAGGGACGCCCAGTGTCTTACGAAATCGAAAAATAACTCTACTCACTGAGATTTCGCCTTTCTTTCTTTACGACACGCGCACCTTTGTTTCTTGGTTCGACGATTCAATAGTGAAAAAGTGGATTTTAAATTAGAAGAAACTAATCCAAAAATCGTAAGAGTAATTAAAATAGAGAAAATACAAAAATTGTAGAAAAATTGCATCTTTAAAAGAAGATGACATAAGGTATTGGGTTGAATTTGATGGCTTCGGACTTTAAATCGAGGCTACGTGGAAAACAGAAGCAACTTTAAGACGCTTTGGAAGGAGAAGCAAATGTGTCGGGTGTGTCAGTTGTTCTGCGAAGAACGTCTCTGTTTTCTCCGGGTCCCCAGTTCAAAAATAACCCTGTCAAATAAGAGTTCACTTGACCTCGGCGTATCAGCGTCGCACGCTGTCTGACAGCGCGAGATTTCGCATGTCACTTGTGCGCGCATACGAAATTTCGTGCCACTCGAAGAGAATATAATCAGTGTGGCAGTGGCAGACATCCCGAGAATACTCTTAACTACGTTATTCTAGCGATTAAGGGATGTATCTTATCGAAACGGTTTTTCGCATGTCACTAGAAGAAATTTTTCAGAAAAATAATAACCACCCGATTCTCAACAATCTGGGAAAATTGACGTTGCCTCGAATTTCTCGATTGACAGATAAATGAGCTCATTGTCAGTCGAAAGAATATTTTTCAATTATAAGACATTATCACTCATAATTGATTAAATTGATTAATTTCAAGAAAATTGGATCAGTGCAATTTGGAACATTAGAAATTTATATTATTCAGGAAATATAATTTATATATTTCCAAGAATATTTTCATTAATCAGGCAGATTTACAATCTTTCTACTTCGATTCACCCGTATTTTTCTTTGAATGTTTTTAGTTTCCATACTGTTTATTTTTACTCTGCTGTTTATCTCTATTGCAGGTGGAATGACAATACTTATTGAAAACCTCTAATTACCTCTAGAGCCAAATCGAGTAATCTCTGAAAATCGAGTAATCCATACTTTCCTGTAAGATATAAATCGTAACCAAAACAAATTCTACTTCAATCGATATAGATCAATACATACAAATTAAAATGATAAACTCACAGGAGCAAAAATCTTCAACTTTACATTAACAAAATTAGAAGAAATCTGTTTCTCGAAAGCTTTCCAAAACCTTGTCACTCTGACAATTATCATCCGAGTGAAATATTTCAATAGAGAGAAGAAAAAACCAAACGCCGATTAACTCAACGTTTAAGTAATCGTATTAACCCCAAAGAAAAAGAGACCAAAGAAAGATTGGTATTATTTATGAAGCAGATTCGTTTGAAACTCGCGTGACAAAAATTTGGCGGGTCTTCGTCTCGCGATTATCAGGGTCGCCGGGAGTGTTTTCGACTCATTGGCGACACCAGGACGCTCGGAGAACTTTTATCTCACGCGGCCGCGAGAACGTATCGCGAATCTCCTGGATCTCATGAAGTTCTCTCAATGACTCATCGCAATTCGGTGCGCGCCGTCCCAGAGCGACTTGCAAATACATAAAACGATAACGCGCGTTGAGATTGCGTGCTCTTCGCGCGATAAGATTCCATACCGTCGAACCACTTGTTGTTCCTTCGCTCTCGCTCGGTTGTGGGTAAATAAAAAAGGCTGCCGTGCACGTCTCATCGATTTAACCGAGCGTTTCGAAAATGGGAAGCGGAAAGGATGTCTAACAATTGACGTGGGAATATCGTAAAATTCGCTCGATAAAATTCGAAATTTATATAACAATAGAACCGACAATGTAGATAAAGTGATACATTTAGAATTTTTCTCCTTAAAGTTTATTCTTTTAAAACGATACATGCCAGAAAATTGCTATTTTATACATTTTTATTTGAAATATACTATTGAACAGTATTATAATTACGTAGCACGTAATTACTGATTTTTCTTTGATCAATGCTTTTACAAATTTTACAGAGACATTGTAGATTTGTAGAATGTGTTTAAATAAGTACTAGGCTGAATATGTTGATTTAATTGCAACAAATTCAAAGCATCGCGTAGATAAAGAGGAACAGTCATACGGTTTTTGAACAAACGCGTATCTTATCATAAATCAGTGTATGTTGTACTTATCATTGGAATTGTCGAACGGGGCTTGTCTCAAAATCAAGCAAACCAGCCATCGTATGTATTATTAGTTATACATCGTATCGCGATCTTTATCGTTGCGCCGTGACAATCGAAAGTATGTTTGTATTATGCAGAAAAATCATATGGATTTACTCCTAATTTTTTCTGCTACTGAGCAAAGAAAATTATTAACTTACGTACATAGAATGATAGAATATTCTATAAATATGTCGCAACGATTAGAATATTGACTTTGCAATTATAAATGATGTGTAAAGAACGTGTGGTAAACTAGTAGCTGCAAGATACTCTTTCAATTAGCAGCCACCTTTTTTACGATTTGTAAATAGTAGATCAGTTTTATTTCAACATGTAGCATTGTTTGTTTTCTCTTCCGTAACTTTGTGCCACGAGTAAACAAATTTCCATTATTACTCGTCAAGCACTACCACGGTATTTATATATCGTTATTTCGTGTCCAGTATTTTTCTTGCTCTTTTTTTTTGGTGCACTTTGCTAGCGAACTGTCGTATTTGACTCCACGATAGAAAATCTACTCGTTGGAAATATCGCGAATTTGGTAAAAACTCTGTACATATTTGAAATTGAAACACAGCGGTAGAAAAGTGTAACGTAAAGTTAACTTTGTTACGAGGGAAATATTGAAAAAGCTACTGTAAACATACTTTACATTAATCATATTTTGCCCCATTCGATTAGTCTTATTTAAGTGTAGTAAAATAAAAGAGAAAACTGAAAATTAAAAACTATAAATCAAAGAGCGAATACCCTGTAATCCCTGTGAAAAAAAGAAGAAAGGAATTGAAAATAAATAGTAGATAAATATCGTAGTAGAAAAATTCGATAGATCGACTATTGAAAAAGGAATGAATTGATCCCTGCCACGAGTACACGGATCAACACCAACTGGACAGTAACGGCAAAATAGGCGTAGGCGGAAAATTCCAAGAAAAATCCCTGAAATCCTTATCCGGGGGTGGGTTCAGTACGCCGATCCATCTGTGGGGTAGATCCTTGAGACAAAAGGCTCGTAAATTGCGGGGAAAAGCGGAGACGTCGATGGTATCGAGCTTCGAGCCACCAGAAAAGTGGCAAATGCCGAGGGGAAGATATTGAGAGAGAAAAAGAGTCTCGAAAAGAGAGAATAAGAAAGAGAGTGAGAGAAAATGTTGCCACCACCTTGGTACCGGGTGAAACGCTCATAAATGTCGCTCTGAAGACCATGAATATTATTGCGACGAAGATAGCATTCAGGATGGTTCTAGAATTCTTCAGACACCTATAATACAATATACAATATTTCACCTATTAACAGCAAAAAATTTTCCTTTGAGCATGAATTCCTTGAGTTAACAAGAATCTTTGCAATCTCCATCGAATTCGTTTTAATTCTGAAAAGATTCTCATTAAATAAAAACCGACTAAACCCAATCGTATTATTATTTTTAGCAAGTTTAATTCATCGGGGAGAGTGTTAGATTTAGAGAACCGGTTTTTAACCAAGATAACGGTAGAAGAAATTGCAAGTAAGGGAATATAACTGAAACAGAATCATGGTCGGAAGTTTCGTGAAAGATCAGGAAAGAACATGGGATATGGTAGGTTTAGTCGAGGCGAACCGTAACTTCCGCCAATTTTCCTTGGAAAAGTCAGAGCTCGTACGTCTGCGGTACCGTCGTGGGAAAATGGTTTGGTCCATTGTTCCCGATGGAGGATCCTTTAATGGTGGGTTCTCCATTGCGAACGAAGTCTTGCCGCTTGTCTTCAAACCTTGATGAAGGCTACGGTTACTACGCGACCCAGTTCATTAGAGATTCCATTCGTATTAATTTCTAAAAAGCTAGCCTCCGTCAGCTGCTTTAATAAATTAGATCGCCAAGAGCATGCTCCTGCCGATTAATTACACCGAGACACTTCTTTTGACTCTGTTATTTCACTCTTCTTCCAGCGAGAAAAATGTTTCTTGCCTTTCATTCTCGAATCCAGTTTCTAATAAAATCTAAAATAATTAATACTCTCAGCAGCGATGAGAAAGAAACTCGAAGAAAATAACAGCGTAAATTGGGTAAATTCGGGGAATATACGTAGGTATAAATTGTACGTATGTATATGATATTCTATGGTAGCTATTCCTCGAAAATCGCAAATGCTCTTAATTATCCTAGAGCACCTGAAACCGCAGCTAAATCACCGGGAATCCAAAAAGGCCTAAGGAAAAAAAAGTTGATCTCTCAACAGCAAGAGAGAGAGAGAGAGAGAGTGGTGGTTCCATTCTTCGTGGTTCCTAAAAATGTTCTGCCGCGCAATACACACCGAGCTACCTGTATTATTCCACTGGACAGAAAATGCCGTGGCTGAGAGGACAGAATAAGAAAAAATAAGAGGGGGGAAAAAGTGGGGAATGGAGAATGGGAAATGGGGGAAGGTAAGGGAGAAAAAGGTGTGGAAATCCACGAAGCCAAGCTCCATTTATAGAAATGCCGCGGTTCTTTGGCAGAGATGGTTCTCTCGGTGGTAAAATATTCAAGCAACATCCTACGGAATCCTATTTTCATCCTGGTATTCTTTCCGTAGAGAATCCGTTGAACTCGCGGTTAATTCGTAGCTGGAATGACACCTGACAGGTGACACACTCCGATGGTGCATACTTGCCAATTAGAAATTCGTGCTCGAGCAATCCACGTCATACACGATTCTCTCCTTGATTTCTGCTAACCTCAGCTAAAATCGATATACATATACCGAAAGCAAAGCGATTAATCGTCAGTTTGCTTTCTAATAAGTGGCTTGAAACGGGATTCGCCGACCAATTTAATCGTACGAGAATCACGTTGTAAAAGTCTCAAGTAACGTGTATAATATAAAAATGTAACTTGTTCTTAAATTTCGGTCAATGAAAATGATTACGTTAAAGTTATAATTTTCCGCAAGCTTAATATCATAGTCGAACACTTCAACTCGAACGAAATCACTAGCTCTCGCAATTCACAACAGTGCCCTTTAAATTCTACCTATAAACGGTACTTCTGTCGAGAACGGCGTGTTTACCCTATCAGTAGAATAATTAACGCACTCCCCGGCTCTAATTAGAAGCAGAATAAACTGGGTCAAAGAGTTATCAGATGCAATAAAAAATTCTGGTGAAAATTGGGAGAAAATTGAGGGACAGGGGTACCAGAGGGAAGAGAGTGGAAAATAGAGAGATATTCGAAGGTAAAAAATGCGTGAATAATTTGTGAATAATTTTTCTAAAGGGGGGGGGGGGGGGGGGGAGAAAAAAATGGAGGCCACCAGTGACGGATTTTTTCCACGAGGGAAAATGAAAAGAGTGACGTGAAACGGTGGAATGTGTCCGTGATAATTATTTATTGTTGCCCCGGTGAGCAGAGTTCCGATGCGAGCGCTATTCTTGAATAAAGCAACGGAAGCTGGATAAGCTCTCGGTGGTCTGGCTAATTGGTATTTTAATAAGCTCACTGTTGAATACATGTGATCCGAGATCCGGAAATAAAATCCGACCAAATCGTCTCCATTGTTCTTTAGGGTAGTGTTCGTCGACAATGAGTACGATTTAAATACATTGAAATGCTATTGATGTTTCGGAGTTCCGCTTCGACCAAGTGGCACAGAATTTGGAAGCTTTATTCGCGATTATTTCAGGTTTAACAGAATCGATACGATATGGATTAACATTGACCTTCTCGTGGTTCGATTACCTTTAAAATCCAACCTGTTTCTTTTTCTATTCCTTATTAATTCATGTCCATCGCGCTACAAACAAATTCCGGGCTAATAAAGTAGATGATTTTTGATTTTTAAATAATCGTGTCACGTAAACGAAGCTAAGAATTTTTCGGAGTTAATCGTTTGAGGTAGAATCACTGAAACAATTACGCTGACTCGACGTGAATTTTTAATTTCCTACTCGTGCAATTGGCTAAAATTTCACTGGCATGTCTGGTGAAAAGACAAAAAAGTGTTGCAGTGCTCCTAAACATTCGCGAGAGCATGTCTCCAACCAGGTACGTGCTCATTTAAAATGCAAAAGCGTGTAGCACTTTCTTCCTTGCTCTCTCTCTCTCTCTCTTCCTCTTTTCATCTTTTTTTCTCATCTCTTCTCTCTTCTCCGGGCAGCGGAGCAGCAAAAAGAAATAGCAGACCGCTGTACGAATTAGAGTTGCAAGATGTCAAGGAGTTAAACAGAGAGAAAAAGATAACTATTTCGCATTAACTTTGCCTGCGATCTACAATGATATCGATTTATTTCACGGATTCACTGGTTCAAATCGTTGCTTAGAAAAACTTACTATTTTTATAGAGAGAATTATTATTCGATCGATAGAATAAACTATAATACATTGTTTCGAGTCAGTTGCTCGAATGAACCAGCATCGTTCCAACATCTTTGAGAACTGCGTACCTTCATCTTCACTTTTCTCTCCCCATACCCATCAGACTTTAGCTTCACTGAAGAAATTTGCAGTGGTGTCTGAATCGATACGAACTTGTTCTACTTCTTTCCACTTCTCTTTCCTTTCCTTTTTCCGTCTACCCTCTCGCCCAACCTTCTCCAGGGAATCAGTAGCTTCTTTCCTCTTTTCTGCCAGCTTCTCGATGGAGAAAAAAGATGAAAGAAAAAAAAACACCACTGGGAAGCTGGAACGGATGCTCTGGCTCAGTGAAATTGATTTTGGGATAAGCTTGCGATAGATTGGTAACGTTCGACTGCATCGATCGCGTCGCTCTCGAGAGTTCTTACGATTATTGTCTTGTTGGCTGATTGCTTCGACAGGGGTTGAATTTTCCCAACGATAGTTTCTTCCTTCTCAATTTATTTTTCTTCAAATTTGGCAGATTATAAAAAAGAAATTCCAAATACATCTTACTGTGATATTATCTGTTTCTAGAAGATAAATTAACGCGTCACACGAGAAATTGATCTCTCCAAAATTATAGTAAATTTCTCGAGAGAAGAATTCACATTGTGAAAATGAAGATTCTTGACTCGGGTGTGTGCGAGAGACGGAGGATATATGTAGTTTGCGAAACGTGCGAATTGCTCGCATCTATATCGATATTTCTGCACCATCACCTCTTTTTGACGACTCTATAAAAAGCGTCGAGGATGAGAGACACTATCACAACTGTGCTCGAGAGACAGCTGTTAATTCTCGTAATTGCTACATTCGGCTGCTATCGTCGGGAGTGCAAGCCTGTCAATGGCACATTGATGGATAACGAGGTACAATACTATTTAAATTCCAATCCCGAAGTCAATTTTTCTGCCAAAGTCCATTCGTATCGTGCACTGACTTCGACAAGTTTTTCACGTTTTTTTTAAACCATTACTGATTCAGAGCAAGCTATAAATTTGTTAGTATTCCAATACTAAAAATGAATCCCCCAACTTGAAAATATAAATTCATTTATACTCTAAAGTAATCTAAAGGTATGTACGGATTAATGAACTTTCAAAATAAGTATAAAGGTTATCGTAGTGGAATTTCAAAAGACTTTGTAGTAATGTAGTCTTCTTTTTCTCTGCTAGAATATAATAACTAGTATTGTATAACGAAATATATTCAACTACTAAAAGTAAAAATGTCTCCTAATCATTAATAATTTTAATCGATTAGTTTATTTTTAATTACTTTACGCGTGAGCAGAAGCTTTATAGATATTTATTGGTATTGCTTGAATATATGTACATGTATGTATGTGTATTCCAACACGTATATATATACGTATACGTCGACCGCGAGTTGACCTCGGAAGAAGCATTGCGATATCAGGAACAAAGCTGTCCGATTCCGATGAATCAAGCTGTATTTCGCTGGAATTGCGAAAGCAAATCCGAATTGGAGGCTTTCGAGGCAAAGTTTAATATTCCGGGTATCAGGAGGCAATCTCTAAATCATATCTGACAGGCCGCGCGTCGATTTAATCCCCTTGGCCAATGTGAGATACGGCCTCGGTTGCTTCCAAGAAAAACGGATCAACAAAAAACAGTGGCGAGCGCCGATTTGCGTCACCCCAGCAAATCGGAAATGACATCTCCTCGAAATATATATAAAAGTCGCTGAGTCTGAGACCACAGAACATTTGTTACCTTCCAAATTGAACTCTTTTCAATCGAAAAGAGTTTAATGCTAAATACTCTTTAAACAACATAATTATCTTCAATCCTATACTTCTCCTCGATACTAGTATAATTTATTCACATAAAGAACTAGATAAATAATAAAGAATTCATACTATAAATAAAATGCTTCGTTATTTTGTATTAATTTCATGAGAATTGTTATAACGGTAGATTTGACTGATATCCATTGAAAGTGAGGATAATAGTGGATAACAAAGAGCATTCAATAGTAAGAGAAAAACTAGGAGGAATGGAAAAGTAGCGTAGGGAAATAATAGAGAGATGCGAAAGGAGAACGAACAATGTGCTTTGTGATACCACCGAAGTTACCAAATGCTCTCCTGGTTATCAAGCAGTAAGTACGGTGTGGTACTCTCCACGAAACTCGAAACGCGAAACCCCGAGTCTCTGTTCTGCCCATGAGGCACATCGACGCTCGTGCTCACTCGAGATAAGTCCTGCACGCGCGCGTGCTTCGCGCGGAATCCCCTCGTAAATACGCGTACACGTACTCGTGAAATCTCGTGCACTCGCCTTCTCTCGCTTATTGCACTCACTCAAAGATTCCTATCTCTCCTCTCGAGCTCTGAGGAATAGCCTTTGATTAGGGAAATTCAACTGAGATCGAAGAGACAATATGGAAATTCCCCTGTGATAGTTTGAAGCAACTGGTTAGGAACTGTACAAATTTTACTAGACTTTGAATTTAATTGGAAACTTTTAGATTGAAATATTAATATAATTCAATTCAATTATCGCGCCAATCATTGATTCTCCGAAGGGTATTTTTCTAGAAGTAAAAAAACGAAAATACGTCCAACGGCAAGTAACAGCAAATAACAATTCTGGGCTCGATCGTTGCCAATTAAGCTCGCGAAGCAACTAATCGCTTATCTTCACCCCGCGTATATCTGTCTCTCTTTTTCAGTTGCCCTGCGAATGAGCTTGTTTCGCAATACGATATAACTTGCAGCCGAGCGCAAATCGACCTGCACTACGACACTCGTCCGTTCATTCATTCACAACTCTCTCCGACTGTGAATATCGTAAATATAACGCTTGACAAGAGGATATTTTAAATTTAAACATACATATATCGTTCTAACATTCATTTATATTTCTATATTGCAGATATTGGTTATGTGTCGTTATATTTGGAGCAAACTTTATTTATCTCACGGCCTAATATAGAACTCTATATACATGCTTATTAATATTAAAGTACCAAATTGATCAGCAAAATAAAGCTCAAAAAAACAGTGAATTAAAATTTAGAAATTTCATGTGAACAAAAGGAACCATGACACACTAAATGTAATATAAATATACATATACACACTTTGTTCGATTCTCAATGATTTCCCGAGGAAATCTTCCTACTCCGAGGAAGCTCGGAACCGATAAGATACGAATTTTTACGATGCCGTGCTCCGATATTGGTAAAGCGAATGAAGCGGAATTCCAGGGAATTCCGTCGAATTCACAAAATGCGCCTGTTGTAATTCTTTTCGCAGAACGACTGGCGCAGTCATTGAAATATATCGGAGAGCGCTCCTTGACACAGTATCACTGCGGGCAGAGTTATCATCAGTGATGCAAAAGCCTCGCGGTAAACAGCGATCGTAAAATCCTCATGTGCTTACGTAACAAACAGCACGGCTTATCAGCTTGTCATTTTCATTAAAATTCCATTACGATGCGCCTTCCTCTCCTCTACTATTTTCGACACAGGGGGAATCCTCCATTAGCAATAGACGTCAGTGTAAAGATTCCGCGATTGAGGATTTTCTCTTTGGCAAAGTGGCTTTCGATCATCGGTGCTGGGACTGACTCACCGGGAGTGGATGAATGAAAAGTGTAAATATTGCGTCAGGTTTTGGATAATATCTCCGCGTGATTTCTTGCGACTGACGTACGTGCGGATCTTGTGTTTCCCTGAGGCAAGCGCGATGTCAATGCACGGAGCACGTTGTCATTGGCGTTTGTTCCATTAGCTTTGGTAAAGTTGACATTAGTGGTTTTCTGGAATTAAAAAGGAGAAAAAGGATTTTCGGAGAAATTTATCAAGACTTTCCTTCTGTTCATCTTTCTTGGTAGAAATATTAGTGGTCATTAGCTCCGAAATGGAATTCGAAGGGGCAAAAAAAACAGATTGAGTTAATCGATTCCTTAAAGAAGAAAAATCTGTTGCCTCAATTAAGACCGTCGTTCGATGAATCGCAATAAAAATAGCTTCGATCGATCGTCAACGAAAAGAGGGTCCGGTTTCCTCGTGTGAGATGGCTTGGCGAATTCAACAAGTGTGCGAGTGGGGGATTCGCGTCGCGACGCTCGCGTGACTCATCGAAGTTGACCAGGCAAAATATTCGGTGCGTAGGCATACTCGCTCGACAAAAGAGGAAAAATGCACGAGGCGTGATTCACTGACCGCTTAACTGAAATAAAAAAAAAGAAAAAACACCACCAGATCGCCATAAACGTACAGGAGACCGAACGAGAATCGGTCGATCGAACTAGTACAGCTGGTACGGGTTTTTCTCATTGCAGTCGGTAGTTTCAATTAAGTGGCACGCGCACCTCGAATGTGTCTATTGCGGTAAATCAGGAAAAAGCAGAACGTTCGATGAAATGGTTTAATAAACTTTTATACGATCGAACTTATTAACTTCTAAAACTCGAAGATCCGTATTATTTATGACTTTAGGAATATTTATGTCAATCTAATAGTTTTCCTCTCTCTTTTTTTAAAGAAAAAAAACACTAATGTGAAATACTAATTATTCGCCTTCGCAGTTCAGAAATCTGGAAGTCGATTTAACCAGAATACACCGGTCGACGTAACGAGGAATCCCAAGAGTAAATCCGCAAACGTAAACGAATTTCCAGAGAGCTAGGAGCAATCGTTTCTCTTGAGTTTGCATTTCCTCACATTAATCGCCGCCAAAGCGCTCTTTGATGCAACGTGACGCAGCAATTTTCGTGACGCTATAGTGCGGTGCAGTGTCGTCGTACGTGATCTTCTCCCGCTTCTCCCTCCCCTCCACAAACAGATCGTGGAACTTCCTTGGCAGCGCGCGCCTCGTAGTAATTACACCCAATTACTCGCAGATCCGAACTGTTTTTGGTTCGGGATCGTCAACATTTTCGCGATGCTTGCGTCTTGTTTTACGACTAACACCGCGGTTTGTCGTCATCGGAAATCAAGCTTTTGTTCTTTGCGTCGATGAATTACATACAATATTCTTAGGAATATCACTATTCAAGAAAAGAAAGTTTAAAATTAGATTTGGCACGTATCTTTGAAACAATAGCTAATAACAATATGCCAAAAGTTTTAAAAAATGAACCATTTAACAGATGTACGCTGATCATTCATAAATCTAATCTTATATCAACCGTGCGACATGTTTATAATACCGGAATACGTAGAATTAAATGTCCGTGTACACGGGTCTTCCAGGAAGCGAGGTTTCAAAGAATCGTAGGGTCTTGAGAGTTGTGATCCACGGTGAAAAAAGAAAGAAGAAAAAAGTCGAAGAGTCAGAAAACAGAGAAGTAGGCTGCAAGACGGCAAGGCGGCAGGTGCTGCTCGATATCTCATCACCAGCTGCAGAATCAACGTGTTAGGCCTTGGGGCTTGCCCCACGAAGGTAGTTCAGGAGACGGAACAGTCAAGCGTAGAGAGGCCAATTTCGAGTGTAACAGGTAAAGCTATAGCGCCAGTCTAATAGCGCCATGCTATTGACTGTCTGTCTCTTGGGTCTCCTGTCTTTTCTGCTTCTCCTACCTCTCTTGTGTGTCTCTTGCGTAAGATGCCCAGAGTAACTCGGCTTATCTGTTCGACTCAAACTAGAGCCAGACACCACGTCGGCCTCTGGATCTTAATAAGAGCATTCCTGAAACACCTAGGTCTCCTCGTGGAATTCTGCAGCCCCATTGCCCGACATCGGGTCACCTACTTCCGAGGACGCTCGCGCTTCATTTCAGTCTCTGTGTTATCGTCGGCGCACTTTGGCATGCGGTTGCTTTTCAGTCGGCTCCTATTCTGCGGCTGTGTGCACGACCTCAATGCGTATGAACTATACCTTCTTCCAACTACATACTCGGCCACCAATCACGAAACTCTGCTACTCGCATATAAATTCGATATTGCGCGTTGAATCAAAATTTTATGGTTCATGGAATTTCATGGAAATAGGGTTTCTTGTTTAATTATCATTTTTTAAATAATTTAACTTCAAAATCAATTAAACCAGTTATACTTTGTATGTAATATTCTTATTGGGAGACAAATAATTGTATATAGTAAATTTGACTGATTCTATTTAAGTAAGATTATGGGGACAAGGATAACAAACGAATTAAAAGCGATAGAGTTCGATTTGCCTAATGAATGTAAGGACAAATATATGTTTTGCATCTACAGATTTCGTTGGATTTTGCGAAACAGAAATATGTAAGTAAAAACCGGGAGAATTTCATGAAAATTCTATTCGTTACCAAATTATACCTGCCAGCCATTCACTAATCAAACGACAGCACAGTTGAAGTTTCTACCATACTGTTCATGAATGATATTGCGTGAAACGCGGCATCGGATAATACGGATTTAATCCCCGTCGTTAGATACGCCATATGGGTCAATGGTAATAATGCAAGCAGCCGCGTAGTAAACACGACTGAATTGCACCCCTATTGATTGTGTGGACAATTACATTAAAACGTAATGTATCTGTGTACTGAGAGCTCTGCATCCTGAAAGCTCATCAGAGAACAAAGTAAAAGGGTTCCACTGTAAATCCGCTCAAGGGTAAAATTATGTGTTCGTGAATATTCCTGATTATTCGGCTACAGTCATTTAAATATCGCTATTATCATTTGGAGCAAATAATGGGCGAATCAGCTTGTAAATTACAGGAATATAAACAGAGTCATAGTAAATCCAAACACTCGGAAAAATGAATTATATAATATCCTTAATTATGAATTAATATATTTCCATATTGAACTCAATCAATTAAACTTCCAACATTTGTATAGAAACTAGAAATTTATAAAAATAGTTTTTATTATTATTGTATATATAGATAAAAAATGATGATTAGGTCTTACAGTCGTTTGAAATTGACGATCAGTCGAATCTTTGAAATAGAAAAAATCCTACTGTACCATCGAAATGACTTTTTGCAAGACTGTCGTATTTTTATCCTACGGAAATCTTCAGTTTCTCCCGAAATAACTCGGCAAGGATTCCGAGAACCAATTCTGTCGACAAAAGTCGGGAGGTCCACCGTGGTTGGACATAGTTCCGCGAGATAAACAGGTGTAGGACGAATCAAGCGACCGAATCGCTCCTCTCGGTGCTACCGGCATAAGGTGACGAGTAAGAGAAGGAGCAAAAGAGGAAAGGAGAGTGAGAGAGGGAGAGAGTGAGAGGGTAAGAAGGGACGAGAAGGTGGAATGGAGAAAAGCTGGTTGATAGCGGTGCTGGTAAAGAGCAGTCAAAGAGAAAGAGAGACAGACGGAGAAAGAGAGTGGGGGCAAGGCAGAAAGGAGGAAAGGCCGCGGTCGTTGATTGTCGAACGACGTAAGCCCAGCCTCGAAACTCCACAACGTACAGTAGAACACATTACTGGCTGGTTCTCTCAGGCACGTGTCCTTTGTCCTGTTAGCTTCTGTCTCTTGAATTTCGTCTAAAATCCTTAACAAATTATCCCACAATAAAGCATAATATACGTCGGACTACATAAATACATAATAATATATAATAAAATAATATAGATGACTGACAATATTATATTAAATAACAATCTGATTTAAACCTTGGTGAGCTTTGTAATTAAAATTACACATAATAAATTTCATAGATATTAAAACGCATTTAACATTACTGTGGTATTTACATTTCACTACTTTATATTACTACGAATATTATTTCACAAGATTTGTCGGATTTTCCCGTATCGAGTAAAATGAAAATTCATGTCCTTGTTACGGATCATCCAACAGAATCCTATTTCATATTTCTGTCTAAAGAGCGACTTTGTCCTCTTTACATAATTACTCTCCCAGAATTGACAGTGCACGATATCGTTATTACACAGACATACGTGCATACATATTATATAGATATAAACGTTAGAATGGAATCCGAGGGAAGAAAGATCATTAATGTTCGGTTCTGTACAAGTCGGGCAAGCGTTCGAGCAACGAACGGAGCCAGGTCTCCCGCTCGGTCGGAGTTCCGGAGGACTGTTGTTCGCCCGAGACGCCGGGACATTCCACGAAATGCCATTCCCCACCGCTTTCAAACCTCGTGGCCGTCCTTCTCGCCATCCTGCAAGCCCCTCGGCTTCTTCCTGCCACGCTACCACGCTGTTGCCACTACTAAACGTAGCTCGAGTACTACGAGAATAGTGATGGCAACGAGCCGGTTTCTGACGTTCGTCGACTATCGTACTACGAGATTCCATGGTGCCAACCGAACCGGCTGCTTTCGATGCGCAACCTTTCTGTGTGTCATCTTCGACCTCGAGAATAGATTGCTGAACCTCGTGTGTTTTTTTTATCCAAACTATCAAAAATTTTATTAGGTTGAAAGTATTGTTCAGTGAAAATAGTATAACGATAGTTGTCAGTGGTGTAATATGTATTGGTTGAGTGAAAATTAAATTTCATTATGCGATAATACTGTGATATTTTCTAAAGTATATTCAACTCGAAAAATAGGTCGTAATGACATCAAGATCGAGTGGCTAGTTTATGGAACGAAGGCGTAACCCTTTAACACTAGAAACATGATGTCGGTCTCTTAAATGGTTTAAACTCCATCAGTGGTACTTTTCCTTTGGTCTGTTGCACTAACACGCTAGCTTCAATTAAAACCTTGCGACAATACTATATCTGGCAAAGTTGCGATTCGTGAAATCATAGGATAATGTATTCAGGTTGCATTAATGAAATTCGATTTTGTATGTAATATAAAATAATTGCAGACTTTAAATTTATTATCCATGCAAATACTCGTTAATATTCATTCGCATTTGCAATTTTGATTTAAAGGAGTAAAGGAAAATTGTTTGAAAAAGTTGTGATGGAAATAATTTGAAGGATATTGGCAGTGCGTAGGATCATAAAACAGTTCTACAGATAGCTGAGTTTTTATTACAACATGTTGTAATTGCACGAATTCACAGTTATACGAGTGTTATGGAATTTCTGTGTAATTTGAGTCATATGGCCACCATTAACACGTTAACTAACTGATGTCGTGTAAGTACTGGTTCTTTCCTGCCACCGGCTGTCCCTCGTCACTTCTCTGCAGCAACGTGCATTCTCGAATCTGCCGGAAATCGCTCTTGAAACTCTGAATCACCGGCTGCATCCTAGTTTCACACATTTTCAATTCTTCCAATAAGTCAATCTTTCCCTTAGCAATCATTATCAATCTTCGTACTTAGAATTAATCAATATTTAGGTAAATAATTAAAATAAGATGTTTGGTAATATTTTAAATATACGCAATTTGAGAACTTATTGTTATTGCATATTTATAGAAACAGCGTCACGCATACTTAAACAATGAGATGTGACAGTGGCTGGTACATTTTTCTTCGTGATTTTCAGTGGGGAATTCTGTAAAACAAGCAGGCCCACGTGTACGTTAGCTGGCAGAGTCATTTATTTTCGCAGGAATTCACAGCAGACAGAAAAAGCGAAGTTTCGTGCGAAGCACAGGGTGTGAGATAATCTTCTTCACAGTTCACACGTTGCGAGATCCTTCGTATTTTTAGTAATAAAAATGCAATGAATTCTCTCACAAAGTTCGAAAAACACGTCACTTTCATATATATATATATGAATGTTTATTGGATTCCTCGAACTAGCAATAAGTACTGGAAAACTGTGAGAAACCAAGAAATGTGCAATAATTTAAATTGTATTGAAAGTGTCCTCCATGAGGTCTTACAACTTTTTCATATAATTCAAAACCATAGATCGTTAATTTAGGTTTCAAACAAATTTAAATTATTGCTAAAAATGAAACGATATATTATGTAGTAGTCTAACAATTAAGTGACGGAAGGAAATTACACTCAACTATGTAATCCAGCTCCAGCATTCCAGGGTCAAGTAGAATTGGAACTGGAAAATCGGTCCTTCGCGTTCTCTTTGCTGTCAGGAGCAGGCAATTCAGTCTATACCCAGATTCGCTATGGGGGAGGGAAAAAAAAAGTTCGAACGAGAGATAGGTACGTATTCGGTAGCAGTCCACGAGCGAACAAATAAATCGCACTGGAACAGATACCACTGATATTTATACCCGGAAAAAAAAATCTAAAAAAAGAACTAAAGCACGTCACCGTGTTGTCACAGGGTAGTACACTCACGAACGTATCGCAAGTCATTCCGCATAAATAAGGATCTTCGCGGTATCTCTTCCGCGAAAAATATACACGATCGAAAGCGTCATCATCACGTTTCCCAGATAATAATTGAGCTCCGAATTTGATGCACTCTGAATATGGGATAATCAGAATCTATTATTACGCATATTTTCCATCGATAGATGGAAAATAAAACCTCCCCTTGTGAAACCTGTATACGCCGAAAAATTTGAACAGCGATCGATTAACTGTCGCTCCTTCCTGCTCTGTGAAATATCGCTAGCTATTCCATACTTTGACGCGCAATATTTCATCTCTCGAACAAATATATTTATGTATAGTTTTAGAGTGGTATGGTGGAAATACACTGACCAACGAGACATAGAAATCAGTAGGTGAATTATAATAAATAGGCAATTTCGTTAGAGTATTTATTCAATATTTATTTAAAAATAATCTTAATGTAATAATTACACAAATTTCTTGCGTTAAAAAACCTAGGTAAAAAATCATTGATTTTAATTTCTGGTAAAAATCAACGTAGTTAATTAAAGTTGTGGTATTTAATATAGAGGAATTTGAAAGGACGATAACAATCGGAACAAGCTCCAGGACGCTGGACAAAAACACTCCGAATTCAATAATTAGCAGGTAAGAAGAGGCTTCGATTATTAGTTCGTAGAAGGCGAGCGATCATTACCAGGCAACCGAGGCGAAGGCCGCGACTCGATTATTACCCAGGAAAACCAGCAGACTGGAGCCACGAAGGCGATTAGGGTGGTGAGGATTGAAAGGGTTAGGGGCAGGTACAGCTGCGGAATGAGGAAGGTTAAAATTGGAATTCGATACCGTGCGCTCGCACTCTAATCATTCCAAGATGCAGTAGGAGTAGCAGTCGATGACCGTGTTTCGCTTTTCCTCAAAGTAAACTCTAAGAGCTCCTTACTTCGAATCTTGAATCCTTTGAACCCTTTGACTTTAACTTCGAGATTTCCTTCTGAAAATGCTTATCTCCTTACTCAATTAAAATCAAGTCAGTTCACTTAAATAGGTAAACCATTTGCGATATACCATTTATAAAAAAGTATAAGAAAGTATAAAAAGAATTATTAGTCATTTGATTTGTTTGTTCAAACGAATGCTACTTAAATTTTATTAATGGTTCATTTTTATTTTATTTTATCCAAGAAGTATAAAACTGGAGTATATACCGTTAGAGGATTCAGAAGACTACGTCTTTCTTTTAGCCTCGTTGCTTCGTACAATTTTGCTCTAGCGTAATGCAGGATCACGAATCGACCAAGATACCCCTTATTATTCTATTAGAGCTCTGCGAACGGGATCGCAGCTGCGGGACACGCAAGCTGCTTGTGTTCTTTCTTCACAGCGCACAGGTCACGATAAATAAACTATAAACGAAAGAAGATAATCGAATAATATAATCATTGACCCGATAAAATATAACTAACAATTAAAAATAACTAATCATTATCGTCGGTATGAATCGGTTAAAAGCATCAATGTAAGAAAAGTGTGTAGAGACTATAGAGTTATGCTCGGTCTCTAGAAAAATGAGCACTTAGCGCAGCAGGATTATAGAGCTTATCGCTCAAGGACAATCAGCCGACAAGAAGGGATATAATTAACGATTGTCTCGCGTGGACGAGGTGGTCAAGCTTACGCGAGGCTTATCGATTCCATCTGACGATAGTCACATTCACGGTTGCACGCTCTTTCTGCGGCCAATCAACCGCACGAAATGCAACAAGTTACATGTATACTTTGCTTTATTAAATTGACTGCTAAATGAGTTTTATTAAATGAGAGCCGCATTCCTCGATACCTTAAGCTCTTGTTCCACGTAATTCGAACGAATTTATAAGTAAATTCAATGTTTTCCTCGTTCAGTGGCGTTCAGGTCGAAGGAAGAATGAATTAATTAGCGTTGGAACGCCACGCGAACTATATAGTCTATGTTGGGCGTTGAGAAGGAATTACCAGGAATAACAGGAGCCCAATTAATGGCAATTACGCTCGCGAGCGAAACGTAAGAAGTGTACATACGATTGGACGACTAGCTGCTCTGTTTTGTAGCGGGACGTGGCACGCGGCTTTTCCGCGAGAAACCTTCTACAATTCGGAGAATTACGTAGTGTCTCTGCTACTGGTGCTAGTGAATCGATAAAGTTAACAGGTTCAACGTGGCCGTGGGCCTCGTAATGTAACCGTGGAATCTAATCAAAGTTCACCCAAGGCTGTTTCCCTTAGACTCTGGTTTCACTGACCGGGATGAAATTCTCGACTAATTACGATCTTTCGTTACCGTCGTGAAACTTCTAAGATATGGTTCTTTTTGCATTTATAGAGGAATATCGTAGTCTTATAAGTACTTGGCACCCCGATTATTATCTCGAAACTAATAAACAGAGAAAGATTATTAGATTATTACGAGCATTGTTTAATGAATTTTTTAGAATCAAGTAAAAAACAATCCGATAACTAAGCTTCTAATGAATTTGGTTCTAAGTGCTTTTAATGTACAATATCGAGCGTTCTATACAGAGTGGATTGCAACGATGTGATTAATTTTGTTTCAGGTGTAGTTGAGTGCTGCGGTATACAGGCAAAACAGGGCTTGTCATAAAGTCTTCAACATTTCGCAATCAAGTTTCGAAATTCCCAATAAAATCAGAGTTGTACCCTTCCTTGGAAGCAACCAGTCAATTACGTGTGCGCAGAACTTATCCTAACTTGCAGGAGCAACGTCGCTGAGCTCTATTCGCAACTCCATTCAAGAACTTATAAATACATAAAGTAGTTTCAGGGAGGAATTCAAATTCCATTCATAGGGAGACTGCTAACGAAGGAAAATTCACGGTAAGCAAAAGTCATTGGAAGCAAAACTTCTATTGACCATTATGCAATCTTATTTCATTAAGCTTCATTAAAATTGTATTTCCCATTAGAACTGTGCAAAAGAATTAAAAAGACAGGTTCATATATTTCATATAACAGTTTTTATTCCTAAAGCCGAAAAAACTGTACATCATAACGCGAATCCCTTAATGCAACTCGAGTAAATCATTCTCTCGATGACAACTCAAGAGGAGTATCTCAAAGTAAAAATTCCAATTTTATTCTCAAGAATCTCACTGCCGTATATTGTATTAAAAAATCCTTGCAAGTAGATTTTCAATTGGCCTCTATAAAAATTTGAAAAAGGATTTCGAGAATCTCTGCGTCTCTGAAAAGACAGGTTGAAATACGCGTCAGTGAATGCTAGCTGCATCAGCGCGGCGGCCACTCCTCGGTATTTCCTCTCCACTTTCTTGATTAGTATTTTCTTCCGATCGCTCGGCGGCACCGAAGGAGAGGAGGCTGCACGTAGCCGCAGAGGTCAATTCCCCGAAGGCCGTTCTTCCGGGACTGGCAGACGCGTGAGAAGAAGGTTGTATGTATCCGGCAGATAAGAGCGTCTCCCTGTACGGGCCTCGTGCAGGGACGACCAAACACACTCAGCACCCACGAAGACCGTGGCTGGTGCCCTTGGCTTTCTCCCTCTCTCTTTGTCTTGCTCTTTCTCTCTCTCTCCGATCCAGAATAGATAAAGACTGATTATCGCGCGGGACTCCCGTTTGTCTGCCGCGACTATCTCCCTGCATTCATATCTTTATTTATAGCGGCTGTGTTCCTGGGCGTGTCGCCAAGAGCGCTAAACGCCAGCATCAAGCCCTTATTCTAACGTGACTTTTTAAAGACTCGTTCCGAAACGAGGAAAGATCTGGTTCCCAAAGTACCTCTGCTTCGAGCTTCATTCATAAACCCACCAGGCCAGTTCCCAGTTGCGGAAGTAAGATAGCATTGAATATCCTGGAAGCATATGCCAAGGGTGGAAGATAGTCTGAGGTCGTCAGCTGGAAAGAGTTCATTGGGTGGTTGTATCAGTTGGCCAGGTTGTTCTGACATAGCATTCAGCAAGGCCATGGTTATAGGACTCATGACGATCTTACGGAATATGGGAAGAGTCCTCCGAGAGTATCCGTTGGATTACATACTCCGAAGAGCGCAGAGTATCTGCGTCCCTGAGGACCCTGAGGACGATGAGGCTGCGACGCGCGGTGATGGTGGTGGTGGAAGTCGGTATGGGGATTCGCACCGGGAGTCCGCGCTCGGGCTTTCTCGTGTCTACTCGCTGGCTCGGCTCCACGAGTCGGTCCCCTCCGTCCCGCAGCCTCGTGGATGCCCCACCAGCTCGTGGACGCCGCTTCCATCCCTTCAGTGGCGAGGCAGCGCGCGTTCGATACACGGAATCGCCTCGTGGTTCTCGGAAGGCGGTAGACTGTCGCCAGCCACGCCAGACGGCGCACCGCTCGTGCCTCCTTCTTCATCCCACTCTCTTTCTCTCTATCTATCTCTCTTTTAGCCGAAGATACTCTTACATACACTACTACTACTCGCCCACGGCTTTGCCCTCCTTCCTCTCCTCACTACGACCTTCCTATCCCCACTGTCAGCACGAAGCTCCGTAAACCTCGTTCTCCCTCTACCGCTCGAGCGCTCTGCCGCTCTGCCGTTCTACCGCTCTACCGTTCCACCGCTCTACCGCGGACACCGCGGCTACCCGGCTCCTCTCTCTGGCACTCTCTCACGGCCTTTCTCCTCCGAGGCCCGAGCGTGTCATTCTCTGTGGAACGTCCCCCCTCCAGCACGGGGTTCTCCCTACCCGTTGCGAGGATCATCTCCGTTGCTCGTGTACACTCCGCGCGCGCTGTGTCGGTGGATCCGTTTGGTTCGCTCGCTCGCTCGTTCACGGCTGCCCTGCTGCCTGCCAGTGGCACGCTCGGCTTAGCGGGCCGCCAGTTACGCAACAATAACAACGCCGTCAGGAGGTGTGCAGCGTGCTGCGCGCAAGTGTGTGGATATTAAACTTGGTCGGTTGGTGTCTGGTGTGTGACGCCTGCCTGGATCGCGAGAGGCTGGAAAGCGAGAGGTGTCTAGGGGTCGATCGTCGTCAGGGTCCACGAGTTTCGCTCCGGTGGTCGGTCGCTCAGTGCGCTTGGACAGCGGAGCACGATACGTACCGCGTGCGATACAACGCGATAGTAGTAGCGAGGCGGCCACAAGATATCACTTGTTGAAGAGCTCCTCTTTCTCCTCTCCTCCTCATCGGCCCGGAAGGAGAGACAGTGGAACGTGGAGAGAAAACGCGCGCGCGTGTGTGTGTGTTTGTGTGTCTTGTCTGTGCGCGCGCGTGCTAAGAGATTCAACGGGAGGTGTAGAGGAGGTGGAGGAGGTGGTGGTTTCCAAGTGGGACGTGGGTGGAAGAGAGAAGAAGAAAAAAGTACTGCTAGAGGCGGTGGCGATTAAGGAGGAGCAACACCTCGTGGAAAGTGTCCGTTATCGGCGAGCCGAGACCGAGGTTGGCTCGAGCGAGCACTCGCTCGGGCCCCCCGAGCACGCGGCGATTATGTTGCGGCCGTTGCGGGAAGAGTTATGAGGAGTCGAGTAGTTCCACGAGGGACACCGTGGAAAGCGGTACGTGCTACGTGCTGCTCAGTGCCGCCGCGAACGATCGAACGCTCGATACGCGACACGCGGAGGATCGCGGGAAACCCATCCCGTTCTGGCTGCTCTTGGATCCGCGAGATGAGGATTGTGCTTCGAGAGAGGTGAAGTGTGTTCGCGTGTCAAGTCCACGGAGAGTGGAATTGTGTTAAAGTCGAAATCGTGTGCGTGGAATATACCTCGGTGAATCAAGCCTCGTGTACGTGCGAATGGGAAACCACGATACTCTGTGATCCATCGCTCTTTCAAATAAGTTCATTGCTCCATTCGTGGTACAATCTTCTTCTACCTGTCGAGTGTGCACGCTCAAGGGGATCGCATTTTATTGGAGTAATCGCTACACGGAGAATCTACTCACGATCATCGGCAAGAGAAGAAAAACAAGAGTGCCGCGAAATATACGTCCTGATCAAGCGACAATGACGTCAGGCTAGAGTCAAGGAGGCGAGTGTGCCGAGCGAGTCACACACGGGGGAATTCGCCTGGCGAACTCCACGGTGCGTCTAGCAACACCGCGCGCGCGAGTGAGTCCGTCGCATCGTGGTATTGGTACTATAACCCGTAGTAGTAATTTGACTCAATGATAGTGGTGTTCACGAGCACTACCAGCAGCAGCAGTAGCAGTCGCAGCAACAGCAGCAGCAGCAGCGATATCTCTGTCAGCAGGGTAACTGGTGCTGGTATCTACGGTGCGGCCGTGGAGGGGCCGCGAACCCGTGGAATTGCTGCGTGGTCCGGCGCGCGCGGTAGCCAATTATATTTCGTACGTGTGCGCTCCGCGGGCAATGACTAACTGCGCCCGGTTAACTGTGTTAGTAGGAGATATCGTCGACGGAGCCACCGCCACTGCCGTCGCCGTTACCACCGCTTCTGCGTTGGTGTTGCCGTCTACGTCAGCACCGGTCGGACGGGATTTGCATAGCAAACAGATTGACGCGTTCGTAAGTGGATAACGAGAGAGGAGTCGCGGCTCTGGCGTCCCAGCTCTCTTCTGGCTCCGCAGAAAAAGATAGTTGGTCCGGCTGCATCTACTCTACGTGTCCAGTCTATCTACCTCGTGTCCTCGCGTCTACTACCTTGCCACCTCTTTCCCTCCTCCTCTTTGTCGCTCTCCAGTTCTCTCCGCGAGCCGATCGTGTGCGCGAAGTAGTAAGAGGAAACGAGAAAGAAAGAAAGAGAAAGAGCGAGACATCGGAAGATCGAGTCAGGAGTCAAGAGACGCAGACGAAGACAACGACGAAGGAAGAAGACGACGACGGGGCAAGTGTGTGGCTTAAAATAGAAGAGTGACTTGGGCTTAAGTGCGCGCCAGGGGGACGGACGAACGAATAAAGAGTAACCGGAGAGGGTGTCTTCTCCGTGTCCTCTTCCTCGTCCTTCTCCTCTGACCGAGCTCACTGGCTCTACGCAAGAGAGTTTCTCTCGGCAAAACTGTCGTTCCTGATACGACATCTCCACATCCGGGAGGAACACCTCGTGGCTCGGTTGTGTCTACCGCTAGATCATCGTAACCCGTAACGAGAGGAAGAAGAAGCCAAGCGAGGCGGTCGCGCCACAAGCATCTTACGACAGAGCTAAGCGGGAACGAGAGACAGACAGTGAGAACACGCGAGAGAGAGACGGAGAGTGAGAAAGGCGCCAGGTCGGAGAATCTCTCGTGGAACGAGCCGAAGAAACCAACACAAGAGACGGGGCGAGAGAGAAAGAAAGAAACCACATCAGAAGCAGCTGCAACAGGGGGGAATGTGCGTGCGTGGCGTGGCCCGCGGAGGCGTGCAAGAGTGAAACGGTGAATGAGAGCACGCTCGGGAAGTCGTCGGGAGTCGCGAGTTGGGAGAAAGGACGAGATTCTCGCGCGCGCTTATCTCGGCCAGTGAGTGAGTTGTGCGCGATAAGAGAAACGGTGGTGGCTGTTGGTTGTGCCGATAGGGGAGCCAAGGGCACCCCATCGAGATCCCTAGAGCCAGGAGAAGGAACCCCCTTCGCCCAAGGTGGATTATCATAAGAGGAGCCGTAGGCCTCCGCATCTCGGCCTCTCCTACGATGGATGGTGACTCGCGTTACTTGTATTCCTACGGAGGCTGCGAGAGGACCGAGGGCCGAGCTCTGCCGATGGAGTAACAAGTGAGCGGCGAAGCGGCGTTGCCATGACGACAGGTGAACCGTGAGCTAACTATCCTGCTTTAACCCTCTCTATCTCTCTCTTTCTCTTCCTCCCTCTCTACCATTCTAGCTTCTCTTTCCGTTGCCTTTGTCAATCTCGCGGTTTCTCGCTTACTTCTATCTCTCTTTCTCTTTCTCTCTCTGCTTCTGCGTTCTTGTCCTCCTTGCTGCGACCTCTCTTCTCTCTTTGTCCCGCCCTCGTCAGGAATCCCTTCCCTTCAAGCTGTTCCTCGAGTTTGTCCCTCTTTTCTTCTCTGACCCCGTATACGCACGAGAGATACGCTGCGACAACACAGACTGCTGCCTCGTCTGTCTTCTTTTACCTTCTTGCTGTAAGCCGCATTTATCTACCTGTCCTGGCCTCTGCCGCTTCTACCTGCTCTCCCCTCTTTTCCTTTTCCTCTTTACTCTACCTTTCTCCCTTTCTCTTGGGCTGCTACGGGCTTCGCAGGGTTATCTCCTTCTCTCTCTCTTCCTCTCGCTCATTCATTCGCGTAGGGTTCGTTAGTGATGGGCCTGACTCGCTTTGGATCAGTTCCATGGTTGTAGAGGCTCCAAATCGTTTTTGATATTCGCAAACTACTCGAGCAGTTATCGCGCTTGCGGTTCTACTACTCGTGGAATTCGTTCTTTGAGGATCTCTAGATTTTCACTGGATTTCAGGTAGTTAGTAGAATAGGACATTCCAATTGTTTTTGTTGAAAATAATGTTGCGTCGAAAACTATGCACTTTGACTCATATAACACTTTTAGCGTGTTTTTTTTACAAAAGATGTTTTATTTCTAAAATGGAAAAATTTATTTTCCAATCTATATGCGACAAAACTTTGTATCGAATGTTGAGCACTGAAAGGGTTAAAGTTCTTCTTCGCAATACACTTGGTGGATTGGATCGGTGCTCAGTCTGTCGCTCTCTCTGACTCTGAGAGTTGTTTTAGCATGGCTAGCGCGTAGGCCGCGCGATATTCCAAGTACGCTCGGCTATTTTCATGCTACGCCGCGCCACGCCGCGCCAGAGAGACACCTAGCACGGCTACGCCTATAGCGCGCCGACCGTGGCCACGCGGACCGCCGTATAAAGCTGTTCGCAGACTCCCCTGCTGGAATCTCTCTCTTTCTTTACCTCTCGCTCTTCTGCTTCTCCTTCTCTACACTCAACCGAGGATAGCCTCACCATGGATAATAAGTCTAGAGTTCTATTCGAAAAACTGCAACACGCGTAAAGGGAATAGCAAAAGTATACACCAAGTGTACTTGAATTTATCTCCTTAGACTTTAGTTATTCCTGTATAAAAGATGTGAACTCATTTTCCGTGCAACGTGTATATGTATGCGTAAAATTTCTTTAGCTAATTTTCAACAAACATTTGTTAACCCAGTATTCAAGTGCCTTTTTTATACATGTTCAATTAATTGACTTCATACTCAACAATCAACACTCAGGTTGGTTGTATAGTTTTTAATACATATAAGTATTTATTTTAGGTGTATTACTCAGATATTCATATTGCGATCGTCTCCCGAAGTGCAATATTATAATTCCTAGAGCCACGTATATGGATATGCCGAGCAGTCCGGCGAGTTACTCGAATTCTGTTAAGCTGGAAGCTGGATATTCGTATAGTTAGACTCCGAAGTTAGGTGACTGATTGTGGGAATCTCAAGAGGGTTAAAGAACTCGATCCCACTCGAGTAATTGAGTTGGAGTCGGATAGTCTGTAGACAATTCTACCCCAAGCTACTACATTACATCTTCGGTACACCTAGCTCGAGGATATCGTTCAGTTCCTCTTCGTATAGGATAAATACGGAGGGTTGTAATATCGAAACTTGGTTCCGCGATACATTATAGTTTCACGGTTCCTATATTTGACTGGTTCACTTAAATGAACAAAGTTTAAATCACACTACCGTGATTCTGATTTTAACTCTATTGAGACGATTAACGTTTTATTAGGTATTTGAATATTTTACTTGCAAGAAAGACAGATATTTGACACAATTTAACGATTTGTCGATTTCTACCGACAGATACAAAATTGTTATCCAGATTCGTTCGACTTTGCGATTCTAAAATCGTCATTTCACTATTGAACTTGTTATCCGTTATTTCGCTCTTTCGAACATATGTATTCCAGTACATTTAGATTCTTGTCACTCAGGTCTCTTGTCACCAGATTTTCTATCCTCTTTCGTGTCCTTTCCGTTTCTCGCTCTGCGAGCAGACATTTGGCTTCGCTATTTCTCTGCTTTCCTCGTGACCCACATTTCGATCCAAGTTTTTCAAGTTCAATCGTCGCTTCGTGCAGTCGAGGGTTTAGAGTGCACGCGTCTCGTAGAACTGGTCACCAAGTTGATTTGCCTGTATGCAAAAGGAACATGAGAGCTCGAGGCTACATTTTCCAGCTGATTTGTTTCTGTCAAATTCTTTTACATTTTCAACTCAATTATTCATTTGTCTACTGTGTCAACTGATTCGATATATGATTTGATATGAATTTTAGAACCACCAGAACAATTAAAAGTATTTTTGCTCTTTGTTATATAATTTTGCAGACTAATTCTGTTTTATTTAAATTAACAATTAATACGTTCTGTAAAAATAAAGAGACAGAATCATTGATTTCTACCGTGTATAGAAGCAAGCGGTACTGTATAACTTTATTCTCAAATCAAGGTTTTTGCATTTTTCTGTATTACTATAGAAGATCGTTGATTTATTGGGGACAGATTTCCACTGCAGTACGGAATCTTCCAGTTCTGGTATCAATTTCGATCAATACACCCGACTATCTCGTTCCGTGCGAACCGCAGATTTATTCTCTGCAAAGGCCAACCTCGAGCCTCCGGCTTCGGCTCCCATCGAAAACTCTGCCATGAATCTTTTATTTTCTCTCTCTCTCTCCTGTCGATTCTCTTTGTGTCGCTAAATCTCTCGATTTGGCCCGCAGTACTGGCCAACGTTCGTGGACTATCCAGGATCTTCAACTTTTTAACACGTTCGCTGACAGAATCCTACAGTCAGGATAATTTCGCCAGCAGTGATCCGTATCGATACTTTTACCATCTTTTGCCAAAATTTATATAAATCTTCCATAATCATATTTACAGATACCTAACAATATTTATTTCTTTTTATTTCTTTACTGCAAAGAATTTCAAAAGTAGAAAATCATTTTTTCTGATTTTATTTCAATAGGATAAGTAAAAGATTAAATCTGAAAATTAGCCGATAACTCGTTTCAATCGTTTAATCCGTGACATTTGTACGTATTCGTATTGTCGAATGTTTTACTATTATGTGACTGGCTATCACGAGTCACCCTGATTCGCGAGAGTCGGTAGAGTGGTAGTCGCGTGTCGTTTCTCTCGGAGAGCTCTGGAAATGGGTTAATGCAGCGCGGCAGTGCTTTTTGGAGCGAAAGACTGCGCTCGCGCTGCGAATCGCAGAATAGAGCTTGGGCTCCTGACGATCGAAGCGATTCGCAATGTGGTCGCTTCTACGGCAGGGTTTCCGTCTCCATTATGTAAGTGCCACTAGCAAAATTTGAAGCAGCTGAATTTTCCTCTCATAGCTTTTCCGCAAACTACAGGAAAAGTTTACAGTTCGAAGTAGTAGTTTCGATTTTCTCTTCTCGATTCAAAAACCTGTCTTTTCCACCTTTTTCCGCTCGATCGTGATCGGTTGTGCTCGTTCGACTACTTCTTCCATTATCGAGAGAGCTGGGAGTAATAATAGCGAACTTGCGACTGGCTGACTGGTTGACTGACTGACTGACTGACTGACTGAGAGTTACAGCAAAGTTTCTGGCCCACTCGATATCTTAATTTCGTGGAGCAGAAAACTTCTCGAGGCGATTGGACCGTCCTGTCCTTTAAAAGAAGCTTGGATTCTGGAATTGAAACTCTTCGAGAGTTTCTTCTTTCTTTCCTACAGCTTCGAATGAACCGCAAAGTTCTGGGAAAGCGTTCGCTCGATATACTTCTCTGATTCGAAAAGTTCAACTCGATTTCTCGAGCATTTTTCGATTTCGAGCCGATGTAATTATTAAAATAAATGAGAAACTATTTTCTACCCTTAATTGATCGAAGCCAAATAAATAAGTGCGTTAATTAGGTATTATGGTGCAAAAAGAGAAGTGGTGATTATTTGTTAGTAATAGAAGAACAGTGTTAAAGGTCTCTGATTGGAAAATCAGCAAAAATGAAATTGATTTGCATTCTGATGCAAATTGGGAATTGAATGTAAAGCTAGTATTAAAGGTTTGCTTAGATAATAGTCAGAGCTAGGGACCGAAACAAGTGAATTACGCGAACGACTCGTTTACAGAGCGAAATTCATTAAGACCTCTCGAAATGCAGTTGGAACACTGGCTTTTCTTGTCGAGCATCGAAGAAAACGACTTTCCTAGAATGTATCTCGCGCTCTCCAGCTGCAGGATTTGTTAATCGACTGACTGATCCCGCGACCATTCATTAACTAACGAGAATTGCTCGAATTACGCGCGCGAAATTCCTTCGACATCCTTTCTTGCGGCGAGTAGCCACTCTCTAGTAAAGGAATCCGATCGATTTATCGCGATAATCGAGACCTCCTTCGTGGAATCGGTTGATTCCTCTTAATTAATCGTAACTTTCGTGGAATCTGAGGTTCTCGGATATTTCAAGATTCAACCGACTTTTCTAATCTCTTTCTTCAAACGTTTTTCCCATAATTTCCATCGATTTCTGCCACTTATCCTGTTATACTTACTGTTTCATAATTTTCTACATTTTCCCCTAAAATTGTATTCTCTTTCAAAGAAATTTAATGTTTGAAATTTTTACGAGATTTCATAACTTATCGAGAATTAAAATGCGCTATTAGCAAATGACTTTCATCCAATAAGTTGTTCGTCATGAATGCCTCCAAAATAGATAGATCCGAGTGTTACATAATCGCTACTGTCACTTACACTTACGTAATCTTATTTGCCTGTCGCGGACGTTACGCCATCGAGAAGATTTTTCTTTCCGTTGAGAAAAAGACCAGTACGAAGGACGTCGAAGATCGGTGCGGTAAAATGGAACTTCCGGTATGGATTGAGTGGCTTGGCGTGTTCTCTTTTGAGCGACATATGTTAAATTGCACTCCAGGAGTTTGCGATTGAAAGGCACAAACGCGCCGTGATCTCAAGTGTCATTGACGCTTCGAGTGAATCTCCCAGCAACCAAATGCAACTTACTGCACTTTGCTCTCACAGCACAATGGAACATCCAACGAATCAAAACGTTGACCAACGCGTCACACATTCCTGCAATTAATTTTGCAACTTTTATCAATTCACTGTGCACATAATAATGTAAAATCCATTTATGACTTTATAAAAGTTCAATACTCGGTATTTAAGAGAAATCAATTAATAACAAAGATGGTATTAATCTCTGTATTAAAGATTTTTGGTTTAGATAAAAAAGTAGATAATTAAAGTGAATTCGCATTTAAAATTTTATTTAAAAATCAATTAATGCAGGATTAGATACACTATCTATTTAGTGGAAAACTAACAGATTTAGCGAAAGATGTTATACTTATTCCCTGTTAGATTCTGCATCATGCATGATTGTTTACGACCAATTACCAAACCATATTCACCGGACAACAGGAAATTAGTGAGGCAATTAAATTCAGTTTATTCGTTGCGGAGATTCACGCAGTCGAGCAAGGGTCGCGCGTACTGAATCTAGGGGAACTTCATTAGGTTCGTTCAAAGCTACACCATAAAACCAGTTACGGCCTTGTAATAAGCTTAAAAGGATTGAATGCGCTCGCTTTTCTCGCCGGAACTACTTTCGATCCACGGATCTTTTGATCACTTTACCTCTTACAGTTCAGTTGGTTTCGTGGAAAAAAAGGAAAAAAAAATTCACGAAAAAGCTCTTTTTATCGTGAGACTCAGCATCTCGAGCCGATATTGCTAAAAGGGTGGAAAGAATATTTTCCAATGATTATTTTTTATCAGGTAACTCCATGGTTCAGAATTATTAATTTACGAAACTCATTATTAGACGATCAAAGGAAATCGAAGAAAAGAAATCAATGTAATCAAAGCTCATTTCAATCGCTTCTTCATCAATTAAAAATCCTCTTCTTCCTGCTCTTACAAGATTAAAACCTAAGAAAAAATCGTCACTATTAGAACAAAATTCTCGAATTTAATTAGTCCAATGACACAATCGCGCGAATTACGGCCGGTTTTCCAAGCAATACCTTGCGGCTCAATAAAATTCTCCCCCTCTTTATTACTCCTTCTCTCTCTCTCACTTGTACAGCGGTAAAAGAGCGAAAGGTCAAGAGGTAGATTCAGTCGATTAACCGAGCATTCCCTCGGGTTCGCGAGAGAGTGCACCGTATACCGTAGTAGTACCGTAACTTTACGAGGAAAAGTCTCCCGGAATTATATCGCAATACGATAATTTCTCAATTATCCAAACTAACGCGAGCGAGAGAAGTTGATCAAAATTAGAATGCTTTATTGCTTATTTCCATTGACAGTGAAGTTTATAATTGAATTTTGTTAATCATAATAAATATCGAAATTGATAAAAAATTATTCAAGAACGATCGTACAATATTTGGGAAAATTTTTGTAAATGTTGGTGTTTACTATAGTTAGCGAAATTTGTTTAGAATGAGAAAATTGGATAAAGGAAGTATACTATCGATAGGTATCGATTATCGATGCAGTTAGCTGTAGTTTTCAGTTTCTCGATCTGCGATTAGAATAAAGCTTGGGCCTGGAATTGGAAACTCGTTCGAATTCGAGAGGTGAAAGACCGTATCGGCGCCGAAAATCCAGAATAACGACGGCTCGTTAGAAAGCTTGGTACTCGCGAGCGAAACCAGACGAGCCATTAGGCTAACCATTTCCCGATGCCACGCTTCAGGAGAAAAAATCCGATGAAAAACGCTCGGAAAACGGCATGCCGGGTAATCGCGTTAATTGTTAGCGTCGAATGGATGGAAAAATTGATGGTCGGGGGATACACCTTTCCCTCGTACGTCGTTGGATAATTGGAACGATGGGAATGCTGTGCTTTTGAGCCTCTCTTTTTTTCGGTGTGGCAAAAATGGGCTTTAAATGCTGCCTGCTGTTTTTCAATGTTGAGCTTTGGAAGTCGAGTTTGTGGGTCTATTCTCTTGAGTAGATAGAAATATAAACTTTTTTTAATACGACTCTCATACAGTAACTTTGACTTTTTAAAAACAGAGTAACCAATGTCTCATCGATATAATAAAAGTTTCATGATGATTTTTATAGTTAAAATACAAATCTTCTCAAATGGTAATAATTTTCCAATTTCAAGCTAATCGTAAGTTTTATAAATGAGTGAAAACATTTATATATCTGCGTATTATGAAAATTGAGTTCGCGATGTAATGTCTATACGATACATGTGTACATATTGGACAAGGCATCCAAGTATCTTACCTGGAATGCGTAGCGTACGAGTATCACCTGCGACACGTTTCTCTTTTTGCGGTCAAGTCCTCTCGTTTTTTCCTCTTGCGTTACTCAGGGCCGGTCCAAAGAAAGAAAGGAAGAAAAAGAGGGGAAAAAAGGTAACAGAAGCCGAAACGAAAGTGACGGCATGGTGTGTTGTGTTCGTATACCATAGCATGGTGTGTAGCAAGGCGCCGCGGTAGCTCGGCTGTAAAGTGAGTCACGCTACTCGGAATCTCGGTTGGAATCGGTGAATCAAATTTTCGGAGAAGTGCACCCGCTTGAAAATAAACAGGGTGTCGCGTTGGATCCACTTTTGGAGCGCTCGTTTGTTTTACTCCAAGTGATTGAGTGCTGCTAGTCAATTCATAGCCACGAGCGAAGGAAAATCGAACGGATAACTTGGAATTCTCATTTCTTCCTGTTCTAACTTCCTTGAGATTAGAATTTCCTGGAAGAAAATAATCTTTCTCTAAACGTCAAACAAACATAATTCTGTTAAATCATGAATTTCACTATTGACACCTTTTTTAGTTTTAATATTCACTTTCCTCTTTTATGAACATACATGATAATTTTCTGATAAATTTCATATAAAGTTATAAGCTTCGGTAGAAAATCAAAAACATTAAAAACTTACAGATGAGTTCCAAAACGTCATTTATTACCAGTTTTTGAGTCGAATAAAATTATTGTCTATAATAGTGGGTTCTTTATCGTTCACAATAGATAGGAATTTAGCCGTAATTGAACTTATCTTCGCTGATTTAGTGTCTATTCGCACAGATGCTGACTCCGAATGTGGCCGAAATTCGTACTGACCGTTTACTATTCAATTACGGCATCGGGTGTAATCGGAATCCGCGGTGTTTACGATTAACACGGTTCTGAGCGTAATGAATCCGGCGATAATGAATCCGGCGATTCGACTATCGGGGTCGATCGGCATTTGGGTGCAGGCCAGCGTGAAAGCCAGGTTCGAACTTCGAATGCTCGCTTATGCATATCGCGTTACGTGCTTCAACACCCTACTACACCCTGTGTTCGCTTAAATTCCAAGCGAAACCGCAAAGCTCCGTAGCATCTCTCGCGTAACAAGCCGCAAACTATCTAAAAATCCTCGATTGCAAGGATCTTCTTCTTTTGACGGTTTCTTCGAGGAGCAAAAGCGAGCGCATCGTCACGTCGCGTTACGCGATACTACACCACTGGAATCTCTGGTGTTCGCATTGTTGTTGCCACAACAATATTTTTCCGTCACACCTTTTTCTTTAGGAATTATTTTTCTGTATCTTACGAATCAAATCGATGACTATTCACTGGTTCGAATTAATCACTACTGGTTGTGAATATCTGAAGAAACATCTTTTTCTATTAACTTTTTCATACTTACAAATTGATTTATCGGTCCTGACATATCGTGTTTTTTACCCACAGATACGTAAAATGCAAAAAGTGTAAAATGATCTTTACGTTTGGATTAAACGTGGAGAATTAATTAATATTATAGATTCTCTGTGATACTTATTTTAAAATACATGCATGTAATATTTCGGTTTCGCGTGTAATGTTTTAAAAGAACTGGATAAAGTAGAAGAGAAAATCGTCACACTGTGTATCGTGATTGCGAATGTAGAACGGCTGGAATTCTACGCATTATACGCTAATCGATTCGGTTTAATTAGCTCGGCATAATGCCATCGGATGAGTATTATCGTAGTATTTACGCGATTAAGTGCTACTAGAATTATGGCTCACAGTCTCGAGATGTCTGTTTGTCAACAAGCATCAGTTTCGCGTTTGAACAACAGATCTCTAGCTCTCTGTCTCTCTTTCGAATGTACATATATACTTATCGCTAGCCCAATCCGATTTCAATAACTCACTGAATCAATTCTGTCCAATCAAAAGTAAATACATATACATACATATACTTTCCCCTCACTGGTCTATAATTACATACTACAGAAAGCTTGATCAGCAGAAGATTGACAATATTAGATTCCAATTTCTTTCGAACTTCTGACAGCTAAAGAATTATTCATTTTCCTTCAGGAACGTGAAGCTTCAAAATCAACAATTAACCAGAAGGAAATTTCAATGAAAAGTAGAGCGTTCACCGAACTCTAAAGAACCGGAGAAAAATCGCTAGAAGCATCTTCTCTCTTGACTAAACAGAAGTAATATAATAGTAAATTACAATTAACAGTAACTCGAATTATAATAAGAATTCTACGTAAGTCAAGCATAGTGGAGATTCACAATTGCGTGCTAGTATAATTCAGTCGCTTCCAGGGCCCTTCACCATTCAATACCTTCTCCTGAATCCGGTCGACCCATTCTGCTCGAGAGAATCGAGTGAATCGGTCGGCTCCCCAATCCTCCCATCAACAGAATTCGTATCAGGTACCGCAAAACGTTACTCACAATCAAACCCGGCGGCGAAGCAAGAGAGTCCACTGAGAGACCCACGCGCACTCTTCTCTTCTCGTTCTCACTCACGGAGCACGAGAAGAAGGAGAGAATACGAGAGAGAGAGAGAGAAAGAGAGAGAGAGAGAGAAGGAAAGGAAGAAGGCACGAGGTTCCCTCGAAAACAATGAGGCATCTGACGGGTGCGCGGCCGTGAACGTCCTAGGGCGCGTAGTAGACGGGGTGTACGGGGTGCGTGACCTAATCACCCATCGCGCGGACTCCTCGCTTCTCTGTCTCTCTTTCTCTTCCGCTCACTCGACACTCTCCTTTTCTACAGCTGCGCGAGACTCGGGGGACTCGTGGAGCAATAGAGGAAGCTTAAAGCTTCTATTTCACCGTGTGGATAACACAGTTGAATCAGTATTTCTAATCTGGAGAATGGTGGTAAAATAATAATGATCTCGTTTCTCATCTATTCTATAAAAGTGTGAAATATACGCGTTAAACTATGAGATTAATTATAAATAAAGATTTTTATTCAGGATTTTTATCGATTTAATGCAACAGTATTTGAAACCGGTTAGAATTATATTTTCCGGTGTTTAATAAGAAGTCTAGCACTAATTGGAATCCTAATGATGACCAATTTGTTGCTTATCGCATTTCCCCTTTAAGAGTGTATAAGCCGTGTGGAAAATTACATTTACACATGCCTCTGTAAAATAGTTTCTTATGCATGTCAAATCTACGATCTATAAGTATCTCGAAGCAGGTAAAACTAATCCATTGCGAGGTCCCCTTGAACGCTTCCCAAGAATCTAACAAGTGTGAATCAGCCTTAACATGGAGAGATAAAGTTGATTCAATGCTGCGAGCCAAAGAGCGAGAGATCCGTAAGTAGAGCGAGTAGGAAAGAGAGAAGGCAAGAGAACGAGGAGCCACCGGGGGATCCCTCGTGGCACCCAGAGAGCTTGACTCGCCCAGTCGAGGAACGGAGCGAGAGACCGGATTGGGAGTTCCCTTCTGCTTCATCCATAATCTACTTGTCTCTCTCTTTTTCTCTCTTTCTCTTTCTTGCTCTCTTCGATCTTTCTCACTCTTGGCTTCCGTCTCCGTCTATTTTGGTATCGCCTTCCTGGCGCGCCTCTCTCTTCTCGCCGGTGCCACCAATACTGATACAAGCCTCTACAGTCGTGAGCATAGTATGTACATATAACACGTACGTATAACTTGGAACCGGAGCCAGTGAGTCGAGGGAACGAGAGGTAGTGGAGGTAGTGGTAGTGGCAGGCGCTTCGTCAGACGCGTTTGGCGCGCGGCAGCGGAGGGGTCGGGGGATGCCAGTTGCGCACGAAGCTCAGACGGAAGAGGTTGGTCGCAGGGGACCGGGAGGAAGAGCACGGGACGCTCGTCAGACGTGCGGCGAGTCAAGTCGCACGCGTGACTCACTTGAGCGGACGGGAAACCTCCGGGTTCTCTCTCGGTGGCAGCACTGTACGCGCTTCTTTGAGAATTTCAATATTCTCTTTTGATCGAAATTCTATATTGATTTTTTTTTACAAAATACTCAACTTTGTAGCAGGTTCAAACTTATTCAAGTTTCAGGGATTTAATGTTATGAGTGAACGTAGCTGAATATATTAATTTAATATCGTATATGTATTATATTAGGGATGTATGTTTTACATTATGGATACTTTCAACTTGTTTCGTTTTTCGTGGGATTAGTGTTTTAGTATAGTCCATAGCACCACCCCCAAAAATCCAGAAAGCTGTCGAATCTCTGGAGAAAATACATTGCAGAATTTTATTCCCACGACTTTCACCGGGCTGTCGCGCGAAACTTTATCGGTAGTTCGATTTTGCAACGCGGAAACTCGCGGTACATATTTATACGACGAATATCGTCAGGAATCGCTCAAGTCGCATCCATATTTTATGCGTGTTTAAAGGCTCGCGATTATCGCTAGAAGCAGTGCAGTTGGGAGAAGAGAGTACAAAAATACCAACTGTTCTACACTTATTCTATTGAACTGAATTTATTAAATAATATCTTCAACATTGTGGTCTCTGACTTGACGGACTAAAAAGTTATGCAAATATTATACAAAAATCATTCGTTGGAGGAAAGAAACGAAATTGACCGCTCGAGATCGCTAATCGTAACGCGATATGCATCTCGATCGCGAGGGGGACTTTGATCAATGCGATTTCCTTTTATAATATTGAGGAAACCGATAAAGCGAGCAAGTTGCTACGCGAGAGGAAAGAGAAAGAACGCGAATGCGTTGTTTAATTCGGTTATCGAATGCCAACGATAATAAGAGGATTCAGAGCTTTCTCCCGCTTGAATTCATCCATTTCGTCCATTGTTTTGCGCTGCGAATCGCATGGACAAATCTCTTAAACCTGCACTTTTCTCCACTCTTCGAACACTACTTTCCCATCAAAGTCATTGCTCGACTCTCAAATTGCGTTCGAGTTACTCCTGGCAAAGTTCTTCACAATGCACATCGAAAATACAGTAAAAGTCGTTGAACTATTTTGTACATGCTTTTTCGAAGTTTCTTCATGAATAAAAGGAAAAGATCTGGATACGACGATTAAGGAAAGAATAATAATGACACTGCCTAATTACTTGCAAATATAATCTTTCTTGCCTTAATAAAACGATGGCTGTAAATGTATTTCGATTTTGCATACTTTGGATAAAAATCATAGCCTGTCCAGGACAAACTTGTACTAATATTAAAAAGTAGATATTAATCGCATGTACATCGATCGTAGTCTATCGACGATAAGCTCTACAAGAAGAAACACTAATACATAATGCGGAAGCAATATAGAAAAACATAATCGATGAAACTCTAAAAGTGCCAATAATTGAATCACATTAATATTTAAATACTGCTGCTTGTTTTCCTTGACCCTCATCGATCGCGAATATGATTTTCAAATTACTACGAGAAGAATCACGATAAACGAAGAAAGGGAGAATTTGAATAGATACAGAATTGAACCAATCAATAATTAAGTGGTATTAAAATTCAGGGATTAATTATAATCAGTCATTCACCCAAAAAATTATTTTCAAACTGTTATGAGAAATGGTATCAATCGGAAAAAAGACAACTAATGGAGAGACGTAAATCGTCCAATCGCGTTCAACATGCTTTTCAGGTTTCCTCGTAGAACCTGTTTCCAAAGAATCCGCATTCCCCCCCACTGTTCCTAGAGGATTTTAGTTATGCGTGAAATCGATATCAGAATCCAGTTATCCCAAAGGTGAAATCCATATCGCGGGCCACTTTTTTTAGCGCCACGTGACAGAATTCGACTTTCATCGAGTGTCGAAATGCTCAGGGCTTTTTTCGGAGGGTTCTCCTCTTTCTTCTTCTTCTTCTTCTTGAGAATCCGGGATGTCAAGCTTTTAACAAAGAGCCACCAGCTGATCGATGCTGTCGCTTCATAAGCGCGTATTTCCAGCGCAAAGGAGAGTGACCCGCGGAATGAGTCACGCCGATCAAAACACTTTTGGACTCTGACTCTCTCATCGTCGAGTCACTCTCGAATATCTCTCGTAAAACCAGTTTTTTAATATATTTATCGCTCTTGATATGTACGTATATGTGAAGTACGTGGATTTTCGACGACGATACGCTGAAACATCAGCCAAATTCTTGGTGCTAGAAGGAATTTCCATCGTTCGAAATATCTTGGAAACGATATATCGTGTCCTCTGTTTATTGAACATAGTATCGAAGATAGTAAACAAAGCATTTCACCTACTTTTTTTATGTACTTTTATGAGAAAATAGTTGATTTTTAATGGGAATTAAATAGAATTTCTATCGACACTATTTAAACTGAATGGTTTAAAATATTAGTCTCTTAATCGTTCCTTCGTCATCGAGTTTGAGTTTTTCGGGGCGGAAAACCTGCCTCCGACAGCATTCTCTCAGGGTTCTTGCTCGATTACGCGTTTTTATGTAATCTCTTTATGTAATCTGCCTGTTTATTGTTAGCGCTCAGCTCTTTTCTCGGTATTTCCTCGTTCGCGATGACTCAGCTGCCGCGAAGCGCGAGGTAAATACAGCAGCAGCAAGTCGCTGCTTCCTTTAAGGTTCCGCTGATTCGGGCTTATCACCGATAAGAAAAAAGTCGCAGATAGTTAATTGCTCCAGCAGTGACTCCTAGGCTTCCTCATCTTTCGTGAAATGATTCTCTTCAAGAATCTTCGATCATTCGACATACTCGTCAGGTCAAAGGCTACAGCGATCGTAAATTATATTCCATTCTCGACAATAATCTTCATTGTCGCGAAATCTAAATTATTAACGATAAACAAATTACCAATTTTTTTCCCCTAAAGAATCTATAGGATAGTATTTAATACTATAGTTAATGAAAGAGGATAGTAGATTTTCTCTGAATCATCTTGTCGCTTTTTCTCGTGCAGTTCGGTTTATATTGACCGAAAAATCCAGAAAGAGGTTTTCCCGGCCGCGCAAAAGTGGAGCTGATATTGGGGGAACGTTTTCCGGGGAAAGGCGAACAATGGAAAAACTCGGCTAATGGCTTCGCAACTAATTCGAGTTTCTCCGCAATCTCGGGCTCAAAAACTTTCCACTTCATCGTTACAATTTTTTTTTTTTATGCCGGGAGTAATAGTTGGTTTGTTAGGGCTCGGTTGGTTATGGAGTCTTAGCTGATTGAATTGGGAGAGCTTCATAGTCAGTTGGGTCGAATACTTGCTCGAGCAATTTTAAACAAAATTAGATATTTTGTTTCTTTCGTTTACGAGACTTTAGTGGATAATATATTCTTAACTGCTCCAAATATTCAAATGGTAAATACGTGCAACGACTTTGATGCATAACCAGTGACTTTTAGATAACTCATATCACTTTCTCCGACTTTCGTTAGAAGCTCGGAACTGCTCATGGATTATCGGTAACCTTTAACATACACTTATCCATCCTGAATTCATTCTATTATAATTAACATTCTATCAAACCTGAATTTTACATGAGAATTTTTAATTGAATTCTCATTCCTATTTTCGATTAATCAAATTCAGAGTAACGATCAATCGTGAAACACAATCGCATTTCCCATAACAATCTTGACCTTTTCAAAATTCAAATTTAGTTTTGGTATTGATTGACTAACCTCCTCGAGCGAATCGCGAAGTCTTGAGTTTTTAATTAAATCATTATTACGATATACAAATAGCAGTACCGCCGAATGAGAGTCAATTGAAAGCGAAGAGAACCCTCTGGAAAATCCGAGTCAAGGATCAAAAGTTAAACTCGAGCAACTCGAGCCAGAAGTTATAGAGAAAGAGAGAGAGAGAGAGAGAGAGAGAGAGAGAGAGAGAGAGAGATTGCGCGCGCGCACAGGGATTCTTCCAGTCGACAGATTTTTCGCAAAAACCAGGGATGATGATAGCGGAGGTTTCCGCGAACGATCGATAGAGAAACGGTGTGTCCATTCAGTCATAAATGGAATGCGGAGCGATCCTCTCCTCGACTTACTTGGAAGCTTGAATACCTAGCGTCGCGTAATACGTAAGAATCTCGTAGCGCCATTCAGCAGACCTCCCTTTCATTTATCAGTTACACGCGATAAGGTAACGCGCGCTTCTCAGGCAAACTTGTCCAACGATATGCCACTGCATTCTGCACCCTGCACACACGAAGTGCGTTGATGCAATTAGTCTTGACTTTATAAAAGCCATTGCTCTTATTTCGAAGAATAATTCGCTCGTCATTCCCTCTTTTCTTGGAGTGCGTTCCATTGGTTCAATGGAGAATGGGAATTCATGGAAAAATGACTTTTATTCCTTCGCGGTCTTGTAGTTCGTATCTCGACTTTCTAAAAGGAAAAAAAACATATCTTTGAGTTATAAATATTCTTAGTGCAAAAAGAAGATTGATATATAGAAAATTAGATTTATTCCATTTTAATATGTTTAGTCTAATAATGTGCTATATTATTTATTGAATTAGAAGAGATTTTTAAATGAACGTAAAGAAGAAGTTTACTATTCAGGAACTACAATTGATTGTTTGCTACACGGGTTACGGTGTTCCGTTCTTCGTAGTCGACTGTTATCGCGGGTACAGCCTTCATGTGTCACTGGTACTCATCGTCCAATGACGTTTTTCTTCGACTTATCGGTGTCACACTAATTCTGTCCGCTCACTATGTACTGCCAATCCACGGACTCTTCTCGCGCCTTCGGCGAAACTTAATTCCAGTCGAATGACTCTGACAACCAGTTCGCCTTTACCATTGACACGGTCAAGTTTCTTTTTGCATTAATATCTAAAGAACTCACTTATCTACAATATTTGATAATGACTCGATTTTCTAATTCACATGAAAATCTCTATTATCACTCTCTTTATTCTCTTGTGCCATCGCTTATGAGTGAAAGCAAAGAAACTTTTTATGCAATATTATAATATATCTTAAATTCTCAAAATGTAATATATATGTATAGTTGACTGACATCCTCGAAAGACTTTCGAGAGAATATAAAAGAGGGTAGAGAGTGAAACCGGGAGGATGAGAGAAATTTCAGCGCGTTGAGCCAGAAACAAAGATGATTCAAAGAGAAGCGACAAAGGGCCCGAGACTCGATTCGAGCTCGTCTTTCTCCCCCTCTCTCTCTCTTTTAAAGCGTGCGCGCATCACGAGGGCCACGGGGTCAGGGAGCGAGCTATCGAGATAGAGAGCAAACAATAATAACGGCAATACGTCAGGAGAGTGCCTTGGGGGCCCGTACTAGCTGACAAAGAGGGACAAAGAGAATCGATTCGATCGGTGGTCAGTTTCTCTCTCTTTCTCTCTATCACTTACTCCCCGCTTTGTTCGTAGCGACGGCACCTAAACAAGATTAATCCCTCCGCAAATTGATCGACGCCACTCCTGGCACATCTTTGCTCTACTCTCGGCTCAATTGGGCTTTGCAAACCATCGCGATCTTACCGTAAAATCCTCCTACAGACTACCAATAGAAAAATTCCAGTTACTTTATTTGCTTTCTAATAGATTCAGCGGAATTTTAGCGAATCAGAATGGCAGTAGAGAAAAAGTTTATCGAAAATTTTTATCCAATTTCGAAGTACATATTTGTGCTACGGTATAATTATTGAGATTTGCTACATATAGGATTTGTTTAATATTGATTTTACAAGTATTACGCAGTTTTTGTTTCAATGGTCCTTATTTTATAACGAACTTTATCCTCTGAAAGTAGAAAAACTTTGAGTTTATTAATTGACTTTTACAGTACTTCTTTTAAATCGAAACGAACCTGGGCAAACTCTCCACTGGTTCGATGATTAAATCCTTTTGATTCGGTAATTGCACCAGCGAGTCTCTCAATTTGCTACAGCATTTTAAGTTTAATATTTCGACGTGATCTCGATTTCCATAGCTTTAGATTACCGAGTTCGTTAAATCAAGTATTTGAAAAGTGAAAAGAAAGGTACGCGACATATTGATGCGTAGTACTAATGTACTCTGATCTTATTACATCACCACTGCGCGATTATTGATCCTAACGCCTAACCGAGTTATTGCATTCGACGCGGAAGCTTTTTGCTCTCCTCTTTACCCCCTCGTCATTCTACGCTTCGAAACAAAGCCGCGTGTGCATCTGTAAACACTGTATTCCGCAAATAGACCGTTGTTGGTTCTAGTTTGTACAGTGAATTTCTCTGGATTTCACGGCGCATTGGGGCTAGCCGAATTTCGAGCTGAATTGGGTTAACACGATGGGCTCAATTCTGGTATTATTTGTTTAGTGAGCGAGAGAAATATCAATGGGAAAACTAGCGCTTTTCTCAAACACATGTATGTACATGTACATATTCTTTATACCTTTTTCCTTATTCATTACAAATCATTATTTATAAATAGAATTTATTTCTTAGATATTGTGTATTTGCTTCGAATACAATATTGAAAGCTTATTTCATAAAAATCAATTCTTTTCTTTTTATGTTTTCGTTTGCAGTGATTCGATTTTTAGTATCGTTAAAATGAAAAAAAGTTCGAAAAACATTATAGTCTCCGGTTGAACTTGACGGCTGATTCATGCGAAGCTATTCCGCAAGGATATTTCTCTCATAAATATTCGTCTGGAGAGTTTGTTTATCCTGATCTTTATTGCATTCTACGTTTCGTTTTCCACGGGGGGGAAAACAGAGAAGAGGCTTTCAAAACACGTCGCGCAGATTCGTTTTTGCAGTACTCGTAGTACCAATAGCTTCGTACCATGTTGTGAGGCGTATCAGTGAATACGAAGCACCTCAATTAGCAGCTTCAATGCAGTTAGTGCCGCTTGCAATACACCATACAGATTCCCATTGCGCGTGACAGTGCTTTTAGAGCCAGCACTATTGACTGATACCTGTCAACAGTCATCGATAGGCGCAAACTCATTTCTTAAAAGTGAAGTTTCATACAGTGACACGTTAATAAAATAAATTATCTTTTTAAAGTAAAAATACTGATAAAAATTAATGATACCAAAGATTTTTTATTCGCAATGTAATAAAATGATATATGTATTTGTGCTAGGTTGTTCTATCTAGAGAATTAGAACACTGATTGTAAAAATTCGAACCGAAACGCGGTCTTGTCGACACGCAACGAGCAGATGGCAATAAATACCTAAGTATGTATTCTGTGCCGAGTAAATTCAGCGCTGCTCTTGTTTCCTCTAACGACCAAAACGAATCATGACCTATTTCCAATGGCCTCCAGATGCGCGTGTCGCGCTAAATTCCAGGGTAGAATTTCAATCGAACCGAAATCGAAAATTCCCACTAGCAACAATGGAAATCCAAGGAAAATCTGGAAATACGAGAAATTCTTTTAAAAATAGACCACCATATCAGTAGGAAAGAAAGATAAAAATTGACAAATTGACTTGAGTACTTTTTAAATTCTGCATATTACCCAAAGTGGAAACCAATGCGAATATTATTCACAAAGACGCAAACTCTCAGAATTAAAGAGTTAAATTCGTGGAACTTGGGGAAAAGCGTATTCTAATAAAACTATTCTCTCGAGAAAGATTCCTGAACGATACGAATAAAATCCATGAAAAAAATGACGTAGCTTCTGAGAGTGTCTCTCGGGATAGTCGATTCTTTATCATGAGGAAAGAGAACGAGAGAAGGTTCGCAAGGGAGCGCGCCGCAGAACTAAAACATCCTGTGATAATACCGTGGGTTGATATCGCGGGGGCGTTCCGGGAATATAAGAATTCATAAGAACGAAGCCGTAGAGAGGAGTGCGAGAGGATCCACGGTTTTGCGATTGTCGTTTCATTCATTTCTCTGGATTCCATGGTCGAGAATCTAATAAAACGGTTGGTGTGCGTATTTCTCCCCTGATATTTCCCTTTCTCTCTCTCTCTCTCTCTTACTCTTGTACTCTCTCGTCACCCTCTCTGTTTACCAAGAGCCTTTGTCGCATTCAATGGACCCATTATACCCGGAGAATCATACTTTTTTACTCTATCTCTCCTTTCATCTTTCCATTTCTCTCGCTTTCTCTATCTCCCTCTATTCGTGCTTCATTATTGAAAAGCACGATACTAGTGGCGCGTGAATAAGATTCGCAAGTTTAATCTTTGGCTCGAATGTCGGACTTTGGTAAAACCATTCAAAGGAATTCAAATTTTTGACTTATCAGAGAGTATCTAAATATATAATAAATAACTTGTACTTAAAATGTAAATTCTTAGATATTTATTTAAGAAAATTTGTTACTTTCGACTTATTTTAGAATTTTGTACCAAGATTTGACAAAGATTCGGGAAAGAAAATGTAAGATATTATCGAATATGAAGAAGATTACCGATTAAAAGTTTCAAGTTTTTAAGACTGAAGCGTCTTAATTTACAATTACTCTTTTTTCTTTCCGTCTGTCTCCCGGTTTACTGTCTCGCCACGACGTTTTCGTCGGATGTTAGATTTGTTTTCTTTTCGAGCGTTGTCTGTTGACCTAAATTCTCTTGGGACGTGGGTGTTCATTAATTTTAATGAAGATGCAACCGACCAACGTGTTCGTGTAGCCGAGCCGTGGAGATCTGCGTGTAGAGATTTATTCACTTTGGCGAGTATCGCTTGGCATCGCAACATCACACCGCGTCGGTGCATTCGAGCATACCGACTGTAGTATACAGGTCCAATGACCTCCTTCTCTTTTCTCATATTTAAGTCATTTAATTCGTGCTTGGACGATTCGATATTGTGTGAATGAGAATCGCAAATAGATCGCCGTGGTGAAGAATTAGAGATCATTTTTAAGTATCGTTACAATAGAACCCATTTTTATCCTAATTAGGATACAGAGGCAGTTTTTATTGAAGTTGGAGATTGTATTTAAACTTCAAGTTGAAATTTGAAAATGGTCATTTTCAAATGACTTATTAAAGTAGAAATAAGTTTAATTTTACTTTTTCCTTGTTCTTATCTTGCTGAATTAATTTTCTAATAAAATAACATTGGTAAAATGTAAATCGTTTTTGAGTAATGGTTCGAAAGTTGATGAAAAGGATAATTTCAGCTTAATTTAATGCAAAATTGGCTTGTGAAGCAGGTAAGCTCGCAACTGCTTCCGTCTTCGTCTAGCTTTGGCAGAGCTTGTCGTTGTTCTTCCTCGGTGGTTATAAATATCGCGCTCCAAAATTACCAAGGAGTGTGTAATGCGAACAGCGCGCTGCGAAAGCACTGTCCGAAGAAAACCACCGTTGATTTCGGAAGACTACGAGGGAAATGCGTGGGCGTCGACGCTTTTTGCCTCGATTCTACCAGAAATAGATCTCCACGTTCACACGATACTTTTTCTTTTTTTCGCCTTCCTTCTCTCTTTCTCTCTCAAATCGATTATCTCGACTATTTCTGTTTCGATTATTCGCATGTTTTTTCCTCCACGATTCCACTTTATTTTCGGAAGTTGAACGCGTTGGCGTAGGAGACTGCACTATTTCTAAAGCTGTTTATTATCCCATTGATCCTAGTTAATTATTTTATTTTATTTTTTTTGCTATCTTTATTATTCTACTTTTATTAGATTCTGGAATCATTCAACAAAACAATAATTTTGCGTACTCTTGATACAAGATATATCTACTTTTAATTTTCGTTAAAGAGATATCGATTAATACAATGCTGCCAATGAAATTCTCTTTTGGAATAAATATAAAGAATAAGAAAAGAAAGAATAAGAGGAAAAGAGAAAGCAAAAGAGATGGCACACACTACTCTTACGATTTACAAGTAGCACAGATGTTGAGTTTGAAGGCGATCAAAGGTGCACTTTAATAACGCACTGGATGACCATCGAGCTTTCCAAAGGGAAGCATCTCCCCCATTCATCGTGCGAACGACAGAGATATCTCTGGTTCGTATCTGGCGCACGCTGCGTTGCCGCGCATAAAGGACGAACTTATTTTTGTTCCGCGAAAAGCACGGCTGCTTTCATTTTTCAGGTGTGCATTTTGAAAAATACCGATGGAACCTAGAAAAGTGGGGGAAAAGAGAGATAGAAGGGAAGAGAACACGTAGTTCGCGGTGCGCAAGAGCTTTTGTTCCTTTGAGGATTGCAAGGCGAAAGCTCCGATTGCGCTGGCCGCGTTTTCGCGATTTAAAGCATGGATTTTCCCGCGAATTTTCCCTCCACTCCCGATGACAGATATTAATCGTTGGATACGCGTGAATTTTTTCCATTGACTCTTATTTGCATCGAGCTATGAATTATTCTTCGAAATTCAGAAGTGTAGTTTCAAGAGTCGTTGTATTGTGTTTCGTTGATAATTGTGAATTCCCTTGATTTCGCGGTGAGATAATTTCAGACGGAAATTAAACATAGCTCTATGCATCGGAATAGATATTTATTATTCATACATGATTCATTAATCGTCAGTGATTAGGGTGATTAATGGAATTCCAATACTTCGATTGCGACAATGCTACAACAATTCTCGTTTTGTAGTTTTTCCAGTAATTTTTGTATGTTCAAACAATGCTCAACAACAAGTGCAACGTTAAATTTACAAACCACGATATTTGGTTTTAAATACAATTTTATGCTAAGACATATGCAGGTATCTAGTTATACTTGTAAATTGACACGTGTTAAAATTATTGGCATATAAAAAAGCCGATAATTTTAACGTGTGTTTAATAGTTTGTATATCGGTTCCTGGACACCGAAAAGATTGAAATTTACTTATTGTCAGTCTCGAGAAGTGAAGAGAATATAATTCAAAGACAACGTAGTACATATGTACTGCGAGACAGAAAGAAGGAGGCAGTGAGAAGGATTTTTAATTCGATTGTACTTATAAATGGAAATCTAGTCGAAGGAAACTCCTGTTCGCGAGCACGCGTTGTGAACTGTTGAACCCATGGCTCCTTCTTCCGCTTTCGCAACGCGATTCTCTCGCGTAATTCCGTAAGAACGACCTTTCGGGCCTTGAATAACAAGCGGCTGGATAATCGTGCTTGGATTAGAATGCGAGCGAGACGTTAGACTACCAAGAGTAGCGTGTCGAATTTGGATTTCCGCGCATTCTGTCGGTTTCTGCAAAGTTGATCGGACACTTTCTGCGAATCGTAATCTCTTGATGGTTCGCTACCGATAAGTAAAACTCGCCCCGCGGTGCTGATCAATGTACATAATCAGAAAACTTCTTGCTGCTGGTAAACAGGCCGAAGTAAATCAATAGTAAAAGTGCTATGAGACGTAGAGTATAGTGACTGATAATTATGCAGTAATTGGATGACGTACATATGTATAATATCGTCGCGATTTACACGTGGCTATAGCGTGCTGTTCTACATACTACTTAAGCCACCTTAAACAGTATCTTAATATACTTAACTACTATTTTTTATATACTTCTTCAACTGTACAAATCAGCAGAATTCTCTAATTCTCTATAACTCAATAATACTAACTAACTTAATTTACTAGTCTCTTACTGATTTTTATTTATCCGCTATATCAATTGATTTTTGGAAAAAACAGTTTATAAATTGCATCTTCTTTATGAAAGAATATTCAGACGATACCGGATCAATCAATTCGTATCTGGGATTTTTCTCTGAAGTAATAGCTTGATTGATCGAAGTACGATTATGTTTATAATGGAACGTGAGGTACTCAATTCTACATTGGCTTTCTCTCATCGGAAAAAATCCTGATTCTGGTCGATTACCGGGAAGTAGCAATTATAATGAATGATTTGGTTGGTAGTAGCGACACCGGGATTCCTTCGACTCGTTGATCGGATAGTACCGTGAGTCCCGCAACATTACGGCGCCAGCGCACGTGACTCATAATTATCCCCTTCCTGGTAGGAAAAGTTCGCAGAACGATCAAGCGGATTCTCGTGGAATATTGGAAGACGTAAGAGACTCGTAAGAGTGAATGTGTGAGTCAGATAGTTCGCGAGGTGACGGTCTCTTCGCGGCTGACGATTCTACTTCGAGTCAGTTAAACGTCTGCCGGCTTTTTGTTCGATTGTTTCGGAGATGCTGCTCAATTCTTTTGTCGAACGACTACTCGCACCTGTTTTGCTTACCTGTCGGTCACTAGTCACACCAGGTTTCATTGTTCCTGACGTCTGCGACTCGTCCATTCAAATCTGGTATATTTCAATTGTATTCTTCCATTGCAACACTTTGCCAACTCTAACTCTATTAACTCTTCGTACCTACACGGCTTAATGCTAACGACTGTGGTCTTGAACCGTTGCAATCGTTCTGTGAAACATAGGCGTCTTCCTAGGAAAATCGTTTTAGAGTAGGGAAAATTACTTTGAAACACTTTCTCTAGAAGAAAAAAAAATGATTTTAACGATATCATTTTAATGTTGTATTATTAATATGTGCATTATAATTTGAACAGCAATACTAAAGAAGGTGTGTTCAATTTTTATTTTTCAGAGACCCACACTGTGGCGATGACAGACCCACAGTTGACGAATAACAACAACAATAACAATAACAACAATAATACTAGTAACAATAATAATAACGATGGCGAACCAAAGTACCTGCACAAGAAGTTCAAGAAGATGGCCACGACGGAAGTGGCGGCGAAGGTGGAGCCAAGGAAGGAGCAACCAGCCAGCAATGGTTCTCCAGAACCGCTCAAGAGGAAGGACTCACCAAAGGACCTACGAGACTCTCCAAAGGAACCTATCAAGGCTGAGACCTCTCCTGAGTCTGAAAACGAGCCCACTGAGTCGCGTAAGAGCGGCTATGTCTGCCCTTACTGCAAACTCTCTTGCGCCAAGCCCAGTGTCTTACAAAAGCACATCAGAGCTCACACCAACGAGCGACCCTATCCCTGCGTGCCCTGCGGCTTTGCCTTCAAGACTAAGTCGAATCTCTACAAGCACTGCAGGTCTAGAGCCCATGCTCTTAAAATGGAAGGTGGCGATGCTAGCAAGGTAATTGATCCTTCTCTCGTGTAGTCAATTTTGCAGCGAATAATTCTCTTCTTCCTCAATTATGATGAAAATTCAATTTTAGTCATATTCTCGAAGATTTTTCAATTTGTATAATAGTTTTTATGTTGCTAATGTGGTTAAAGTAACTCTACTGCGGATAATTACTACATATTATGTATCATGTTACAATGAAACCTGTTTGACTGTCTGAACAGGTGTCGGAAGACTCCGATATAAGTCTTTCGGACAGTGCCAGTAATGGTACGGGAACTCCGCCGCCACCGCCAGCGTCAACACCCACCGCAGTTGCTGCAAACACCGTGAAGACCGTGAAAACGGGGAAAATTTACAAGCCAAAGTTCCATACGGCACTCCAATGCGTCAGCAACGATGCCGAGACTTCGTCCCTCTCGTCGAGCTGCTCCAGCAACGGACCTGTCCCAATCAGCACCGCCAGTCCACCCAAACCAAACGTCGAACGGGTCCAAGAGCACATCGACAAGATTATCACGGACAATCAGGCGATCGTCGACGCTGTGGATCCGCGACTTCACAAGTTGATTCAACGGCAACAAAGTCTTGTAGAGACAAAGCAACCGGAACAACCGTTGAATCTATCATCCGCGGAAGAACCTTCGGCAAGAAAGCGTTGTTACAGTGAAAGTTTCGCTCAGGGTAACAAAGAAGGTCCCGAGGAGCCTGACAGCTCAATCATCAAGGATCTTCTATTGAAGAGTCAAAATCAAGAGAAAAGTGTATTGGAGAATGAGAACTATGTGTGTCCATCGTGCAATATCCCATATACGAGCATCGATAATTTGGATGCACATCGTAGGTACTACTGCAAAGGTATATCGAGTCCGAGAAGAGCAGACTTTCAGTTGGAACCGGAGAAAAAGGAGTCCGATTACGATCCAAAGTCTTCCGATTACTATGGCAGTCTTCAACCTCTACCGTCTCCCGGACCACTTCTGGGGAACACACGGCTCGTGGACGCGTATGCTCCGCCAGCGAAAAAGCAAAGATCGGAATCCGTGCCCACTAGCCTTCGTTCTCTCGAGGAGCTCAGCAAATATCCGCGACCAAACTCACTGCAGATGTTCGGCGGTGAGGTAAGGATCTTGGATAACACTGGAGGGACGAAGACAATGAGGATCGAGCCTCGCCAAACGAACTCTCCAACGAACGAGCACATAGTCAATAATAAATGTGTCACTTCAGAAACGGCTTCGATCGTTGTAAGATCCGGTTTGCATTCTGGCGGCACGATGGTCCATAAACCACCTTCCGGTGGTACCCCTTCCACTACACCGAGTTCCTCGATATCTCTGGCAAATACGTCCAAGATTTTGGCACCGATCATACCGAACATATCAACTCCGAACATAGCTCCTAGTATGTCGTGCTACAACTATCTCGAGCCTCACTTGAATCCTCTGACCAGTATCACTGCCTACAACCCGTTGACTCTGCCTCAAGCGGGCATCACGAGCATCCTTCACGGTGGCAAAGTTATACCGTACGTTCCAGGGATGCCTGGACCCCACACGTTGTCCGGCACGTCGACGATAGACATATCACCGAGCATTGCCACTGGAGAGGCTGGATACAAAGTGATACCAGGTTTGCCTGGTCTTCATATGATACCACAACCATTGGATCTCGCGAGCCCAGTCAAGATCCAAACTCCTGTTGTACCTGGGATACCTGGACCAATGTCCACTGCACACGCACACCCATCGATGATCGGTCAGCCATTGGATCTTGCTAGTCCAGCGAAAGACTTGAAATTAGGATTCAAGACTCCGAGCAACGAGTCACCGAAGAGTGGACTCCCTAGTCCAAAGATATCCAACGTGAAAACTGAAAGTTCCACAGATAAGTATAGAGCTAGGATACCGTCTACGCCTACCGGTGAGATTAGCAAGGCAGAACTGGATCGTCATATCAAAAATAGCGTCGCGATTAAGTACAAGAATGCGGAAAGTCCCCGCGAGAGGAGGGAATTCGCGTATGATAGGAGTCCGAAGGTCGATAAGCCATTCAATTATCCGAACGGCGTTAACACTAATGCGAATACCTCCGCATCCTACAGTAAGTTAAAATACTCGCCGAAGGAGACTGTGGAGAGCAGAAAACGACCGTCTAACTGGGGTGTCAATGAAGTAGACGCTGGTAGAGGAGCAACGGAATCGCTTGGTCATAATTCAATGTCAAAGTACGATTCGCCACCTCCTCCATCTCCTCACGAGAACGGTCGAATTAAGACAAACCTTCCAGATGGAAGAGGAACCAATGCTGAAAATTACAGCACTTACAATGGCGCGAAGATGAAGACGCAAGATTCCGTTCCATCGGTAATTCTCGTAAACCTCGATTCTTCCAAGACAGAAGTGCCAAGTAAAACTCCTCTCGAATTACCGGTGAAATCGGATAAGCCTGAAGCGAAATCACCGAAGACAGTGGAGAGTACAAAGGAAGAAACTAGTGGAAGTAAATTCTTAAGGCCAACATCCTTACCCTTAAAGCCAGGTACCTTTACGCCGAAGAAGCATCACGGTATCACGCCAACCGCGAATACCTTGCCGTTAATCAGTCCTGAGACACCCCGACCAAAGAAATCTTATGGTCAACTTTATCTAAACGGTCATGCCTATACGTATCTCGGCTTGAAATGTTCGACAAGGGTGTTCTACTGCACTTTGAACAGGCCACAACCGATGTACGTCACCCAGCAACACGGTCTGTCAATGTACTCAAACTGGAAGATATGCAAGGAAGCACCGCCGGACGTTGACATGGCACATTACGACTCGCGGCACAGACCGTTGAATTACACGACTGCCTGGAAAAAGCAGGAAGACATTCTCACTCACTCCTCTCAAAGGCCCACGACTCCAACTAGTCCAGACAGTGGTTTGGACTCGGACATGCAGGAGAAAGCGAAACGGGTCAAGATATTCGACGGCGGCTTCGAGAGCAACGAGGACTACACTTACGTCAGGGGCAGAGGTGAGAGAAACACTTTCAGTGTATATTTCCTACGCGTCGCGACGCGCACGGAACGCGAACGCGCGCATATATTTTCCACAGTCCCACACTTGACCCGCGTGTATACTGCTAACTGCTATCGGCGTCATGTCTCGTTCATCGATAAGCTTAGTCGCGCTCGTGGTAACTGTAATCATCGAATAAGGACGCGCAGACGTTCGAGAGAATCATTTTCATGCTAATGACATTCACCATCGATATCGGTAATAGAGTTGATTTTGTCTAAGTGCGCGTCGTGAGCTTCTCTTGAACCGGTGCATTGTTATAGCTAATGCTCCGTTGATCGCTGCATTCGTTTAACATAAGTAAAGATCGTGACTTATTCTTCTGTTACATAAGGTCGAGGTCGCTACGTATGCGAGGAATGCGGCATTCGGTGTAAAAAGCCATCCATGTTAAAGAAACATATCAGAACGCATACGAATGTCAGGCCATACACGTGCAAACATTGTACTTTTAGGTGAGTTGCTTTTTCTTTCCTTACGTCATTTTTCACTTTGGTCCAAATAAAGACAAAATAGATATTGGACTTTATTCTTTGTCCAAGATTAAACTTGAAAGAAATTCAAAGTGTTTTCTTATCTTGTTCAACACTTACAATTCGGCTAATTGAGAAACAGCATCAGAGAAAAGCACTTTCAATTATAAATATTCAGCGACGTTCTTTCTTTATTTTACATAGTTTCAAAACAAAAGGCAACTTAACGAAGCACATGAAATCAAAGGCCCATTACAAAAAGTGCGTCGAACTTGGAGTTGTCCCAGTACCGACGACAGTGTGCGACGAGAACATAGACAAAGAGGCAATTGCACGATTGGTAGCGGATGGTAATACGGAGGAATCGTCGGAAGAAGAAGAAGACAGCGAAGGTGACGACAGTGAAGAGTCAGGAAGCGAGGAACAAGAAGCAGCACAGAGTTTACTTAGTCTCTCGCAAAGAAACGCAAATCGATTACCTGGTCTCTTACCTTCGGGAAGACCAACAACCTATCCTTACACATTAAACTTCCCAACTTCATTGGTACCGGTCAGTGCTGCATCTTCCGTGCCCAGTAACCACCTCAGCAGTCAAAGTGTCACTTCGCAAGGAACAACCTTGCTCCAAAATGACCTATCTCATCGATACTACTTCCCATCGACGAGAAACGCTCCGGAAGAAGCAAGAACGAGTGTGATTCAAACTTCGAAAAAAGAAGATTCGGATGTAGAGATCGAAGAAGTTACAGACACGGATACACCCAATCAGTCGCTTGCTCAGCCAATGGATCTGACAACGAAACAGACTGTTCCACCTGTACCATCACCTGTCCCACAGAGAGTTAAACCTGCCGATATTCTGACACCAGTTTCCGAGCCCGTTTTACTACAGACTATCGTTCAAACTATGGAACGATTGCCGGTTCAGGGTAGAGAGTGGAAATCCGACGCTGAAGGCCACATGTTGCAGGCATATCTGACAGAACGGCATTTGATGGATAGTAAGATGAAGCAGCAGTATCGTGTTGGTAGTAGCAAGGTCGATAAGCCTCCAAATGAGAGAGACATTTACTATCTACCGGAGCATCCCTCAAGATCAAAGAACATCGAGTTGAATAGTCTTCCGACTGTAACGTACACCGACCCAAGCAAGATGCAGTCGACTATTATGGATTCGAGAATGAAGCACGTACTACCGAAACACACAACGGACGATATTAAATTGGAAATTAGAGAAAAGATTCATCAGAATAATGTGGCAATCGAGCGAAGACCTTTCGATGTCGAATCGATTCATCGAGATAAAGAGCAAAGTAGATCAAGTATAGAAAGAGAGACTTATGAACCGAATGTAACCAGTCCCTTACATTCGAAAACTAACATCGAATATGCTTTGCCAAACAGTCGAACCAATAACTGTGTAGATCGATCAACCTACAGCCTCGAATCACCTTCTAGAAATACGAGAAACATCGATTGCCATTCTCCAAAGAGTTACAACATCGATGTGAATAATCGAATTGCAGCTATTCCCCAGCCCACTAACGACATCGACAGAAATTCAATGTATAGTTCAATAAAAATGTTAACCGAACTGGAAAGACCACGAGAGTGTCATCTGATGAATCAAGAAATCAGACCGCCGTCCCTTGAGATACGCTGCCCATCCGCTGATCTTAGGATTCAGAATCACAGTCCTCGCACTGTCGACATGAGACCACCGAGTAGGGAAATCAGGACTCCATGCCAGGAATATCGTAACTCGGGTCAGGAATTGCGCGTACCGAGCCAAGAGTACAAATTGTGTAGACAAGAGCTAAGACCGCCTAGTCGGGAGTTTAAACCTCTGAATCATGAGATTAGGTCGAGTCAAGAGATGGTAGTACCACCCACGGGGATCGAGATGCGTCAAGCACCGTTGAACAACAGACCGCCAAGTAGAGATATGATGCTATTGTCGGATTATCGACATCCGCAGCCTCAGGAGCCAAGGAACAATTACGAGGTGTTGCCATTGTCCCTTCACGATGCCTCGAAGATAAAGGAATCGGCGCGCTCGCAGAATCCTGATGTCAGGAATGCCGAAATTAAACACGTGACTGAAATGACGAAACAGAATATAGCTGAGAGTATTAAGCACACTGTCGCCAGGAAGATGGTTGTCGGTGGTCCTGGATTTAGGTCTCCGTCACCGACTACTGGAAATGGAAAGCCACAAGCTGAATTTTTACAACCTTCCAGTGGACCAGCTCCTAATTACGTTAGGTGAGTAATATCATGTAATCTTTTGTCTAAATGCCTAATCATTGAAAGAATCATCCTCTCTGAGTAAGAGAAACTCATACAAATGGCTCCTCTGCGTTAGGTTATTGCCGTGCTTCTATTCAACATAATTTACATGCACTCCGCGTAAAAGACAGTAAATCAAGCGATAGCTCATTTTCTCGCAATTGCACGTAAGCAGCGCTGGAGGAGTAATTTGTGTGCCGTGCTAATGTTTGTTGTAAGAACTGAACCTACGGAATGTAGTTACAGCGTGACAGATGACGGGAGAAGCGTGTGCGGAATTTGTAACAAGGTATTCAGCAAGCCTAGTCAGTTGCGGTTGCATATCAACATTCACTACTTTGAGAGGCCGTTCAGATGCGAGAGTTGTGCCGTTTCTTTCCGGACTAAGGGCCACTTGACGAAACACGAGCGATCGGTGTCTCATCATAATAAGGTATGTATCGATTTCTTTAGAAAAAAGAAACTAGAATTTCAGGTTTGAAAATTTAACTGTAAAAATATGACGGTAAAATTGATGGACTTTAGGTCAGCATGACTTCAACTTTCGGAGCTGCGACCACGAGTAATCCTCGACCGTTCAAATGTACTGACTGTAAAATCGCATTCAGAATACACGGACATTTAGCTAAGCATCTTCGCAGTAAAATGCATATCATGAAGTTGGAGTGCTTAGGGAAACTACCCTTCGGAACTTACGCTGAAATGGAGAGGTCCGGAGTTAACTTGAACGACATCGATACCACGGACTGTGATAATAGTCTTACTAGTCTTCAGGTGTGTATTCAAATACGAGAATCAATACAAACTTATTTATAAAATCCATTTATATTTACAAAAAGAAGATAAATAACGTTTGCAAAATTGGAAAAGAAATCCTAACATAAAGTATACCGTAATATTTTTCAAGATCTATTTTGTCGAATCTATATCCCAGGATCAAAACAATAACAGAAACTCTCTATATAAAACAGATATTGGCTCAAAGACTCTGCGAAAAGGATCCCAGCAAAATTGGTCAGTGGGATTCAGAGCCAATTCCAAATCAAGCCATAAGCGGTGGGGAAACATCTTCTGACGAGGGAGAACCTATACCGCAACACGCGCTACATCAATTCTCTATGAAAGCGATGAACGATACATCAGACATGTCTCGCTCGTATCACACGCCTATTCCAAACGAGGATCCGAAGGTTATATCTGGAGAAGTCAACACCCAATTGCGACTTGGAAATCCTACTTTCAATCTTCAACAGAGGCGAGAATACAGTGGTAAAGAAAGATCCGGACAATTTCCTCTTCAAGATGAGTCCAGATTGGAGGACAATGCACAATCGTACAAGTGCCAAGTTTGTGCTGCGTCGATGCGCTCGATAAACGAGCTGCAGGTTCATTGCTTCGTCGAGCACAACATCGAAACGGATTCTAGTAGTACAAATAGTAAGAACCGAGAAAAGGAAGCAACACAGAAAAGGATCGCAGAAGAATCCGTCGGTAGAGAGGATCATGCGAGACAAAAGATCGACGATACGTAGTGCCAAAAGTTTAGATTCTACTGGAATATCTTCAGTGGATCTTAAATAAGTATTGGTCAGTGATCTGCCAGTAAAGCAGTAACTGTAAAAGGTCGCCACGAGTCGGAGGAAGAATCTCTGCATGTTGGCATTCGCTGTGTCAGAGAAAGTAAGAAAGCGAAGAAAAAGAATCCTTTAGGATTCACGAAGAATGGAAGCGAATTCAGAAAATCGGAGAAGCGACAGGACACAAGGGTTTCCGTAGCATTATTGATCGAGGTAGGTAAAAGTTCAAATACACACATCACAGTTGATCAATTATAAATCCGAACCCAATATTTTATCGAACTTTCGTCAGAAATATTGCGTCGATTTGCCAAGGAAACAGTTATTTGACAGCGAACCATAGGTTTAACGGATGTTAATTAACGCTTCCATGTTTGTACTTATTCAATAATCACAGTTACAAGAGTATACCATATATATACATGTTGTGCGTTAACATTTTCCATGGTACTATGGATATCGATTAAATCCACCGAGTACCGTACAAAGTTAAATGTGCCAAACGATTTCATCTTCATTAGAAAACCAAACAAAGGCTGACAAATCAATTTGTTTCGTGAGCAGATTTCAATTCGTTTTAAAAAAGAAAACTTAAGAAAAGTTTCAAGTATTGATCCTCCCTTTTAGTTTTCAATTTTCGATCGGTGAGATAATATCAGAGTTCTTCTGCGCACAGCACTTACTTTGATTGAACCTTCCTCACGATAAAGTGGTAGCATGTGTGTGAGCAAGAGAATCGAGATTTCTCATACTTAGGGAAGAATGGAAGTATGTATACGCGATAGCTTTGTTGTACCGATACACATATACATATACATATATATATGTGAAAGTGCAATTGGGCGAGCATATGTGATCCTGTATTTAATGCGTGTGTCAACTGTTGCGTTCAAGGTTGGAAGAGTATTCTAATACTATAAATCAATATTACACCCCTTTAAACGAATTATTGGTACACACGATTCATTTGTATGATACTAGCTCGAGGAACTATGAGAAATATTGTTGATATAAGAAAAGAACGTGTTTGTATATATTTATGTATAATGTATAATATAACGAAATCGCGGTAGCCTTTACCTTAATTTTAAGCGGAAAACATAATCGAGAGCAGAATCGGTTATTCGCAGAGTCGGGAATATTCATTAGCTTCCTACATCTTTTGCATTGTAAATATAATAATGTCCCCTTCGCATTCTCTTACGATCTGTGTTACACGTGTCGAGCAGCGAAGTAAAGATAATTGATGGACAGTGACATACGCGAATCCCTTTTTATCTTTTTTTTTTTTTATTATTATCAACATATTTACTGAATATCCATACCAATGAGGATATATCTATATAGACGACCTAATATTTTAAGAACCATCCTCAGTGTATAAGGAAGAAGGCAGAATGTGATAATCTTTACTTTTAAGACAAATGGAAAACCGAATACGAAATCTTAGTTAACTTTCTATTGAGGAGGATCTTAATTTTGGGTCGAAATTCTTTTCTTTTTTTTTGAGTTATTTTGAATCAGGCGAATTGAAATATGATGAATATGATGCGGAAAGGTATTCACGAAAATCACTGTTTCATTGATCAACGAGTGATCGTTAAGTCTTCTCGTTTTCTCTCGAACTAACCGATTTTCTGACCTTGCTTAGGAGAGTACATAAGAAGTACATAAAATATACCTTCCACGAGCATAAACTCGCATAACAGTCTTTCGAAGGTCTCTCACTCAAACACGAATCGTCTTTCCCGTTGCATAATCAGACTTCGATTATCAGACTTCGTACCTACTATCTGTGCTCGGATATTTAAGATATACATATAGCATAAAAATATTGATAGAACACGATCGCGCACAATCGTTTAGAGTATGTAGAGAAGAAAAGAAGAAATAATGTGAGGTCCACTCTTGAGAAATGATTGTCGCCAAACGATATCATCGTAGAATAGTTTTTAATGTAGCATTTGGTGTATAACCCAATTTACTTGTGTAAAACTCCCAATATGAGACCGCGGATGAGCTTCCAAGGTATGCATATAAGTGTGTGAATCAGAATGCCAAGCCAACGACCTCGTATCATGAATAAACACGGGTTAAAATTAAGGCCGAAGATCGAATCAACGAGATATGCTTTCTTTCTGACAATGAGAAAGAAACATTTTCAATGGCACGCAAAAACAAAAAACCGTAAAATCTTTCACTTGAAATAGGACATTCATCTCTTAAGCTAACAACCCAGTATGTGATTGCTAAGCTAGTTCTTTCAAATTATGATTCTAAATATATTTTCGAAAGATTCTCCTTCGTAGAGGTATTTATGTATTTTCTTGTGTCTATGTGTGTCCACGTATATGCGTACACGTGATGACGCGTCATTTACATATCAAAACCTATTGATTTAGAGAATTAGACGACGCCCAAATATCTCTTGTGTCATCCCTCTGATCTCGTTAAATGAATCGACGATGATAGAATGATTCGATGCAAGAGAAAGAAACTTTTCTCTTGTAATCGAGAGTGATACGATTTTCTTTTTAATCCCAATTTTTTCTGGGTGTCGCGTTTTCTCGTGCGCGTAAATTAAGGATCTTTCTAATGAATATATATATATATATAGCTTATCGGCTGTCCTGTGATTCGTGTGCAAGTGATCTTGTTTGATTTTTGGAGAAAGAAAAGGAAAATCATCGCGAGAATACGTTTATCGCTCGTAATCAGTAGGATATATTTACCATGGAAAGATCTTTCTTCTTTGTCGAGTTTACGAGTTTACCACGGATGAAACGAGTATCGAGGAATCATAGTAAACGTTTGGATAAATTAGAATACGAGTACTCTAAATACATACGTGTTAAGATATAGAGCTACCCGTTAAGGTGAATCACAATTTCGTTTTTACCTTCAGCTCATTCTCCACAAAGTTGGCTTGGCTGCTTCCAGACTCAGTATTAGAAAATCTTGAGAGGAAACGAGCAGGATTGATGAATTAGATTTTTATCGAGCCCCGACTTACGAGAGCAAGAGAGAGAGAAAGAGAGAGTGATAGAAAGATACTTTACAATATTACCGGGTTTTTCGTCGCCTCATTTCACGGAGAACTTCCGAAACGGCCCCTATATTTTTATGAGTCATTAAAAGTTTTATATATGAGCACTTTTGACAGTAACACTGACAAACAGTTGGCAGAGTAGTATTTTATATGTATTATAGGTGAAACGTAGAACTTTAAGGTTTTATAACTATTTATCCAGGCGTGTAAACCTAAGTTGTTATGCTCGTGTGGCAATTGTGTCGTATGCTTTTGTAACCACTTGCTACGTTCGTGAGAAAGACGAAGAAGAAGACGAAGAAAAAGATGAGGAAGAAGAAGATTTCAGCGGTGTAATTAACGCCGAACTAATTGGAACCAATATACATACCGAGCTTTTGCTCGCGACTATATATCAGATAATGGGACCGGAGTAGGATTTTATAAATGTATACCCGAAGTAGCCAAACCGTCGAAGCTTTTACCGATTCTAACAGATGCCAACATTTTGCAAGTGTCACCGTCATTATCTTCCCATCCCTCAAAAATCTCCTCGAAGCTCCTCAGAAAAACTCCCTCGCCCCCCACTCCCCCACTCCCTTTTCTTCCCTGATTACCCAACTCTGTTGAACTATTGATGAAAATGTAATTTATTTATTGTAAATAAAAAACATATATTGCTTAAAGCGTTTTGTATATTATATATACACGATTAGCATTGGTGAGAAGCGTCACAGATCGGACGGAGGATGATGATCCACTCCTCGAAGATGATCGATAGATGTACGATCGATCTCTGACCAATGAAAATACCGAGATATTATTAAAATTATATTCGGATGTTTTGCCGCTAATCATTATAATTTTTCTACGGTAATGTCGCGCTGGCATCTAACGAAGTACAACAACACTCTATGAATAATTGTGGGACGGGAATAAATAATTTAATTTGCAGTAATCGTGTCTTGTAGTGTTTTTATTCGAAGAAACTATGCGACCCTTAATTAGTTGAGATTAATGTAATAAATATACAAATTTATACAATGGAATTGTAGAGATCGGAAAGTGTAGCTTCGTTCTTTCTCGATATCGTCGTCTTCTTGATCTCTTCTTGTGAGGTTTTTATCTTGCGTCGAAGACGACGACTAAAGATACAGTTAAGGAATGATTCTGTATTTATCCGCTGAAATTGTACTACGATTTCGAATGAATCAATGATGATTCAATGATGTACAATGTTTCTTAACTAAAAACAAAAAAGGATACGTCTTTTTGTGCGTTTCTTGTACATGATTCTGTATCCACATTCCCTGCATCGAATTGGATCCCTCGGACGAATTTCGTTATCGTGGTGACATTCTATATGAGTAGTGTCAAACGTGATCTTTTTAATATAATAATTCATCATATTGAAACAACGTGATTCCGTTTCTTCAATACGCCGAAATTTATATCGACGTGATCTATAGAGTTGGAAACTCGAAATTTAACGCCCAAATAATTATTTCTGCATGACGATATTAGAAAGAGAATATTTAACCCAGTGTTCATTTTATTTTAAGTGGAAAATAATATTTCTTCTTGAAATAAGCCATACGTATAAGAACGAAATTACAGAAGACATTAACTAAATTGCACAATTAGAATCAGGAAAATCCGTCAATAATATATAGTGGTTGAGAAATCACAAATTGTAAATTGTAATAACTCAGATTAAAGCTATAAATTGCAGCGTACGTATTTTAAGGAAACCGATTTTCAGAAAGCATGTATGAGGTTAGATGACCACAAATGTGCTTGAGATGTAGATTACCTCCGCAGATGTACACCATAGCTTGCTTAGGCGTCGATTCCGATTTACTGGAGTCCATTTTTCAACCACGTGCAATTCTTCTTCAAATTATACGGTAAAACTCTGGTTTATTTACGCACTGAGGAAAGGTTGCTTGTTGACAAATGCCGTCTTTCGATAGTACAGAACAGTAGAGAATATTCGTTGACACGTAGCGCCTCTATTGTGAGATTTTGAGACTGCTCGGTGTGTAACAGCGGCAGTTAGTTTCACATGGCAATGAAGAAGACTGTAAGTGTTATCCGGTTACAGATTTCTGCAGCATCAATTGAGCAATTGTGTTTTTTATGACGCTGCTATAAACTTACGAAGATTTTTTAGATTGTAAAGTGGAATTGTATTTTACATTTGTAATTGAGTGTCTTGTACTTCGATTGTCTTGTACGATCGTTGTTGTTAAGTAGTTAAACTAATTGTATTTTCAAATTCATTATAACGGCAATGTTAAAACACAATCAATTATAATATCCAATTATTGTTGTGTATTTGGGAATCACAGCTATGAACCTTGTAGCATGCGATTTTGAAGTGCAATATTATGACAGTAGCATAGTGAAGACTACGACTATTGTGTATACATACTTCCGTATCATAACAATGTCTAAAAATGTCAAAGAAACAATGACAATAACGACAGATGCTGAAATCAATACATATCTTATTCAGATCACATCTTAATTATAGGAACTGAGAAACAACTCAAACGCGATATACAACGTTATTACACAACGTTGTTCAAGGTGCATGCAAACACACTGATTCCAGCATTCATCAGAATCTCGTCAAACCAGGTTTCAACCTATCAAGAAATCATACCGCCGCCAAATCGCTCACTGCTTCACACACAGAAAACGGTTACGTGACACCTGTATCAGACGGCGCCAAATTACGCGGGAGCGGTGGCAGAAATTTCGAATGCTCCCCCACCATTTGATTGAAATACCAGAAGGCTCTCTCCCCAGCAACAGAAGGGTCGCGCGCTCGCGCGCTCACGCGTCGCACGGTCCACGCGATCATCAGAGAGACGAAGGCATCGAGTGTAGCAGTGTATCCGTGCCACGAGCCAATCAATGGTCACCTAGCAACGAGTGGCGGGACGCAGCTGTCGGTCCCATTGGCCGGGCGGACCGCCTCGAACCAACGGCCACCCAGTGTTCAAAGTTTCGAAGTAAGCGCCGCACGCACGGAGGGAGAGAGAGCTCCTTACCGCCGCGTCGAGCGCGCGTCTACTTCGGTATCCTCATCCCTTAAGTGTCTTTTTCCTCATAAAATCATCCCTGTCGCCCTTATAAATCCTTTCCTGTCACCGGGAAAATCTCAGTTATCGATAAATAATTTCGCAAGTGTGTTGAACAGTGTATCGAACGAGATTGCGCGCTGGTGAATATCGAGAAGCTTTTGTCAAGGGTAGTAGGGGAGAGAGGTAGTAGGTAAGGAAGCCGGTCGCCTTTTGTTTACGGACGCGGCAGGGGCTCGAAAATCGTGGTGGAGGGGTGACTAGCCTCTCACAAGCAGCAGCAGCCGTGTCGGCGACGAGAGCGCGCAGTTTCCCGCGCGACGCACGTGAGAGGGCAGCGGGCTAGCGTCCCGTGTCACGGCGCTACGTAAACAAAGCAGCTAACCTTACCAAACCGTCGTTTGTGTAGTTGTATCGTCGCGGCATTGAACCTCGGTCGAATGTGATGCGAAACGTGAATTCAATGTACAGGGCCGAAATCGGCCAATTGTGGATAACAGTGAGAATTATGGTGCGTGAGAGTGTGGCTTGCCAGCCTGAGAGAAGATAGTTTTAGAAGAATCGTCCTCGCCGCTCACTGCGAGCTAGGCGAACTTGGGAATAGGGTTACGGAATCTATTAATCTAATCAGAATGGACGAGACGGAGGCGATGAATATCAGCGACACGCCGCACGGCGTAATGAGCACAAGCGTGCGAAGCGGTCACGACACTGTCGACAGCGGCTACCTGACGCTAACGCCTCATTCAGGGACCTATACTCCGATCATTTCGGGCTGCCGAGCCCGGATGTCGTGTCTCTCTTCGAAACGCCACCTTAGAAGCCGACTGGACCCATTGCAATCGGAACGAGCACTGAGACACCGCTCGAAATTGAATCATCTTTTGAATGCTTCTGAGATCGATTACCTCGCATCGGAAAACTCTGAAAAGGATCTTCTTCCCGAAGGTTCCTCGACTCTCAATTCCATCAAAGCAACTTCAACTTGCTTGAGCCATTCTTCTTTGGGTCTCTCGGATCAAAGTAGCGAATTTACTACAGGATGTCGTCGAACCCGACGAAATTGGCGCACCACGGTGCCTATCACTCCAGCATCGACGAGATTACAACTTCTCTCGCCACCACCTTCACCAGCGGTTCCGTCCTCTTCGTTTATCGCATCCGAACCGATCGAAGAGGACGTCGAAATGAAACTAGTCATCGTACCGCAAAGCACGCCGCAAGTTTCTCCGCGGCATAAAACTCCACCGCGAATCATCGTGCATTCCCCATCCATTAGAAAATCGAGTCCCAGACAGAGTTCCGTTGATAGCAAGAAGCTGAGTAAATTATCGATCACCGATCTTGCTACGATCGCGGAGATCAAACCAAAGAGGTTGAACTTTAGTCTTCGAACACCTTCGGTCGCGATCTTGCGACGAGGTAGAGCGACTCCGGATTACACTGGAAGAGAGACACTCGATGTATTGACTCTTCTCGGAGAGAAAAGCAATCATTGGAGGATCGTCTCGAAGATCCTCTCGTTTCTCAGTCCTCAGGATCTTTGCTCCGTTAGTATGGTATCGAAAACGTGGAGAAGGATCTGCGCGAGTGATTCTAGAGCCAATACTAGGAGACTGAGCCACGTAATACTCAGACAGAATGCCAAGGAGAATTTCAAGCTTATTAGGAAAGCGAAAATCGAGGGCGATGTGCCGACTAGCCCGAAGAGCAGATACGCTAGAAAAGGATTCCTTTTCGAGGTGCAAAATCTTCTTCAAGTAAAGGGCCAGCGGCTGCCACCAAACAGTCCACCGGTTTCGCCGAGTAAAGTCAAGTTTCACTCTTTTGTCAAGGTAAAATACTACTTTCGTATCTTTTAACAGGATTATTCTCATTTAATCGCAGTTCGATCAACACGAAGACATATGTTTTACAAACCGAGAAACTTTCACTGAAATGCACTAATAATCTTCTTCTAAAAGCACAAGTTGCCTGATTAGCTAATTGATATTTTATTATACCGTGAATTATGATTCAAAGAGGTTTCGAGAAATTCGATAGTGAATATTCTTTATATTTTTGATGAAAGAATTTTACGACCATCGATCTACGGTCCATCAACATTAGCATAGTTTTAGATACTCGCATCAGGTAGTTTATTCTGGTTCATTAGGTTTCACGAACGTGAGAAAATGTTACAGAAATTCTTTCTTCAGAAACGGTGCACGGTGACAATGAGACCGTATACATTAGAGAGTCGTATTTGACACCAGCAACGAAAGTAACGCGTGTTTCTGGCTATTGGGAGTCGCGTTCATTCGTGTTATCTTAGAGAACTCGAGTTCCGTAGAAAAATTCACACGAATGTGACTTTCATTCTACCGACCGACGCGATAAACTCTTCCGTTAGCGAATCTCTCTTGTCCTCTCACAATCTATTTTGGTTCTCGTCAGAAAGATCCGCTCTCTTGTAAATGAGTTTAGAATTTCACTGTTTACATCTCGTAAATTATATTTGAAACTTATTCTACTCTTTGTTTGCTTAGAACTGCTTCATAGTTTCGCTAAACCGTTTACATGCGTGCTAAATTCGTTGAATTAGTGTCGTTTCTGTGGCGTTTTTTAAAACTCTTCCCATCTTTACTTCATCTTTATTATTCTAGTATTTTACGCTTTAGATTCATATATTTCTATCGCTAATCAAAATTATTCGTTTTTAAATACGAAAATTAATGTACAAAGCTTTTGCTTAATCCTCTACGCGGTTCTCTTAAATCTTCATTTCGTAAAGAAAAGATCTTAAATGATAAAGTATGAGATTCTTGGTAAGTAGTTCAGGGTCGATCGATATTTCTGCATTACGCACAATGTATTACATAGGATGATGCAATTGAGAGCTGTCGAACGCAGTACAAAGTATTTATACGATCTACAGTTCCGTGAAGAGCGTCATGCTAAATAATTTATTTCTCATTCGAAAACCAATCATTCAGATGTTTCTAGTAAATATTTAACATGAAGAAAAAAACTTTATAATTCCTATGCTTACTTTCCTCTCAATAGAATAATAACTGCTTATTTACTAGAATTATTATCCTAGTCAGTTAGAAAGTGTATCACCGATGTCATATTTTACTTTAGTCATCTTCAAACCCATGATTAGGTGGCTAGTTTCTTCTGATCAGCCTTGTCACCGTCTAGAACTTAACCAAGGTGCAACTTTCCGATTGAATCACTCACGATTCGTACGTTTTATTCGTCAATCAGGGTTCGATTCTCGAAAATCAAGTTAATTTCGTGCGCGAAGTAGCTTCTCGAATTAATTCGGATAATTGTTTCGTCGGTGAGATCATTGCTTTGACGTTGATTTATCGTGAGCCGGTTTTTAAGAAGCCGCTTCTAGTGGTTAGACTCGCCACAACCGATCCATCGAATCAAATTTCTTGCTACGTTTAATTGCAGCTAATTTTTTTCACGCTTGGTAATAACTCGCCTAGCAAAAATTTCGTGGATACTCGTTGGATATTCGGTATAGTAACTATAGTACTATATTAAGTATCATTTGCTTCGCTCCACGATTTACTTTTACCGCTCTGCACTAATGATCATTGTCATTAGCAGCGAAGGACATTGATGCAAGAACGATACTCAACGAAATTGTGAAATTCTAATTATACATTTTTTTGCACTTTTTGTCGTACGATCGTGAATAAATATTCTGAATTTAGCAAGACAAATATTTGAAGTTTTAAATTCGCTAGAAAGTTTTTTTTACGAGCGAATGTTTAATCCTGAAAATTGTAGAATTTGTGTATTGCATGCGAATACGTATATCCGACTTGAAAATGAATTCTACGCTTGTTCGGGGTGAATGCACGTCCATAGCAAGGAAGTACACGCGACGAAAAGCATTCTCAAAGTACCTGTCTCTCCAACGAGCAAGAAAACGAAAGAGAAAAAGAAAGAGAGAAGATGGTCAGTGCATTCCTCCTCGTATTAAATCGTGATGCTGGCGCATCGTAGGCTTTCTTATCGGCCGCAACAAAGAATCCACCAGTTGATCTGATGCATTCGAGCCTTTTGTTGCTCGCAGCCTGATAACTGACTAGCTTTCAACGTTCTCGCGGCAGCTGACTTAATCTGCACGATTACGCGCTCCCTACAGATTAATCAGAGAATTGAAGTACTCTGCCTTCTCTTACTCAGCTCTCTAGAGAACGATAATTGACGACGGTCCTCTTGAAATCTGATGTTTCTGTTTGTATTTGCTTTGGAATAAGATTTCAACTTTCCAGAACGTACTCTTGTTTCAAGAATATTTTCAATATTTTATCTTTCATCGTTTCTAAATTGCTCATCGCTGTCGTTCAATAATGTTAAAATTAAAATTCTATTTGATAGAATATCAATCGATATTGTTAATAGATAGAGGCAACTTGCGTTAGAGAATCACACTTCTCAAACCATAAATATCATTCGCACGAAAGCTAATGTGGTTGCAACCGGTATCATTTCCACTCGAATATACAAGATGTTAGTGAGTGTTTGCCACGAAAGTTTGCCGTGAAGTCGATATATCAAAAAATCGAGGGTAAAGAAGCACGCCGATGCTGAACCTTTTCTCCCTTGTGCACATTCGCTGCCCTTTCGAAGATCGAGAGCCGCTTTCGAGCGAGCAAAAACCGGCCGCGGAGAACAATGCGAATATATTACAGTATCTGGCAGTAAAACAAAGCCCGCGGCGGCCTTTTTTGTTGTCCTCCTTTTACGAGGGTTGCGGCCAGTCCGGACGCATTAAACTGATCTGCGGTCCTTCGTCGATCGTTCAACAAAAATCGTAATACAAAACTTTGCTTTAGATTCACTCGTCGACATTAGTTTAAAATTTCAAATGAGAATTTTATAACTCAACTTTAATAACGTTTTAATTGTATACAATTTCTTATCAACGTAACAATAACGAACTATAGTCAAGATTAATTGTTTAAATTGTCTCATTAGACTTTTTTGCTTCTTCGAATACGTAGAATCAATGTCGAAATTAAGAAAACACCCTGTAGAGTATACTGTTTCCAACGTGTTACATAATTGCAAAAAGAACCAACTACAATACGAGATAGCGTTAGTTTGAAATAGTAGGTTAGCAAAGTGGTAAGGAAGTTTGAAGTTTCGCGAATTAATCATTCTTGACAATTTTACCGTCGTGACTTGCAAGTACCGTTGAGTCGGGATTTACGGGAATCAGGAAATTGTCTCTGGTCTAGAGAGAGAGAGAAGTTTCTGTTGCTCGGTCTGATTACTTCAACGCCCTTAACCTCAGACGTCCTTGCGGGATGCCGTAGAAAGTTCCGTTCGCGGTGAGACATTCTTCCCGGTGAAGTCCTGCCATGAGAAAACCGTCCTTCTTCGCTTTTGCACTTTTCCCTTTTTTCGTAGGGATTCGTTACGTTATAACTGGAACTTCGTGAGAGCGGTAACTCGTTCTCCTTATGCTCCAATGAAGCACACTCATTCTTAACGAAGTTGCGAAGTCACTGGAGAATATCAAGATGTTTGTGGTTTCAGGACTCGTTTCTCATCTTTGTATCATTTCTCTTATTGCAAAAACATTTCCAACGAAATTCAAAATTAGATTATAATAACATCGTGTTATATTTTATGTCTGTATAACTTCAAACGTATTGTTTTAAAATAGTCATTTTTAAAGGTTCGATTATCTTATTGAAAATTATTTATTGAACAGAGGAATAAATTCTACTTATCCGGGTGGATCGAAATAAGTTGTGTGAATAGATAAAACACATCAATCATCGAAGATAGAACTAGCAGAACAAGACGAAGCTTCTCCGCAATCTAAGTCAGTGAGTCTCTAGGTATCAGGGTTAGACGCATCCATGGCAAAGTTTCGCATGATGGAAGAACCAGTTCCTTGTCCAATTTCTTGCGGTCTGTAATTACGTGCAGACTAGTGGTAGGGTAGTTATGCTGGTGATGGTAGTGGCGAGGCGCAGTCAGGGCAATCTTCGTCGGCATCGTTCCTTGATAAATTGACCCCAAGCAGTTCCGAAAAAGGAGACGAGCATTGGAATTTGTCGGTGAGAGGAAGGAAGAAGAGAAAGAAGAGGAGGAAGAAGAAGAAGAAGAAATTGTCCGGTGCAATTAGCTAAAGGACTAGGGTCACTACAGAGGGTCGGTTCCTGCGGGTGAATTTCCTGTCTCTTCTTCTTATACTAGTTCCTTTTTCCGGTGAAGGTGTAACCATTCGAGGGGCAAGAGACACGCAGGTGACACTTTTCTGAAACATCCGCAATACCCTCAGGATATTGCTCTTGCTTTCGTGCCTTCGGATCTGTGCAGAATGTCACGGAAATATAAATTCAAGGCGGATGTAGATTGTGAGCTTACGATATCAACGTCCTTCCGGATTTTTGCTGATTTCCTCGATAGTGTGATGGTTTCGTGTTCTGGAAACGTTTTCGGCCACGCGTGGAGTCGGTTGATCTTATCGCGTCACTTGGAACGTGCCCTTTAGTCAGATTTTACTTTAGATGCTTCAGAATTTTTGTAGTTTACATTTACATTTACGAAAAAATTACGTTTAGAAACAAATTAACATTTAACTATATTTGCACATAAGAACACTAAGTGGAAAAAATCATCGAGGTAGAAAATTTACTGGAGAGTGTATTCTTGCGTACTTAATCTAGATGCAAATATGTTTTCAAAGTCAATTCACCATGGAGTGAAAATTATCGTAGAAATTAGCGTGAATTAGATCCGTTCGCGTGGCTTGAACTCTTTTCTCTCTCGTTTGGCGGGCAACGGTCTCGTGGCACTACCGTATATGCTCGTATACGTACATTCGTATTGACCTAGTAGTAGAGGGAAGCGTGCACCTGGCCAGGTGTACGCATCTCTTACTACGCTCTGCGAAGCGTAAAGTGCTCTGACAACGAACTCCAACGGTTTTACGCGCGAGATGGAATAACTCATTGTTAGACGAACCATATCGAGTCGCGTGCTCCGGAAATTCCACTTATTTTATCATAACATTCTTCTGCTAATTATTCCAAGTATTCTTTGAAGACAGATGATCTTTGTATCGCATACGTCAGAACTGCGTCACTATAAAAATTGTATAAATCCGAATAATTATCGTTAATCGTGAGTTCTAAATATTTTAGTGTTAAAGGGGTTAATGATAAACAATTAAATAATAAATTATAATTTTCCTGAATGGATTTTTGTCTCGATTCCAACGAGTCTAGCTTTATTGCAATTACTCGAAACGAACTATAGAATAATCGGCAGTAAAGAGAGAATTGCAATCATGCATTCATGAAATTCAGTTAGGCATGCGCATTTGTAAGCGAGACGCGCGATGCAACGTCTATCGCGAACTGGCGGCGTCGCCGGAGAGATTGTAAGCGATTTCAAGAGGGTAGCACGCGCATAAACGATGAGCAACGACGTTAAACGGTTGGTAGGAATTTCGCGGAATCTACGAGATATCCCCCTTCGAAGGGCATCGGTAGGTTTACAATGCACCTCTCTCTCTCTCTCTCTCTCTCTCTCGGCAGATAGCGACCCCCTGTTTGCTAGTGATGGGAACGAGACCCTTTAAAGTATAACGGCCTTGTAAAATTGCAAAAATCTCTCTTATCAAGTTTCCAATTATTCATTATTCATTTAAACACTCTTTTTGTTACTGTTTCGATTAGTTCTAAATATTCAAGATTTTATTAATCTCTCGATTTTAAGGTTTTAATCTTCAATTGAAGGTTTTCTTGCAAATTGCATCTTTTCAAGAAAACGTAATTATTTATAGTTTTTTTTTTTGTATAGATTAGTAGTGTTAATAAATGTCATTCTAGTGTATTCGATCTCTCGAGTAGTTTGAAGTACCACTTTCGATCGATGGTCAAAGGACCACCAATCGATCGCTATCGGCATCGCAAACTCCTTGGTGTTCTTCCCTGCTCTGCAGAGTTCCGCGAATAGTGGTGTGCGTGTAACGTGTAACGAGCCAGAGTTGCTCGGTCTCACGATTCTCCGCGAAGAAACCCTGGCAAAAAGAGGGAAGAAGTCTCGATACCTCGATAATCGCAGAGGGGAGGATCTTTGAGACCTCTATCATTTCTTTTCTCTCATGTATTAAATTTTTCAATAATCAACCTACAATTTTTTAAAGCCTACAAATATCTTTATTCTCGTTTTGGAAATGTAAACGTTAGATATTGGAAAGAGAGTACATATTTGGAGATTTCTAGAGCTATTGAGCGGTCAATGACGTAAGGGTAAATATATTGGATTTAAAGGCAGGTTGATAAAGACCTGGGAAAAGAATGAGTAGAACCGAAAAGTACTTAGTTAGCGAGAGATAAGTGAAAGGTCAGAATGCAGGTGGATGTATTTAGAGAAAATAACCAACCAGTGAGAAGGAATCTTCTCATTAAAAGTAATCTTATCGTGATTGAACCTTTTGTCGCATGGGCATGGTCTTTTTCATTATTCCTACCTAAATTGCTGAACTGACCTTCGATAATTTCTTAGGTCTCATACTTTCATTTCGACCTATTTATTTCAAGCTTTAAGAACTTATTTTATATTACTCCTGTTTAAACTTAGGAATTCATATTGCTCCGACTTATTGTCGTCAACTCGAACACTGAAAAGTGTCTCCACAGCTGCAAGCAATTCGGCACGTTTTGGTCATTAAGTCATATATTATAGAAATCACAATAGTTTTGGAGGCACCTTTGGATCACGTACCGTGAATTTAACTATTCCTGTACAGTCACTATTAAATTCCGACTAACAAACAATACTAAAATCACAATTTTATAAACTAAATATAAAAAATATTCAATAGCTATAAAATTTTCTAATTGAATAATTCCAAATTATACTCTTTTTTTATAAAGATTTTTCTTTGAATTTAGTGATACGATTTCTGGAATGCAAATAGGGTCGCTATAATTAAGATACTTGCTGTCTATATCTATGATCTAGTTATCAATACAGTTAACCGAATGATCGAACGCGTTGCCGGTGGCACGCGGTGAAGGTACTCGCTGGAATCTTGACGTCGAGACGACAGATGCTCCGACGTCTGCATTGTGACCGTGTCAGGAAAATATTACGTGGCGCACCTGCCTATGATAAATCGTGATTCTTACGTGCTACACCCGGTTCAAGGTAAACCTAGTAAGATGATAGCGCCGGTCTCGGTCAAAAACTATCTTTATCTTTGCCGCGGTGAATTTTTTAACATCTTGACGAATCTATTTGGATTCAGGACTGTGTATACTATTTGTGATGCGCCACTTGAAAATGTAGTAGAAATCATTTTAAAAGAGTTAAGTAACGTGATTGCTACTTTGTCTAGTAATATCAAGACATTAGTTTCTTTTGTATTATAGTAACAACAGAATTTATTTTCTATCCGCCAATGTACTCGTGGGAACAGGTAATTCATTACGCGTGATTTGGATGTAGGTATCTCATAGAATACCAATAGAGTTGAACATACTAGATCACACCGCGTTAAAATTCAGGCACCTCAAGAAAAATGCAGGATTTCGAAAATATGCGTATGCAGGTGCGTACGTGACAACACCTAACAGTTCATTAATCTGCACGAATATGCAGGTAGCGACTCTAAAAGGTCTGTTCAGAGGATTCCTAGCCGTAGAGAAACACTTAAAGGCGCAGGTGCTCGTTCTTCCGGATCTATCATGAGAAAACCATCCCTAAAGCTTCGCCTCAAACCGGATTACGTTCATTAGGTCTATCAAATATTCACTAATTAATTATTATCTTTCTTTTATTTCGATTAGACACATTTATTTTTTTCGAAATCATTTTTTCCCGATAAGATATTGAAAAAGTAATAAAAATGTATTAGGAAAAATAATGTGTAAAAAGATGATATTTGTTGGAGAAAGAAATCGAGTTGAGAATTTTGAAAACGAATGTATTCTCGTTGGGTAAAATTCGTGAAGAAAGCCAGTGGATTTTGAAAGGACGAGAAATGTGGTTGGCATCCTGCGGTAGGACCTTCGAAAACGTAGGGTGTTCGGTGTGCCGTGGCCTTTCAAAGAAATACGCACTCCTGCGAGTGGTGAGGACGCGGTCGTGGTCAGGAGGGAGGAAGCCAAGAGCAGAACCCTCTTTATGATGGTCGGTTTTAGTCCCACGGAGGAGAAATTCAGGCATGTTCCTTCTTCCCTGGTGTTTCGTTATTCCATTCGAACAGGATCTTTCGAACGAACTACTACTCGATTTATCTTTCAAAATCACTTCATTATTTGATTTTTATTTATTTTCCCCTTGTGTACTTTTCCAAATACTAGTCCAAATATTTTAACAATTTTTTAAGGAAAAATCAAAATTTAATAATCATAGAAAAATAATTCTTATTAAATTATATGCTGCACGAAAAATAAGTATAAACTGCATTGGAATAATCTTTGAACATGAAAGCAGGTGTGTTTAAATAACATCTTAAGATATTGAGTATGAGTCCACTCACCTGTTGCTAAGTTATGAGGTGGGAACGGAACTGGATTACCGAGCCCGGAAGCCCCAACGTACTAATATGAGAGTCACGTATTCGAAATATTTCTTCGAAGAGAAGAATATTTCTCCTACTGGCATCGTTCTGGTCGCGGTATTTCCCAGGGTCTGCAAGTCGGTTTACCAAAAATCTAACGGTGTCGTATTTGCTCAGAAGCCTGCTAGCAACCCTTTACACTGGGAAAACCCAAAGATGATGCTTGTGAACCCATTTGGTCCTTAGCTCCTTAGTTTTCATTGAAATTCTATATTTATTCAGAATCCTGCTTCAATGTTAAGCAACTTTGACAAAATAGCAATATACAATTTTATCTCATTTTGAAATTCACCAGCTCTCTGACATTTTTAATTTCTTCTATAATTATTCCATTGCCTACAAGCATAATAGAAAATTATGAATAAAATATGATTCTTCAGTTTGGTAGGTTTAAAGTTTCTTTACGGGATAAAAAGTCCAGGGATTGAACTGCGTAACTGCATCCAGTTTTACAAGTTCCAACTTGTCAGCCTGCCGGCCCTGTTTTCTGTGTCTCCACGGATCCTTTTGTACTTGGAAATCTTTGTCCCTTGGATCCGAAGGTTCGCATTCATCCTGTCGGCCGATTTCGATTCTGAACCAGATTTCAGTTCTTCCCTTTAGATTCAAGATGTCGAGGGTCAATTATATTATCTTATTCGATCTAAGAATTTTCCACATCAAAACTGAAAAAAAATATCTTTAATACCAAATATCCAAATGAATTTGATCTAAACCTTGGTTAGATAATTGTATTTCCATTGGAGTTTTATGGAACTTGGTATAAGAGATGAGGTCTCGAAGAGCATTAAAAACCTAGTGGACATAGTGTGTGGTACATATTAGGTTGGCCAGAATGCACATGGTGCATACGATGCATGCAGACCACATTGACGCGCACGTGAACACCACGTGGCTTTGGCTAGCTTTCTGCTCATCTTCCGGCCAGTTTCCAGATATTCTCCCACCCTTTTCCCACCTTGGTACATTTTTGTTCTACGCACGATTATCTTCTCCTTACTATTCGCAATTTTTTTTTCAATTCTTCAAGTTATTTCGAGCATGTTATAATTGCAATTGAAATTACTCTGACCATATAAATTTTGCAGATATTAATCCATAAAATCAATCGACAGAATGCTTGCTTTTCTTTTGCAATTAATAAATCAATATTACTAAACGTTTAATATTAAGCCTAATATCATTGAATTATTAACGACTGATCAATATTTAACTAATACTACTTAGACACACAGTATTGTTTTTAATAATTGAGCAATTTGTCTGTCTGACTACGACATCTTTACAATGTCTCATTCATCTTGACATTTTCTTCCTATCTGAATGAGAGCCTCGGCATCCGATCAAAGCAAACGTCTAGGCGCCTCTTGGTGAATGGAAAATAATTAGTGCACGATTCTCCATCTGCTTACTTAGGACACCGGAACCATTTCGTATCGGTTCCTCTTCTGATGGAAACCTTCCTCAACGTATTCATTGTCACTGTAGTCTCACTGATGTGATCCGCAAGTTATTTTCGAATCAATAAACATTTATCGAGACTTATATATCTCCAATGAAAATGTAACCGAGTCAAGTAAGATAGAAACGATAAGTATATGTATACGTTTGTCGGCTAACGAATTCTTGAACCTAATTAATCGTGACTTCGCTCCGCGATTTTATGTGTCTTGACTCATTAGATTTCCCCGGGCTTTTTTATGGAGGCTATATCATCGTACTAGGATGATTTACAGGAGCTAATCTGATGGAGATTGATTTCCGGTACTCGTGTCGGCGAATCGAAATAAATACTACTGGATTTATACTATCCTCGCGATTAGTGGTGTCAGTTTTATGTGTCGTCTATCGGCACCTGTCACTTTTAATCTAGCCCACGTTTAATCATTCTCCACGCGATTACTCAATTAATTTCATGCAATTGATTTTTCTCACGGTACACACAGTATATAAATAGAAGAATGAATTTAGAAATTAATATTGAATAATTTGGAAGAAATCAGATTACTTTTAAATTCATTTTGAATTGAAATATTGTGGATTTGATGAGGGTTTAAATTGAATCAAAGTTGGATAACTTAATTGATAATTTTATACATGAGTTTTGTTTATGGTGATTCTGTAACAGAAGTATGTTCAGAGGCGAGAAGTAGCATTTCACGGAGTGACGCGTTCATTCGTTCACTCGAGAATGGGCAACTTCCGGTGAAGATACGTATTGTGTCCCTGGTCTAATCTTACCGGCACTTTTTATCGCTCTCGCGGTGGCGAGCTCCCTTCCCGCATCTTTCGCAGATACTCGTTGAAACGGTGTAATCCTTTCGCCAAGAAAAGGTGTGATCTCGACCTTCTGCTTAAGATAACCGATGCACAATGAGTTTCGTTCATGTTCCAGTATTTCTTCGAAGATAAGAATAATCTTTAAATATGCTAGATTAAATCCCATGAAATTAGTCGTTTCTCAGTTAATCTTTGTTTTGGTTAATCTCTTATAAGAAGTAAAGAGAAAAATTTCAAATGACAAATCTTAATTAGCAAAATTTTCAAATATAAAAGATTGAAGCTGAAGAGTTAATTAATGTCAGAGAACAAATGAATTTTTTATCAGTAATGTCTTATGCAAAATGTTCAATTTTAATTTATTCTACGTATCCACTTATTGATATTGCTTTGATATTGCTTTGATATTGCCATTATTGGAGGATTTGAACTGTAAACTTAGTTTGAATCGTCCACCGTGAAAATTTATTGCTACCATTCGCGCAAACATCCTGTCTTCGACATGCATAGTTTGCGTAACGATATATTTGCGATTTGGGCCGGTGTGTTAGTTCTGCTGTTACGAACACCTGGCTTTACCAGGTTTCACAATCGTCGCTCAGAACTTCTCACGAGTCACTGACATGTGCTCTCCATTCAACTTTTATATTTGTATCACGAGCAATCTTTCTATATATTTGTAATTTTTTGCGACTATCATTTAATGCAACAGATCAAACGAAATTCTTAAGATTTATTACTATATTATTAATTTAGGTTAAATTAGATAATTGGTATTAATTTTGAATTTCTAAATTGTAGAAGGACTCTTAGAGTAATTTGTTCGTAAAGTTTTTTATTAATTCTATGCCACATGTGTATTCTGCAGTCGTATTCATCGATCCTAACAAAAGAGAGTTGACTCACTATTTAAATCGAAATTGGATAGGTATACAAAGAAAAGGAATATTTTAAAGAAGGCTTTCTTGAATATTGATCTTAAATTTACAATTTTCTTTAGCTTCTTTTTTATACGGAAACCGAAGGTTTTTCGAAGCCGGAACATACCATTTTCTTGGTTATTTCCGTTGATTATACTTGACGGACAGACCAAGCAAGGAATTCAAGAGACGACGCGGGTAGTTAATGGCTCGAAGAGAAAGATAAAAAAGGGACGCCACCAAGATATAACGTACTTCATTAAAACTGTCTATTCGAGCTAAATCCGATTTGAATAATTGCCTGGCCAGTATCTTTAAAGATACTTCGTCTTCGCTGCAGGAAGTTTTCTCTCTATACTGCTTCCCATTTGTGCAATATTTTTATGCACTGTTGCACAAGAATTACTTTATAGAATAAAAAGAATATTTAGATAACAAGTAATAGAAAAACTTTTATCAAATTATTCTTCCGTAATACTTTTCCTATCTGCAAATAATTAATTAATTCAATACTCTTTTATTCTCAAATCAATTAATCCAACTTTGGTCTATTCTACCAAATATCACGCATCCTTTTTTTTCAACCCCACAATTATCCACCATTACACGTGTTTCTCCCACCTGATCTTACTTCTCCTACTCGGAACAATAGTGCCAACAGTCCGAAGATTATCAATAAACATAACGGTTGCATTGCAAGTCACGAGGACCAAACTGATTGGAGAGCCGTTTCTTTGGAGAAAGATCGCTGCTTAAAGATTTCCAAGGAAAGCCGACTACTAGAGTGACTATTCTCTTGCCAGGCGGCAAGAGAGGACTCGAGAGAGCATCCTCGAGTCGGCTGGAAAATAGAAGGATCGAGAGAAGCAAGAGGAGAGAGAAAATCATCGAAAGAGGGAGGTTGAGAGTAGGAAAAAGATAGGGACAGAGGAATGTACAACAGCTGCCCCTATCCCCATCGGTTTGCTTTTGAAACCCCGCTTGAGGCTCCTAACGAGAGATAGTAACCCAATACAGCCGAGAACAGTATTGGAACGAGGGAGACAGAGTCTGAGGGTGCAAAGTGGAAGCATGGAAAATGAAAGTAAGAGAGAGAGAGAGAAAAGATGGGAATCTGAAAACCTCCCCTGCTTGGAATGATAAACCTCGTGGTGCGGCAGCTGTGAGCTCTGGCCACGCTTTTTGTTCATGACCCCCCTTCTCTCTCTTTCTCTCTACGACCAACCTACCAACACACGACGCTCTCAATCCCCCGTTTTTTTCTCTTCTTTTCCCGTCGACGACGCCCCCCTTCTGGCTCCGGCTGCGTTTATCTATAATGTATGGCTCGATCCGCTGGTGATAAGCCAGCTGATCAGAGTGTTGGAATCTTCTAGGGTAATTATAGGGAAGTGACAGGTATAATATTCGAAACTCGAGTTGATTTTATACAACTACATCTTGTTACTTTTGTTCGATTAAAGTCAATCAAAATATATCAATTAGGATTTGATTATTTTATTTTTATTTAGAATTGAAATTGAAGCAAATTGTATACTGGAAGAATTTTTATATAGAGTTTTTCTTTTCGCGCCAATTACTTATATGCCATTCGATAAGCCTCGGTGTCTGATTCAATAGTACCGGAGGGGTGTTAACTATGCTGTTATGAACCTCGAATGGATCCCGTTTGTCGTGGGCCAACGGACCGTGTGGCTCTTGGCTCCCTCGCGCTTCATTTTGCCACTGACACGTGCTCGCGCATATTTATGCCAGTGTATCGGGGTTTCGAGCAACGGAAATAGCAGCTGGAAATTTATGCTTCAATTGAAACCAATATGTAATATATTTAACTATAGTAATTTAACTATACTTATTTTAACGAAAAAGTCTCTGGTAATTCTAGTATTCTATAAAATTAGGAGACAGGATAATAATTGAAACATTCGACCAATTTCGAAATTTTTGCATCCAATGAAACAGTTAGAGAGAAAGAGAGGGGATAGTTGGATCAATTTTGCTGGATCTCCTGACGTCACAGACCATATGATTGCTGACTCATGTCTGTGTGTGCACCGGGTTGCCCGGTTCACATCCTGCTCCAGACGGGAAACCCGGCTGGCCCCCGCTATACTTTTATTTCGGCCCTTTTGCGTTCCTTGTTGCCCTGCAGGATGTTTGGCTCCAAGTGGAACCCTGCCAAATTCTCTATTTTTCAATGTTTCTTCCATTTTGTATTTCAATATCACCTCATGCTAGAATTTACCTGAAATATTCTTTTTGAAACGTATCATTTGCAAATTGCATTACGTTTGATAAATACTCATAGATGGATGCAAAAAATTATCAGATTATTGAATTGGATTTTCGAGTGGTTTTACCGATTAAATTGAAAAGGTACCCCAAAGGTGCGGCTAGATCAAACGTAGTCGTAAATCAAAATCCGGGCAATAATTATTGATTGCAAACAAAGGTGTCTGGGGTACTTATGTGAAATCGAGACCCACAGGTTTATGGGAGAGTATGTCTTATGCAAATTCTCATATGCAAATATCGTTTACCTGGGATATCCCGGAATATCTTCGCGGAATGACAGAACTACATATACATCTACATGGAGGAACCTCACAAAATGTTTGGTCCCCTTTTTAATGACTTCTTGACCGTAACTGTGACGAAAAGCCATTTCTATAATTTTCGATCTGGCAGCATCATATTTATCCCTGATGGGAATCTCCATGGCAAAATGAGCTGTACGTTTCTTGCATTATACGTTTATCGAAATAAATAATAGTATTATGCACGATAAGACACCTCATAAATACGGAATAATCTCAGTCGACTGTCTCATACAGAATTGTGGGTCATTAACAGAACTTTCTTATCGAGATAAAAAAGGGGATGTCTCAGGTGATAAGCGGGCGACTTTCATTCGGGTTTCATTCATAAAACCAGCGCCAGTATCTCCACGTGTTTTTTTTCGTATTTTTTTTTCTCCGATATGGGAGTAGTGTTTGATGTATGTTCTCGAGTGTTTGTATTACTTCCTCTTGAATAGGGATCGACCTTAAAACACAAACGGATCATTCACGTCGAATTTTCAAAATATCCAATTTCCCTTGTACCACAAAAGATAGTACATACACACACATTTTTACTTTTTTCGATTTTCTTTTATAGATTTAAGTAACAATAGAATTCGCGTTGCGTTAATAATGGGAGTCGAATTTGGCGAGAAATTCTTCAAGTCGACGTGGCGATTGAACAAAGGCGAGATACGTAATCTTCACGCCAAAGAATCCTTTTCTTTTCTCGTTTTGCATGTCTCGTGTCAGCGAACCGTGGCAGAAAATTAAGGTGGTCCACCAATCGGTCGTACAGTGAGAAGGTAGAGAGAAAGGAAGGATGAAAAAAAAAGGTAGATAAACGACGGAAGAGAGACTGTATGGAATGGACCACACTGTCGACGATTATTACATCCTCTACATGCCGAAACGCTATATTATGATCCGCGTCTCGAACTTTTTTTACCGGTTTCTTTTCCACCGCACCACTTTTGCGGTGTACGTACGTTTACGACTGTAATGGCCTTTGCTTGTACTTTTACCTCTCTCTTATTTTTTTTTTCAATTATTTTCAGTTGAATCTCTTGCTCACGATGGTTGAAATTAATATTTCTTTTCATGAGAGAAGATTATAGCTAACGAGAAGAAATGGTTTCGGTGAAGAAGTTTATTTGGTTGAATGAAGATATTTTCATTATTATACTATGCTTTCGCAAAGCTGAGTTACATTGTGTAACCTGGTATGTACAGACATACCTGGGATACACACGATACATATCATCCGTGGTATTTGTAGAACATTAATGTTCTTAGCGATGTGTTACCAGATTACCGTGGTCACATTTCCTCCGGTCTTTCCTTCTCTTGATATCTTCGTCGTCTCACAGTATTTTCGCAGCATCTCTTCTGTTTTCTCTCTGCCTCCTCGTATATCCTCCTGTGTGTATCCGCTTGCTTGTTCTCTCGTGTCGTCCACCTTGGTGGTGTTTTACGATGATAAATCCTTTTCGCAGTCATCGATATTTCAATTTTGGTCCTTCTTCCTCAACTTTAACCTTCTTAAATACTCTTGGAACGTTTTCCGAATTACCAGTAATTATCCTTAATTACCAGTAATAGCAAATACGACAAGTACAAATTGATTAATATCCATTACACATTAAAAGTCATGAAACATGACTCGAATTAATTGTAGCATGGATCAACTTGTTAAACACTACTTGATTTAGATGATTGATAAAGATGATGATAGAACATGTGGAAAACACAAAAAAGGATGCAGCATCGCGATATCCATCCAACAGTCTCCCAATTACGCGTTTTCCATTACAAAGCGACGTCAAAACACGAGAGGAGAGCAATCAGGATTCGCATGGTCGCGTGTAATAGTGGTAGTACATATGTAGAAGCCACATACACACGCATGGTGTGTCGGCTTGGCGCGTCGTGTGTTGGGGCACGCGGCGGACAAGGCTGGAGGCCCCGCGGCAGTCGCGGGCGTCGCGGCACGAGCAGAGAGAGCAACAGAGAGAACGGTCCTTGTTGCTATGCAGCAGAGAACACGCTGTGGTTGGGATCGGAGGAGGGTCGAGTGAGAGGGAGAAAGTACTGGTAAAAGAGAACCCTCTTGAAAGGTAGTGGGAGAAGGAGAGAAAATGAGGACCAGCGCCGAAACGGCGGCAGAGGCGAGCCGCTATGATTATTATTCGCAGCCCGAATAACCAGTGCGCGCGGCCCTCCGGGAAGAGAAGAGGAGACCGCTCGTTGCTGCCCGGCTGTTTTTTTACTCTCTCTTCCTCTGTCATGCCTCTCTCTACCTCCCGCGCGCTCCTTCCGCTTCTTATCCTGGACCTCCTTCTCTCGATGGAACTTTGTCGCGCGAACTTGCGTTTATTGCTCCTCTTGGTCTTCTTTTCGTATACCTTATTTCCAAACTAACATTGATTAACGTATTTTTTCATTCTCTCAGGAAACAAAAATTCATCTGTCAATCTCGTGATTTTTCGAACAAAGAAATCATTTTTAAAAACTATACTTCCAATTTCTCTTTGTCTAATTTAAATTACTCTACAATTAATTCTACTAATTCCTACTTTTAAAGTCTACCCAAATTCTAGCTTGAATAAATTCAGAGTAGCAATTCTTCAATAAAGCTTCCAAATTAGTTAGGATGCAATATCAATCTGGATCAAACCTGTTTAGTAGAGTATAGAGTTTCATTTAGGTATCATCAGCACGTCGTGTGTATTGCAGAGTGCCACGTATGAGTAATGGAATGCGAAGTAAATAAATTGTAAATATTAATAAGCAAGTGTTTTGATGGTAAAGATTCGGAAGCATCGTGGGTGATAAGTGTCTATATGTATAGAGAGACTCGTACGATCTATTAGAAGGGAAGACGAGCACACATTGATCTTTGGTACTGGCGGGCGATATAGGGAGCCAGGGAGAATGTTGAAGCTGGACTCCAAAGAGAAGCAAGGGCCCTCGTGACGTAACGTTGTTTACTTTTAAGGCTCCCCATGGCAACAGGTCGCCTTCCGTGCTTTCAGGACCAGAATCCGTTGGAAGAGAGGCGAGCAACTTTTTTGCTTGAGTTGCGAACCGACGTTCCGATGATCCTTCTGATAATCCTTCGGTCCTTGTGGCTTAGATTTCGAACGCTAACTTTTAGTATCCGGGCTGATTTTTGATCGTACCATTTTCAAAATGTTAACTCACTGTAGTTTAATATAAAAAGGTACTAATTTGATTTACGAATTGCAACTGTGTTATTATTCGGTTAAAACAGAATAGAACTCGTTAGTCATAAAATCAGATCGATTTTCCACCAACGCAAAAAGTGCTGCGTGACGCAGGCGGTTACCTTTTTCTGAAAACCGGTGGACAGGCGTGTAATTCGGGTAATCAATCAGAATTAAAAAGATAGGAAATGAGGAGTGTAAATAATAAATGGTAACGGAGTAAGACGAATGTTTATTCAATCTAAGGATTTACTTCAAAATTCAATATATTTTTTCGTAAATACACAAACCTAATTGGAATCATATTTAATGGGCTCGTGAGAAAAATATTTGATTTGATGACATTAAAAATGCGTCTGTTTAGTTCGTTTCCTTGTAACGTCACATATTCACGGTGATGAAAGTTTCCACAGGGAAGCCTTACCCAAAAGTGAAAGTCCGTTGTGCAAACCTGCATCCCAATATTTCCATTCGCCAAGAGACACCTTTCGAAAACGTAAATACAATTAACTACCTAACCACTATCTATTTAAAATACTTACAGACAAAACAAGATTAGTTAAAAAATATCGAACATTAATAAAAGACAAATTATTGAATATTTGAATACTTTATCCATAAGAAAACTTTCAGTAACACTTGCTGAAAAGTTGAGGAATTCAGGTTTAAAAATTCCATTGCATTTTTGCAAAGTAGATACACGTAAAGAAGAATGAATATTGAATGAATAATGTTAGGACATGGTCGTCGAAGTGGAAGGTAAAGCGGTTACAGGAAAAGTAGCAACGATCAGAGTTCCTAGAGGCGACTATGCGTCTGTAACTCTGTTTTCTCACGGCTTCAGCTTCTCTCAAGCATCCACGTCTCTCGGATTCCTAAACGCCTTCTCTACGCCCTCGGACTGGCACGACCTAGACAACATGCGGCAACCAACTCCCTCTTCGGGAATACTCTCTGCTATGGACGACCTTGACTTCTTCTCTGCTTCTATATTACACCCTGATCTGTCGATTGATCCAATCTCGCATTGATTTTCACAGGTGAAACTCGATAGGAAATTGCATAGCTTCTATTGATAAATATCAATATCCAATTTCACTGTATTTACCTTTCATTAAAATCTCCTTTGATGTCTTCATTCAATTATTCACTCGATTCGTCTTCTACTGTGTCTTCTAATTTCTTATAAATAATCTATTTAAAAACAATAACTAATTTTAATTACACAACCAATCATTTAATAAATATGATTATCACAGTATTTTTCCTCTTAATGAAATCAACATAACAGGTAGAATTCCGCATTTATTGTTCTCTACGTTACCGTTAAATCTTTTCGTCAAACGAATTTCCGTCTTGAAATCTATAATTATCCGGGTGAAATGAGGGAGTTAGCTCACTTCCGTTTCAGGGTTTCGAGACAGTTAGGTCTCGGCTTACGGTAGTGAGTACACTTCCAGAGGGCAAAGCGGGTTACAACACAGTGCTGCACCGGGTGCATCTTTCGGAGTCGATGTTATCTGTATCTCCCTTTCCGTTACAATGTTTGATTAGCCGTCTCGCACGGACCATTTAAATGCTGTTTGAGTTTGCTCTTGTCTGTTTGGAAGCATTCAACAGAGGGTAATACAGTTTGGCTAGATATCAATGGTCTTGGCGTTCGTCGAACTGATAGGTGCAACAGATGCAGCCTTGTTACACTATCAATGCATTCGTTCGGTACTATCGCAATTTGTCTCTTCGATACTTGATCGATGAATTAATTCTCTCTCTCTCTCTCTCTCTCTCTCTCTCTCTCTCTCGATATCTATAGGTTTACATTGATGATATGCTGTCGTATTTAATAGGGATATGTTAAACGAGTATCCCTGATATTAAATTACAGAAAATATACTCGAGAAGCCCTGTTGTTTTATGATTCAGTTGTATTGTAAATTGAATTATAATTATTAATTGACAATACGTAGTGTGTAAAAGAATGTATATAGAGATGTTATGGTAGTTTTATGTACTGATTTAAATGAGTCATGTTGCATCGAAGTTTAGAGGGTTCTCTCAATCCAACACGGCGAATAATATCTTAATTTTGATTAACGAAGAAGAAGTGGCTGTTACAATACTGTTAGTGGTCTTCTAACGGACGCGCTGAGTTATTCGCTTCACGAATCGAGACCCCATAAAAGTGTTACGACGCAGTTTACTGTCTGGCAATTATAAGACCGCAGGGCGTACCATTCACGAATAATAGTCACGTACGAGAGTTCATGATCGTGTTACACGTATTGTTTCCTCTTGTTCACGCGAAAGAACTCGAGTGTTTGCTAATGAGGAACAGAAACGAATCGATGGATATTTTATGGGCAAATTTGGACATTTTACGATGAGCTTATTCCTAATTAAACATAATTAAGTATAGGATCCGACGAGATATTGTAATAAACATTTTTTTATAATTAATATCGAATAATTTTATTAAAGTTGAGGTTTCAGAAGAATAACTGATTCGTTTATAGCAATTCGTGAAAATTAATCGTAGATAATCGTTGACGAACGTTTATTTCGTCATATGAACATGTTAAGCGTTAAGAATTGTATACTCAGAGTTTGATGATTTCATGCTTTCTCTTGCCTCGTCTTTCCAAGCGAGTGCGAATAATATTGAAAACGGATGGAGATGACCCTTGTGGTCTCCGATCAACGAACGTCCTTGCAAGGCAGTGGGATGTCCAAGGCCGGACCTCCCCGTTAATGGAATTAGAATTTCTCGCTCGTGCAAGACTCCTCTCGCGGATGACATTATCAAACAGACTGTTTTCTAGCTCATAATCCATCAAATTTATCATAGTAGCCACGCATAGTCAGACTTCAAGTTAAACATCTTGGTTTAATAAAAAGAACAATATTACAGAAGACAAATGAGATAAAATTCTTAAATCAGTAATGATGAAAAAAATTCTATTTTAAGTTTACGTGAAGTCAAACTATAATATTTTTGAATGAAAAATCATTCTTTTAATTTGGTCTCCTTCGATTGAATTCTAAAAAGAAAATTAATCGTTTTAATCTTGAACCAAGGCGGGAAGACAGAGATGTCCATTAATGTTGGTAATTGAAAGCTGTTAGGAAGATAGGAAGCACTTCATACGTGACACATAAGCCATAAGTAATGCGTTGGTGCTGGCGCTAGACCTCAGATGAAACCGGCCCCTGCGAGCTTAATCGCATCGCTCGATAACCTTTACCTGGGATGGGAAGACACCATCGACATCCGGTTTCGTGGCTCATTCATCCGGCACCGTTGCTTTTCAATGGGCGGCTAGGCTGTCTAGCGCCAGTGGCAGACGTTTCTAACTCGGTCAACGGATTCCCCTATAGGCCATACCTTTCTCTTGACTCGCGAGGCAGACGTGTGCATCATTCTTATGCATCTCTCATAAGTACCCGATGACGCCAAGTTTTTCATCATCAAACAATTAAAATTTGATTTAAACGATTTTCCAATCGCTTACAATTTATTTTAAAAATCTTAATAGTTTAGAATGTTAATAATTCCGAGAATTTCTTTCGATTGTTAAACAAAAAAGGGATGCATTTTCTTCTTATATGATAAAGTGAAGTTTATAAAAAGTTTTTAATATTTTTTATCCAACAAATGGTTCCCACGCTTAATATATTCCATGAGAAGCCGAATCCGGGTTCCTAAGGGTGCAAGAAGGTGCCGCTTATCAAGACGGACGTAATTAGTGGTACCTTGAAGAGAGGTTTGGGTCGCCTCTCGACGTTGTGGGTAAAGAAAACGAAGGTGGCCCGATCCGCGAACAGGTACGAGGGTCAGAGTTCGTACCTAACGACGGACCGATAATGAGCTCGAGATAAAACTGAGTGGTGGGTGTTCCTATGGTGTCAGGTCCGGTGGGTCCATGGTTTCAACTCGAAGATTGTCCACGTTGAAGATACCAAAAGGAAGTTAACGCTGTCGCAAAACAATGCCTCGATGCAGGTACCAAGAGCAACCCCCCAACTGCCAATTTACGTCGAACTGTTTTTTTTTCTCTTTTTCTACACCTCTTTCCCGGAAAGAGTAGCCGATCAGATAGAGTAACAGATTTGAGTACTGATAAAAAGAGTTTTTTGTATTGAGGAACGAGGACAAAGTCGATAATATAAAGTATAATTTAACTAGGTGAAAATAAGAATTAATTTTTTCTATAAATCTAAAAAAGTACTTTCAGCTAGGTCGATAACTTATACTTGTATAAAACTTATAAAAGACACTTACGAAAGAAATGATCGAAGACATAGTTCTATATAATTTAGATAAACACTCGAATTGATACTGATTGAAAAATTACTATGAACAAAGTTAATAAATACAAAAGAAAGAAATTTTAGTATACGTAGGGAGATGAAAGTCGAAGGGATCTTGAATTTCACGGACTGCAATGAAGCAAGAACAAAAGTGTTCCCAAGGGAGACTCGAACCGAGAGAATCCCAGAGGTTTCTCCGTCAATTTAGATAAAAGAGATTGCAAGAGCAAAGGAGCCAGGACTGCGGAACAAGCCGTCGTAAATTTAACCATTCTTCCTGCGCAAGTACGAACCATTGCGGCCCCTTTGCTCGTTGGCTTGTCCCTTGGAGGGCCTGCCAACAGCCACTGGATTAGCGACCCAACATCGTAAAACGCTACCCTCAACGGATTTATCGTTCCCTATGTTCGGACATTGCTTCCTTCTTTCAGTCTTCGATTCGTCGTTGTTAAACTCTTACTTAAGTATTCGCATTTATTCATTTTCTGCTGCATCATTACGTTGATTACATCAAAAATCACTCACTTTTGTCCTTTAAAGAAATTGTTTATCTTCAATTTGATGGGATTAGTCAATTTCCAGTGGCTAAATATTGCTTGTTTTAAAAGTTATTCTAAGTTTACTTTTGTGATGAAACAAACGAAGATGGCAAATTAACTGTAAAAATTAGCATATTTCTCAAATACTATTTAAGAGAGTAGATATATTGAAAAGTCACTTTATCTATTAGCATGAGATGTTACAGATAATATGCTGGACTCCTTTCACTCGCAAATGGTATAGTTTGGCAGATTTGTTAACGATTCGTGTTTGTAGACATTTAGAATGATGCGTGTCCATCACTAAAACCGTGACCGTTAGAGGTAGATGTATGTACACTTACATCGTACCGAGCAAAATCGCTCAGTGAGAAAACGAAGTCGGTAAACAGAACCGAAGCTAATTTGCATATTAATAGGCACCGAGGCCTTTTTCGCGGAATTCGAGTGAAACTTGTGTTTGACTGTTCGCTTTCGTCTCTGTACAAGAGTTCGCGACAATAGAAGATTTTAATGTAGTTATGATGAAAATTTAGTTTTTCTTATAATAGAAAAGTAAAGCTGCTAAAGTTCAAGCTGTTTTTCAATATAGGAAAAATTCTAAAACATGCTGTATAACGTAGATGTAAATTTCGCAGAAGAATTTTTTACTTTAACAGACATGGCGCTAACGAACGCCACGCTCATTGTGAGAAAGCGACAACGGCTCTTAGCCCTACTATCCCGATTCCTGTTACCTCGAGTCGCATTATTCTTAGGAATTAACACCTGAGCTCTAACGTAATTTCATAGGAGTCTTGACACCACGCTGACTTGTTATTGTACGTGAAACCCACTTGAAGAACTTCTATCTTTAAAAACACTATACTAGATTTTTATATTAACTTCAAAATAACTTTGGAAGTTACATTACGTATACTAACACAGGACAAAATCGTTTGTTTTGAGGTTTTAAATCTAGTTTAAATTCATGTCACGTAATTCTAAAAGATCGTATACGTCCAATCATGTTGGCGAAAGCGGCAAAAAATCGTGTTGACGGGTTTCTAGTTTAGTACGAAAGACGGTGACTGGAGCTGCAACTGTTTAGAGATCAACACATTGGTGAACAAGCGGGAGGAGACCACGGTCCGCCGTGAAGTAGGAGGCGTCGAGGAGAGTGTCAGAGGAGGTCCTGTTGCCGAGGCCCCTGTTGCTACCCGCTTACGGTGCATCGTGCTGAATTCGCAACGAGAGGTTTTCGGCGATTGCGTTGAATAATGTATGTCTAATAGACGCGTGGCCCCGGGCTAGTCGTGATTTCAACCGCCCCACTGCCAATATTCGCCAATATACCTTTCTCTAGGAGTCGAAACTTGTGTTTCGCATTGCGTTCGTGTGTTTGTGTGCAGGACGAATCGGCCTTGGCTCAACGACGACGCGTCATCCGACAGATATCCTGCATCCTGCCCCTCCGATGAACGAACGATCGATCTCGTACTGCGCAGTATGCGAACCTTGTCTTCTCGATCTTTTTCTTCCTTTTCTCTAGTTTCCTATTCTTAGTATCATACACATAATTACCGGATCTTTTCTCATTGGACTTTCTATACTGTACTATGCTGTATTATATCTACTATTAATTTTAGCAGGCTTCAAAAAATCGTATTAGCTCGAAAGTTTAAATACTTTTGTCGTTAAACCACCAATCTTCACTGATTCTTGCTTACCCGCAAATTGGCAAATGTGAGCGCGAGACGCGAGCAAACTAAAGAAATATTTAGCAGATCTGGAGATAGCTTGCGGAGAATTGGCGTAATTAGCGTGGCGAGACCGTGTGAATTTGAGACTTATCGCAGAGTCTGGCTGCAATGCGACATTAATAAATTTAACACTTTGTTGACCGGGTGTACGAGACAAACCATTTCGTACAATTTACAATTTTTTCCTAATTAAGCATATCTTTGAAAGAACATATTTTAAATACATGCCTCATATTGAGTTTTTACTTTATTAGTTTAAATTATTATTTTAAACGGAGCACCTTGTAGTACAAAGATAATAAGTTTTAAAAGTATGTGTATGAAATAAGTGAAAATAAGACATTTCGAGGGAAAAGCAGGGATAAAATTAAAAGCAGTGATGTATTCTCGTGTCGATTAGGGTCATCTATTGTCAGAAGAAAGATGACCGCTCCCACCAAAATGCGTCGTTTCAGCGGCCACTTTGAAAAGGACCGGCAAATCGGCGCATAGCAACCGAACTGTGATTCGTAATCGCCAAAAATATCTCCATCTGATTGTGCTCGAACCCCGTGACGCGAAATAGAAGCCAATGAATAGAGTAGTCGTTGATTCGCATAGGAGGTCCTAATCTCAATTAATTTACAATAAGTAACATTAAATTTCTGTCGCAAGGGATTTCTATCAACAGTCTGAAAAAATAAAGTGCCGAGCGTCTAATTAAAAATATTAGATATTTATTTCAGTCGAGGAGTGTCGTATTTTTTGTTTGATGAAAATTTTAAGAATCTTTTATCAAAGTGTGGATTGGGATGCCGCACGCCGGAAGTGCGCGGGTGGCATGGGATAAGGAAGGAGAAAGAAAGGGTAAGAGAGAAATGAGAGAGACGATTGTCCAGTGAATGAAGAAGAGAAGCGCGTGGCTCAGCAACAATTTTCCCGCGCGGATGCGCACGCATATTCTCTGAAACCTCAGTCAAGGTCGGATCTTAATGAATGGCAAAAGATCGTCTCGTTCGTTCGCCCCGTCCTTGCATCTCCGAGGACAATCGCGACGTCTATACCAAGTGTAATATGCTGTGGAATGCATTCACTTGTTTCATTCATTTCTCCTTCATTTTTACACGACATTGAATAGTTCCCAATAAGTTCTCCCTAGTTTTTGCGAATATCATTTATAATATTAAACTAAATTAATTATTTTGTACTTTTTAAAATGCGATATTAAGCTTCAAGTTAATGAAGTAGAAAATCACTTCCGTTACTCTTAATTGGACTATCCTTTCCAATTAAACCGATCCGAATTCGAAGCAAGAAGAGACCAAAAGAAACGATCTAGCCATCAATCCTCCTGGAAGCATAATTAACCAGATTACCAAATATATCTAATTACTACCGATTCAAAGTTGAAAACGAATGGTCAGGCTAACGATCTGCGAGTCGCCAGTATACCTCTGGCAGAACGGGAGATTGCCAGAGGCCGAAAAACAAGAGCGACGAGATGCTCGAGCCCATTAAATTTCGAATTTCGCCCGGAAGGGACGTGGCTGGTCCGCGAAAATTTCAGCTTCGTTACGGACGCGGAGCGAGGGGATTGCGAAGCAAAAAGAAAGCAGAAGATCAGAGAAGGCAGCAGACGATGAAGCGAAAGAAGAGAAAGAAGAAGTCGCATTGGAGCGCAAACCTTCTCTGAACACTTCTAAAGTCCACGTGCTGCCGTTGTTATTGTTGTTATTGCCATCTTCGTCTCTGCGCGTCCGGTTCGTTGCTTTCTAGTCTCCCTTCCACGTGCCCTTTTACCCTTCTACCTTCCATTCTCTTCCCTTTCCCCGCGTTTTAGTTTCTGCGCGTCGCTTTTGCGTCTTATATTCTCTCCTTGTTGCCCTTGCGGTCATTTGTGGTCTTGCCGTCTGGTTTCGCGTCTCCTTGCTATCCCACTACCTTCATCTTTCTCCCACTTTTTCCTCTTCGAAGTGAAGTCACTGGGTGGGGATCCCCCGATTAACGGACTCTAATTGCATAGCAACAGTGAGGCCGAGATAATGATACATCTGACGTGCGTTGCCGGCAGGCATCTGGCCCACTTCGAAACCAAGCGAGAGCCCTGGCGGCTGGCCCGCCAATGGCCTTCTCCCATGGGTCTCCTCTCGGTCTCTTGGCCTCTCACCGCTTGGTCTTCTGCACGCATGTTCCCCAAGTGTGTTTGGACCACCGCGTTCCCGCCTTCTGCGCGCGTACATACATACACTTCTTTCTACTTGGTTCACAGTGCAACAAGACGACCCCCCTTCTCTTCATTCAGGAGGTTCACTCACTTTTTGCAGGCTTATTTCCAAGCAATTTTGCAAATCAGACAGGGAGGCGTACGTGAGCCTGAATTCATGGAGATTATCATATCTCATGGGTATTTTCGCGGGCAATCTTTCAACCACTGGGAATCGTGATGAACTCGGACGTTAGTTTTATGCGAAGAAAATATCATCGAGTCACTAGATTGCTAAATAAAAAATTCATTTACTATTAAAAGTCTTTGTACAATTATCGTACTTCAAACTCAAGTAATATATATTATAGAATTTGGAGCACATGATTTGATTAAAAATTCTTAGGTTTCTAATCGTTGGAATATCTCGAGACGAAGTCGTTGCCGAATTCTTCGTAAACCCAAGTGGATGTAATACGCGTTTCTACCTGGACATGTCGATTGGTAGTGGGTGCCGTTGTATAGGTGCACCTTTTCTGTCCCGGAACCCGAGAGAGGCAAGATGCCGTTCACGACACGGCCGAAAAAATTCGACCTTTCAGTCGCGATCGAAATCGTGCATTCGAGTCTGTGCCGAAGTGGATCGCGTTACGCACGATGTCGGCTTCGGAGTGACTAGACCGATCGTTTTTCAGCTTCCATTCTCTTCCCTCAGGCGGCAGTCGGAAGTCCCTTCTCATTGCACCCATTTTATCGCGTCTTTATAGATTGACCCTTCGTAACACCATGTAACTTTCCAGTCATACAATCTCATATTAAAGTTGTCCTATTTTCCCACAATTTCGACGCGAATATCAAACAAATTTCTGTACGAATATTTCGTACACTAAAGAAATAAGTTTCTTTTTGTCAATTTTTTTTTCTTTGATCAAGTCATGGATGTAGCTTCTGAAAAATTGAACTGTTCGATTTTCTAAGAAGCACGTATACATGGGGTCAGTGTATTCGTGAGAGAGTCATGGGTTCAGTCGAAGAAACAGAATGAATGATCCGGCTTATTTGGTTACTAGGCGCGCCCGTTTCGGGTGTCCCACCCGCCGCGGCCACGAGACGATCCTTTAAATTTCTTTGGCTACTTGACATTCGATCAGAATGCTCTTTGCATTCGATTCCTTTAGAGCCGACCTAACAAAGCAATTCTGAGTTCTCTCATATTTTCTCTTTACTAACACAGTCTACTGCTGCAAGATACACATTATCTTCGAAATCCCGACTAAATTGAAGCAAATATAAGACTCTCCAATTTACTTATTCTGCAACAAATTAATTATACTATTTCCTGATATTTCTAAAAAAAGTTAAATCTATCAGTTGATACTTTACTTTAAGCTTCCAACATATTTTATCGAATATGATTACAATGAATACGTAGATATAATAATTTTTAATAATTGCTCTTGTTAGTGAAAAAAGTAGAATTTGCTAGTTAAGATTGTAGGTTGAATTTTGAACATACTCCACCGATTAAGATCAGAATGGCCAGAGATTATTGGAGCGGTATGAGTCTCGTTCAGAGTCAGACCACTGATAAGGTTAAATATTCGCGAAATGGTGCAACGAACTGTATGGTGTCCGACAAGTATCTCGAAGATGACCTTGACGCCATTGGTATCTGGGTGACTCGATTGAATAATTAGGCTAACAGATAAAAGTGGCACGCAGCGAAGGACGAGGTCAAGGCACCTGCATTGTCCGTTCATTGCCGATTATTTTCGCGAGTAACGAGACGTAACGAGCCGACGCTTTGTCGGGTTGGTGCCTCTCCAAAGGTGGTATGTACCTTAGATCAACCTGACCCTCAATCTTCAAAGCGATATCAAAGAGCCTCTTTGCGAATAAATCTCTCTAAGAAAGCGAATAATTCCTGAACGAATAGCTAAAAAGAATAGTTTTAAAAATTAAAGCCACTATTCTTTAGAAGTTTTTTAGAATTTTTATTCAAATAATAATGCAATTGTAGTTAACATATTCCAGCTGAAAAATAAGAAGTGCAAATAATTGCTTTGGTAATTGCTACCTTGGTATTAAAAAGAAGAATCGTCAGTCATTGTAATGAAAAAATGGGGAGTTATTTTGAAGGGGAATCTTAGCAACATATGGTAGGCGGAGTCCTCATCCATAAAGAAACTCCCCATAAAGCTGCATGCAGATTTAGTACCTTTCTTGCATCTTATTTATCATCGATGTTAGAAAATTATAATCGATTCTTTGAGAGTTCCACCTTTACATTCCAGTTATCCGTACTAGTCAATATTATTTTTTTACTATCACATTTAATCATTTCTCACTAATTAATTCAGGAACTACTTCATTATTAAATGGTGTTACTACTGTCTTTCATATTTTTATATTAGCTTTCATTTCGTCATAATATCGCGTGAAATTTGATATTCAGATTTGCATTCATAATAGGCTATTAGCACACTTTGTCCAGCCGCGAAATTTATTGGGTCTTAAAGATCGACAAGATTCTTTAAGAAATCCCTCAACCCCTTTGAATTAATCAGATCCGAAGTTTCGTGTGAAATCATTCGAAAAATCCCAGATAGACAATGACTATTACTACCGTGAAATAGATGATAAGATCGATACGTCAATCGTTCGAATTCGTCAAAATTTCAAGAGAAAGTTGAGATTGTGGGTCCTGTAAAACAGGGAAACCTGCATGCAGGTTGATAGGATTAACCGAAGCGAGTAGTGATTCAAGGGAATCGGAGTCCGAAATTTGATACCTAGTTCGTTTAATGGAGATATCGAATTACCAGGATACCTTAATTCGAGGCGATAGGCGAAAAGATGAGGATAAATGTTCCCGAATTTGTAGAGGCCTCTGAACTTCGTCAATTGGCGGATTTTTAGGCTTTAAATTTAAATATCGACTGTATTACGTTTCAATCAAGCCTTTTAAGTCCACAAGAGTGACAGTAATTTAAACACACTAAATATTAGGAGATAACAATGGTCAGTTTCCACGATAATTTAGATAAACCAAAAGTTCTCCTTATTTAGTTTTTTTCTTCAAGCATTTATCTCGTTCTTCACGCTTCTTCACTAATCCCTATATTTTTTTCCTTCTTTTTTTCCGAAGCATTTCACGATAGAAACCGTTACTCGTAGTCCCATGCAATATTATCGCTAGTTGACCTTATCGTCGATCATAAAAATTTCTCGTTAACTCTAAAAATTTTCTCACGAGCTTCCTATAAGTAATCGAAATTAAACATTTTTAAAAAAACTAGGCTTCTGCATAGGATATTTCGTAGAATTAAATATAGAAAAATATTAATCATAATTTGTTCTTTCACGGTAAAATGTTAATGGTTTTCTCTTCTGTCTAGCGAGAGATATCGTAATTCTGTTCAAGATGCTATCTTGACGTCTCTATTAATAATTAATTTTGCTATCGCCTCCTCATTGAATCTACGAGAGAATCGGCGAGAGAGTTTGTGAGCAAGAATACTGAAAGAACTCGTGATAAATCGCTCGCTTTTGTACAATGAGTGCGGTAGCACTGTTTGACAAATGGGACGATTTTTTATGGGAACACCACTGTGAGATGTTTGTTCAGCGAAAAATATAAATTGTAAATAAGCCAGGTGACGCGTGGGTAGCAGAAAATCAGTTCTCTCACATCTATAATAAAATTCGTCAGATTTGAATTTTTTACCCACTCCTTAAAAATGACGATTTTATTTGAGTAAATTACAGAAATGATATTGATAAGCGATATAGTATTAAAAGTTTCCAGTAAATTATTCCAAAGTATTATAATGTTCTCGCAGTTTCGTTAGGTTCGTTTGAAAGTGATAGAAACCACGAAGTGGTCTCACTTCCCGGGCTGGCAAAGTTATCGCATCCATATAATTAATTATCGCGGTTGGAAGGATCCGGTGGACGACGGCGAAAGAATGCAAAATTAACTCGACAATTGTGTAATTAGCGGCGTCATGTGGAACAGCTTGTTGAACGCGTTTCTTTTAATTGGAAGGGTTAAATCGGGTCAGCCTTCTTAATTTCTTACGCTCTCATACCACAAAGGAATTAGTAAATACTAAAAGATCGCTGTAACTTATTATTTTCTTATTCAAAAATTTGAGTTTTTTCAAAATTGACAACAATGTTGCATTTTGAGTTTCGACCTGAATTTTCCTACACTGCCATTTATTTCGTATACTGACAAAGGTTTTACTATACCCGACCTCAAGGAGAAAATAAGTAAACATTTTTCCGAAACATAGTAGATAAGGGAGAGCCAAAACCCAAACGTGCTTGTCAAATAGAAAAATCGTAACAGTCGTACATTATAATCTTGCTCCCAGAGCACGTTTTTCCTCCTGGAGGACTGTGGACCTTTTGTATGTCGCTATCTACAAAGTTATCGTTTGCTACATTGTGTACGGCACTTCCTGCATCTTTTTCCCTTCGCTATCGTTCAGTTTTCGAATGAAATATATCATAAAAAAGACATTTCGGAACTATCGGTAACACTGTTGCATTGGTATGTAGAAACTACGTTTCAACTTTGTGAAGGGCCCTGTGGTGGGAGTACCCTTATCTCTGTTAGATGGGACGGTTACGGCCGTTAGAGATGTGCTGCGTGGTGCTCATCCATGGCATCTGTCTTTATAAACGCTTCTCGTGCAACCATGATTTTCAACTTCCGCCTTTGTTCCCAGTCCCTTTTACAGTTGATTACGCATAGTAAATTTTATAACAAACTGATAGATGTTGGATAGCAACTATGTATGCAGGGTGAATAATTTTTAAAAATTCTCATTTTATTCTCAACATTTTCCAACATAATATTAGTTGTCTGCAACTGAATTAGCTGACCTGAAGTTGCTTGTCTGCAACTTAATTAAATTATAATTAAATTAACGTAACATTTGATTGTAATAACTAGGATAATTTTCTCGAATATCGTTTATGCTTTTAAGTCGACTTTATTTTACACTAATTCAATAGTACAGTCTTTTGAAAATTCAATTTATAATTTCAAGATACGGATGATCCAGGATGAGCCAGTCTCGATCCAGGAAGTCCAGTATCCGAGGTACATTTTTCATCCAACGAAACGTCCTCCGACCAGCAGATCCAATCTACAAAGAGGGTTGCGACCCTCAGGAATGTTGATCATCCTGCTGCCGAGAAACTTTGTTGCGTGCCTAATAGAAAATGCGCCTGGTGTAGGGCGGATCTTCACCACGTTGGTGAAGAATTTTTATCTTCGACTCAGGAAGTCTGGAACTTCAGCCAGAGTATATTTTTCAGCTTTGGTTACGACATCGGGGTTTTTTTTTTCTTTCGAGGACGGTACTGTGTCTCCGTGTGGCCTGGCCCTGCTACTTTGTGTGGAAAGGGTTCTCTGATCAGACCCTCATTTTCTACATTTGTAAACGGCGGCGCCCATGGGCGGGAACGTGGGAAACCATGCCGGTTGCGTCGAAAATGTTGCTCAGATGTCGGCACGCTTTTGTGTGTATACACGACCATTTATATCCAATTATTGCTACGCGGTCGCTAGATGCTATATTTTTCGAAACACATTTCAAAGAGATGCTAAAGAAAGAGAGAAAAGAACGTGGAAAGGGAGAGCGTAGAAAATTCATGGGTAGATATGTGGACGAAGGAAATTTTTGGAAACCTGTTTGCATCGGGTAAACGTTAGTTAATAGGCTGCCGTAGATCTCTACTTTGTAGTTAAGGAATGTTGAGAGTCAGGTGGAGCTTTCTTTCCTTTGTCAGGATTCGTTTTAGAACCATGTGAGTTGAAGCCAGAAATTCCGTTTTACAAATAGTATCATTCTACAAAGTTCGATCTAATTGAGTATCATGATTCTTTATTATTTAAAGAGTTATAATCAAAGTTATCCTAAGATCTTTAATTTTAGGGGACGAAGACATTTGTATTGTTGAAATTAATAAAAGGAAGTTATATTTAAGTAAGATAGCAGTACAATGATAGAAGCGTCATGTTTGTGGAACTAGGACCTGTATTACAGTTAATTAACGTTAATTGTAATTAATGCGTGGTAAGGACCTAGAGATAGGATCATAAAAGTGGCTGGTTTTTCAAGATCCATGTAACGATACCAGTGGTCCAGACCCCTAAATTCTTGAGCCCTTTTCCTCCGTAAAATCTTGGCGCCGCTCTTGACCTCCCCTATAGAATCCTTGATTTTCATCCATACGGTATCACGATTCTCTTCCAATATTCTTACGAAATCAATACCATTATTCCAATCATCCAACTACAAACCGTTATAAGCAACTAAGGATTAAAGAGCCTATCGAAATAAAATAATATCGAGTGGATGTTTGTTCATCACTTTGTCTGGATACTTGTATATCGTGTTTGCTCTCAATGAGGCATACCTATAAGTATTTATAGGTGTATATCTTGAGTGGGTTCACTCTTGGTGTAATCTTCGTGTCTTTGCACGGCTCGCCGCTCCTTTCACCTTGCGTTACCGCAATAAGTCATCCCAAGCTGAGCAGGTGCATCTCAACGTAACTAATCCGATTAATTGCTGACCCACTCCAGGGGTGCAAACAGCTGACATTTCCGGTTGCTTCAGTGATCAGTTCGTTTCTATACGAGAATGGGGTACATAAGCAACAACGTACCCGTGGGAATAGAGAAAAAATAATTTCAGCTGATGTCATCCTCGATTTTTATATTTTTATGACTTGCATAATGAAATGAAATATTTGCTTTTATTAATGAAATTGTCAGATTTGGAATGCAATCCTAAAGTATTTTTATTTCAATTTATTTAGTGTTTTTGAAAATCTAAATTGGTCTTAATAGTGAGATTTTTATCTAACGGTCTCTGGTAATGAATATGACGAAACCGTTGGTATTATCCATTAAGGTACGAGTCTTATCACGGTCTCCAATTGTTAGTTCCGAGAATCTTAGCACGCATGGCAACTCTACACTCGCTGTGTATCACAGCATACGATATCGGCTTTGTCGGCGGCCGATAAAACCCTACTGCGAGCTGCCTCTCGTCTTGCTGCCTTTACTCTTCAGCTACTTTGTGCAGTATCTACTGTACATAATTCTCTTTTAAAAGTAGCTTATGAATTTTACTTAAATAATACTTCTGATTATTTTACTTTTACATGATTCATTTATATTTGACTTCTTCTATTTTACCAAGTCCAATCAATTTTTTTGCATTTTATCAAAATTTAGATGCTCTAAAAATATCATGTTAATGAGGAGAATCCTGACTCAATGAAAATAATAAATTATTCAAATTGATTAATATATTACTCGTTTTTATTATTTTAGTCTAATTTGAATTTGCACTTTTGTTTCAGGCTAGTCGTACCCTCGCACCCTGGGAGCACCTGTTACCGTGTCCCAACTGTTCCTTTCCTTGCCACGTAGACGGTGAGAAGAACGTGGGAACGTGCTCGAGGCAAGGTTGCTCCATGGAGTTTTGCACCTTCTGTTCTTCACGGCCTCACACTGGCCCATGCAAGACACCACTTCTGGCGACTCCAACCAAAAGAAACAAGAGACTCGTCGTAGGCTCGAGACAAAGCAAACGCAATCTCAGGCGATTATGAATCTATATCCGCCACAGGATTATCACCAATGGTCCTTAAAGACTTTAAGTTGACCCCGGGATTTTGCCCACTGGTCAGACGTGTTCAATGGACGCACAGGAAATCCTCTTGGCTTTTTGTCGAGGGATTAATTAAATGCGACCCCTTATTTATTGGCTAGATTAACGGTAGCAGGAAGAAACGGGGCACGTCGCACATTGATTCTTTTGCCTCGTTCGAATCCTTGTGACTTGGCTGTGTGCGTGCGATTGTGTGTGTCCGCCGAATACGGTTTATCGGTGGAAGATTAACGGGTATCCTGTCTGGCGGAGAAGTCTATGCTTGTCGGACGGAATGAAGAGTCGAATGGATCGATCTTATCCTGGAATGCTTCACCGGGGCACGCGATGCAGGACTGATCGAGAGGAGGATCCATTGGATGAAGATAGCTTTCCTTCTTAGACACCAAGGAATAAAGTTGAAGATTTCTGCATCATTTCAACCTTCCCACGAAACTTCCTTATTTTACATCGATCAATGGCGACAAGAATATTTATATTCTTGATCTCCAAAGAAAGCGAATTCTTGCAGTTTATTTTACTTCCCACAGAAGTATAATGTACTGTTTAAGTATATTTGCGAGTCTGCTTGTTTATCGGCGTCTTTCAGCGTGGTAAATCAGCGACTTGGAATTTCGATTTAAGGTAGTCTTTTTTGGGGTGGGGCGGGTTCAATTTTCTGTAGAGGTCTCGCTTTTGTCTTTTGGTGCCTTAACAATTGGCGATTAAGAGTCCGCTAAAAGAGCAAAAGAACCAGAAGGGTTGAAGAAAGGCGGGGGAGAGAGTATGGGAGGGAGAGAAAGAGAGACCAAAAAGAGAATGCAGAGCTATAAAGGCGCAGTCGTAAAACCTTTAAGGGCAACACTTTGTGTCGGCGACTTTTTACTTGCTGGAAGCCATCGTGCTTGCCGTCCTAATGAAACCAGGGGAGGCGATTCCAAGCTGGTCGATCTTCTTTTTCCATGTTAACTGCAGTAACTGTTCTAGGGGAAATTTTCTACTGTCGTAAGTTAATTTTAATGTTTCCAACGAGTTTCTTGGTTAATTGCTTACGCGAGAATCCTGCCCTCTTTATGCGCCAAAACTCAATATCAATTTGTCCAGGTGTCACGAGTTATTAAAATAGGAACCATATTCATACTTTCATTAGTTTCGCTTAACGAATTCAATTTTCTATTCTTCTTCGACAGTATAATTATCTGCTTGTAGAATTTATGAATAGTCCGAGTTACCGTAATCCTTTTCCTTCATTATATCTGTTCTTATCAAATTTCACCTGTAAATCTTTTTATTCTCAGATCAAAGCGTTAGATTCTCTTGCATTCTCTATTTTTACCACTCTTTATTCCTCTCGACCACGAAATGCTCTTTTTCGTTAATGACCAACTACGAACCGGTGGTTTTGTCTTATGTGCTATGCTCCTAGTCTCGTCGCAAAGGAAATTGGAAGAAGTTCTTAGCGATCACGAGACGCAGCGTCCAGAAGAAACTTCCCTTACAAGATTTAAAACCTGTATCCGTGTTCTTTCATTCGTCGTCCTTGAGAATTGAAAGAAGACAGAGGACTCTGTACTCCGAATTTCCATAGACTCATTTATCACAAGAACCATTTCTATAGTTTCGCTTCCCTAGGATCATTAGTTTCAGACACTCGTTTAAATGGAAGTTTACTTTTGCACGTTGCATCCGCTGGTCTTGAATAGTTCTACCGGTACATAGAACTATATTGAATTTTGTGCCATCTTGTAAAAAAGAAAAACTGCGCCATACAGATTGCCATGTAATAATCGCCTGTAGCGTAGAAATAGATACATAAAAAACACCAACGCGATACTTTTATTCTATTATTCTACCCGATTTTGGGTGGTTCGTGTCTCTCGTTTTATTTCGATCTTATTCGAGAGAACTTCTGTAGTTCGTAGTTCGCTCGAAACGGTTTTGTAAGATTGTTAAACAGTATCATCGTTTCTGTACCGGTGTATGTATATGTGTGTGTGCTGGAGAGCGAGATAAGACTGCATGTAAATACCTCCCAGCGCATAGTAATATATATAATTGTAATTTGTGAGAAACCAATCGGTTTTGTCTTTGATCCATGTTCGATAAAAGAAAAATTCTCAATGAAAGTTGAAGTTCCCGTGAGATCTGATATTTTGTAAAATTAAGATGTAAAATGATAAATAATCGAGGATGGATCAGGATAAAACAGTAAAATGTAAATGTTAAATTAAAAATCCTAAAATCCAAAAATCTTTTACGAAATGCAGTGAAAAATACACTATGTCGCGCCCTTAGTCGCTCTTTATTTTTAATAGTTACAAGGACGATTTTTAATTCAGTTGACACACTCAACACCAAACGAACTTCTCTCACTCTTATAATCTCGACAAAAAATTACTTTCGATTTTAATTCATTTTATTCGTGAAAACTGTACAGATTATCAATACGTTTTTAATAACGGCCGTTTTAATAGTCTTATCGGTTGAAAATTTCTCTCGTAATGTTTTTAAATTATAAAAGAATCTCAGAGCGCCTTGGGAACACGACTAAAGTACCCAGCATTTCTGTGATAATGGGACAATATCATTCCAGTGCGCGTAGGGTATAAAAAGAAAACAATTAATAATCAGAAATTTCGCTCAAAGACTTAATCAAAAAATTGGCTATTTTAATAAATGTTTAATAGTAGTCTCCTTTAGGCCAAAATCATCGTTGTAAAAAAGTCGGGTGTAAATTAATCAATCGCGTGTGTCGCCTTTTTCAGCGATTATTTTATAACAGGAAATAATAAAAGCGTTTATTGTAAATGAACTCTCGTAGTGTTCCCTGAACGAAAAGTTTTGCTGACTCCGATGTAAAAATTCCAAATTATCGCAAGTCCGAGAATCAGCAATACTTTTCTTCAACTAGTTCACGGAACCTTGTAATATAACGTGCGCGTGATAATTTGTAAGTAAGATTACGAGAATTATTATTTTATAAAAGCGTGCCCGTTCTAAGCCATATTTTTCTACTTAAATCCGAGAGTTCAGTGCCGAAGAGAGTATATAAGTAATAGGTTTTATCTATTCCAGTACGCGAAAATTAAGATATAGTTGTAAGAAGATATTCGTCCAATCGTTACCAACGTTATCGGGTATGACTTCCAAAATTCATGATTTTACCGTAATACGTAAGATTTATAGGCAATTCATAAGTATTTAACAATTTATCACTGAAGAAAAAAAACATTTTGAAATTTTTATTTGCTCGAGACGTTGGGAAATATTGGATAATATATCGCGTTCTTCTTTGGAGAACGCGTGAACAAGAAATTATGTGCCTTATAAGATAGTATCTAGATTGTAAAAATTGCCATGTTGTCGCGGGAAAAAAGCTAGCTCTCTCATTTTATAAGTTCGTAGGTCAGTGGTACGCGTGCATGCAAAAGAAACGACAGTATTTTTTCAATTTCAATGGTCAGTCGAGTGCACGATCGTTACCAAGAATCCAATACCTGAAACCAGATGATCAAAGCGTAGCGTAGATGATCAAACCCTACTTTTACTTTTTTTCTCTACTGCGAGACACACTAGAAATATGAGTCGATATTTTTTACATTTCTAATCGAACAACTAACGGAGACAATAAGTCACAGGAGAAAGAAAGAGAAATAGATTGTACCATCGTCAAAACGTGTTTTCTTGATGAAAAAAATGTCAAACGATATGAAATTCATGAAAAAGAAATCGAAAAAAAGATCAATTAATATCAATAGAGATATCAAGACAAATATATTTTAATTCTCTTTTTCTCGATTAGTTGTTGTACTAATTATTTTTTTTCAACTTTGTCTATATCTTTCTTTCGATTTCGTTAATAGTGACGTTTGTTTCTCCGTGTTTGATTCAGTCGTTAATTAACTGTTAACGCTAATTCAGCTCTCTTCTGTCGTTCTTGTTCCGCATCCTGTATTTTCACTCGCAGATCTGAATACTCAGGAGATACATGGCAGGAACCATGAGCGTGTCCCCTTTTTTTTTTAATAAAAAAGAGAAAGAAAATCTTACTTTACACTGAAGGATAACAAAGAAAACGGAAGATTGTCGAACACCGAGAGTGGTGATACCAAAAATGGATGCATGGTAAATGCAGTATAAGATTAAGAAAGTTTGTATTTGCCTGGCGAACAGACTATCTTCATTGCGTAGGGCGTAAGTGTCTCCAAGTTGCGATTACTCGAAGATACACTAATTTCAAGATTGCTCAAAACTCCTTTCTCTTTCTAATATAGTTACTTTGTTTCTCTCGTGTGTGTTCAGGAACTTTGTACTTTTTACGAATTACGCTTTTTTTCAACCACTTACGAAGGAGTGGAAAATCTATTAGTGTATCTACGTTGCCGCGATCGAAAACGTTGTAAACCCTCTCAGGGTAGGTTCCTGTAATGTCAAGTGAAATATAATTTTTTTTCTAATTTTAACATGTTTTTATACAAATCATTTTTCCCCTGTGAAATAAAATCAAATCAGAGACGTATAGAGATTACATGCTCAAATTGCACATTTCACTTTATTACAAATATAATACAATTATATTTAGTTAGAGTCCGTGTAAACAATACTAATTATTAGTAAAATCACATAAGTCAAAAATTATATTATATGGTAGATAGAAATTTCCATATCAGTCGAAGTATCACTGCTGCAAAGATCATAAAGATCGCAGCGATTCTATATTTCGAAGGTTTCATTTCCATTGGCAGTCCGGAAACCATTCCCTTTGGCAAGGACGGTTTCAAACTCGGTGAAATACCTTCGCTTATGGGTTCTCCTTTCATCGAGTACTTTGTTGTTTCTACTATCTTTACTTTTACCATTTTCCCTAAGTATTCCTCCTTCAAAGGTACAAGCACCTGCTCGTAAAATTTATTGTGCCCAACGTAGTGCTTTTTGTCGTGCGATACTTCCGTTACCAGCACTTCGTACACTTCTCTCTCTCTACCCTCATAAGGCGAATAAGATTGAAAGAACTCTGACAGTTTTTTCGTTCGAGCTTTTACTTGTTGCGTGGGAACCTTTGTCATTTTAGCCGCTGGAGTACCAGGTCTAGGGAAGAACTGATTGATAAAGAGACTTGGAAATCGATATTTTCTACACAGATCCATTGTTTCCTCAAAGTCTTCTTCAGTTTCCGTAGGAAAACCACAGATTATGTCTGTAGCTATCGTTAACCCTGGTACACGTGATCTTAGAAAATCTACAACTCTTTCGAAATCTGCTCGACTATATTCTCTTTTCATGTCTGCGAGGACTTGATCGCTTCCTGATTGCACAGGAATGTGTAGGAAACTGTATACTCGAGGATGATTAAGTATTTTGCTCATTTCTTCTAAATGTTCCAAAATATATGGTGGATTCGTCATACCAACACGCATCATACAACCTTCAGGAATAACGTCTACGAGTTTCCAGAGTAATTCTGGTAAGCTGGTACCGATATCTCTACCGTAAGTTCCAGTGTCTTCCGAAGTCAACCATAATTCGCATATGCCTTCCTCGAAAGCTTGCTTCGCACGCTCTATTATTTCTTCTGGCGGGTAACTTCCTAGTTCGCCTCTTGCGTGCTTCGTTTTGCAGTATGTACATTGATTTAAACAGCCTGTATTTATAGCGATAATTTCTATCAGAGGGTTTCTTCGAACTTTTGGCAAACTGAGCGAGGCACCTCCGATTTTCTTTCCTGCTTCCTTTTTCTGTTGAAGAAATTTCACAGTGTTACCTTTTAGAGTTTCTTCTACTACTTCTACTACTCGATCGATTTGCTGTACTCCGATCATGCTTAGACCTTGGAGAAATTGACTCTTCGGAGCCCCTTGTGGCACGCATCTGTAAATCGAATGTAAACAGTTCATCTTTTTTGTTTCTACATATTATCAATATTAAGAGAATATTTACCCAGCAACAACGACGTGTTTTCCATTCTTCTTCCCCGCCTCGATTTCATTTCTAAAATGATCCTCTGCAGGACTTTTCACGGTGCAAGAGTTTAAGAGCCACAAATCTGCTCCATTCTTATCTTCGGTCAATCTGTAGCCATAGGCAGCTAATTGTCCTGCCATATATTCACTGTCGGAACTGTTATGCACGCAGCCCCAAGTCTTAACATAGATCGACTGCGTCCCGGGTACTATACTGTTTAGAATTGGCGGCTGTACAGATTCCTCATTATCGTTCTTCTTTTTTTTCGAACGCACAGTAATGTTTTTTCTTGTGCTATAGCGTTCCTTAGGTGTTATGTCCTGCGAGGATATTAGATCTTCGATATCGTCGATAATGTCTTGACACGGAGCTGACATTTTTCGAGATGCTACGGTTTATCATAACACGACAGACGCCGAAGAATTAATTTCGATACTTGAATCAATAATTTAGATTGAAATTAAGTCTTGAGCACTTCCGGAATCTGTCTTGTATTTATTCCAATAGACAGATATATCGTAAAACACGTGGTAGAAGTTGCTTTTTCGCGTGTTTTTTAAGGTTAGGTTTCACTGGGTTTCATTAGACTGGAGCAGCAGCAGCGTCATCTGGCGGAATGCGTCGATAATACAAAAGAAGCGCCGTATTCAAATTAAGGGATGCTTCAACCCTCAGTGGGTTGAACAGTTGTACAGTTCCTTTAATACTTAAGCCAAGTAGATTCAACAATTACAGATACTATTTGCTTCAGTATAAACGTTAACATTAAACAATAGGTATCAAGGTAATTAATCAAGATTAGACTTTCTCGCTATAGTACATACTATGAGAGTAGTAAAATTTAGACTAAACTATAAATAATTCATACAATTACTATAGTATCAATTAAAAGTATCAATGTGTAAAACGATGCATAGACAAGTGACCTTTAAGTTTTTCAAATGGAAGATGATAAAGGAAATCTCGGAAAGGGTATAAGAGCAAGTACATGTATAGGGTGTTGCGCAGGCGCGCTGCGATCGCATGCTGGAACGCGCGCTACCCAGGTAATACACAGACCATACGGTTGAGCGCGCCAGTCACGTGGAGAAACCCATCGCGCACGCATCGTGTCTAACATTAGTGCGTATCGAGTGTAATATATTAACATTTTTCTATTGTGCTTCTGTGTCATTGAGCATTAAGAAGAAGCCACTTATACTTTGGAACATCTGCCATAAAAGAATTCACAACCTAACTTGAAGACATCCTTAGAGTCATCTTCGTTTGGAGGCTTCTGCTGCATTCCGCAAATTTGCCGCAATTTTGAGTAAGTATACTTTGAGATATATTCGTGGTATACTTTGATTAACAAGATTACTCAGAGTGATGGATGAGGTTAAAAGAAACACTGTTGGTATATTGTTCATTGTTTAGCTTTAGGTTTTATTTTAAAACTGTATTCGGATAGTATGTAGAATTAGAAGGTTTGTTCTACGTTCTTCGTAATTAGTCTCTTGCTTGGGAATTGGAGTAAGGACAATCGCGAAGGTGGTTTATCGAGATTGACATCTTTTGGCTAGAAAACACTTCATCTCGCGATGGTTTTGCATTACCAGAGACTGATGTATTCAAGGATAAAGGATAGAAGAGTTGAAAACCTCTTTATGAGAATGCCAAAATACTTGAATCTTTCACAAAGAATCATTGCTTTCCTTTCTTTATTGCAACAGCTATATTTATATATTATATTTCTTTCTTACCAAGTTTCATTGTTTATTTCTCTATTGTTTCCATTTTTCCTATTCTTTATCGCTATCATGCATTGTAGGTGAATACATATATTTTTAAACCAACTGCAAGAAAGCTATAGTAAATAATATTGTTGGTTAGAATATTATATTTCATAGAGTTTGATGAGCCGAAGTTTGACTAGTCCTAGAGCATAGTGAAAGACGCGATATATTTAAATCACATACGCAGTTCATCAGTCGAACTTCCGCTTTTGAAATCGCTTTGAGCTAGTTCCACCTGAATCCTTGTGTGACCCTAATGCGTATCAGAAATAGTACAGTTCACAAATTGGCTAAGGCTTTAGCCTCGGTTGAGATCGGTTTAACGTGGCGATAGATGTTCGGGCGCGAGCTTAGTGTTTACGAAACGTAAGCAGCGTACGGAGAGCAATACTCAACGCACAGAGATTCGTGAAAGTGTTTGTTTACGTACTGTCCCTATGATTTCAATATGTCACAATCAGATATTTCGGAATTATTACCTTTTTAAATATTATTACTTTATCGTCTGCGATTTTCATTAAAATACTACTTTTCATTTGATCGCTTTAATTGGATTCATTGACAATTTGGATGAAGCTAAAATATTTATAAAATGTATGAATATAGACGTAGAATAATTTACGTAATGGAGAAGTTGGAAAAAAATGATCGCGAAAGAAAAATATTTCGGCTGGATATAAGAGATAAAGGTGAAAGATTCGGTATTATTATTTTTCGAAGGTAAAACGTTCTGTCTAGGAGAATTCCGGGGAATTGAATAAAGGGAAATGTGCAACAGATATAAATCTTTCGTTTCTCTCGCCTTATTTCATGTTACTGCAATTGCGTTTTGCGAAAATCGCCCCGCAACACGATATCCTTTTGAGAGAAATAATGATGATATACGGGTCTAAAACAGTAGGTTATCTTAAAAAATAAAAACTAAAAATTACGCGTCAGTTACAGGAATAATTATGAATTCCTTTTATACTAGGCTTCATATCATTACACTTCTTTTTCTAATTTCCATTCTTCCTACTAAAGTTTTGCTACACTCCAATTATATCAGAGTCAAGAGAGCTGTCTCCATAATTTACCACTCTTCCGACCACACGGACATCCGCTTTAAAGCCAAAACACAGAAGTTGAGACAGTTAAATCGATTAAAACTTAGAATTTAGTAATTGAGAATAAATTGGACCAAGTTACACTGTCCAATTATTTGGTTTCTCGTGTTATAACTCGTGTTTGGAATATTAAGTTAAATTAGTAGAGGAATTGAATTCAGTTTCTCTTTTAACTCTTTATTTACAAGAATCCGTTGCGAATGTCCACTTTTGCTATAATGTTTTCGATTGGTTGGATCCGTGATAATGAGGTCTGTTCGATGGGGTGTCGATAAGTAGTATCATCAATCATGTTGTCGATGCATCAGACGATGACTGTCCGCTTCCGGTAACATGACTGGGTTGAATGCTAGGCTTTGGTCCTGTCAGTAGTTGTTAGATTCGTTTATCATTAGCAGTGATATGTTAATGCATTGGTCTCCCCATCGAAAATCTTTAATCAAGATAAATTAAACCTTGTGCTCTCAAGCTTTTTCCAAACTACCAGCACATAGTTCAGTTGCAATATAATCAGCAATAGATCATTTTAAATGAAATGGTAAATTGATGCAAGTAGTTTTTCCGTTTAAAGAGTATTAAAAATAATATTTCTTTTTGGAATATTTAATAAAATGGAAATGAAGTTCTAATGTTTTTATATTATACAATATTCCTGTCTCTAATCTCAAGTATTACTTAATCCAGCTTCATTTCATAGAGAAATTGATTTATTCCAATAAATTTCACATAGAGTAAATGCAAACCTGTCACACATCGTTTATGCGGTGCTTATGCATAGTTAATTATAATTTTGATAGAAAGCTTTTCATTTCAACATATAGCTCTGCGGCGAACGAGCTGTCTGGCAAACGATTAATAATGAAGTAACTTTGAACAATGTTAATTAAAAGAGAATAACATAGCTTATGATCAGAAGAATTTAGCCGGCTCTTAAATCAACTATTACGATAGAAGTACATTTATGAAAATTTTAATTGTTATTTTAAACGTTTAAAAAAATCTAAATATTACAGGTTTTATTACAGGCAATTTTTTTATGTTTCAATAGTCCAACGTCCACCAGACGTAAAAATTGGTTGAGTTATGAATTTTTCATAAATGTGCTTTCCAGAAAGCTCGTATTCCCTAGAGCACATATTAGAGACTTGAGAATACCACGAGCAATACGATTGAGGGATGCATATTTTACCGTAGAGTTTTTGATTAATATTCGTCGTTGGAGAGATGTTGAAAAGAGGATTAGATGGTTGTTTTTTTTTTACCAGACACGATGAATTAGCATCGAGATTCAATTTTTACTACATGTACATATATGAAGTCTAGAGCAGTAAATTCAGTATTATCTGAATTATCCAAATACTAATTAAGCAAAATTTAGCTTAAAGAAGGGTATTACATTGGCCACTGATCATAATTATTTTGCACATTTTACCGAAAAATTGTAAAATTTAACAATTTGCTTTGCTAATTAACAGATTAACATTTTCGCAGGAATGGATCTAGACAGTTTATTCTTACGATATCGTCGTCGCGTAGATTACGTGTGTCGTTAGCTCTTCTTAAGAACGGACGTGCATTAACGCGGTCCTTCCGGTTCGTCCTTGCGATTTTTACACGCCACATCGCGTGTCTCCGTTGCGAATCGAAGGAGAGTGGAGCTTGCAAGCGAGAAAAAAGCTCTGTTCCGCCCATTACGCTGTTTTTATCCAGTCCTCTTTTTCTTTTTCTCTATTTTTTTTCATCGCACACACTGATGAGGGTCGTCTTTGTGAATTTCGGCTCGAACCATTCTCCGAGCCAAACTCACTTTTTCTTAACCCATCGGGAATTTCATGGTTGGCTCTTTTTTATAAGGACAAAAAGAACCTCAGGAAATTTGGGCAGTTGTTACCCTGTTGTAGCACAGTCGTGAGATCGACGCTAGTTAGGAAAATTAAGGATATTCTCACTGTCATCCTTAAGATAAGTTTCTGTAATTTCGTGTAATTTTACTTACATTAATAATATTTTTTATATTTTCCATGTTTCAATAGCATTCCCATAGTAAAAATAATACAAAAGTTCTAATTCTAATTTGTTTTTTTACATGAAATGTGGAATTAGTCGAAGATTTGATAATTTCAACACTCGATATTGTCTCCGGTTGGAAATAGCAAAAGTATCTAGTACTTACTTCCTGTTTAGCAAACTCAATCATTTAATATCTCAGAACAATACGTTCGACATAAATTCACTGTTGTTAGCTGCTTTTACGAAAAGTTTACACTAACATGATTGCAAAACCACTAACTTTCAGATTTCAGTTCTTTTCCAAGTTGTTCTGCTAGTTCCAGTCGACAAAGCTTGTAAAGTCACCCTCTCCGTGCTTTCGCCAAGTTTCGCCAATTTCTAGCGAATCCGGAAGGGAAAAGTTTGCGGGGTGATTTCGGCACAAGTAGATTTTACACGTACGATATGTAACAGAGTGTAGCGAAGTGTATATTTACATTTGCAAAATTTGTGGCCTGAGCTTTCATTACCATTTTGGCTAATTTTCACTGAAACATATTATACGTACATACATGTATATTAGATCTCACAAAATTCTTCTCTTTCCATCTTATTTCTATTTCAAATTCCCATATAAAATAAATTGACAGTCAGGAAGTTCTTGATCTGATTAAAGTGGCAATCTTGTGAGAAAAATTTCCTGTAAATCGCTGTCAATCCGAAAAAAACAAATATTCCGCATAGAGTTATAAAAGTCGAGTTAAACTTTTTTTTCTTTTCTGGGAGGACTGTTACGTTCACTAGGAGTCGGGGAAACGCGAATGGAATTGTTGAATCATAACCAGCTGGCAAAATCCTTCGAAAATGTCTCCAGCTTGAGAATTATGAATCTTCGCTGTTCTGGCGAAAAAAAGTTGTACGTGGCTTTTTCCATCTCTCTCTCTTTCCCTGTTCGAAGTTTTATTGCAGAAAAAAAACGACAAATTCAGCCGCAGTCTGATGTTGCTTTTGCCGCATTGCTGGCTGCGTTTGCGTTTCCGTGCCTCATTTTTCATGCTACCACTAAAACAGTCAATTTGTGGCTTTTGAACCTATCAGGCGAATTAGAGGACAGTGGTGGAAATTTGGAGACTAAAGATATTTTCTTCTCTTTTACAACAGAGAATGTGTTGTCTAGAGGCTATTTCGTTAGCGAGGCTTTCAATACGAGTTTCCCAATGGCTCTGTTAATTTTTTCTAGTGTTGCACGAGAATTCTACTCGTTTTTGTTTGGTTCGACCCGGTAGCACTTTCCGCAATGTATGTATACTGCTACCTTAAATAACACTGTATTTTTTGTCTCATGGTAAAGTGAAAAACTGAAGATTGATACATTTTTTAAAGATTTTCTAGCACACATTTATTACATGGAACAATTGTGAGAAATACTATAATCCTCTTGTAGAGTAGATAAATTTCAAGCTACATTAATTATCAACTTTTGATCCAGTTTCGATTGGAAGGTCTTTCCAACCCCGTAGTTTGGTATTTAAAACAGATTTTAGGCATAAATCATAGAAGTCCATACGGAAATTTACGATAGTTGCGAAACGTATTTACAGCTTAGCATTTCAGTTTATAAACCGTAACCGTGGAAAATTTGCATTCACCATATTTCCAGAGATTAAACGGATGATACAGCAGTATTGTTTTCCTAAATGTAACTCGCTCGGCGAAAATCCGTCGCTATTTCTGGCTTTCATATGAGAGTCTGAAATCGTATTAAATACGGTGGCTTAGGCAGATTGTCAATGCGAAATATTACAGATATACATATAACTCTCTCCCTTTCTCTCTCGTATAGAAATCACAAATTCATTTTGTATTTCAGGAAATTGATTTCGTAGTTTGACCGAAAAACATTTTCCACCTGGTTCCAGTATATTTTCTTACGACTACATTTTTCATTTGAAGTAATGATAAAATGGAATTCGAAAGTATTAGATGGTAGAGTGCTCTTTTTGTCGAAAGAAACTCATATTCTCCACTTTCAAATCAATTTCTCATCCCATCCATACTATTTGTTACCCACTGCGAATGTAGCCATTTACCAAATTATACTTTACACTGCGGTTGGTTTGCTTTGGAGAACTGAAATTAGAGTCACGCGTTGTTTAATTCTTGTATTTTCCACCTTATCACAATTTTGAAATGCATGCACAAACTATGTTTTTAAAATAATTGAAAATCTTATTAAAATTTCTCCTTTTACCAATAGAGTACTCGAGAATTTTGCGTAACGCAGTTATTAGCATTTTCAAGGCGTCATCGAGCCAAAATGCGTGAGAGGAATTTGTATAAAAGGGGAGTTGAGCGGCGCGAAGCGCACAAAGGCGACGTGTTTCAAGGAGGGTATTTTGCGCGAGGAGCTTAATTGTGTCGAGAATAATAGAGGAATGTGATACAAGGGTATGCTGGACATTTACGTCAGATTCTGCTAACTGTTTCTTCTTACTACTTAGCTACCTGTCTTTCTCTTTGTTAACTCAAGTAAAGTCTGCCTCTAATAAACCGAGCAACTGGAGGAACCTAGACAAGATTAAAGTTCGACCTGGGAAAACTCAGTTGCTCTAGTCACCTGCGAAATTCGGAAAGCTAAGAAACTGAATCTCTCTTTAGTTGTTGCTTCTAGAATCAGGTTTACTGATTCCATGGAGAGAGAGGGAGAGAGAGAGAGATTCTTCTTGGTCTCAGAGGAGAAAAAAGTTTCGGGTTTGCCGACAATGAAATATTAGTCAATAAAAGTACCTGTTTGTTTTTATTGGGATTTATTTTGGTGGAATTGCGAATATTGTTTATTATTGAACCTACACGAGTACGTGTATATGGACAATGAAATTCGATTTAGGTGGAAAAATAAATAACATAGTGAGATTATCGTTTACAGTATTTCCAATCAATTCAGCGGAGTATGTTTGCAAATTCAATACAATCGGTGAGTTTCAATTGAATCATTCTATTCTGGATTGGGAGTAATTAAAAAAAATACGGAGAGCAGAGAATGAAACAACAGAAAGAGTCGAATTAATTTATATAGGAATCAGTTATAATTTTCCATGTATAAACCATTGTAATTTTGATTAAATAACTCATACGAACAAAGTAAGAATTAATACAATAATTTTGACAACATGATTCGTATCGAATTATCATTGTTTTGCAATAATAAGATCTTTTTACTTGGCATTAGAAATTCAAAAAGCATCTTGCTAAAAATCGAAGAAAAGTAGACGATGATAATGCGGAGTACGCGGATGAATGCGGCATAAGTTCTTGGGCGCGTATCCAAGACACGTGTTTCCGTGTGCATTTGACCGCAAGTTAAACTACGCCCCCAGAAATACACATTGAGAAATTCCACCAGTGACCTCGCTGTTAACGCTCCATAAATCGTCACTCACGATTAGATGTCGATTCTGTCAAATCTGAAGCATCTATAATAATGTGTCAGCTAAACATCCAAATGCTTTCTCCAAATCTTTCTGAAACTACTCAAAAACACGTTATCAGCATTTAATTATTTCTTGGTAATTTAGCTAATTTAGTTATTTATTGAAATTCTCTTAAAATCTAATGTTCCATTTGAAAGGATTTATACTAACAATTCTATTTCTACTTTTTTTCTCTTCTCGACGGAAATATTTCCAATATGTTCATCCAACCACAAGCAAAGTATCGACATTTGCATTTTCCAATATTTCACATCTCTGCGTCTCTCAAGTTTAATTAAGACAGACATTGCTCTTTATCACATATTTCCCATTCATCGAACTGACGATTTAAACATTTCTCGCAATACCATTTGGATCTGAAGTCTCTCGAAGGGCACTTCCATTTAACCAACCCCATAAAAATACATTTTTCACTAGCCATAAATATCCTCTTGCCATAGCCATCAACCAACAAGATTGGAAGCAGGGTAGAAAACCAGGGAGATAGTGAGTTTGATTCGGGTTAGAGAGGGTTAACGCGAGACATCTAAAAGCACTCGCAGGGTCCAGGCTGCGAATGATAGACGACCCTTAGTAGGCCGGAAGTGCGCTAAAGTGCAACCTCCCCGCGTCTTCGAGATCTTCTTCAACCCCCTTGGTTTTATCTCTTCACAGAGGCAAATCGAATTTCAGCCTTGACTTTGTCCATGTGTGTCCCGTTCCTCGATTATCCCCTGCCTTTCATCTTATGTTTTATGGCTGCAGTTTTTCTACCTCGCTCGTACTCACCCCCTTCTTTTCTAGGGGAGAGTTTTATCTTGACGATCTTTTTTAGAGTGATGGCCCTGTTTATGCGGATGCTTGCATTACCTATGCTCACGTGGATTTAATGAATCGGGTGATAATCGATCTTGAATAATGTCGCTGCGAAGGTCATAGGATAATGAGAAGAGTAAATGGGTACTTTATTAATATTTTTCTTTGAATAACTACCTCAAATTTGGAAGAAAATACTCTTATTGAATAGTAATTGGAATAGCAAATTCTTTCTTCAATTTTACTATTTTCAAAAGTGTATAAATTAATCGAACTCTTTGGAAATAAGTTTGTCAGGGGAAAAGAACATATTGCAATCGTTTTGAATTGTCTCACTCTCGTACATCTATTAGTACTCGAGGATTCTATTGCTGATAACCGAAATTGAATTTGGTAAGCCGATACGCGAATCTCATCGCAATTTGATTTAATAAAAAATTCAATCAGACATAGTTATAAACGAAGTATTGGAACGTCAAATTAAATTAAAGCAACCCGCCATGGTAAAGTTTTCAAGTGAAGACTCGCGGGAAGTGTATCGATTTGATCGAAATAATAAATATCATCCACGATTGTTCGCTTGGCGTGATTCCATATAATATACGTACAACACGATCGAGTTTGGCATCGACCTTTATGTTCACGGAACCGCCAAGAAATTGATCTTTCCATTGCTATCGCTAATCGAATCGCCAATGTGACTACTGAAAGTAAGTAGATACTGCAGGGAAATGCATAAGCAATTGCAAGCTCGCTTTTCATCCAAGTGATAACATCTTGAATTATTGTTTATCATCGATTGTGAGACTGTTTAGAGATGAACTGACTCGATGTCGCAGATTAACGATATCAAATAATCTCTATCGATATTCCTCATTCGTTTAATTGCTCCACATCGACTTATCTACTTATCAATTTTTTTTTGTTTTTTGGAAATAGTTCTTACAGTTACAATCGTTCTCCAAATATTTTCTTTACTAATCCCAAGAGATTTGGAGAGAAGAGTGTTCGAAATTAGTTACATTGGTTGTTTGCTTTCGATTGGTAGTTCGATTCGGAAAATTCGTGGGTGGTTTGTCATTGACAAATAAGAGGTAGCTTCAGCGTCTTCCAAACACAGCATCGCTGCCATTAATGAGATTAGAGAATACACTGAGGGTGAGAAAAGAGTGATGAATTCGCATCGTCGTGGCATTTTACTTTGCTGAATTCCATTGGTCTACTTTATCGCTGCGACTTAACTAAATGCAATTAGTTACACTCTACTTCGCTAGCTATTTTAATTAATTAAGTTTACAATTAGCAACTACTAGATTAGGCACTTGACATAAATCTTTTCTTAAAATTGAATTTTCTGCTATTGCTTTTTTTGCATTCAATATATAAAACATCTATGATTATTATTCTCATTAATGATGTATTATTATTTACGCCTGAGAGAGTTTTTGGTGAATTAATTCGTAACAGAAATACGGTAAAATTATTATTGAAAATGTTGGAGGAATTTATTATACTTCTTGTACGAGGAAAGGTAACATTACAGCAGAATCTTTACCTTTTACGACAAAGTAGCTGTACTTCGTTTGGCGTGAGATATTGATGCCCTTCGTGAATTATCCAGAGGAAACCTTCGATAGTCTTCCTATGAAGACACTGTAGTATACGAGCCGTAATTCTTGGCTAGCGTAATGCTGTCACCGTTATAGCTTGCTTAGCATGAAAACTTAACGAGATCGAGCGACATATTTTCAGTCTTTCTATTTATGCCGAACTTGACGATTCCGTAAGTGGTGGGCAATTAAAATTGACTTGCTCTGATCGAGGTCATTGTTCTTAACGATTGTAGTACTTCACATTGCTGTTTCACTCGTGTTCTAGTACAATAGAGTGATAGATCAGTCTTTAAAGAATCTATGGAAAGCGTGGGGCTTTTTCTCGGTTTACCTTGATTTCCCTTAGGAAAATTATATCGATGGAGTAAAAATTGGGTGATATACATAGATATCTAAATTTCAATATTTAGACGTTTTTATTCATTCTTAAATAATTACAATATTTGTGTGGGGTTTCGAAGAGTTTTTCCCATTGAATTAAAATTCTATAATCTATTTTAAAGTAGAAATTTCTAACAGCAGCTAAAAAAACTACAGAAATTCCGACTGATTAGATATTGAATTCGCATAAATTACTAGTAGTTCGATGTTTTTTCGGTCGTTTCACGGAACCACCTATTTTCTACCCAACTATTTTGTCGGCTCACTTCCGCACCAAGTTGCTGATGCATTTCTTTCGAGCGTACCATGATCGGTTTCTTGTTTTCTTCTTTCCGTGAAATAACAGGCTTGTCGATGTAAGAATCCGTTTGCCAGAAACAGAGTGAAATATTCCGACTGTTTATTTTCGAAGACTGTCGACGAAATTGCACTTCAGACGCGAGAGAACGCTCGGGGGAGGAAGACACGAGAATCGAGTTCTTGAGTTTTCTTGAATTTTCCTCTCAACGGAGCAGTTTCGATGGGCAACTCAACTTGAGGGTAGATTTTTACAACTTTGTTAGATGGATGAATTCCTGTTTAAACATAAATATCTCTGCTTCTAAAGAGTCTACTGGTTAATATACTGTACCGTACAATAAGAATTTTATCTCACTAGAAATATCGTTATAATCAGAAAATTATAGTCTGAAATTAAAAATTTAAAATACCTTTTTGTCTAGTTGAGAAATATTAATCGTTCTTTATAGTCTTCCGTGATATGTTGTTCGAAATAACGTGTCTGTAGAAATCTTCTGATTTCATTTTAAAAGCGAATCCAAATGCATTGCACCAAATATTTCGTCCTTTCAGAGCTTTCGCAAAGTCGTATTTCGCGAAGTGTTAGACCTCTGCATACATGTATACACATATACATATATATACATACACGAAGAAAGAACGGAAGTGTAGAAGAAGAGTTAGTTTTTGCGAAGCCGCTTTCGTACAAGTTCAAGGCACGAAAGATTCTTGGCACACTCCTCTAATGCGGACAAAAGGTTCCCTGTGTAAGCAGTGCGCTCGCATTAAACGGTTTAACGACGCTACCGGACATCAAGAGCTGCTTACGTGTTGACAAAACAAATGTCAAGACTCTACCTTTCGAATATTTAGTAAGATACCTCCTTGAAGCTTCCTCCTTGTATCTTTCTCCCTCTTAAAGTTCACTTTAATACGAGTCTCTTTGTGGATTATAAATAATCTCTATAAAAATATAATTTTAATTATACCGAAAACTGGGGTAGAATGTAGTATATTTGCCATCGAGTAGTCGTGTACCGTTCGAGAAAGTATAAAGTAATATCATTAACTCTCTCATTATACAGCATACTAAATATCGTTGAAACTGATCGATTCTAGGGTAACTAAATATTTATCAAGCGAAACATTATATATTTCATATCCGGTGGTCGTGGGTAGAGCTATCCAAAATTGATAGGGGTTACTGTTCTAGTTACAACACTTATAACGTGCTGCTATGATAAAGGTTTCTCTTTGATCGAGATTGCTGACTATTCGCGATCATAGGGATCGCGATAAGACCTTAGGCTTTCGCTCACCTCGTCTCGAGTACCCTTTGCGAGAGGTGGCCAACCTTGTCAAAAGTGCTTCCTATCGAAGAATCCTCTGATAGAGCGGACGAACCTTTCCATCCGTCGAGTAAACATTTTCATAATCGTGAAAATTGAGGATCTATCTATATATCGTTTTTACTCTTCGAAAAACATCCTCTCGAGGAAATTGAGATTCTTTTTCAGCAAAATGTATCCTGCTCGATGGAGGGAAAAAAATTCATAAGGATATTCGATGCGAAGCTAATTGTGCGGATTGTTAGAGTTTTTTTTCTAATTCACTGGCAATTGTGTATCCGCTTATGCGTATTGTGTGCATCCCGATAATTGGAGCGATATTCATTCTAATATTCTTGGTATTTTTTTGTTTAGAGTTTCGTGTTATCTCAGTCGAACGAATGAGGTAAATATTTTTCTTTTAATTAATGGAGAGCATTCATTACCATTGATGATCGCATTTGCTGCGTGGTGATTTCTCAATTTGATAAACATTCGCTTTGTGTGCGAAATTGACTAACATGCAGTGGGATGATGCGAAACTTGGACGGGTTCAGGGCAAATGCATTGGCGAATAAGTTCGATAGCGGATGTGGTGTTGATTTATTCCCCCGAATATGTGGCAGATACAAAAGAGCGCTCGATCATTTCCTGACGTGTCAACCTTTTGTCGATGCGTTACAACCAAGGTTTTTTCATATCTGTACTGTGTCTGTCGAATGGTACTGTGCCACAGTCTTTCTCCTACAAATACCACAATACGCTGCTGTTGTTTAGAATCAAACAGAGGAGAAAATAACTTTGAAAATTGGTATTATGAAGCAACGGATGGAAACAAGCTTCGGGAAATTATTTTTACACGAATGAGAATGTTTTGTTTGTTAAAACGAACTTTCATAAGTTATGATATAAAAATATAAGTTTATGTAGAATTAGATCTTGTTAAATTGAGCTATTAAATACTTTCAAATTAGAGAGACCGATGAAGTGGTAAAGACTTTTGGAAATTTGAGAGGGCCGAAAATTGAAAGGCCACAAAAGGGCTTTTGTATCGCGTTTGCGGAAGTGACGTTATTGCCTTGGTTCCCCTTGTTCCTCTCGTTCCACTTATAACTGGCCGCAGGCCGCAAAATTCCCTATCACTTACCACGACATCATTTCCACGAGACCAACCTCTACGTAACAAGATTTTCTTTGTCGCCAAAGTCTCTTTCGAATCATTACTACCGTCAGAATATTAGGCAGAGAAAGAAAAATCTATTATATTGAAATCTGACGAATTTCATGTCCAAAACAGACTTGGAATTACGACACTATAGATTCATTAACAAGTTAGTTATATAACTGTAAATCGAACTGATTCATTGTTTCATCCGTATTTCATTGGTATTAAATTGACCAGTCGAAGACAGCTGACAATAGAGTTGACATTCAAATCGTTCCTTGCTTTGACAGTAGTGTCGTACAATGGTTTTGTTTCTCCGCAGTTCGCGATGTCCATATTCTCTCTTTGTCATTTTCTCCCTTCGCTCGGTGAGTTTCTGCGAGCGAGTTTATTGGATCTCGCGATAAGGGGTGGAAACGATTGAGAGGGAAAGTTGGCGGTTCGACAAGTGTTGAAACAGTGTGTCATAGCGCTGGAGTATATAGAGAGACTATATACATATATATCGATTGTATAGTTGTGATACAATCATTCTTCTTACCTGGGGTGAGAATAGATAGCTACATTTCTCACATTGTTATCCAACGAATTGGATAAAAGAAATACGACAGAATTTGCAAAATTAAATATAGAATCGAAATTTTACTTCAATTATTATTCATTTTACTAACGTTAATAATTCGACGGTATTTAATAGTAGGACCAATAATTTGAATTATATGCAATGGTTTACAGTTAAGTTCGAGTGACCTATTATCTCTAGAGTTTAGTGTCTACTTGACGCTGAACCTGTTAGAACGATTGGATTAACTCCATGCGCTGGAAATTAATTGACAGAAACCTAGGGTTCGATTCATGCCAAATAATCGGGTTACGAACTACTTATCGATCTCATTTCTATCGAAATCGGAAAGAGAAATAATAATTGATACGTGCTTTAATGAAATCCGTTGTGTATAGGTGCGAAAATCAGACGTATGTGAAAAGATGAAACTTGATAAAGTGCTTCTGAAAGAAAGTCGAAACCTTGAGGGTATATCTAGAAATTCAGTCAATGTCGAAAAGTGAATCGATTCGACGAAATGTTTCTTTCCTGTCGTCGAATCGCTTGAGGCTGACGGTTTCCTGTCTGATGGCTCTTTCAGTTTCGAAAGAGCCATCACTTTGCCATTGCGAAAGTGTCGCTCTAATTTAAAACACTCTAGTCGATTCCAGTAATAGTGTCGCGTTTCTTTCTACGTTCGATGGTCAGTTGTTGAAACCCTTCAATATAATTCCTTCGATTTTTAGCTTAATATTATGACCCTCTTCTATTTTGCGCACTGCCGTTTACTCACGAATACAATACTAATTTATAGTTACTGTTATTGAGATTTTCTGATGTCCCATTTGGAAATTTCGTTATTCGAAATTGAGTAAAGTAATTGTAATAGTCTCTGCCGATCCGTTGGAATATTGGAATATCTCGATATTACTCTGATTTGGTAGTTCAGATTGGTACGAATTTCATATTTGGCAATATTTGATAGAATGGGCATCGGAATGTAAGCTTATTCGACTCGTACTAGCTACAACATTTTATACAAAAGATTAACTCAGGTTAGAATAATAATAAGAAAAATATTCAAAAATAAATTTACAATTTTTCTCGTGTGAATCAATGAATCTTTCACCCTTGATCATCATTGTCTTTTATTATTCATTAAGTTAGTGATTCTTAAAGATTCCAAATTGTACAGAGATCATTTTAAAGGGAGATCTTGTTCCGTTATCTCTTTATCTAACTGGTGATTCTTTAATTAAACCTTTTTCCGCTTTCGCTGTTTTCAGAAACGGGTCACGTTTCGCGAGCATCGCGTTTTCGGGCTTACGAGAGATTTTCAAATTCAGCCTCGTAAAGGAATAATGCGTGACTCGCATTTACTTTGGTCTAGTAGGCTTTTTGTTCCTACTTTTTATGACACTCAGCAAGTAGAGCTTTCTGACATGAGAACGAAAGGTGTCGAGGTAATACTTTCGTTGAAAGCTGAAATAACATTTGGATAGCTGGTACTGTGTGCAGAGATGTCAGAAAAAGTTAGAACAGCGTAATTAGCAGATCTCTCAGTTTTTTTGACACTGTGTTAACTTGAAACATTGAATTCCTAGTATCGTTGCTTGAAAACTTTTAAATTAAATCTTCAGCAAGTGAAAATGGATGTTTAAGAGATTTTACTTCTTTCGGAACATTGAGACAAGAAGAAAAGAATTTCCTGAAAGCTACAGTAAATGATGAGTTTGTCTTCAAAAGGATCAGGTTTTTCCATTTGTTCATGAAGGCTTTTGCGGAGAATTCTCCAGGTTTCACAATCTCTTAAATAATTCGCGAGCTATCATTCCATAAACACCGTAAGCTCCCACTTTTAAATTTCCTATTTCCCCAGACTCCAATCCGTCCTCATACAAATTTCACTAGCTTAAACTTCCAGTTGAGAAATTTCCTGGCCCATGAAACCGAACGAAGTCTAAATCAGTCACTGGAAGATTTACTTATTTTCCGCTGTGACTTTGGTAATGGCTCGATTAATTTCATCTGTCCAAACGGCAAGCAAAAATTCACGTATGCTTGTTATACTATTAGAAGCAATAATTTCGCTATGAATATCAATTCTTCGAAATTGCAATTTGCACAGTTTGAGCGAAGTGCCAATTATCGAAAATAGCTCCATAAATATCTGCTCCTATCAACTTCAACGTGTTCGAAGTAGGGGTGAGTCTGGAGATAGAGACCTTGAAAATTCGCCTCGCCGTCGGTCATTCGAGTCTAAAATTCCTGAATCGTCTCCCGCACTTTTTTATACTATGTCATAAACCCGATCCTTCGTGTGGCTATAATTTGAAAATTATAGCTGGGAGGTCTAGTGCAAGGTTTATGAAGAGTGTGTTGGGTTCGTTCGGAGATAGAGGGTTTATGGAGCTGTCCGAGAATCCAGCCTGAGAAAGATGGTATGATGTTACGATGAGAGAGATGAGGTACTAAGCTGGTAATGAGCTTCTATAAATTGATATTTTCATACTATAATATTGCTAAAGGATGCATTAAATGCACCAATTGTTTGCTGTTTAATGTACGAGATACTTTGAAAATATGATACAGTAACCAGTAGCATTCTCCAAAAACAGTAACAAATTACGTATTTTCAAAATTGAATTTTTACTATAATAAATCGACTTTTAATATTTAAGAATATTCGGTAACAGGACATTAATATAAGAAATAGGTTTATGGTTGTCAGAGGAAGTTTATTAGGGTAGGATCAACCAATATTGTTTCATAAATGCAAAATTAGTGTTGGGAAGGCACGTAGAACTTACCGTAACAAAGAAGGTATTATGCAGGTATTAAGGTATTAAGAAGGTACATACAATGTTTACATGTACGAAACAACCGTTGTCGATGTTAGTCTCATAATCTTGTGTTGTCAACCTTGAACCTATTCTTATTGCATTAAAAGCTCATCGATTTTGTCGAATATTCTTCGACATTAAAACATTAAATATATACAAGTAAAATTCAAGTTAAAATAATGTTAAGATTCATATTGGAATTCTTGGATAAATCAAAATGGCTTTTTTTCCAATTTTTCAGGGAGGGATTTGTTGTAGAACGCTAGGGATACGTTGAAGCATTTCAACAATTTAGCATTGTTGTCGGTAGGATCATCGTGGAATTTCATGTAACAGGTTTAGAGTTGTATATTCAACGTGAGTCCAGACGCGTTACATTCAGTAACATAACGTGGAATTAGGCAGACCAACTCGATAGTGGGGCAAGTTTTACTGTAGGGTTTCGCTTAATCGGCTCTTTCAACATGGCAAATTAATGTATGCAGTTATATAATAAGCTTTAAGAAGTTTATTGGCGATTGGTCGATACGAGTATTTGTCTTTGTTCAACGATTAATTTTATATAACTCTCACTTTCCATTATCTATTTATTTAAATGATTATTATTTACTTAACGTAAAAGACTAATTTCTGCCACTGGACATCTTCGAAAACTGGAATTCAACGTAGAAGAATAATAATTAAATATTGAATATAATTTACTAATTCTAAGTTAATAATAGCTTCTTGATTAAGGTAGTTTTTTCGAAATCTGTTTCCAAGATAACAAAACAAAAAACAATAAATTAAAGACACCATTATGAGGATTATCCTGACTAATTAATCTCCTTCGTAGAACAACCTTGCTTATTACCCGTTATCTAACTAATGTCACGACAAGAGCTTTTACGTAACGAAATTCTTGTTACTCCGTTATTTTCGAGCTACATTTGTCGATAGTCAGTTTCCGGGGAATTCGAATGACCACTCGTGCAATTCCAAACGGCAGTATTAAGTTACAGGGGTATTTTTGAATCACGGCCCTTTTGGTCATCAACGCTGTTACTCAGTTAGTAATTTATCACATAAATCCAAAGACTAAATAATTTTGTGTGCTAAATATTTTCCTTAAAATGAAAAATTATTTCCCAGATTTTCATTACAGAAAAACATGAAATTTTATCGTATACCAAATGCTCGGTAAAATATCCAGGAATTTAATGGAAAAATCGGACACGCTTTAAATTAGAGTTTCCAATAAAACTTGGCGCAAAAAAATGCGAAATATGACGCGTTTATGAAACAATATTTTACAGTTAATGTCCGAGCGAAACAGTGCGGTAAGATACACGGTTTAATATCGAAGGCAACGCTGTTCCAGTTAACAGAGCTGTGAATTAAAAGAATTACTCGAGTTAGTAACAAATGGTACTTGTATCCGAAAATGAGAGAAACTTTATGTTCGCGCTTTGGTAATTCGTAGTTTCTATTGAAATGTCTTAAATGTTGCTTCAGTTGAGCTTAAAGTTAATCAACTAGAGTCTCACGTGTTTCATATTGTAGTTCTTAATCATATTCCTCTGGCAGTTCCAAGTTTGCTTTTACAAGTTGAACGTGAAATTGCAGACATTTGTCAGTTATGACCCAGTGTCTTCGAGTGTAGAGTTGTCTTTTACTAATTAAAACTTAGTTGGAGAACATTTCAACATTCATTACTTATTCACACCCATTTGGAACTTAAGACGATAAATTTGACGATAAAAACAATCTTAAACGATAATTTTAAAACCGTGCTAATATTTTATTTACACAATTAGGACATTAGAAGCACAATAAATTTCCCAAAACATTTTACCCTCTTTTACATTGAAAGATATTGTTTACTTAAATTTAACTATTTCTTTAATCGTGTGTACAAATTCGTGTATCGCAAAATCGACGTCCTACTGTATTCTCCACTATTTCCAGGACACAATGAATCTCATAACGAATCTTTGTGCCCTTTACAATTGTGATTTTGAAAATGTTAACGTGCACAAAGGTAATTCTACTGGGTTGAATTACTTAATTAGATCGTTATTCCGTTATTTCTACAGAGTTAGTACATTCCGGTAGTCTTTTAGCTTGTGCGGTAATAGCTCCGTTAAAAGCTGCTTTGATTTCGCGTTGCGAAAGAGAACAATAGCGAAGGGAAAAGTAAACGGTAAGACTTCATGTAATTATCCATCGTTGATTCCTCCTCCTCGACGACTTTTCCACTCTTTATCCCCTGTCTATCTCGCTTTTAGCGGTAAGCGCCTTGGAAACACGAGATATTCTCTCCACCCTCCTGAAACTCCTCCATCTTCCAGCTGACAGAAACATTACCCTCTACCTCTCACTCTGTTCCATCGTAACAATGAGTTACTGCAACAATCCACTGGTACACGATGAATGGCAAACGTATCAATTGAGACCTAAACTGCGTTTCTTTGGATGATATAATTTTGGACGATTTTCAAATCTCTTTTTCTAATCCTTCGGATGATTAGTTTCAATTGAATTTTATGCATTTCTCTAACGATTTCATAATATCACAAATCTACATTATTTATTCATACTAAATAGAAAATAATTACAAAGATTGTAATAATTACAATAATTTCGATAATAGAAGGGAAAACGAATGATTCTCCCGATACAGCTTCGTTTTGCGGATAAGAGCTGTAGTAGATATATCGTAAATAATATATTAACCCCAGTGAAACGGTATCTGTTGAATTATTTATCAAAAAGCACACTATTCGGGTGAACTGACCTTTGCCATCCCACGAACTTCTGCGTTAGCTCTACCATCTTTCGCGTCAGCATTTTCTCGTTTTACCCTTAGTCCGTTGCATTTGTCAGCTACAAAGACGTACTTTCGCTGGTAAAGCATCACTCGCACCTTCAACGATGTTTTGTACAATTCGATTGTCTCGAACATACGTTTTAATGATCAGAATTTATTACCAGATGGCGAATTTTTACGTAAAATACGAACAACATATAAAGTTGAACAATATTTGTACAATAAATAATATTCAGGTGTACATGTCAAGTGTGCTGTTATCGAATCATGACTGATCGATATAAAACCTGTATTATTTACATAATTATTCGCAAGTTCAATAATGAAAGAATGATTTATAATATTTTCTACATTTTATTATATTTTCGTTATAGTTTCTTTTGTTTACACTGCAGTTTATAAATATTGATGCTTGTTGGAAATGTTGTACACAGGATATCTCGTCGAATTTTCATTACTAACGAAGGTATAAATAAATTCTGCTTTCAGAGGGCTAGAGAAGCAAAAATTCTCAGCGTGGAGGGAAGCAGCAGACTTAGAAGACATCGTCATGTCACCATATCGCCAAGCAAACAGCAGGATGCGAATGACAGTGGTGAGTGCATTAACTTCGTGTTCACCGGATATTTTCCTTCTCACAAAAGCAACGCGTTCCGGTTGACTTTGCAATTTTAAGCCATTTACCTTTGATGTTTTAAAGGTATCTATCGATTGGCGATTGTGTTAATCCGTAAATAAAGAAAGGATAAATTGAAATTAATATTAATCTTTGTAGACTGGAAATTTTTCGAAATGCGAAAGATACATAAAATGTAAAATTATACAAATCATTATATGGAATATATCTGAAATTATTTGTTTGGTGATAAATTCTTCTTATCTTGCATAAATACTGATACTATAAGAATAATGAGATAATAAGATTTATGATAGTGTTTGTAAAGTGGTTTAACGTGTGGTGTGTAGGCCACGTGACAAAAATTGAACTGGAGTTGGAAGAGGCACCGGATGACACGATTCTCGTTGGTTCGATGCCATCGGGATTGGATGGCACTGGCGAAATCAATTCCACGTATCCCGATGGTAAGCTTGCGGCATAGTCCTTTACCTCAGGAGACCATAACCCACCTCGTTCTTGACCCGAAACTTCAACCGACCACGCTAATGTATATATCCTTGGAAGACCTTCCTCTTTGTCCTTCCTTACACCGCAAACTCCCAAGGGTCTTGAAGATAACCATCGTTTTAAACTTTTCGACGCACCAGTTCTTGTTTCCTTCTATAATAGTTAATATCAGACTTCTTGGCCTCAATCCTTACCATCCTTTTGCTAATCATTTTTCCTCACTCGTCGGTCTTTCGAGCTATTTTTCTACTTAAAGCAGCACGAGATCTCATAAGAAGATAAGAGACCTTTCATTTTTATGCTAACGATTTCTTGCATATTAAATCGTAGACATTATCATGATATTAGGGACCTTTATTAAAATACAGTTGTTATAGTCATGTTTATTAGAGTTAGTTCAAAGTATAGAAAGAATCCATACACAAGGTATTTAAATACTTGTTTCTAGAGCATAGCTCGACATTGTTAATCCCTTCGCGGCGATGTGGTTGGCTATATATAGACTGTCTCGAGAAGATAACAGACTAGTTTCATTCAAGTATGCTGGTATTGTACTATAAGTTTGGTCATAAATAACTTCCGTAAGAGTAATCCCACGGTTGAGCCATTTTCCAATAGCCTGTCAAGGTGACTGTTAACTTCTTTTCCTGGTCTCTTTGAATTGTCTCTCAGGGTTTAGAATATTTTAAAAATTCTAGTACGATCCAAAACATTTTCTTTAACAATTTACAATCATTATACAACTGTCCAAGATGTCGAAAAACTCTGAAGATCATTATTTCCATTCCTTCTTGTATTTTTTATTTTATTATCCTCGAGGAAGATGCTCTTTGCCAAAGGTATTTCGGGAGGTTGAAACTTCTTTTTCCCAGGAATTCCAGCTCCAGGCACGGTGGTGGTCAGAGCGGAAGAAGCTTTGATCGTGGTTCTCGTGCTGCTTCTGTGGGTTGCCGCAATTGCACTCTTCTTTAATCGTTGGGGCAAGATCCGTATGCTGGAACCATATCAACCGAAATTTCAGCAACAGCATCGGCAAAGCTGCGCTGTCGAGCCTAATACTCTTCAAGTAAGTGTCCTAACTGTCCATCACTAGAGACAAGGAATTCCATGTATAATTCAATTATCATATTCTAGGAGGTAGACATTGACAAATTAGTCCAATTCCTCTTAATGACAATTCACATTTTACGCCCGCTAAATTTTCTACTAATCCAATTATTGCGTTCGATCGGAACCGATAGTTGATCCTTTTTGAACGGTAGCGAACCGATAAGCGAAACGTGTCCTCCTGTCGACTGGCCAACTTAACCGAAACTACGCGTTTAGAATTTCAACTGCGAGTCTCTTTAGGCTAAATTGCTCAAACAACGGTAGAGGTGAAAATGTTCATGGTTGGGTTAATTTAGTCTCTCTATCTCTCTCGGGAAAGTTATGGCTCCAAGTCGCAGTATAATTATGCATACACTTAGACATTGACGAAGGGAGTTGAGGATTATACATAATTATAATATGTACTTTATATCCTAGAATATTTTACTCAACTTTCTTGATAAAGATATTTAAGTAATATATGCAGGTTGTCTTCGTAAACGGCAGGATGATTAATGCGGTTTGCATCCATCGGGTTATTCGATTAGTGTATGGTGAACTTGATTTGTGTCCGCTTCAGTTTGCATGCGTTCGCGTTGCACACGAATCATCAGCTTATCCGATGAACAAGCCTCTCTCGCTTGCATCCAAAAGGCCGACCAATTTCAGCTGTTCGCGTGGATACTGACGAGTTTCAAGGCCTCTAATCAAGACTATTCCACGGGACCATTGTTCCAAATAACTCGATCGAACATAACTGTAGATTACTAATATTAACTGGCGATGCGTATATGCAATTATAAATAGGGGTTGTATCTTCGTTATCTATAATTGGATGGACCAGGTAACTTTGAAAGAGTAACAAGTTCATAATTAAAGGGTGTTATCTGTGGGAAAAAGTTAAATAGAGGATTTCCGGTTACTATCTCTTGAATAATTTCGTGGATATTGCAATATAAATGTCCAAGGAAATAAGAGTAAATTATAGAGTATTATTTACTCTAAATGATGATAGAGGGATGAAAGTTAGTCTGTGATAGTAGTTCTAGTGTTAAAAAAGAGAGTTTCGTGCGGAAAGAGCCGCACTGCAGATAGCGAAAAATGTTTTCTCGCTAAAGGTTCACTTTGACAATGGAGACGGGGGTAGTCGCAACAATAGGGATAAATAGTTTTGTAGGTTTCATTGGCATACAAATCAAGATGAGAATAACTGGCTGGCATTCCGATTGGGTTTCCGAGCTGCGAGAGTTCAGTTTGTGTTAACGAATTGGACGATCCTCGGCTCGATAACAAAAGACGGGAGGAATAAAATACGGTCGACCTCGTTTGCAGGCTTGCTATGTATTTGGAAAAAGATGCCCGGCTGGTTGAGCGCTATCCCTTTTTGGCATTCGTATCGGTACCGTTCATCTCACCGAACGTGTGACATTCTCACGACTGAAAGGGAAATCGACCTACGATTGCGCCGCAGGGATTGCATTCAACATACATATATCTTGACTCTTATTTTTCTTCGTATCGCGTTGGGAATTTCTCTTTCTCCCCATGCACGCTGTGGAAATTCGAGGCGTGGGCTTTGATCCGATTAATTAGAGTCGAGGGTTTTCTCAGATACTTCCGATTGAACCAACGGATGGAGCTCTTGGTTTTTAGAAAGGATGATTTTTCAAATATTGCTGGAATACGTTCGAGAAAATGAATTCAATAATTTAGAAATATTTTACAGATATTTCTCATGTTTTGAAAATTTGGAAATAGGTTTTTAAACAGTTTTTGAAATTGCAATTATTAAGCAAATAATAATTCTTTAATTGTGTTAATAATAGCTTTTATTGTACCATTTGATTTTTATTTAATTGTAGTAGATACTTTTATTTGAAAGTAGATTAGATCGCACGACAAGAGAACGTTAGATTCTTAATCGGAAGGATCAGAAATCAATTGAAGGATTAGTATTAACGCAAGGTTCAAAGGGATCTTGGAACTTCCTGAATCAAGTTACGGGTAAATGATGGTTTGCGGTCAACGCAAAGGATAGTCGAGATGCCACGATGCACGTACTAGCATTCAATTAGTCGCTTGGCCGTGTTTAGGCATTGCAATGGGTACGAAGTTATCGATAGCACGTGTGGAAACAGTGTTACTTTGGCGAAACGTGCATCGACGAACTTCGCTTGCTATTCCAACTGCGCATCGCTTAATGAAATTGTGAACAGTTTCGTTCGAGGGAAGGGGAAGAAGCATCGTTGGTTTCCAGTGCGGCTTTTACGTTCAGAATTTTTATGCCGCTTATTTCATTAGCTTCACCGTGTTTGCACTGGTTTTGCAATTTGCTTTTTTTCCCCTCGAATAAACTCGATTTCGATGATTTCTTGCGATGGTGTTGCGCTTTTCTTTGTTGATTCTTTCGATTCGTGAGTAGCATATATCGAAGATGATATTTATTCGCACGCAAATTGGAAGAAAAAGACAAAATATTAATTGAAGGAAGAAAAAGAAAATGATAATAAATCTCTTTAGCACAATTCACTTAATAAATTAACGGAGGTTATAAATTTTATTATTAAAATCTTACTGGTGAAATTATAGGACAATTCTTTTGAAGATTTATCTGAAAAAGGTGCAGTTTAGTCTTTTGAATAGTGTTCTCATTTACAGGGTAATCCAGCGACTGAGATTATTCGATTTCTAAATCTAAATCACCCAGGGATGACGAATGCTCGGAACTCTACAGAGTCACCGGAACTTCTTTTGAATCTGAAATGACCGGGGAACTCTTTTTTTACCTCACAAAGTTGTAGATTCATGAGGGTTGAACACGATTATCAGTTCTATGTTAGTTTCAACAATTCTCAAGTTTCATGCCTCCTATACCACATTCGAATTTTTATTGCCACGAGTACTGAGTTATTCATTATTCATGGCTGCGTAGATTTGCAATACGCTTGAATAAAAATCACGAGCGCCGAGGAACACGCAGGAGATGTAGAATTCTTCGAACTTTATATTCACGTTGAAATTCTAATTTTAACATGCTCCAGTAACATTAATTAGACGTGTGCACATTTTCATTATTCCTACTTTTGCCAAATCAAAATTCCACTGCTAATAGAAAATTCCAATTTCAACGTAATATTAAATTCTTGATAATCTGGGCGTTGATATAATATTGAAATTTAGAAATTAATATTTCGTAAAATTTCGTTGAATCTGGGAGTAGAATAAAATCACTGTTCCAGGATCTGTTTTCCAGGGGTTATCTGCATGTGGTTTCCTTTATATATAAAGTTTAAATGAAGCGAGTAATATGCATTATCGAGTTGCGGTGTTACACTGACAGAATGTTATTTCGCAAGGGTGTCAGTTTCGTTTTGGTAGATAGGCGATGCAATTTCGTGGGTAGAGAATCGGCCGACAGGAACCCCCTGGGATTAGGAAGACCAAAGTGGAATAGCAGTATCCATGGGCGGTCGAGTAACAGATGCTGTTGGTCGTAACGGTACACAGCTTATCTTTCCTTTAATATTTTACAGGATGGAATTTTGGCCAGTTGCCAATTCGAATCGTAGCTATCGTTGATCCGGTACCTTGTAATAAATTATTACAGCCTAATTAGTCAGGCTCTTAGCGTTGGCTTTCTCAAATTAGAGGGATTCTGTCCCTTTTTGGTTAATCACAATTGAAACTTTGTTGCATTATTCATATTATTGTCCCATTTGAAATATTCAGATCGGAGGATCATCTTTAAATCTCTTGGAAACGAGTATCAAAAGCTGAGAAGAGTATAGGTTCGAACAATAGCATCCCAGAATTGTGGAACATTGTGCGTGCACTAGACGTCATTGGAGTTTGTATGCCTCCTGCTTTTGGAATCGGAATTTTCCGGTTAGTAAGGTATAGATAGTGCTGCAATCCGAAGTCTCAATACCCTAATTTTCATTATCCTGTACTAAGGTGGCCTCAATGAGAGCGCTGTAATCGGGACATAATCTCCGTGCGTTTCTGCATTAGTAACTTCGATCCCTCATTGTGCTTTGTAATCGTGGTACGTCTCTATTCAAGCTCAATACGAACTTCATTTTCGAAATTCATGTTTAACATACCTATGTGTGTTAATAACGAAAGTGCTTTTCAAAAAATACAATTTTATTCAAATTGGAATTAACTTTTTGACAATTAAAGATTCTCAGGTAAATATACATATAGCAGTATTTATCAATACAGGAAGATCGAGCAAATGACTAGATTTCAGAGGGCTTCGTTCAATCAGATCTTTCTGGTTCAAAGGATTCATAGGGATTTAACGCCACATTTTTCTCGTTGAGGCATGAAATTCCTATCGAGAATACTGAATTCCAGTTTACACTGTTCTGACGAAGTGAATCAAGTCCTGGGGATTGCACGCCCCATTCCTGTTATCCAACGCGTGCATACGTGTGCTTGTCATCAAGTAGAGTTATTTCACCATATCTTCTACTCTAGGACACTGTGTTGCGACAGATTCTCTACTATGATTTATCGTCATTGCTTCGAGCCTCTCGATAGCGAACGCGACATTCGACGTTTCGTTGAGATCTGGACATCGCGGTTGGTGGTCCACTCTGATATTGGATTTTCAATTATCTCCAAATCGATTAATAGCCTCTCCAATTATGTATTAGTTTCCATGGTCGTGTGGACGGTTAGCATTCGTATAGATTTCGTCAATTTTCTGCAAATTCTAAGTGACTGTAATTACCAAACGATTATGTACTTCGATGGAGTAGATATACGGTGCTTTGAGGCAAAGATTTTGTCTTTTGTAAGTATTCGTATCAAACCTTTTTTTTGCGTTTATGAAAAATTCCAGTCATTCTCTGGAAACGGTGAATCACTAGAATTATGCTAATAAAAGAACGAAATGGTGTGGAATCTTTAATGAAATGGCAGCGTGTTGAACGTTATCTTTTGCTGGTATAATGCATGCAAATGTAGCCAAGTGCTTTCCATTCGGGGGCTTCGAAAAAGTCGATATTATGTTGCGAGCTTAACAATCCTTGGAATCAGGATTATATCGATGGTTGCTTTATTTCGACGTTTGTGACAATAGTAGAATTCTTATAATCCGAATGCCAGGAATATTGCTTCTTCGATCAGGCCAGTTAAATCCTTTCGTTGTATAATGATGGATAACGTGCAACATTGCAAAGAGCTTGAATTCTCCGAAGGTTTCAAGTAAAAAATACTATTATGAGAAATCAAGTAACAACGTTCTTGATTGAACTTTTAATCGAATTCAAATTCCATTAAACGTTTCGATGCTCTTGGCATTTCTTCCTTCTGACGAAACAGTATCGTAATAGACAAATCTGAAAGGGATGTAAATTTACTCAGCAAACAAGTGAACGAAAGTAGATTGCACGAGACATTTATTGGCTTGATCCTTAAGGTAGATAGACGATGAAAGAAGAAGGTAAATCACTTATCAATAACATAAAAAAAAAATATATAAAAGTTCAATTTATTTCCTGTTTCCAAAATTGACAGAAATAATTTCTCTGATGGTCCTTAAAATTCCTACAGGCATTATCCACAAAGTAAATATCTATTCGTACTCACTATATCGACCACAATCGATAACCACACCAGTAGTAATGCATCACTCTCTTCTCATTAATCATACACCGCAACTAACAATTGCGCGCTTCCTCTGTCCGCAGCATCGCACCTATTCGAAATTCAACATTCACTGTACGGAGCATTCAGCCGCTCTGCACCAAGTGGCCTGCGCATCCGGTACGCAACCCCGACCGCGACAAAACAGCGTGATCGTAGGTTCGAGTGCCTCCCTTCTACAATGCAGCCAAGATACACCACGCAGAACAAAGAGTGCTTTCGACATTCAATCATTGGTACTAGCCGAAAGTAATTCACAAGATGACAAAGAAGAAGATATTCAAGATTTGGATAATTTCAAATTCGTTCGACAACCTAGTGAGTCTACGAGACTCTTGCAAAAGGATCGACGGATCAGTGTCTGCCAATTTGGCGAGAGTGTTTCAAGACCATTGCAACGTGAGAGAGGCATGAGTATCTGCCACTTTGATAGGATGGAGGTGGTGGCTAGTCCGTTGCAGAGAGAACGTGGTATGAGTAGTTGTCAGTTCGATAGGATGGAGGTATTGGCTAGACCACTGCAAAGGGAACGTGGCATGAGCATTTGCCACTTTGACCGAACGGATGTGCTAGCTAGACCACTGCAAAAAGATCGTCATGGAAGTAGCATATGCCACTTTGACAGAATGGACGTATTGGCTAGGCCTAGTTCATACTTGAACAGGTCTCTAACCAGAGAGAGAAGAGTCAGTGTTTGCAACTTTATGGAACGAGATGAGGAACTTCAACCTAACAGAGGATTTCTTCGAGATAGAAGATCCAGTGCGGAGAGTGGTGATAGAAGCGAGTTAACTAAACCAGTTATAAAGGAGGAAAAGAGCTGCTTGGAGAAGCAAGAGATCTTTGCTAAGTGCACACCTAGAGAGAAGGCTACTGTCTATTGCTATGATCGACCGTCCTGCAGTAAAACCACTGATCCAGTACTTGGGTACAAAGCTACTTGTGTCTAGCTGGTCTCACTTGGTCTGCTCGATATTCAAGTCAATAAGGAGGTATGGAAGTTTCAATTGGGTTTCTTCGATAGAGAGATATACGTTTAAAGATGAATTGCAGAATTGTCAAGAGTAATCGAGTATAATTGTGAGAGATCAGATTCTTGGGACAAATATAATAATACATATATTTATCGTCCACGCGCAAAAGTTCTTGATATTACATGATAGAGGTTTTTTTTTTTTTTTCTTCGAGAGTTACTTTGTTTGTATTTATACCAAAGGCAGAATTTAGAGTACAAGCGAACTAGTGTACTATATGTATGTGTACATGCCAAAATGTGGCTGGATTTTAAGGATTACTCAATGGCAGAGTCAGTCGATTATTATCTTATGATGTAAGAATTTATGTTTCCTAGCTTAAAAGGTTATTTTCGGTTTATGTCGTGCACCTGGAAATCCTCGGTAAAAATATTACGTTCGCTTAGCTTGTCGGGGGAGTTAGTCGTCTCGATGGCAGCTCACTTATGTTTGAAGTGATATCAGCGTTTAGGACCCATACTTACGGAGATAACTCCGCAAACATTCGCGCACGGAAATTCTGACGGTTTATTTGAGAAGGAGATACCTCGTTGCGTGAGCGTCGGGAAAGTTTTCTTTGCAAAAATATCAAATAAAAAAATGCTTGCGACGATCCGAATTATCTTTCTTACAAAAGATATCTTGAAAAATAAGGTAGAAAATTGGTTGTTTGTGCTATTATTTTGCATGTAACATGGAAAATTGTATGAGATAAATTATTTCATTTAGGAGATGGATTTATTTGAAATTCCGAGGATGAGTTTAATGTAAAAGTATTTCAGAGTCTTTATGTGCAAATCAGCTTGTATCTAGTCACGGTGCATCAGTTTACTCTGCTTCTTCCTCCGTCGACTACATTAAACTCTGCTGCAAGTATGGCTTGCAATTTGCATGTATACTTGAACCGTAGCGGGGTGATTTTTCATGTCGGTCTACATTTTACGAAGCAGAGAAAATGTACACTGTACATGTTTGGATTTTACTTCATTTTACCTTTGCATGTTTACAAATTAATCCAATTAGTATACATGCTTCGTTACTCTCTGCTTTAATTACTAACCAGTAACATTTATTTTATACAATTTCTCAATAAATTGATAATATTAATGCCAATATAAACTTTATTCGCAATATTAAACTCTTCGTATGCTGATATGAATTTAAGTGTTTCTTGTCTGATTTTCATAAAAATTTACGGTTTACAATGGTAAGGTATTTCGTAGTCATAGCTGGAAATCCTGATGGATCGAGAAATGCATTTCTTGGATATCCAGATCCACCTGTTCAGTGTGCATCACAATTTCCAAGTATCATTGCAGGAAGGAACACGCTTTATTCCGCGAAAGGCATTACATTCCACAGTATATATATATATGTATGTATAGTAACGCCTTGTGAGACAGCACTGTACTAGTCATTGGGTTTATTCTTGGTAGAATTGGCATTTGAGTGCAATGGCCTCCGAGGAAACTATCGACCTGAAATTACCTACGCTCTATTCTCTAAGAACACTGCTTCCTCGTTTTACGCAAAAGCAATATGTAGGTACATGGTGTTTCGCAAGTTCAAGGGAATTTTTCTAGTTAAAAGTTTCAGGAGTTAAGTCATTAAAAAACAGGTATGAAACTAAATGTAACTTGTCGGCGAAAGTATCAGAGGTTTCAAAAATTTTAACATTCGAATTAGGACGAATTAACACATGAAATAAAAATAGAGGAAAATATAATAACTGTTAAATCATAATAAAAGTTATTTGGAATTCTTATTATTTTAACAACGTCAAGTCAATGATTTTTAAAATAAAGGAATATAGGTTTCTGAAAGTAGTCTCAGGAAGATTTGTAAAAACTGTAATGTAAGAGCCAGCTTTAGATTCGATATTGTGTTTTTCGAACTTGGAAACTTTTCTGTGAAAAAGCATATTCTATACTGGACAGTTTAAGAAACTTCTTAAGAACTTCGTTTCTCGGCAATGCACACAGACTATTTTCACGTTGGACTTATTAGTAGAGTTTTCTACTGTCGTTCTACTTTTTGAAGCTTTAGAAATGCGTGCATGACACGTAAACTTTTATCGCAACCTGAAGAAATGTTGATTTAGTACCATTTGAACTTTTTCCCTATTTAATATCAATCAATATTAATAAAATATTGCAATCTGAAGTTCAGCTCTAAAGGTTATACGATTTTGACGTAAGTGACTTAAGATATAATACCTCTGATACGAATCGAATATGAGAAGAAGATTAATGTGGCTGATGTGAACGAGAGAGTCTACAGTTTTCGCGTTCAAACCATTTTTCATCCGATTCGATTTCTTATTTTCATAGAAATTTTTCTAGAGTACGTGTCTATCGAATCAGACTTTTCGTATGTGGAGAATGAACTGGAAACTGGATTGTCGAACTTTCGACACACGATGTGCATATTGCGCGGTGCGTTCCTTTTCTGCCTTCCCGGAAGGCTATATAAAGCTCTGGGAGGAGTATACGAGATAGTATATCGTGAAGGAAGTTTCGAAAATGCAGGGTAGAAGGCTTGAACGAAAGCTTGCTCCCGCAACAGCATTAACTCTAAGATTACTATGAACGAAGCACTAAAGCTCAGTGCAGTCAAATGAAGAAAACACATATTGTCATAGTTGATTCTTCAATGATTTATTTAAAACATCTTCCAAAATTTTATTATTGTCAATAATTATCAATTATTGGCACTATAAAGTTCTTAGTTTATTTCTTCACACACGAGACATACAATTTGAATGATTCCAAATTTTTGTAAGATATTTTAATTAGAAAGTGAATTGATTATACGGTATTGTCGATGACTGCATTTCAAATTGACGTATTATAGTCTGATTCAAGCATTTCTAGAATATGAAATTAAATGATATATATATCAAATGAAAAACTAGTGCCAATTATAATATTTATCGTAGCATTAAGAGTGATAAAGATTTTTACTCTCGATTTGAAATACAGTTTTTGACATCTCGTTAGTTGAGTTGAATTTTCGGATAAAATGACTAGAAGAATGAAACAAATTGTAAATGAGATACTAATGCACTAGCTGCATAGGCGAGAGTCGTATATTCAACTCGAGTACCTACTTGAGTACATAGTCCATATGTTCCTGAGCTTAAGAGACGTGGGCGTATATTTAAACGCACTCAAGCTACTTTGCTATTAATCAGATGCGCTTACAGCATGTTCACGAATCATTCGTGAGATCGTAGAATTTTTTTCAACTGCAAGTACTTAACATTTTCAAAATATCTATAATCAGTTTTAGTTATATTTTATTTTGACCATTATTGAAATGTATGAAATTGAAGTCAGCCTTTTCCAGCAATTTGCTGGCAGTAACGGGTGAAAAATGTATGCACTGGTCATTAAGGCTTTTCGCTCGTGGAAAATTGGGTGATTGAATGCGACATAGTGGCCTCATGAATGATACATGTGCTTTCTACCACAACTGACTCGCACAAAGCATAGTGGTGCGTGTCCAGGATGGTTCGTTAACGATCCATTTCAGATTTCTCGTGCATTTACTAAAAATCATTAAATTTACAACCGCCACACTAAATTATTGTGAATTACTTTCATTTATTTGATCAAATTTATGTGTTTAAGGAAAATCTATCTATTTTTCATATAGAATTTTATTTCCCTCGATTACTTTGATTTTCGTTCGATGATTTTGAGGGTAATCAATTGAATTGATCGTAAACTGAAGAATCAATCTAGTTTCAGTTAGAAGGAGAGTTAAGAAGAAGCTAAAGGACCATTCGAACTTTCATCGAAGAAAGTTCGAAATCCTTTGAGAACCTTGAAAAATATTGAAATTTCCGGATTATCTACGGATTCTCCGTAGCAACAAGTGGTTACGAATGAATGCAGAATTTAACCGAATTCACTGATGCACTGAGAGCAACTTTCTCCTGAACCAATTAGACCAATTAAATTCGACGGTTCCCAATTGGAATGATATTTACTAAACTTCTGAATCAATCGTGTGAATTGCATTGATAGTGGCATTGTTTCAATCACGATTCTCTTCACCAAAATGAAGTAATTACCAAGAATTTATTGTATTAAAATTCGTATGAAGAAACACAGTAAATTTTTCATTCTTCGCCAGAATTTTCATTCGGATTAATTTTTAAAGCGAAGAGATATGTTGAAATTTGTATTAAACTAGTTTTCCAAAGAAATACGTCTGCATTGTACAGATTCAACAGGTTTCGTTTCAAGTAAGATTGCTTTGTAATTGCGTGTGTACTTTAATGGAAAAAAATTGATACGAAGAACCAATTTTGTAAGGTAAAGAAAATGATTGAAACCTCGAACCGACTTTCTCTGCCTTTGTAGACTTTAGCTTCACTCTTTATCTTCGTAGGTCTTGTTAGTTCTTCGATCTTTTTCTCTTTCTCTCTCTCTCTCTCTTTCAACTCTTTACATTGTAAGACACAACGTATCAATGGCAAAAAGAAACGTCGACAGTCCTTGGAATTTTTAGCATTAAGATATCGATAGGATCTTCCGATTTTGTCATAGTATAATTTCAAGGAACCTCGCAGAATAAAAGAGTTCGTTACTAGTAAGAAAAAAAAAACCGACACGAAAGACAGAGATATAAACTTCATCTAAAAGCAGATTAAAAAAAGAAAGCTAAACGATGCGTGCTCAGGGATTAATCGCCAAATAAAATCAAATCTGCCAGGCTGACATAAATTGCTGATAATGCTTGCATAGTTTATATACAGCTTGTGTTTAATATTGATTGAACCCTCGTGATCTTATCACTCGGTCTATCAGAATTATTTATAATTTTACATCTATATTTTATACATCGTCAAAACAGAAAACATTAGCGCACACAAGCTTCGCATATCTGGGATAAGATACTTTATAATAGAACCTTGCGACAGGTTGCAAAAATAGGCTTCAAATTGTCTCACGATGATCGTATGTTAAAAGTTCTTGGCATTGGCAGGGGTTGATCAGTGAATTTGTCGATGGCGTAACTGGAGAATGATGTCTGCTACTCGCAATATTTTTCTGACCAATATTCAATTTGTTTTATATTGGAATCAGCCAGTGTTATTCAGCACTGCAATTTATTATAAAGAGAAATCACTGGGCAGAGATCGTGAAATAATAAATAAGCAACGTTAATGCATTACGAATACAATTGTTCGTTATAATGTATGTGAAATGGATTAAACGGAGCTGAGTGTTTTATTCAATACGAAGTCCGATATATAGTGTAATATTTAAATCTGTAAATTCACGATTACAAGGTACAAGGTTCATTCCTACTTGTTTATTACCGATAAATCTCACTCAATTTTTAATCTGACAAAAATCTTTGTCCCTAAAAAAAACATTGTTAGTCCCATGAATGTTTCTGCTTTCCTGCAAAAAAGCTCTCTGGAAAGTAGTGGTGCGAACTCGGTTTTAAAATATGTATAAGGAAGAGGAATATTTTTGTCGAACGAGGAAGATTTCGTTGTACGATCTTATGGGAATGTTCTAATTTGCGAGGTTTCGATTTCTAATGGAGAAATTCATTTACGACGGGACCTTGTACCTAGTAAATCTAAGTAGACCAAATTAAGCGGGTAGCGATTTATCTCGAGACCAAAGGAGAACAAAGTTTATTCTCGGAGCATATACACGTAATCGTCTCACGTTCGAACGATTCCTTCGATCACTCATGCACATTGTTCGCATCTTCTGTCTTTGCTTCGATCACATTTTAATACAAATAATTAGTCAATTCTGCTAATTGTAAAATTCGAGTTGATCCCATGCAAGATTTATTTCCATATCCAATTCCTAATCTTAAAGTCATACTAAATTATTAGTATTGATTGCTCACTATTTTCCGCGAAATATCAATTTCAACTAACTTTTACTACTGAATTAAATGGAAATTATTCTCGTTTGGGATATTTTTTGCATTATCCTTAGAATATCACGATACATTTCCATTGAAATCGACGAGACGAATTTCTGTGAAGGTGCTCAGTACTATTTCTTCACGGAGAGCCAACAAAAGTGTCGTTAGTATTTAATTCTACTTAATCGTTAAGTGTACGTATTAAGAAAATGATTCGGACGTGTTAATTAAAAGAATCTGCGTAAGCAAGAGTATGCATATTTTTCATAGATGTAAATATTCATTAAGATAATGATATAATATATACATATATCCCATATATTTTCGCGATCTACCGGGCACTATTGTCTTTCTCCGATTTCAGACAAACGATATATAATATATCATACAATACACATTGCTCTTAAAAGCGTCAGGATCAAGTAACATTGTTGGATGATATTGCTATATAATTCCGCTGTCATTCGCGTTAACTTCTCAGCAATATATACGGCTAGCGGAATTTCCATGAAGCGAATCACTTGATCCTGTCTCGGCAACTTAATTAAATATCATGAAGGAATTACCTGGAACTGATGTCTAAGAAATATTGCTTTCTGGCATATTACTTAATTTAACTCCTAATTTCGTTCAGACATAGAATTTTTTTAACTTCTCTTTCTCTCTAAAATATTTAAAGACTAGAAAGCCATCGGAGTAACGTTGGAGCGAGTTTTTACGAGATTTTAAAAATGCAGATGCATCAATGGACTTTCTGTGAAAACCATATTTCATATACATCAGAGTGATGAGTAAACAGGCCTCCGCAACCTGCATCAGGTTGTCGATCGTAAAAGTGTCCAAAACGTATAATACAACGAGCTCGTCTTAAACACCCGGATGGGAATGAGATTTCAAGGCTAAAAAGGCCAAATTTTGTCACGGACAGTATAATATGTAAAAGATTGATATCGAAATAAATAAAAAAACTTGTAAACCATGATTTTACGTATTATGTTTATATTTCTATAGTGTCTTTATAAATTGAGAATGAATTGTACGTATCTTTGAAAGACAACAATTGATTGTCAATTATGAGTCTTCCTACGACGTCTGGTGACTGCGGGATATGACTTCCGCGCCATTTCAGTCTGCATCGTAAACATTAATGTTGTCATTAAACAACGACCGCGACGTAACCGTATAGTTTTTGTCAACACTGATGGCCCCATAATCGAGCACAATAGAGCGAATCGATCTTCGTCGGAGGATTGCACGCTGACCGAAGCAACGATAAGGTGAGAAATAACCAGTGTTAGTGTCAGCAAAGATATTCTGCAGGGTGTAAAGTTAACCGGAGGTAAGTTAACTTAGGGGATGATTCCGAGGACCAGAATACACACGAAACTCAGCATCGACAGTTTTGTGGAAAATGGTTTGTTAATGAGATTTAGACATTTATAAAAAGTTTAAATAAAGGGTTAAAATAGGATGGAGAAGAATTTTCGTGTTATTTGACACTTGTACAAAGTTTAATTGTGATTGGGAAAATCATTGCGCAAAAAGATACAAGGTGTAAAAGCAAAAGAAAATTGAAACAATTTGGAAAGGCATTTATTTAATGAATTGTTATCTTGTTATAAATGCTTGGTAAGGAAGTAGAATGACTATCATCGCAGATTGTAGCTAATATTAGATATACTATAGTATAAACGAAGAAATTTCAATGTTTTTACTCGAGGAGAACGAAGTTAATGAGTTTCTTCGTTCTGCCGATGCCGACAATTGGATCAGGCAGCCCCGAGTAATTGCGAAGAAATTAAGATGTACGCGGATGAGGGTCGGGGTTGTGATTCCAAGTTTGCGCCTGCGTCTACCAGTAGGAAATTAATTTGTCGAAGTGCGTCGGCATGACCAAGAAAGCTGAAAAGCCTGAAAACGAGACCGATCCTCTACTAATCTCATTTAATGAAACAATTATTTCCTCGATCCTTTCGCACTTTCAAAGGCAATCAGAAAAAAAGCCTGATTCTAGAATCCTTCATATTTTATATCTCCCTTGATGCCCTTTTCCCTCTTTTCAATTGCTCGGTTTAATTTGCTCGTTAAATTTATTAATCTCATGAAAAACTACTGAAATCATCACAATTATGAACAGATGGTAAGGAATCGCGAAAATGTCACCGTGGATCCTGGACAGAATTTCCCCTATTAACATACTTCTGCCGCATTTTCTATGTAAATAAAAAAGGCACCTAAATAGTAAGTAGTATTGTTAACTGGGTCGTTTATTTCTTAGAAGATTCTTGCTTAAGTTTCGTGAATCAGTGCAAAATCTTCTAGGAGCTCAATTACGTTTAGAGAAATAACTTTCATCTGGATTGTCTGATTAATCTCTGGCAAAATTGTTGGTTCCTGAGAAATTCTAAAACAACGTCTCTCTTCTAATCGAAAGATAGTACTTTGAGTTTATTGAATTCCGAATGAATTTCCTGTTTAGAAATATAAAATTATTTCACGTATTTTAAATAAGTCATTCCTTTCACTTTGTTAAAGAGACATTTCAAGGTGAATTTTTATGACTCAAGAATGTGTTGAGAAAACGGTGTAATTTACAGAGATAACTCGTTGATTTAATTTTCTTCTCGGTAATTGATACGTTGGGAGAGCTGGCTATGATATTTTGTCCAATAGATGGAGATTTAAATAATTCAACAAGATTTTGCATTTTGCCGATGCATCTCGTTGTGCCGGTTCTGCTTGGTGCTTCTGAGTGAATTAAACATCAGATTCCATCTGAAGACCTTTCCTCCCGAACGAACCGCGTTATGAGAAAATTGAGTATGTGACTCTAATAATTTCATAGGTAGACACATCCTTCTGGTTATCGATGTTTGTTTATCCACTGATCTTTAACACTACTGATAACCATTATATATTTCTATTAATTTATTATTCTGCCAACAACATTATTATTTTTGCTAATGACTACTAAACATAATAGCTAATTATGCACATTTATACGATTCACCTTTTATCTACGCTGAACTGAAAGAAAATGAATTTTAAATGTCGACTAGTTTAATTCCAATTGCTCTCCAAACAACCAGGAATAAATATCACGAGGTTTTTAACTAATGAAAAAGCTTCTTGTTTCTCCACTACGTTTTCCTAAAAGAAGAAAATGAAATTTTGGAATAGTTTTCTAGGAGACCACAATTATGGAATAAAATTGTATTTGAAACTTGAAAAGGAGTTTTCTCTGATTACGTCAAGCTAAAATTTCCTTCACTTTCCATTGGAAGAGTGCTGTTATACGGTCATCCAGTTTCAAACTTGGTACTAATCTTCGAAGATTGGATTACGTAGCAATTCCAACGCTCATGCAATGAAGACAAATGAGCTTGGGTGCAAACTCTCGTTGGCATCAGCAAAGCAAATTGATGCAAAGAATTCTCGATATCATTTTTCTGAATCGGACAGAGGGTTGAAATCACAAGAATCTATAAATCGTGATGGTATTCTCTTATACCTCAAAGGGTGAATCGTTTTGAAGATCTGAAATGGTTGAACTTCTTTGCATCTACCACTTCAATAACATATTCACATTGCTTTATGTTACTCTGGGACACAGACTCTAGTAAAAATATCAATCGACACATTTCTTTTTATATCTCCCTATCAATACTCTCCCATTTTTTCGATGACATTTATGACAAAAAGAAGAAAAATATTGGAACGGTTGCAAAAGTGTCATTGGATTATCGAAGAAATAGTGAAAAATGAATTCGTTTACTTTTTAGAGGATTTGTTAAATAAGTAACCAATTCGATTAAAATTGCAAAATTCGATGATCAACAAGCAGAGGGATAAAAACAATTTTGCCAAACATGCTTTTGACAATAAAATAGTTATGATTTATGAAGGTCGAATATTACGAGCGTGCACCGGTGAAGTGTTCGCCTTTTAAAGATTATTGAGGATAATTCGATTCAAGGGCACGACGGGCCAACACCTTGACACAATTTCCAACACTAAACTAGTGCGGAGGTTAAAGGTATTATTTCCTAGCCTTACGGAGATTTTCGCCTGCTGTTTATCATTTGATAGGGCATATCGTTTGTTAAGCTGATTATTGCAGCATCGCTCTCTAAATGGACAGTCATTCATTCTCACAATCACTTGGGGTCCTTCCCTTCTCGTGACAATATTTATTGCATAATTTGCTGTATTTAAGTAAAGCTTTAGACAAAGAAGAAGAATTTTAATCCTCGAATTCTTAATTTTCTTCTTTACAAATTTTGAAGACTTTTAAATATTATAATTCACCAAAAACATTTAAATATTTGTTAAATATTAACATATCGTTAAATATTTTAATCTTTAAACGATGCTTTTACAGAATCAATGATTTGGAAAAACGATATAAATTGAAACTTTGTCAAATATTTGAATAGTAAGATATTTTGCAAGATTTTTTGAAGATGCTACTTTAGTAATCCTATGATTAAGGACACGTTTTTTCGTGAAGGATCCGATTATATGACACTCGGTGAATCCCTGAGCGCTGTGAAAAGCTCGTCCTTGATCCAAAGGGAAAACAGAACGTAGATATCCTGGATCACAGGTTTGCGAATCTCATCCTCTTTATGGTACACCCACGACCTGCTTCCTGCTGACATAGGAAACCAGCTGCTCGTAAGATTGTTGTTTCATTCTTGTTGTAGTTCAGCCCTTGGTGACTTTTATGCTTGCGAGGGGCTTCCAATGGTTAACAAGAATGAATATTGACTGCTCGCTTTATGGAAATATACTACCCTTTATAGAAACTCTCCATTTTATTCATTTTTTAGTAACATTATTCAAAACATCATGTTTTCTATTATATACTACAATTTAATTAGAGTTGTTGTAATAAGGGAACTACTTTGCAACCGATTCGATACTATATAAGCTCGGTGAAAAAGCTTGTTCAGTACGTCTTTGGTGTGCGGTACTCGTGGAATCCCGAGAAACTAATCGGATCCGACATAGCTCACGAGTTTTTCCTCGAGAAGCATTTTCTATCTTTTATTTAATTTTCTTGGCTCCGCCGCGCAAAGAGAGAGAGAAGCAAATGCAATTTTTCTACCCTCTCCTTTACCATTATAGATTGTGCTTTAAATCTTATTACTCGCTTCGGGCGACACCCGAGCATTAAAAAGTGAAATTAAGTTTCGCTTCTAACTCAAAAACAAGAATGGTCAATTTGTTATTCGTGGAAAAAATATTGTAAAATTTTGTTTAAGATTATCAACAATATAAATTTACTCAGCAGACGATAAATATTTGAATAGAGACAGACAAAGTTTTATTAGACAGTGTAAAGATCTTAAAATATTGTTAACAACTTTCTAATATCCTTAAACTCTTATATTTGATTATTGTATGAATATTACAGAAGATTTCATAAGGTATTCGCTGGGTTAAAGTTTCAGTACGTTCTGAACTATACTTTCAAACTTTTAAACGACGAACCAAGTCGTTTCTTATACAGTTTCCGTAGCAAAATACATAGTGTTTTGTACCAGACGTTGACCAATATTGTATATTCTTTCGAAGTTGGACTTTATGCGAACAGTAGTTTCTAATTTTCACTTTGGTCCAGTCACGTCCTTTAAACTTACCTACTCAGACACACACAAACATAAACTCACTAACACTTTTACCAACGAAAAGTTCGATATAGTAATAATAGTCTTCTTACTGACAGCATCAAACTAAAATGGACCCTTTTGATACAACGGTCACGTGTTTCTCTGGTATTACAATATTCAAACTACCTTGGTACTTTGCCTTTGGCGAACGTGCTCCCTCGAATTCATAGCGCATCACTAGAGTAAGTAAACGTTACTCAATTCTCTGGAAGTAAGAATTTATTAGAGCACAATTTACAGGATGTTATTTAGAGATTTAGTATTTATTATTTTGTACCCTTTTAAGAATGGTTATTATTTGCCAAGGAGGAAATATATTTAGAAAAGAAAATCAGAATAACTCAGTATTCTGAACACGAAAACTCGTTTCTATTTATGAATCAAGGATCTTATCACAGTAAAGAATTAGAAAGAATTACTCTCTGTAGAATGTACTTTGACAAATAGATTTTTGGAAATAATAGTCCCACAGGTTTATTGGCTCACTGGTCACTGATTAATCGTTTACACCAGGCTATCTAGGCATTGATTAACAACATGTTCTAATGAGATGTACATTTTCGATTGTGATGCCCCCTTCCAAAATTAGAAGCATTAATTACAGACTGCGATCGGTTCTGATAGCCATTACTAACCGAAACAGTGCAGTGACCCATGGGTATTCGGGATTTCCCTGATAAATGGAATTTCCAAGCGTCAGTTCCACGTGACTGTTAGTGCCTTAAAATAATTTCTGCCAAAATCCACTTAACCCATTAACACTGAAATTCTCATTTCGATTTTCGATACAGCCTTCAAGCTACAATTAACGTTGCTTTCAACAATTTTAACTATACATATTTTTCTAATTCCTACAAACTTTAATAAATCTCAAACTTCAAAATTCTTCAACTTTTATCTAAACTTTAAATTAATATTTCAATGTCGGTTCTCAGTTATTTTTATTTTTTTTTTTAATTTTATATTTTTCAGGGTTTACGCATAATTTTTGAGAATCCATCATTCGGTGAAATTTGATAGCGTTCGGTTGCAATTCACCAGACGCAATAGAAAGGTTCCCACAGGGCTTTCAGATACACTCATTAAAAATGCATTCGATTCTGTTACTAATGCGGATCACGATCGCGTTAATGCTACGTGTGCAGCTGCACGTCTCTGATGCCGCGACTACGAGTAGCTTGCGATTTAACTTGCGTAATGGGAACGCGATGCATATTCTCGTTTAGGACTTGCTGGCACATCTCAATTTCCTTGCGACTCGAAGGAACAAGAAACAGCCCTCGAGTCTTTGAATTAGTGTTTTAGTAGTAAACCGCAGAATTGTACGATAAATAATTCACATAGAACATTCCGTTTGCTAGAATCTAGGACAGTGTAACAAAGTTGTTTATTTTAGTTAACGGTACCTAAGGCAAAAGGAAATAAAATTGATATTTATTTTTTGGTGAATATCGAGTATTTTTTGATAGTTCATAAAGTTGGGATATTGGAAATTTCTTTGGTATCAGTTTTCTACCGATCGAACGAGAACAGAGTGATGAGAGAATTTTTAAAAATTGTTGCTGGTATCAGGTCATTACAAGGCTTCAAATGAAATTACCAACAAAAGCGACCAGCAAAATGATGAATCTCGTTCGAGACTGCCAATAAGTGGTTACGATGGTCGTAGCGGAGGACCCGATAAAAAGGGTGCACCTTTCAGATTGGTTCCAGTCTGCGCAAAAGACTTACGACTGGGAAACCCCTCGGGTCCTCTAATTCCAACACAAAATAAAAGAAACCGCGACAAGAAATTCGCTGCGCCCTCGGCTTTCCGAGGATCAGAATCAATCTGATGATTGTGTTTCAGCTTATACTTCCAACGCTAAGCCAGTAAAAAGATTCTTCAAAATCCTTTATAATTCCAATGAAACATATAAATTGATCAGATTTATTCCACTAAAATTAGTTTACTCGCTGGGGGAAGATTTTGATATTCGACGATTGTCTATGTTTAATGGAAAATGAGGGTTGCTGTGGATGTGTCAGGCACCTTAATCCGCGACTCATGATCATACTAGTGTTCCATCGCCTGTTTGCCGTGACGGAGTTTAATTAGAACCCTGTAGGAGACGCATCTCCATCTATTTAGGTGCCCTTACTCAAGGGGATGAATCGATTTGATCCAGCGCACAACGATGATACGCTTAAGACCCTCACGAATCATGATCCCTCATGCGTTCCAGAATACCCATGCGCACTTCTCTTTCACCCTCCTAAATTAACCAGAGATTATGCAACATCAAACGAGCTTGTCGTGTTCCAAACGATAATTAATTTTCTGGAAAATTTACCTAGATCGAATAAACTGTTCTCAGTTAATTTCAATACATTATACAGTCGTTCTAGAATATCTATTGGTTACTATAATTGATTTCGAATGTTCTTTTTTTTTCCACCATTCAACCAATAGTTCGAACCAACCTTTAGTCTCGCGGTATTCTGACAGTTCGAGAGCATCGGATCGTGAATGCTATTCGCACAAGTTCATATTGAGTTCTATTGTTGTAGTTTTTCATATTGGTTTGTAATATTGAACCCAATAACCAGAGAGCTATTACACTTTATTTCTAAATCTATCAATTTTCTTTTCTCACTAATTTCACAATTTCGATTTTAATATAACAGTTACATGATTTCATTTAAAACTCAATGAAATTGTGAAATTAGTGAGAAGAGAAAATTGATTGATTTATAAAATCAGATTTATGATTTAGAAATAAAGAAAGCAATAAATAGTCTTTATTTCTGTTCGAGGGATAAATGTTCTGTGGCTGGTTGTTCGTCGAAGCAAACGTTAGACGAACCATTCCCGTTGAGGCTTCGGTTAGTCTACGCGAGGAAAAAAGAAACTCGAGGTGCTGGCTTCACTTGAAACACCAGGTCATTCGCCGCAAATAGAACTTTGAAGCTGACGCGCAAAGATCGCGTCTTCGGCACGAATACCAGCAGTCTCCAGTTAACTGGTTACCCGTATATGTAGTATGCAATGCAAGAATACATTTCGTATTATCTAAAGCACCATAGTATAATATGCTAATGTGCCTGCGTTACATTCACCGCAACTTCAAGGTAAGGCATTTCTCTTTATAACTGGATAATTAGCTTGCATAATTTCCTACTCCAATTTCTTTTGGTCATTATGAAAATTTCTAATTACCAAACAGCACTTGTCATTTTTATTTCTTTGCACTTGTTAGAATTGTAAACAGGTGATGTACGATATTAAAACATTGAGAATTTTATTTGAAATAGGGGTGGAAATTTGATTATAAGTTATTTCAATCGGTAGAGTGGTTCGAATTCCTGGATATCGGTTATTTGGGAAAACAATAATCCACAGGAACCTAGAAACGGTGTATATGTACAGTCTAACCCAGCCTGAAGCACGCATGTTTGCACATGTACGAGTATATTGAAACCGCGACTAATTAACCGCGCTCACTTAATCCTAAGCCACTAAGTTACCCCCGTAATTAGTCGGCTGATCCAGAAACTCGATTTTGACTCTCGACTTTAAAACAAGCCACCAGTCATGTTGGTTTTTTTTAAATCGAAGTAGAATTAAACTAAAACTTTATTAAGCAATTTGTGTTTGAATGTAATAAAAAGTTCTTGATATATTAATGCAAAGGGTTGAGTTTCGTTAAAGTATCAGATACAGTACTAATTTTCACCCCATACAAACGAGTGAGTTCATCTTGAGTAAGGAGGGATGACGTGTCATCACTCACTGAGTGGTTTCTTAGTGCGAAACCACGAATCTTGTTTGTCTTCTTCACTGTGTCCCATCGTTCCATCCAGTAATGTTTTTTCACCAAAGGACCATTCTATCCTGAGAAAAAGATTTCGTGCACCTGGTTCGTCCTCGACGGACTCACGCCTCATAAAACGTTATGCGACAACGCTGACCCAATTTCCCTACTTTCCTTTTCACCGCGAAATATATCCGAGCCGAGCACATACATATAACTATTTCCAAGAACACGTCCTTTTGTTCGTGAAACATTTTTCGTTGCTTAGTTTGGAAGATATCGTTACTAAAAACTGCGGACCCGTCATACCAAGCTCATAAAGATAATTAATTACTTATCAGGAAGAAGTTAGTCATAAATTTAGAGTTGAAATTCTCAGTCGAATTTCGGCAAAATTCAAACGATGTCTGGAGACGAAGATTAATTTTCGAATCTTCTGATTAATGTCTTTTCGATGTCACTACTTTCTTTGAGTGGAACGATTCAATATAATTCATGTATCATATCATATTCTTTTAGAATAATGAAGAGGTTTCCGAGGCTGAAAAAAATTGCCTAGGAATATCTTACATTGAGATTGCAGTGATTAGCTTTCAGCTTTGTATTTTCCTCGAACTTTCCACTTTCTTGATTGCGACGATAGTATCCTTCCATTTTTCAGCGAAATAAAGGATAATCCGGGCAGATCGTTTCTGAAAACCGAGTCCCATTTCAAGGAATGAAATTCTTCTATCTGTCTGACCTTAACCAGACAATTCCACTGTTCGTTGAATACTTATTCCAACTAAATTACGCCGTCACTTCAGATTTCTTACCGCCTAAAATCACGCTATATCAATAATAATTAATACAATCTATTCATTATTAATGAAAGTGTTAAACTCGTCAGACTCGATTCATTTTATCGGATAGTTTATTGCATTGGTCATTATGGTCGAGTTACCTTGAGACCAGCGAGACGAAAGAAGCCTTAAGTGGCAATGATCGCGATCCATCCCCATTGAGGGAGGAGAAAAAACTGTATCAGATAGCGAGTGCGACGAGTGACGGGATTCCAGGAGAGATTTGGGGATGCGCTACCAAGGACTCCATTCTTTTTTGCAAGCTCTGCCGCAACAGGAATATTTCTCCTCGTTGGATCGAAGGGATCATTTATCAGGCTCACGTGGCGAACTCTAGAACGAAATATTTCTTCGTTCCAGTGATAGATGACAGCTGGTCGCATACGTGCTTCTTTTCTTCGTCTTTCATTAACTGGGAGTCTCCCACTTTTCATCCCTTTTTCTCCCGAAATTCTTCCTAGACGAAAGTAATCACTTGCATCAGAAAAAACTGTCCTGTCTGAATCGAATACTTCGTGTCCTTCCTCTCGAAAGCCCTGACATTTTAGGGGATGGTTTCTTCGATGGTTTTGCACTTCATAGCCTTTTTATCGTTGAAGGTCAGACCGAGATAAACCGCAATGAGCTTCGCTTCTTGTTTCCTCTTAACTGATCCTTTCGCACTTGCTGCTATCTTTTAAATGCGAGTGGCGAGTTGCAAGCTTCAATTGTTAATTTAGAAACAAATTATTTATCTACAAATGAACCTGGGTCAATGTTGCATTTATCTACTTTTTTTAGCACATTAATTTATATATTGTTTAATATTATTAATTTAATCACGAACGTAATGTTAATCTTCGAAATTGTACAAAGCATATTACGAATCGAATTGACACATTTAATTCAGTTCAATATTCTCAATATTATTTTCAAAAGCGAATTATCTAATTGAAAATGTAATTTATATCCAATTATCGTGATGAACGAAATTAGATACATAAGTGGTTCGAACAGTGATTAAAAAAGGAAAGACTTGAAATAGAAAGTAAAGGAATTTCGTTCCAAGGGGAATTAAATTACTTTAAGATTGCGGAAAGTCTCAGCAACGTGATCTTAATATCGCTTTAACCGCTAAAGCTAAGTACATACCTAGGAACTTTTTCACTACAGATGGCACGTATCTCTCGTTAGTACTAACTTGGAGGAACCCGGAATTATCCCTCAAAAGAGGCACATTCCAAGTTCAAAGTAATTCTTTCCAGCAGCGACTTCCTCTGATGCGATCTATGAGTCTTTCGCGAAACACGTGAAACTGGAACGTGGCTCTATTATTATATTCAGGAAAAAGCAAGGACACTTTTGTTCTCTTTTGAGAATGAATAGAACTGCAACCGTGCTCGCAGGAATTTCATTATTCGCCGCGCGTGAAGTTTCGAAATTTCGGAGGTAATTATACTTTCCAAGAAGGTTTCGATATTATAAAACTTCGCTATGTTGTTTACGGATATTTTAATTAGATATATAAGATAGTTTTGTTTTTATTATAATTGATACAATTTGGTGAAGAAGCTTTGTCAAAGGAAACTGAGAACTCGCTTAAATGTCCATAAGGGTCTTTTTACACAGCAGTGAAGAGGTTTTCGTTGAAAGAAAAATGTCTCTTGCCCATTACGCTATTCAACGTCGCCACGAGTGGTTTTTGATGAAACCCTACATCTTGCGCTGTCGACCAGGTGCATCGCTGCGGAAATCCGGCAAATTAAGGAAACATTACTGCGGCTCTTATCTAACATAAGTTGCAGCACTCTGCACCATTGTATCGTTATACATATATTTACTGTTCTTTCGAAGAGACTAAACCGTGTCACTGTTTGCTGACAGCAAATTATCTAATATCAAGATTAAATTAATTTATGATCTAAAGTTTATCGAATATCTGATTTGAAATATTCTGAATCATTTATTCGTATTTATTGGGATATTAGAAAAATTGAGGATTCATTATAATTATTCATAGGAGTCTGACAGTAGGACGAATAATAGATCTGGAGAACTAGATTAAACCTTGGTCCAGTGGCATGCAGATAACACGCGGACGAGATTGGTTGCCAGCGATCTTGAAATCGTAGAAGTTCCGGAAGGCAAACCGCAGATTAATTCCCACCTTCCAGTGACATATCGCTTCGAGATTTATTTCATAGTCTTACCGCAAATCTTTTCTCCTCAACTGGTCTTCCCTTTCGGTCAAATTGTTTCATCCCGTGTAACTCGTGAGATATACGGCAGCCAGTGACACAGAAATGTGTAAAATGACAAATCGAATGATATAGTAGTCAATCTTCTAAACATAAGTAGAATATATACTTGTCAAATCGTACGACAGAAGGTTCATTCTTAAGATTAATGTAGGTTACTAAAACAATTTTAAAAATAGTGGTTCAATTTCGTTCTCAAAATTCCCCTCTTTTTACTCAATGATTTTCAGTTTTCTTAGACAAAAAAAACTACACAAAAAATGGGATAAAAATTCTTAGATACAGAAATGCTTAAATTAAAGTAGAATGCAAATTGATTTTCGAAAATGTTGAGATTTTAATTTAGATAATAGCGAGAGTCTAAGGAAATTATTTCAGACTATTCCGGATTGTTATGATAACTACAGTATTTAATAATACTGTCAGCTGCTGTTAATTACGTATGGAACATTCCATAGGAACAGTTGCATTTGAGTCTGCTTTATTTCCTCCTCATTGGTGCCTTACTCCATTAAATGGGCGAGAGTAATCGTGATGCTTGATAACTTGCTTGCTTGATGTACGTTCCCGCAGCCGATTGACATTGACACGGTGTTGAGTTTCGCGGCTACGAGAAAAGGGGGTCGTGGTTCTCACCGCGTAAACAGACGAGAATTTTCCCTAAACGCGGAAATGGAAGGTCGGATAGAGTTTTCTCGATTGAAGAATGTTTTAACGTTAAAACGTGCGTTTATTATAAATTTATACTAATTAGAAGAAGTAGCAAATAATTTTTGATTGATTTTTTTATTGATTGTTTGGTTACTTTACTTTTCATCGAAATATTTTCTTAGCATTAGGACTTTTATTATCCCTTGTTTTACGAGAAAGTTATTTAGCAGGACGACAGTCCAAGATTTTCGTCGAGGCCAAGAAGCAAATCCAGGAGAAAATAAAAGCGGCTGAGTGACAAAACTACGGGAAAAAAGTAGAAAAAAAGAAATTGCTGCGAAGGGAGAATTCTCTATCCTTGACACTGAAATCGCTTCATCATTGTCAACTTCTTTTTACCGAGATTTCAACTTGTATTATGAGAAATCGCGATAAAGGTTGAAACACTCGAATGCTAAAGCTGTGCTTAAAGATCTTAGAACGAAAATTGCAGGGCGTATCACCATCTTCCCTTATTAATAAATTTAATAAGCACATTGATGCAATTAAAATTTCCAACAAGTTTCCATTTTCAATTTAAATTCACATAAATTAAACAATAATAATTTCCTCATTGTGTATCGCGTATATAAAATTGTGCTCGAACAAATACTAATCAAATCACTATCATTGCCATAAATTTTACCTGAAATCAATTGTACAAATTGATTAACAATCGTGATTAAAAGAAGCAAATTTCGTTAACGTGAAAGACTACTCCCGAAGGATCACCCGTGAGACGATCTACTCTCTCAAACATCCGTCTATAAGCGCGTGTTGACTGCGAGGTCCGCTGCAATCGGTCAAGTTGAGTCATCAGCCTTGCGAACGAGTTATCCGAATATCGGGTCAAGGTTATCGATACTCGACATACGTATTAATCCAGAGAAGCCAAGGGATCCGCAATGATTGCTGTCGGCGAGGAAGAAGGAGACACTCGCGACGCGTGGCACCTAAAATATCCTGCGCGAAGGTTCCACCCATTATACCATTACGCAGTTAACCATAACGTTTTAGCCTCTCAAATTCGTATTATTATCTTCCTCAATGGTTATTTCACTGGTGGACACTGCTTTCGCTTAGGATATTAACCCTGTTTTTCTTTTATCTCTGGCCAATTTTATTAAGTCATTCAATTGCGTCAGATTTTTTGCATGCACGAGTTTAAGTTAACGGAAATATTCTTATCGTCAGTTTCATGCCAATCCATGAACCAGTGCATTGGGAATGGTAGATTCGTTATCAGGAGCTTCATCCGGAGCAGTACTTCCGATATAAAGGATATGGAAATGAGTGTCTCACATTGCATTTGCATTAACGAAACTGTCGATCCATGCTGAATTTGTATGCGAAGTGAAAACGAAGTACGCGATACTTTCGTAGTGAAGACGGAGATATCTTGGAAATAGAGTTACATATTCGAAGTGCTGGATGATATTGCTGTTTTCGAACGATTAAGTGTCTTTATAGTCTATCGACGATTTACGGCTTAATTTTGTGCAACTTCGTATAGTAAGTGTATATTAGCAAATTGTTCCGGCAAGGTATGACGTCAGCTGCACAACAGCCTAAGGGCAATAATAATTAGACCGGCGTCGCTCATATGCATCCGACATGTTTATTCGAAACATCGGGGGTAGATTACTGTAACCATTGCTGGCCATATACTGCGAGACACATTTTGTCTCCATTATATTATTTCACCATTTATTTACAACATTTTCTATTTCCTAAATTGCATTTTACTGTTTATTAGTCACCTTTTTTAATACTTTATTTAAATTCTACCATATTCGAAATTAGCTATTTTTTATTATATTATAAATTTAATTTATATAGTATTATTATTATATATAATTATAATTTAGTTCAATAGCTATTTTGTAGTATATCGCAAGTTACGATTGAGGGGCAGAAAGTCTGTATGAAAAATGATAAGAGAATGCATCGAAGCAAGAAACACGGGTGTTAGGTGTCCGCAAGAAAATCCAATTCTTTTCAACCGTTGACTTCCTGCGCGTTGGACGAGCAGCATGTGTTGTCACCTATCATGAGGCCCTCCCCTGGCGAAGGCCGACGGGTCTGAGAGTGTCGTACGCGCTCTCTACGCAACGAGAAAGGGGCCTAATCAAAGTGAGCGGCTTATAAGAGCGCGCACCCACCAATGGCCCATTCAGTCGTGGTTAAACTCGCGACCCAATTCAATCTGCGATTTTCTGCCACTCGACTAGCCTTTCATTTGTGTCTTAATCTTCTAGTGTGATTCTGTTAACAGTGATTCTCTTGACCACTTACTATCGTAGAAAGTGAAAGCTAAAGAAATCTTGTGCTTCGATCACATTGAATCCTTTTTCAATTAAAATACCAGTGAAAAATTGTGATTAAGTTAATAGAGGAAAATTAAACGCAAGATTGGATTTAGAAAATTAATGATTATTATTTAATAACTGTAGAAATTATTGGGACTGGAGATTTTGCAAAATTTTTTTTCTTCTTACGCGTAAGAATAAGCCAGTATTATGGACTTACAAAGCAAACGGCGAAGGAAATTCACAGTGAATGGTTCAGGTATCAATCGCACTCAACTATTATACGACTTTATAGAACTGCATTTATGCTTTGAATGACCGATGAGCCTTATAAATCGAGCAGAAAGAGATAGTTCCAAGAAGGAATTTCACTGAAAGTTAAAGAAGAAAGGGTAACGAGGTTATTATCTATCTAACTTAGCAGAACCAATGATAAATTCACCATCAGATTTGCGCTAGTGAAAAAGACTTTCAATTCTTGTTAGTCTGACAAGTGACATACCCTAAGAATACTCCCCATTACCGAAGTCATACAACGAAGGATATCAGAACTGAAATTCATTACCCAAACAACAATTGGGTCAGCGCCACCTCCATTAAGGATACATTTCCACGCATCAGAGAGGCTGTTGTGAGACGAATCTACTAGCTCGCAAAAAACACACACAGGTCGTAGAGAACATATTTCAAAACCCAGACACCGGCAAAAAGTCACTTTGCATTAAAACATATATATAGCATCAGTCGCGACGTAATTTCTTATTACGTCTATATTTGAGCTATCAAACAGACAGGTGCGGACCAGATCTTGATATTGTATCTTCCAACACGCAATCAACGTCTTAAGACGCATCGATGAATGAACGTGCTAACTGCACGTGACTCTCGATTTCTCTCGATTCGAAGAATCGCACGACCTCGATTTCGATTACACTCGTTTAGATTTCAATGGCAATCACGAAGAACTCTTAAAAACTGATAAGTAATCGACACGTGGTTCAACCTTAGAGTGGGGATTCAGAGGAAGAGGATCTCATGCCGGTTCGCGAGCTCTTCAGTCGAGCACTCAACATCGATCAACGTACAACAACAGACTTTCCTCTTTTGCTATTAGGTTTAACGTATAGAAATGAGAGAAGTATTGAATTAATTGATTAATCGAGGCTAGAGAGTGGACTTTGCTACTACCGACTATTTGTATCTAAGAGTCGTCGGAAGTGTTATGTGAGTGTGCATTGAAGCTGATAGCAGGAGATAGTGTAGTGAAATTCTGTGTTCTATTTTCTCAATAATTTTCTGTATTTTTCATCGGTTTAAGTAATATTGTGTAAAGTGGGTGATTCGAAATTCGAAGAGGAGTTGATAGTGTTACGAAGTGATGGACATAATTGAGTTATCTTGAAGGGTGATAGTGGAGGTCTCATCTGGTGGGGTTTGACATCTTCCGGATCGACATGGCGCCACCATACAGGTATAATATAGATCTATAATGCTTATATCATTTCTCTTTATTTTGTAGAAAATTAGATTCTAATGCAACTTGTAACAAGAATCACTGAATGCAAATTAACACTCGAATACTATTGTTTACTTTCTCCCTGAAAGAATTTAGTTGAAATATTCTTTATACGATTGTATTAAACAGCTGTAATAATGTAAGCTGCATTTCACAGCTGTTTTATAGCATGAAAATTCGATTTGATAGTTGTTTCTCATAGCGACTGGCGTCAAGTCTTTGAATTATTAATCACTGGATTCTATTATCGACGATCACTTTAATTGATTGAATGGGGACTCTTTAACAATGAGAATCGTTTCGTTTTATCAACTGTCTCCTATGCTGTTACTTTTTGATTATTCGACGTTTACGTCTCTCAGTTTATGAATATAATCCAATCGGCAATCGGGAATCGCGATCGGCGAGAATCAATCATGCATGTCACGGTTTACTGTTACCAAGCAGTTCGGTAAATATCGAACCGAAAATGAACGTGATGCTAGATGTTACATTGGTGACTCAATTGCAGCGAGGAAAACCGATCTATGCTTGGATATGAAAAAGTGGACTACGTAGCCGTAACCAAGATTAAAGATGTCTGCCAGGACATCGAGAACAACAATAACAATAATCGAGAAGATATATACGACGAGAAACAAACTATCGGCCAATATTCTTCGAATAAGAAAGGCGTATTTGCTCAGGTAATACGTTTCAGGTGTTCTTCTATTGAGTAGAACCCAAACAAGCGGCTTTTTTTTCTCCAAGTCAGATTTTATTCTTTCGAAGACATTTGGATCAACATGTATTGCCTACATGACTTTCCTCATAGTTTTTATTTGTCAAGTAATCGTCACGTGCAAATCATCTTTTTGCTAGTCTCACAATTTTATTAATTCATTCCTCGAAATGAGTCAGCATTTCAAGTGTCAGGGAAGCGTTCAGAAATGCGAATATTCGTATCGCGATTCTCGCGGTTTAGGAAAGGGAGATTATCGGAGTCACTCTCGTGATGTGGAATAAGTTATTGTACTATTGCTCTAAGATCGTCCAGTACTAGAAGTGGACATCTTTGACAATGGATTGCATAAGTACAACAGATTACACGATTGCTATCTTTAGAGAGGCACAAAGAAGACTCATAGTCACGGACCCAAGAGACTGCTTCCGGTGCAAATGAAATTTCTCCTTTGTTTCTTTGTGTCTCGAGGAGACTTAATAATCATGACACGTAAATTCAAACGGACTGAATCTTTACTTTGAGAGAGCACATTCCTTCGAGATGTTCATGGAAATATTTATGTCTCTTCTAGAGAATTGTATCGACACTTTAAGTTTGATCTGATTTAAATTCGATCAGAGCGAATATTTAATGATATCGTGATTAACTTAAGCGAAATTAGATGCCAGTGTAATTTGGTATGACTCGTAAAGTAATTGCAGTGATTTACGTAAGTGACTTCCGTTGTACTATATATGCATGTCACAATACGATGCAAGGAGTCACGGGTTTAAGTAAATAGAGCTTCGTGGTAATGTTCATGGAAATGTTGCTCGAAGACCATTGCTGTTGATTCGAGCGTAAAATGTTCTTATGACACTAGAAGTTCCCGTCAGTTTGACAAAGCTTGACTCTTGGTTTCCACTTGCTCAAAGCACTGTTCGAGTAGCTCTTGGTTCCAAGAACATAAATAAGTTTTAGTTTACGGACAGTTTCCAGAGGCTGTATATAGCTCTACCTTTATGAGAGCACGGAGACATCATAAATCAGGAGTCTTCGCCATTTACAATCCTCTAGATTTATTCTCAAACGTTTAAGCAAACTTCGTTTCCCGATTATTGAACTATTATTATCTAGTGATATTCTAATTTCATCATTTGTACGTATTTGCCTTATCTTTAATCTTTCTTACATTTCTGATTACCTCTACTCTATAATCTACTCATTCAATTTGAAATTTCGTAAGTCTTTTGCGGATTGTCGAAGTTTTAATCGCGTGAGTCAAACTCTATTCGTATGCGACGATATGTTAGATCGTATTATGTATTTAGGAAGGCTACGATGAAGGACAGAAAAATCATGGCTTTATCTTGACAGTCTGTCCTAAACCTGTCGCTGATAATGATCAGTATGAAGACCAATTGATATTTCGACTATACATATAATTACAACCGTACAAAATATTTCTAGTTTCCATTTTTTAACGTCCTTGGTATGTTATAGTGTCTGGTCACTGGCGCAGTGTTACTATTAGCAGCGGGAGGTGGGATGCCAGTGGGTTATAGTGCTATTCTTTTGCCGCAATTAGTTGCAGAAAATGGTACTATGCACGTGGATCGTGAATTGGGATCATGGATAGGTGAGTTTTCAATTTATTTTTTTTCAAATTTCAGACACTTTATGTGATGCATGATACTAGTTGGTTTAAGATGATATTCGAATAAGAAAACTAGATAGAACATTCAGAATTATTTATTTTAAATCTGAATTTCTACGTCTATCCTGAGTAGTTCTATTCTTTTGAGAAAATTATTGTACATCCATATAACGGACGTACGAGTTAAATCGAAATCACAGTTTTACCAAGCCAATTTGTCAGTGGTACACCAGAAAATTACTCAACGAGGCTGCTGTGTGCATCGCTTATGCACCTTGGAAAGTTCAAGAACCAACATGCAGGTTCAAGGGTAACTCTTGAGTGGCCCCCATATCAATGATCGTACCAACTGACTACATACTCGCTTAGCGTACCTCGCATCCTGACTGACCTACATTCTCCCTGATTGGATGATTTTTATCAATGGTACCGAAGGCCAAGTGTAACCGCCAAGGATCTCCAACTTCGTCAGTATGCATATACGTCCGTGTGTATCTCACTCGCAGCTACCTTTTTCGCTATATATTGGTCATTTCCATGATAATTGTGGACTAAATTCAACTCTGTGGAAAAAGTGCAGGGATTATATTCTATTCGTTTTTATATCTTTCGTTAACTGTATATTTACCATTCTTTGGTCAAGGAGATTTTTCTACCTTTTCGTGACCTCGAGATAGACGTAAATCTGAACTAAACCAGGCAATAAGGATTTATGTGCTTTTGAGATTGAATGAATCGCGTACGTCAGATCTTCTCGAAGAATAGAAGTAGCAGGTTAATATCCAGTATGATGAGGAATTTGTTTCATATTACTTCTCGAGTATTCTAGGATTGCTTTTCCTATTTCACTATCGTACATAGTGGATAGAATTCAGAAAGTTATGACTTGTAAGGATTTATCTTCAATTCATGAGAAACCTATAATAAGCTCATCGATTTTTTAAAATAGTTCCTATATCGCTGATAATAGTATTAAATTTATTATACAAATTTATTATACAATTTGAATCAAATTTTAAAACAAAAGAACATGGTATTTCTATGAATATAAGAAAAGGATATTTGTCCTTTTAGGTAAATTACAATTTTACTAACACGTCCAACCCTTGGCTCAATGAGCTGATTGTGAGTGGTCTTGGATCTACGAGTATAGTTATCTCGAAAGCCATCGAGAGTTTTATCGCGCGTGCTTTCGATTGGACTCGTATCTCAGCAGAGTGCAATTCTTCCTAATACAGTTTATTCCAAGTGTTAATCCAATATTTCTCTCTCGAAACTTTCCGATTATAACTTCACTTCAATTTTCCATTAGCTTCGAAATAAATTCGTTCCCGAACATTTATTGGCTTTCCATTAAACAACTGATTATTTTATTTTCTCCGAAATCAGAAAAGGTTGGATGGCGAACTGATATTTCATTAATTCCTGCCTATAGAAGTTCGCGGAAAAGTTTATCTCAGGTCTGAATTATATTATGCAAACTCGGAGCATTGTGTTGCTTCGAATATGGTGCGTAATGTATTATACATATTAATGTACGCGAAACCAAAACCAAACGAAATTCGAATTTGTTAGGAAACTCTACAACATTGGTTTCTCAAGGGATATTATTCTTAATTTTACTGAATATGTTGAAAAATATTATCAATTTAGCTAGAATAATATATTGTCTTCAAATGTATATGATGATCAATTAAGATAATTTTATAGATGAATATATGATATTTGAAAGTAGATTATCAATTACTATCATTGATTTTCAGCATCAGTGCACAGTTTGGCTACGCCAGTGGGATCACTCTTATCAGGCCCATTTTTGGAAACAATTGGCAGACGAGGTTGTCTACAATTATCAGCCATTCCATTATTTATTGGCTGGTTAATTATGGGCTTTGCAAATAACATAACGTGTATGTTGGCTGGGAGAATAGTAGCTGGTTTCGCTGTGGGCCTTATGGCCGTACCATCTCAGGTATCAAATAATAATTGATAATAATCCTTATACAAATCAATAAATAATCTGTCATTCTTCGCTTATTGAACAAAGAGGAATATTGCATACAATTGATGGAGCATTTGAAATTTGTATAGGTCTTGCTAAGTGAGATGGCTGATCCAGGATTACGAGGATTTCTAACCGGTGGAGCTTTTGCATCCTACTGTTTTGGAATTCTTTTAATATACACATTTGGAGCTTTCTTCAATTGGGACGTCGTAGCTTTTTGCGGTAGTGTACTTCCAGCTTTAGCTTTCGTAGCTCTGACATTAGTACCTGAGAGTCCAGCGTGGTTGATTAGAAGAAAAAAAATCGAGAAGGCCAGGAAAGCTCTACTTTGGCTAAGAGGAAACGATATAGAACAGGTATGAATTTATATGAATCAAATAGTTTCACTTATATTTGAATTTTTACAAACTTATTTTTTAATGCTATAAATATTATTAAAATTTTCCAGGTGAACATGGAAATCGCAGTTTTAGAAGCTCGAACGAAAGCTGATCTCTCGCGACACTCTCCTAACAGATCTTTTAAGCAACAGTGTCAGTCTGCCGTTTCCACTATTCTCGATAAAGGTGTCCTTAAGCCTCTAACTATCATTAATATTTTCAATTTTCTCCAATTAACGAGTGGAACGTACGTGATTGTCTTCTATGCTGTCGATCTTGTTAATGATATTGGTGAGCAATCTCTAGAGTGCTTCGATCAATTAATTCTCTTCGATTCACTTGATATAAGAAGATTCTAATTTTTAGGTGGAAACAGTATGGATACTTACTTTGCCGCGGTTGTAACAGCGGCTATTAGGTTCCTTTTTAGCGTTTTAATGAGTTACTTGCTTCTTATAACTGGGAGAAGAACTTTAGGCATCTTTTCGGCGTTAGGGACATCTCTGGCGTCTATTGTACTCGCGGGATACATGCTCATGAGGAAAGAAGAATCTTACATAGATGTAAGTCAAACATACTGTTTTTAGTCCAAGTAAATTGAAAAAAATATATTGCTTCTATTATCTTTACGGTGATCTCAAAAAAAAAAGTTTCAAAGCTTTTTCTCAAGCTCAGTGACCCTATGTTACAATAGAGAAAAAATTTATGTCTGCTGGTTTCTCGGACCACATCAAATATTATTATATATTTTAGTATTCAATAGGGACGAGAAATCTTGGTATAGTATTTTATTTGAAAATTAATAACATTTATGGAATATAACTATTAGTTGAATTTATAACACATTATTCAATGTTTTACTGTTACATCAAATTTCAATGTTCTTCGGGTTCCAGAACTACGTCCTGGGTATTTGCCTCTTGGTTTATGTTGGTGCAAACACCTTGGGACTTCTAACACTTCCGGGACTGATGAGTGGCGAGTTACTTCCGCAAAGAGCCCGTGGGATCGGTGGTGGATGTAACTTTTTCCTCTCGAATCTTTTAATATTTGTCGTGACCAAATGTTTCCCTATGGTATGCTACAGATAACTAACTACCACTTAATAAATAATCTTAAATGAACCATTGCTCTAACGGGCTTCTAAAAAGTAATCAAAAACTTTTGGTATCAGGTAAATGCTGCTGTAGGAGTCGCAGGTATTTTTATAATTTTCGGGGTCTCTGCGCTTTTGGAAACCATTTTTATTTATATTGCACTGCCAGAGACAAAGGATTGTACTCTGCAAGAAATTGAGGATTATTTTCAGGTAATTATTTATCGATGTTACAGAAATATCAGGAAAATCATAATTTCTGTTTTATAAAGATTTTCCGAAACGATTCGTTAGTTTTAAGATAATAACTATAGTGTTTAATCTTTATTGCAGCAAGATAATCTTTTATGGGTGACACGGCCAAGGAAAGAAAGTAATGGGAAAGTCTACATTGCAGCTGCAACTTAGAGAGTAACATTAACTCTAATGTACATAACTTTATTCTACTTGTATTTAACTTTTTATAGTACACTAGTTTTAATATTCTTTGGAATTTGTCTTATTTAGCTGCGAATTAAAATGGACGAGATTTGTACAGACTTAAATTGCGACCTGTGTATTTCAATTTCATAGGATCGTAAACATCCATCGGTCTATTTTTAGAATATTTTAGAGAGAAAGAAACATGTAGATAAGAAAAAAAACTGAGTTCTTACATTTTAGTTTACCTTTTGACTACGTGAAATCCTGTGAATCTATTGAAAAAACTTATGTATGTAATTGTGAATGAATGTAGTTTCTTGTACAAGTTTTTATTAAATAGTGCAAACTGTTCTTTTTAATATTTCTCTGTTGTCATTTCTCTGTCTTATACATTTGACGAATGAAAAAAAAATTAGTTTAAAAAATATTTTCTAAAAGATCAATTCGAAAATCAAATGATATCGCTAAGTACTATGTTTGTCATATTTGTATTGCACAATCGGTCCAATGTAACATATCAGTGTTACGTCATCTTACGACAAAAATAGCTTCGTACGGTTTGAATATCAATCGATATTTAATAATAGTCGATAAATTCATTATAGAATCGAAGGAAAGCAAATTTAATACTGAATTATAGACGATATCGTTGTTTTTATTAATTTACACGTACAGATATGCTTCGGACAACGGGATTTGTACATATATATTTAGTATTTCTATTTTAATCACTATTATCTTGGCAAACAGTGAAACAGACCCTGATAATTAACAACGCGATCATGACCCGTATTTCAATTCTATTTTTCCCATCATGTATAACAATTATACATTCAACTATAAATTCCATTCATTTGTGTTTTTTCCATCGTTGAACAATTATTGTTTCACAGTACTGTAATTATACCTTGTGCTTTTTGGTTTGGTAGGCACCAGGCGCTACCACCTCGCAGAATCAAAAATTAGAATACTCAAATCAGATTTCTAGAATCTCTCATAGAAACAATTACTAGAAACTTAGTTATTGGTGCGTGGAGAAAACAAGTGTTGCACTCAGTATACGAGTTCTCCTTTACGAAGCAGTAACAGTACTATTTGTCAAAATTCACTTTGAATTAAAGAAAACTTAGTACAACTTCCTCGACATAGCCTTTATACTATCCCGTGTCTGGATCTATCTCTACGTAACTCTTTCAATAATTTCCTCGACGTGTCAGGCTACGAGCAAGAGACTTAACTCCAGACTTTATAGCTTCCGCAAGAGCGTTTCCTGAGGAATAAGCGTCCAATAGCGGCTAACCAACAGTCAGTGGAGCTCAGTTTTGTTTTTTTAACGAGGTGTGGCGCGTTTATGCTTACATTTGATTTAAGCGTGAGGATTGCGGAACTTTTCGCCAGCGTATTTAGCTGCTGCGCCGAGTTCTTCCTCGATACGGAGGATCTGGTTGTACTTAGCCAAACGTTCCGAGCGGCATGGTGCACCGGTCTTGATTTGACCAGTTGAGAGACCAACGACTAAATCAGCGATAAACGTGTCTTCGGTTTCTCCTGATCGATGAGAAACCATCGTACCCCAGCCACTGGACTTCGCGAGCTTGTGCGCATTGATCGATTCTGTCACGCTGCCAATCTGGTTCACTTTTAGCAATAGACAGTTGCAAGCTTTCTTCTCGATGGCTGTCTTGATTCTGAAAGTTAAGAATAATATTGTTAAAACGATTTCTTATATTTTTCTTAAGATTCTTTTTGTTTTCTGGTAATTCAATTTTTTTAATTCACCTTTCAGGATTCGTTACGGTAAGATCGTCACCGACGATCTGAATGGGAGTGGCAGCTGTCAATGCGGTCCACGAGTCCCAACCATCCTGGTCGAAGGGATCTTCGATCGAAACGATCGGGAAGTCCTTAACGAATTCCAAGTACAAGTTTTTAAGTGCATCGGGCTCCAAGTAGGTGCTAGGATCAGATTTCTCATTTTTGAAATCGAGATCGTATTTTCCGTTCTTATGGAACTCGGACGCGGCAACGTCCATACCGATCTTGATTTTTCCTTCGTAACCGGCAGTCTGTAATAAAATAATAAAATTGATTCGAAATTGAAAATTATTATATATCAAAATTTAATCTGAATTATCTGTATACGATAAATATACTGACCTTAATAGCATCTAGAATGAGATTGAGAGCTTCCTTATTTTCAAGGATGTTGGGTGCAAAGCCACCCTCATCGCCAACAGCAGTAGCATCCAAACCAAACTTCTTCTTGATACCAGCTTTCAAGTAATGGTAGACTTCGCTGCCCATTTTCATGGCTTCGGTGAAGTTGGCTGCGCCAGTTGGCAGAATCATGAACTCCTGCATGGCTAGTTTATTACCAGCGTGCGAACCACCGTTAATTACATTGAACGCTGGAACTGGCAGGATAATGTCGGTGTTTCCTGCCAACTCAGCAATGTACCTGAAACAAAAGTCACGATTACCATAAACCGGTGTTATTTTATTTTGAAATATCATGACAGATAGGAAACTACGTACTTGTACAATGGAATTCCCTTCTTGGCAGCTCCAGCTTTGCACACCGCCAAAGAAACACCCAGAATAGCATTGGCACCCAATTTCGACTTGTTGGGTGTTCCGTCGATTTTCAATAGTAAGTTATCAATGTCCGTTTGCTGAGTTACTTCCAAACCAGCCTGCAAATTTGCTACGTTAGTTTATACTCACTCTTAATAATCCTTAATGATATTCGTTAGATATAGAAACTGTGAGTCGTACCTTCAACAATTCCGGAGCAATGAGAGTATTAATATTGTCGACTGCCTTGAAGACCGACTTTCCATGGTACTTGGATTTGTCATTGTCCCTGAGTTCTAAAGCTTCGTGAACACCAGTAGACGCACCGGATGGTACGGCGGCTCTGAACAATCCATTCTCGGTTACGAGATCAACCTGAAATACAAAATTAACGTACATGAGACAAAATAGATTGTATTTGAATAACAAATTCTCTTTTTATATTGATTCTTACCTCTACAGTGGGATTACCACGGGAGTCGTAGATCTGACGAGCCTTGATACTTTGGATCGGCATTATCGATGAGCAGTGGCTATAATTCTTGAACTGCGAGATTAAAGATCTGTAAGAATCGCACGAAAATCACAATTGTAAAGCTAAGTTAGAAAACTACTTATTTAATGGAAAATATAACTGAAGCTGTGACGTATGCTGCAACCGTTGTATTTCCGTGAAATCGATCGCCAATCCTAAAAATATACCGCGGCTAGTTTTCAATTACAATGGAACTAGATAATGATTATCTACTACTGGTGAATTACGAACTAGGCCATGTGCAAAGGGTGTGCCAAAAAATCGAAAATGCCGGTTTGGCAATCGTTACTTTTTGGTCTCTGTCACGTTTGACCTTCGCAAGGTCACCGAGGTAAATTGAACCATTCGAAAAGATAAGAAATTAATAATTCATCGAAATTGGAAAATGTAGAAGATTGTGCAAAATAAATTATTATTGCAAAATATCACGTTTCACGACCTGAAGCCGTAATTCCTTCGGATGCCACGCACTGCGAACAGCAACTCTCGCATTCTCACAGAGTATCTCACTAACGAATCATACGATTTCCTTGAATTTCTCACTCGAACGATACTTTCGTCGAAAAGCAAACGATCCCGGCAATTTTCCTATATACCGCGTAAGATAGATTTTGAGTAAAACTGTATGTGGCTCACCTATCTCACGGATCCGCAACGAGTGCTCGATGTGGAATGAGCAAGAACGGTGCAAAAATGAAGATGATGTGACCTACCAGTGACCTCCAAGCGTAGAACCTCACAGTATCGATTCGTATAGCTGGTGACGAAAGTCTCTCTCGACAGTCTCGACTTCAAGAGCGCCGATTCACAGAATGAAGTTAGAGACCCGGTGTCAGAAGCACTATGTGCGTACAATACTAACTCTGCGTTCACGCAATAGATTTTCGTAACCTGCTTTTGCTCGCTTATCTCAAATGCGACCTTGAATTTTTGGGCGAATCGCGAATTTGATTGCGTAATATATTATAAAATATAGTTCACTAGAATATAAAGTACATAGACCGACTGTGGCAGGGCTGTGACAGTCCCTGTTAATTTTTGAGGACCAGTTTCCAGCGCCAACAGTAATCGGGGAACAGAAACTAAAATCAAGGACATCTACTCGGCCAGAGACATCTGCAGGAGAAAATCTGTAATGTTACAGCGCGGTGGGTTAGGGGGTGCGGGGTCAGGCCTGGCGCCTAATACCATTTGTACACAGCTCATATTCAAAAATGAGATTTGTTTTCCAGCAGGGGTTTATTATATATTAGCAACGTTATTGCTAACCCGTAAGTCCGTTCTGAAAAACAAATCTCATTTTTGAATATTGCTGTGACTAGAAGAAAGCAAACAAAATTTGTTATAACATAATTTATTCGGACAAAAATATGCATATAAAAATTATAAAACTACAAAATTCCTACATAACAACATAATTATATAGAAAACAAAATTGGTACAGAACATAATTGTACAAAACTATACAAAACAGTAAAACAATATATAGAAGATTATATAACTTACAAGTATATATACAAAACATATAACTTAAAAAATATATAACAAAAATATAAAAATGAAGGTTATAGGTTATAGGTTCAGGTTAGAGGTTGCTTCCAGTTTGTTGTTGTCACAAACATAAAATAAATAAACATAAATGACTTGCATATTGTTGACTCAGGCCGACATTGAAGGGAAACTGGAACTGGAGACGAAGAAGACTTCTCGGCGAAGGAAGAACCAACACCTTCCGCGAAAACTTGTACGCTGCCAAACGCCGACAAGTTTATTACACAAAGTGTAGGTTGAAGCTCCCGCCACAGTGCCATTCCATCACGGGATTACGTCGACAGTGTAGATATGATTCTATCTATACATTCCTTTAATATAGTTTCTGTTCCCCGACTACTGGCGGCGCTGCGCTCGCTGTTCCAAGTCCCGTATTCAAGTGTCACGGCCCTGGACTGTGGGAAATTTTAAATGGTCCACCTGCAGCATCGATTGAAATTGCGAATATGAGAATACGATTCCAGCGCACTCTATGCAAAACCCGCGAATAATTCAAACGAAGAATTATGTATTTGCGAATCCTTTCGAAGTTCTTTAATTTAATCGTTAATTAAAATTTATTTCTAGTATTTATAAACTTAGATTTTACGGGAACAGAAGTGGATTAGTTTAATGGAATAAAAACACTTTCGAGGAAAGTGAGACTCGATCTATAAAAAACATCTTTAATTCTTAGTAACATATTCATTAAAACAACGGTAAGTAAAGCTTGTGTATAAATAAACAACATCTATCTCTTTATATACAATTTCGTGTCTTACCCTTGGATGCGTAAGCACAAATTAAGCATACTTATTTAATCTCATGGAATTATTATCATTCGTGAGCTGTTCTTATGCTTGCTTCTGGTGTACTACTGAGGTATCCTCGTGGTAAACGCGAAAAGAAGTGAAAAATATATGTACGTATGAATTAATATGACAAAACAGGACTCGAAAGTCGAATTTTATGATCTTAATTGACAGCGAGAATGCTACTATTTTCAATTATAGACAATTTGCGTTTAATTTAATTACTATATATGTCTCAAATGAATAATTTTGTAGACTAGTTGGTATTCTGCGTACTTTATACATTTCGACAACTAATCTCATATCCCAACCAATCTATATAATCGCTTAAATTTAGTTAACAGCTTAACATTGAAATTGTTTACATTAGGAATTATTCAGGCAATACGATAATCTTTTGATTTGATAGCTACTACTAAATTGTAAGTAAATAAGCAAAAATTTACACTGTAGCTTTCATTGAGTTGCATTTTCGCTTTTTCTTTATAGTTTCTTGGAAAAGCAAAAGTATCATAATCAATTCTTCGATAATAAATTTTTCTTTGATGAATGATAAATCTTGATCCAAAGTACAATGTGATCTGTAGGAAAATACTGATGTTTCTTCTAAAGATACTCTGCTAACATGTTCTATTGTATTAAAATGCTAACCGAAGCAGCACCGTTTTCTTTGTAATGGTCCTAGTTGCTCGTTACCAATAGCTTAAATATTTAGCCATTGGAAAATGGATTTCAATTGAATTGTTTTTCCTTCTTCCATGGACTATTTTCGATTCGAATTTCGAAAAATGTCGAAAATCCCAAACACCGCGAAAAATAAATATCACTCAGGCTCGCTTTGTCAATAGCAAAGGGTGTTGCGTGTGAAAAATCCCATGGAAAATAGGATCTTGAAAATTTCGATCGAATACAAGCTTATCTAAATGATGCTGCGATCGCAATTTTCCACGCTTAGCTTTTATACAAATTGTGGAGCGGCTCTTTGCTGTGACAAGGGAGCAACGAATGCGGTGATTCCAATGGGTCATTTTACAAGCGACATTCGGTATGATCTTCATTATCCAAGACCTAAGACGTATTTTGGTAAATTGTATGCGAATCTAGGAATCGCCATGAACACGGACATCCTGCAACAAGAATTATCTCATTATATTTTTTTATTCATGTATTTCAAGATTAATTGATCGACAGTTTTGTCCAATATTGTAAAAGCAAATGTAAGGAAAAAGAGGTTCCAATAAACTTGATTATTAATTCCAGCACCTAGTTTATCGGAAAGATAAAGATTACAAAGATATATCATAATTCAAAGATAAGTAACACGGCTTCGCGTAATCTTCCTGCTACGAATTATCCAGCAGAAAAGACGAAGTAAATAAGTGCGTGTAATAAATGGTCTACTTACTATTGTGTGCTAAGATAAGAGCAGATAGAAGCTCCAAACACCGACTGACTGCTTACCACCACCACCACCTCAAGTTATGCAATGTGACGTCACTGGCATTGTGTGCAAGTGCTAGTTTGTTTCTCGCAACGAAACAATCGGAACCCTACACCTTTACACGTGAAGCTTACTCGCTATTTATATCGATATTAATATTAAAAGCTGGTGCAAAAAATCGACGAAGATTTTATACATATGCAGATAAAGTTATCTTCTGTCACTTAATTTGCACATCGACGATCACAGTACTTACAATAAGCAGCTAGAAATTCGAGAAGCATTAATAATATTTACAGCAGAACGATACGTTGCTTAGCACTAAATTATAGTGTTTCTTTTTATTATAAATAGAAGGGTGCATGGTGTTACATTGTACATAGTAAGTACAGGGTACAAAGTGTTACAGAATACATATATTTATAGGTGTTGAGAGTGGGACACCATAGTTCTCACTATTGTCTCAATGGAAATATTGTTGCAACAGTGATACAACTAATGTGAGACCGACGCTATTGTGCTATATATTTATAATTGTAGTTCGACGCGTTCTTTAGCATTGTCGGTGAGACGGGAGGATTGCGAAACACAACGTGTTTCGAAAAAAAACCTCTGTAACACAGGAATTATAGTAAATATAGCTCGAAATAGTGAATATTATCGAAATCTGCAACCGGTCAACGATTCTGTAATGTTCCTAAGAATTTTTATTTCTATTACAATATCCGATATTATAATTTCGATTGAAGTTCGCTATCGAATTATTGGATTACGATTTTAATGCTCTAATCCAAATTATTTTGACCGATTGGAGACTGTTGATGTTACCGGTATTAACGTTGCCAATGGAAATAAATCGGGTGCAATTTCATGCATTCGAACTTGCATGAAGAGAGAGAGAGGAAGAGCTATTAGTAATAAAAGAAACGATAAGTGTTGCTAAATGAACGTATAATGATAGTGCTAACGTAAAATTATTTCTTGTGGATTTAGATCAAGGCTAATGTTAATTACGTCAATTTCGGAGATGTAATTATAGAAAGGTCTCTTGAGCTTCTTAAAAGCTAAGGGTAAGTATGTCTTACCAATTCTCAATTTATTTCGAAGCATTATATTTTTAATTAGAGCTGTAGCTTATTAAATATAATAATCGTTCTATGTTACTTCCTTACAACTATGTTCCTGACACTATCTCGATTAAACAAACTCAATTAACAGTTTTTGAAACTTTTTTTTCCGATGAAAACAATAAAGAAAATCTGTTTCTTTGAAAATCACACATCGAAAGAGTGTCGCAACCACAACTGATTATGTTATGAATTATTATAAGAAACTAGTTTTTTTTCGATTCAAGGCACTTTGGTTATACTTTGAGCGATAGTGTCCAATTTTTTCTTGACCTTTTGTCAACATTTAACGTAGATTAGGCAACTGCCTAATTAAAATAGAATTATGTTCGATCAAAGGAGTCAAGAGATACATGGACAAATGCAAATTACTTTTAGCACTATATCTATGATATATATACACACTTGAGAAGATTAGACCATCACAACGCTGTTAGTATTAGTATCATTGTAAGTGTCTAGCCACCAATCTTGTACGTACGATAGTGCGAGTCCATTATAAATCCAAGCTCTCCAACCAGTTCTGGTCTCATTGTCGATTCTCGATTCGAGACTCGAGCAAAGTGCTTTGCGATCGTGACTCCTGCCACTTCGAAGATCGCACAATAGTCTTTTTCGACACTCGTCGTTACACGCTGGCCTTACTGGAGAATTTTTATAATAGTGTCTGGAACAGAGAACGATAAAAATAAAAAAATAGATCAATGTTTTTGATCCATCGAAAATTCAATAGGAAGATTATTATTAATAGTTAACTCACTTGTAGTAGACGTCAAAGAGAGACGGTTCATTGCTCATCTTGTCAATTAGAGAGTCCCAGTCCTTTGGTAGCAAAGATGACATTTGATATGCTTGACGAGCACTATACATCTTGTACCAGATCGGATAATCGTAAAGATTAGCTTCTTTTAGATTCATCACCCAACTTTCGTGGTCTACGACCATCTGTAAAATAATACAAATTAAATTTCTCATTCTCATTATTGCTTACAACAGTTGTAATTTATAGCAACATACTCTAGTAGTTTTCGGATGATCGCCGTCTACATAGTATATCCTGTATCCAGGATTCAGATCATAGTAAGGCGTGACCGATGGACCAACATAAGCAATGCTCAAGGCTCTGCCTAAGTCAGAAGTATCGTAGAATATTTGGAATTCATCGTAATGAGTGTGTCCGAAAAATTGGGCTGTTATAGTTGACTCGTATCTAATAAAAAAGTAAAAACAGGTTCAATTATATTGATACTTAATTTAATTATCCGAGAAACAAAAACAGTGATTTAAGGTAATTACCGATTGATAATATGATAATAATTTCTGGACCACACTTTCAAACAATCGGAATGTCCCGGTGGTATATGACCAATGATGTGAACTTTCTCTCCATTCATCTCTGCTCCTTGAAGCTCGTAAACGAGCCATTGTAACTCGCTAACTGGATCTGTACTATTGATAAGAAGCCACCAATTTTTGTTGTTGCAATAATTCATGTTGACTGAGAGAATTCTAAATCCAGGACGAACTAGAACCGAGTAGAATGCTCCTCTTCGTACTGTATGCGATACACCAGCTGGTAACCACCTTCTCCAATGCTTGTCAAGCTCGTCGTACAACCACGACACGTCGTTATCCTTTGGCACAAATGGCGGTGGAAAACTGGAACGTACAGATAATTCTCACTAGAGTAATTTCTCTGTTAATCGTTTCTAGCAAACTGTTTATATTAGAAGAAATTCTCGTGGCTCTACGAAAATGAGAAAGTAGCTTTAGAATTGTTAAGGAAAGATAAAAAAAAAAAGTGAACAAGTTGAATGTTGTTTTAGAAGCAGGATATAGTTATTTGGTTGATGATTGAATCGTGCTAGAAAAGCTTTCTTGATATCTCATTGAGAACTCTATAATTCCGACAACCGCAAAGAGGAAATGGACCGTAAATTCAATGAAGAGATACAATAATCACGATAATCAAATACCTATTGACTGGTGCACTTTCGTGATTTCCTAGTGCTGGAAAGATGGGAACTCCTGGGAACATCTCGACCATGTGATTCACTGTTTCACGAAGTATATTCAAGTTTTCTTCTCGTGTTTGGTTCCAGACGTCATGAGGTGGAAGATCACCAGTCCATAATATGTAATCTATATCCTAATAAAGATCCATATATCCTAAATTAATAAGTCAATATACATATATGTATGTCACTAAATAAAATTCATCACTAGATGAATAAAATATTACGTATTTATTCTTTTATACTATCGCAATTAAGATAATTGATCATTAATCATTCTCTTGAAAAATCTCATATATTTTTACCGAATGCGTGTCTGCAATATGTTTGAGCATGTGGTCAACGGTTCTTTTGGGTGTGTCACACTTTCGATAGTCGCCCCATCGTCCAGCAGCTGCTGATGGATTAAGTGGAGGCCCATTCGTGAGTCTGCAGCACAAAGGTTCGTTGCACTCGGCGTTCGCCCCTTCCTGATAATAAGGATCAAAGTGGGTGTCCGAGATGTGAAGGACCTTAAAAGTAGGTGCGCTATCTTGAGGTGGTATTGGTGGCTTAATTGGTGGCTTCTTCACTGGCGGAAATGCTACTTCCCATTCGTGAAGTGGATTATAAGCATCGTCACAAGCATCGCCAATTACGAAACTACAAATTTGTGCTGGTCCCATGTTCACTTGTTTTAACACATAAATTACTTCACCCTGGAATATTGGTAAAATAAATATCCAATATATCAAATGAAAATAAATAAATGAATAAAGATTTTATCGATTTTAATTAGTATTTATCTTTCTTGATTTTGTGATTTGTACTAAAATTAAGATAGATTTATTGTGAAACTTACCCCAAAAAGTAAAGTAACACCCTGGCATACTCTCGAACTTTGAATATTAAGAGATACGCAAAATTGATAAATACTGTTCATTATATCCTCGTCACTTTTTCCAGTCTTTATGTAATGCTGAAGAAGACCAGCTCCGACTTTGCAAGCTGTGCATGAAACTTTAGACATGACTGACGTCTCAACTTCCATCATGACTTGCCTAAGATCTAACAGTTTCAAGGCTTTATCCACGAAACCTGAGAGATGTCCACTTTTCTGGACTGACTCCATTTCCCATAGCATTCGGGAATAGTTCAACTGTAATCCACAGAATTATTTACGAAACTTATAAAAAGTTTACAAGTTTTACGTAACTTCTTTCGCAAGACAGATTACAAATTTGAACAGCATATAAATCGTCATTTGTCAATGGTTCTTTTTTATTCCCTTGAAATGCAAATCGTATGTTATGTTACCAATGGTTGTCGAAAGAAGTGTATTGATTAGTAGTAGCGAGTCTGTTCGCAGGTTTGGTCGCGTGAAGACGGTGAAAGTATTTTGGCACTGAAAGTGAGAGCCGGAGACATCGGCTCGGCGAACCGGAGGTAAAGATCCAGGGAAATACGGAAGAACTATGGTCCAAGTCGCATAATTTTGCGCTTCGCGAAAATTCGCGATGCAACGTGCACCGAGGCTTTCGACATGCTTACTGCATGCCAATGACACTTTCGTTTCAATGGAATTTACGTACTTGATAATCGGAAATTGCCAAATGACATTTATCCTAATTATTCTTCTCAGTAATACTTTTTCATTGCAATCATTATAACAGTAATTAACATTATGTACTTATAATGAATACTTTCGCAAAAGTCTTTTGCAAATGTGTTGCGATAAGATAATTAATTGTATAATCGATGAAGTAATAGTAATTATAAATGATTTTAAGTATTCCGATTGTTTTGCTATGAAAGATTGAAGTAATAATTACCCGTGCCAATTGATCCGGTCGCGTCCCATTGATAATGACGGTCTCCGCCGTTGGCGGCAGATCCCTATATCTGTCAGTAAATGGAAGAATAGTGACATCGAACTTCTCTGCTGTCCTAGCTTGAGCTGCGAACCATTCGTCTGCGAGCTGTGTCCAATTTGTTGTCTCTATTTCCGCCTCCCTTTTCAACCTCTCTCCAATGGGAATTCCTAAAAGAAAAACATTCTAATTAAACAATCATCGATTCTCTATTGTCTCCTGTCAATTGATCTCTGGAAATTAGACCTATTTTTCAATTCGTTTATCTTCAATAAACTGGAGAATTTTTTCTGCTTATCTCTATGAAGTAGGAGAACACGAGTGAAAGAATGTAAAAAATGTCTAAAACTAGAGCTTTGACATATCAATGTAGCTTCTCCTTGAATTCCAAGGAGAAGAATAAAGGACCGGTTCCGTTTAAGACAAAGTTGGGAAAACTAGACTAGTAGTCTATGTAATTGACTGACAAGTCTTTTGTGACACTAAGAACGCTACGTTGGACTGTGGTACATACTAGTATTCTGGTACTCTGTCCTTATCAAGTTGGATACCTTTCACTGTTCCACTTCACTGGTACTAATTACGAACGATACGAAAGTAGGTACCACGGTGAAGCTAAAACCACAGAATCTCCAGAAATTTGGTCATTCGCAAAAGTATCGAAAGGATAATGTCCATCCAATTTAAAACAAATTAGTTTTTAATAATGAACCTTCTGTATCTTATTTATATTCGCGAAGTCAATATCCATAGTCAACAAGAATTTCTATTTATAAATATATTTAGGATATGAAATGCTCCTGCACTGTATTTCATATCAAAATTCTATGTTATAGAAAACAATGCGAGAGTGATAGCAATACAGGGAAAAAAAGAAATTCAAAATGAAATCGACATGTTGCTAATTTCCCACAAACGATATCTTTAATGGTTGCTTGCAAAGTGTGCCAGTGTGATTTGCCAGCAGCACATAATTTCTTCGCTAGATGCCGCGTGTTTAACTCTTGCAATTTCTCCGTTACGCTCGGAATATATATCCGATAATAGATATTACCAAGGAACATCGCACAATTCGCTATGGATGTAATCGATCGAATCACGCGTGAATATCAACTACTTTCCCGATAAAAAGAGGTCAAGCGGTTGACGGAATTTTCCCTCTGCTCTAATGTATCTTTAGAAATATTTCTCTGAGATCTTTAGCAACGAATATGTCATTATAACTACGTAAAGTGCAAATCTCATTTATAGAAATGTAATAGAGATTTTAGTAAAATAGATTTCCACATTTTTTACGATCTTAAATCCTTTAATTATTAGGGGAAAAACACGTTTATTTGTATTTGTGTCTTACAAAAAATTTGAATAATGATTACGAACCAGTGATGGTGGTCCAGTGATTGCTGACGAGACAAAGTAGAAAAAGGACGTTCGATGCAATCCATCTTTGATTTGGCATGCTATTTTAGGATATTTGTCACCTGTAACAAAATAGATCAAATTATTGTTATAATTCATGAGTTAGCAAATTTTCGATTATACATTTAATAAGTTGAGAAATTTCAAATATGATGACATCTTAAAAGTGTTGTCCCACTGGGCCACTTGAAATTTTCGACACACTGTCCCCTGATACTGTTATTCGTATGTGGGTCAACGACGAATTGACGCCACGAAACGTCCTTCGAATGACTAAATAAATACGGTAAACATCGAAGGATATAGTGAAACTGCTTGTATCTGACCTACTCGAATCGATCGCACCTGTTATGGATTGACGTACCCATCCTTCATCCCTAGTTTCTTCCTAATATGTAACTAGCTGCTCGCGTGAGACTCTACTATCTCCAACTTAACTAGGAACTTGTACAAATTGTTGCTTCACGTGCAGAAGGCTTGTAGGAAGATGTACATGATAAAACGATGTGTTTCTAGGGAGCAATTATTTGCTGTGAAAGACGATATCAGTTTGAAGGACGTTTCTATTTATTATAACAGCTTTTCAAGGCTCTGTGTCTATATACAATACAGCTAGTTTGATCTATTATATCTTCAATGTCTTCTCTGAGTTAGATATGTTGTTCAATATTGTAAAAGAAGTACAGAAGTCTACGTGAAAGTCAGTAAATACAAAAAGGAGAATTCCATAATTCGATGAAGAATGGAAGAAATTGGAAAAGAGTGAAAATATTTTTCCAAATTGAAAAAATATCTATTGAAAGATTTCTTGCAACTGGTTTAATTGATTCCAATTTAAAAAGTGTTAAAATTGAAGCAAGACTGACTTTTTTAAATATAAAACTTAAAATCAAATTTATTGCGATTAGTTTGCATCTGTAGCTTTGTAATTCACTCTTAGGAGTTTTGCCTTGAGGAATAGTTGGAAGAAACCGAGAAGAGTCTCAAGGAAGCAGAATCTTAGTGTGAACGCGGAATTCCGAGGGTTTCGGCTGACGAATCGTGCTCGAGTAGCACTGCCAAGTAGAATACGCGGCTAACCGTTATTCGACCCACCATTCGGTTCGAAAGAAGACTCACTTCGACCAAAGAGCGTATGGATAAACCACAGAAAAATTCCCATCTTTACTTACTTCGTTGCGTTTAATATGTGCCGACACGTCGAGGTTACTCTGACAATACTGAATGTCAGTGGAAATCGAAACTACCGTCTGTTCTTTCTTCCGTCTGTCTCTTGTTCATTTCCGCTCATAAATTCACTACCACTTACTGTATATCGCATTTCAACACACACACACACACACAAGATTATATTATATTAACGTTAGAAAAAAATCCAAGTTACATGGATAATATTTAATTTAATATTTTGATTTTTAATTATCTTCTTATTTCCATGTTTCTTATTTAATACGCTATACTTCTTACTTAATTAATTGAAGCGATTTTTCTTTATGTTACGTGATATTGATTCTGGCATTGAATTTGTTTATTATGCACATATGATTTATATATTACGCTTTAAAGGCTACACGTAAAACGGTATATCTATATGTATAGTAAAATATCAGTAATGGTCACGGCCTCGATCTTGATTGAAACTTCACGCTTTACAAACAAGTTCCTCTGCAGTCAACCCGTTGCATTAGATTGGTTTTTTTTATTAAGTACGTTGCTTACCTTAACAGCCCTGATACTAACAGAGTTTGTTATTAATTAAACCATAAAGGATTGAAGTACAAAGTTAGAATTCTTACATCTGTGTACGTGTCTGTACGATTACTGTTTTTCTGTTTGAGTCGATTTAAGATGCCTCTGATAAACTGATTTGACTAATTCATTACTCCGAAAGAAGTATAGCGATATCTTCATAATTAATTGAATTAGTATTTTTTAGGAAACTCTCTGGAGAAACGTGTTCAATTTCCTCAAGGCGTTTCCTACTTCCGCAAAATCGACCGATCGTAATCCGAAACTCTTCGTTTTTGATGATTTCTTAAAAAAGAATAAAATTACGTGTTCTCCAAGTGATATTAATTACATTCGCAAACGAATATTGTGTCACAACTATGACGTTAAATCAAACTCGAATAAAACGCAAGATACTTGCATTAGAAAATAAAAAATTCTTAAACACTCGTTATTCGTTTAAGTAATTTCTTCCACTTCCGTCAGAATCAATAAATCATTCAATCAACACTGTGACTATAAGCTCCAACGAGCAATCAAAATTCATGCGACAAAACTACTACTATTATAAAAAGAAAAAAAAAGGATTACAGACGGCGTGAAAGTTTGAGCGAAGAAGGAAAAAAGAAGGTAACGGGAATCGGGAAGTTCCCCAGTGATAAATTGAACGAAATACATTATTTGCAAGAGTGTTAGTGGTCATCGTCGACGGCTGCGAATTGATGTTACGTGGAAGGAAAGTCACTATCACTCGTCTGTCATCGAGCATGCACACAGGCAAACTTCTATCTTAGGAGCATACTTTACAACACACCTATTTTAGAATAAGATCTAAAATTATTATATGGGATATTTTCTGCAGTAATTTTTTTAATACAATATGTACATCAATTAAAACGATGCCTAACGTGACTTTCGCGGAAGAAGATCCTCTCGAAAATATGCAATTTAATATGTTTCGCCAAAGCAATGCTGAAGGAAGAGACTAATTAACATCGACGTTGAATTATGGTAATTATACGCTTCCTTATTAGCTATCGACTTGTGGAATATCAGGATTAGTTTTTGTTCAAAATCCTTAGGATGTATTTATAATCAATCATTGAATTATATTAGAGAAGAAATTACAATAAATTGCATTTATAATTATTTTCGTTTGATTCACGAATCAATGCTACTTATAGGAAATATAACGAGTTAGCAAGTAGAAAAATAGTAGATTTAAAGGGGAACATATGGATTTCACGAAATCAGAATCTAAATTGGCTTCTAATTCGAATTTAACTTTAGTTCTGAGTGTTCCAGCACGTGGAAAATGATATCACTGATCTAGTTTCATCATTTACTGGCAAGAATTCCAAGTAACTGTCCACTTCTAATGCAGTTTTCCCAGACCGATCAGTCAATTTATCCAATTCCCTAATCGACTCGACTGTCATTACTAAATTATGACTGTGCGATCATGACTACAGTGATCTTCTCATGAAGCACAATCATCGAATGATATTTCTCTTTGTTTCTTTGTTTCCTCGAAACGATTCTCTATTTCCTGAAACTAAATGATACAATTAAACCCTATGAGTCACTGATAAGAAGATTACTTTTAGGTCGATAACCTACTTTGACAGAACTTAACCAGTTAAAAATCACCTTTCCTAATAATTTAATCTCGTATAGTGGTGCATGTGAAATAAACTTGAAACATAATACGTGTGATAACGTTGAATAAGGTGATCAGAGATACCTGATATCTAACGGAACTGCAATAATCGAAAGAAATATAAATTCGCAGGTGATTTTCAAGGTAGCTAGATTTATAATAATAATTTATTATTTTTCGGTATTCGCGGAGAACATCGATACGTGCGCAAGTTACTTTCACTCGGCAATATTTAAGACAGCGGAGCACGGTCCCACTGCATCGGAAGAGGCATTGCACTTTCGAAGAGAAAACAGACCTTGCGTTTTCGGCCTTCGCAGATCTTAAGTATGTAGAGCGAGTCAGATAAATACTAAAGCAACGTAGAGTTAATGGTATCATTATAAACCTGGAAAAATATAAATTCCCATATAACAACAAATCAAAGCTATTTTCCTACTTCGTAATAAGCTTGCTAAGTAAAATATTCTATGAGATACGAAGCAACGTCAAAGGAAATTTCTATGCAGAAAATAACGTTCTTAAGAAAACAGAGTTAAAATCTTAGCCTGTAGAAATCGGAGACCTTGTTCCACAACAAAAATCAGTGTTGGAAGCTTGTAAAATCCAGGGTATTCGTGATTTCACAGGATTTTTCCTTTCGAACAAAGAGCGAGAGAGTCGAAGAGTGAGTGATGTATGCTGTCGTGTCGTTCGATTTGCATGCGTTGATTATTATCATCATCTTCATAGTGATCGCGTGTGAAATGTTGCTCGGGGGCTAGAAAACGCACTCGAACGCCAACAGGCTACCTTCGTGCAATTTGCTTCTGCACGTCTAGACGAACGTTAATTGGTGACAGTTAACGGCCCCTTTCTCGAATTCAATTCGGTTCACTCTTCTGCCTGAAGACTTTCGATGCGTTCTTTTAATTATATCTACGATTTTTTTATTTTCAAAAATAGTGCTACTTTAACATTTGCAATTATTCCAATTGTGGGAGGTAGAATGTCGTGCTGTAAATAGCAATTTCATAACAAAGGACTTTCTATTTAACCGACAGGAAGTATGCTTCAGTACCTGAATTCCACAGTTGCACCTGTTTCCGCTCGATCTCTCAGGATCAGATCATTCATTGCTCATACTATGATTAAACTGTCTGTATGTTCAATGGTATTTAACTACCTATACTTTACTCACCGATGAACGTATTATTCCGTTTAAAATTACAATGTCAATATGGAAAGTCAATATTGATGAGTTTCAGAAAATACCTGTTTTAAATTGAAAATAGAAAAATCATACGGAAAAGCCGATCAAAACATGTACTAGTTTCGTCATACGATCGCGTGAATGGTAATAATTTCATGGAAGAAATTTTCTTCCTAGATTTCACGGTACAAAGGATCACCATTCCAGAGCAATTGTGTCACTGGACAATAGTATCACAATTTACGTAATGCATTTCCTCATTCTAAGCTTACAGCCGATAGAATTCGCTCGTTTCCTGCACTTTTCGCGAAATAATAGTACAGTCGAGCTGTGAATTGCACAAAGAAAAGCATTGCATTAGAGTGAGGTCAATCGAGAGTCATCCACTAATGCAGCTCAATGACGTTTAAACGGGAAACGGTAAATTCCTTTGGTCAAGGCTTCATCGAGTACACACATCATTCTACGGTAACAATCAATTTCTTACATTGTAGCGAGTTAAACAGGTTCACCAAATAAAGAGTGTCTACGCACTCTGTACATAAAGATTCCTATTGGTTCTTACAATTAGATTTAGCAGTATCAAATAACTACGATCATTTCCTGTATAAAGATTTATTTCGATTTCTTCCTAAAAAAAACTTTTTAGACATTAATTATCTTTAATTGGCAAATTTCTGTATAATGGTATATGTAAAATTGAGGTATTATATCTATATACATGTATATTAATCTATTAATGAAATCCCGATGAATAAAATTAAAACAAATTTTTCTTTGTCTCATCCGGACGAGGGTCTTGACCCTTGTATCACAGTTCGTTTACCCCCATGAAACGCTTCAGCGTCAAGTTTCACCAATTACTGTCCAATCTCACATTTTGCACTTCGGTTTTCTATTCCTCAGACTTCTGAGGCCGTCCAACTTCAATTATAGCAATCAACTGGTACTTTTGCTGCAGACAAGAGTGCAATGATAAGCACACAGGGGCTTTCAGTCTGCATTTTAAACAATGATAGATAAGCTTCTATATGGAGTTAGTTATCATTCTGCGATAACCTCATGCGAAATAGCCAAGTCGTCGACCTCGGAAGAATGAAGCATTTGTTTCAGATGGTTTCAAGAATCTGACTTCTGTTTTGGAACAGGAGTTTGCTTAAAATCGTCCGGAACTTTCTCCTTGAGCTTCCGAGTTGGATTGGAGACACACGTTCAACAAGACAATTCACTTTAAATTGCACGTTGTTCCGCCATCTACATATACATATATATTATATGCATCTTTAAATCTTATTCTATTTTTTCTTGTTAGAAAGTACTGTATTATTTCTTACATTATATCTATTTCTGTAGATTGAAAATTGCAAATACTGTGTAAATAGTGTTTTGAGATTATAAATGAATGATAAAGTGATATTTGATGGCTATGGTCGATTAATTAAGTGTTGCATAATCCCTACTATATTTACAAACAATGGATGAGTAACAGAGGGTTAAGAAACGTAAACTATACAAGTCCAAAGAAAAACAGTTTTTTCTCACAACAGGTAGGAAACCTTATTGCAACAACCTTGACCAACAACGACTAACTTGTAAATTATTTCTAAGATAAGAAAACCATTAGGAACTAATAATGTTGTCTCCAAAGAAATTACGTTCTAAGCATAGTTGAAACTATTCTAAGAATTCCAGACGAGTGTTAAAAACTGACAGAAAGTCAAATGCAGGACGCTTGTGTAACAAATGACGAAATTTATCTAGTTCCGCAAGGTGTCATTGTGTCGTGCAATTTTAAACTCATTGTCAAGTGTTACTGTGCTGGCTCGCAGACGATCTCACTCTGCGAATCCTTTTGTTTACTAATGATGACCCTGGGAACACCCTAAGTACAGCTTGTGGATTGCGAAATCGAGTTTTATTCATTGTTCCTTCTATATACATATATATATGGTAACATGTATAGTAGGTAAATTGTCAAATAAAAAAAAAAACATTAAACGTAAATCTTCTAATATCGTGATGGTTTCCGAGTGAAGTAGAAGTTGAGAAAAATTTGTTTAGTAATATAATCAATAGCTTAATGTTCGATCAAATCAAAACCAAGAGTGGCGTAACGAGGTGTGAGCGGGAAAAGGAAAGGCGCGTTAAGCATGCAGGCGTAATGTCTATCGCGGAACCGACAAAACGGAACGATGCTGCTAATCTTTCACGCTCGCCTGTACCTTGTATGCCGAGGGTCATGGAGATACATTGAACTTGGTCGTTCTCGTTATTCACCGTTTAACACGATTACGATATTATTAGATTCTTGAAAAAAAAACTCGGTCAGTTACAATCGAGTGAAGTTACTTATCTAATCATTTTCACAATGATTATTTCATTATTATTTACATCAAGTGTCAAATTGATAAATAATAAAAAGCACATTTCATAGTACTATAAAATCAATTACTATTGTAAATACAATTATTTATGACGTATTTTTTGAAATGTGTTCAAATATGATATTTTATCGATAAGTTCATAGTCCTGATAATCGCTCGTAGCAGATTCATCGAATATTCGACTCACATTTTCTCTTTGTTTCTACCAACGATTTATGGAAATTATCCTTTGGCAGGATGTGGAGAACTCTGATTCTCATGCAAAGAAGAATTTGCTATCCACGAGGATACAGAACCTCTGCCACAAATCGTGTTCAATAAAATAGGTAACATGATCCGAAGTAATTGAGTTCCATGGTCGCATTTTGCGGTCAATGTCTTCTATATGAATACGTAACATCATTTTACTCTAATGAACTAATGGATCGAAGTTGTATCTAATGTAGGAATCAGATTGAACTCTATACTCAAAAAAATGGTAATTCCAAGATTCAAGGATATAAATTTCCCCTTAACATTACACTATATTATAGACATTCCTAACTGGTTCAGATATGCATCAGTGAATCCATTACTGCATTTTAGTCTACACGTTTCATCCCTTATCTACCGTCAAGACAATAAAATAGATAATAAAATGTCATAAATTACAGTCGATTATACTCCACAATTTTAATCGTATTATTTTTATTATTTTGGATAGTATCGTTTATCTTGATTCATGATGCAACCCTTGTAAATCTATTGTTGAAAATAGTAGATTCATGAATACTCAATACTCGTGGTGTAAAGGAACGATGGCCAATCGTTCGATGTCCGTGGTAGTAACCTACTTAACACTCGCTCTCTCTTCACCTGACGTCACTGGTTCTCCAGTCGCAACTTCATCGAACTCCTCGGAGATTCACTGAAGGAAGGTGCGTCGTGCTTCAAGACTCACTACCAGATACAAACAGGTCGAAGAAAATAGCTCTCATTTCGATACTTTCCCGTGAGTTCTTCGAGTATCGCTATCGACTATCAAAGAATAAAAACGTTATAAGAGAAGACTCATCTCAATGATAAGTTATTTTGATAAGCAAAAAAGTGTAGTTTTGAGTTAATTCAAAATTAAGACAACTACTTAGATAAATCTACTGATAAATTGATAGAGAATTGTTAATAAATAAACAACAAATAGATATTGAAATAAGAGAGAACAACTTCGTCATCGTTAAAACTAATAAACCGATTGTTATCATACAGGTGGCACGAGTTACTGGTCTCAACGACACAAAACACTGTCATTCGACACCTTATCATTCGTTATGCAAGACTGATAACTACAACTGTTTGCAGCGGATTTCAGCAACGCCAGGGAGAAAGTTACGATGCAAATTAACCGTTTGTGTGTTTTTTTTCCCTTTTTTCAGCGGAAAAGCTGCAACGGTTGAGTCCTTCGCGACTAACAATCGTTTCCCACTGTTTGATGAACATTGCGATCTTCTCTCGAAAGAAGTTGGGTAATGAGTCGATTTCACGCTTCACTAATTACTTAATTACACTTATCCAAGAGTAAAGAAAGTTTCGCAATTCTATTCTTCGTAGTCGAGGATATAGAATGTCTACAGAAAGCAGAAGTTTTTTTTCGCAACCAACCAAATCTGGGCGTCGATGGCCCAGAGAAGCGTTTAAACTGCAAACACTGATGGCATTGCATTAACGCTGTCGAGCGTAATGGGCAAACCTTGCGAGGGAAATTTTCCACTTTATTCTATGCGGTGAACACGATGTTCGTGTGGATTTCAAATTGCTTTTCACGATGTTACATGTTGCAACGTACGTATGTGTGTGTATGTCTCTGTTTCATGATGGTTACGAGTCTTGTTTGTGCGTACTGGTATTCAGTGCACGTGAAGAAGCGATCATCAATTCGATTTAAATACTTTTAGACTGGTCACACTAGGTTCTGTCCTTGGAAGGACTGTGATTTCTTTCAAAGAATACACGCTGTGAGAATGAGAAGATGAGATTCAATTTAGATCAGACTGTAGATTTATGCACTGAGAGCATCAATGAATAACACACGTGGATTGTTCATTATGTAAAGCTTTACTAGAATTGATGGAAGAAGGATTTGGGTCGTGGTTAGAATTCCGTTTAATCTATTTTCATGGTTACTTCAACTTTTTCATTTTAATTGAAGGTTAAACGATTATAGATCTTGATGATTGTATTGTGGATATAACATATGTTATGGCCTACTTCGCGAATGTCAAGTGAAATTTTTATCAATTTTATTAAGAGGAAAAATGTGAGATACGAACAAGTTCGTATTCATCAACACTTTCTGCTTGAGACGAATGCATGACTGACAATGAAACAAAGTGTATTACATTCGTCAAGCGAAAGTTGTACATATTATGATGATGTTCCGCCAGCGTGCTTTCCCAAACAGACGCCTCTCAGGGAAAAAAGTGTAACCACGTGTGTGGATATAGTTTCAGAGCTTATTCAATTTTCTTCTAAATTTCTTTACCGTAAGTTATATAACTTCTACCAAGTTGATTAGGATATATACATGTATTTCTGAATTTCACCGCTGCCATTAATAACTAAAATAGATCCGTGTGACCTAAAATCTCCGAAGGAAAAAGAGAATATTTATTTTGATGCAAACAACTAGCATATAAGATTTAGGGAAACACTTTGTTTAAGTATCTCCGTTATCATAATGGGAAGAAAGACAACAGTTGTGAATACTCTTATCGATCTGTGACGCATCATACAAGGCCGACTTATCTTGGTGAATTGAAGATTTTTGGGAAAAGAAGTTATCTACTAGGAAGTTGTATACAAATTCTTTGGACCAAAGAAATTCTTATCAATAGCAATAGGATGAACGATTTAAGAAGTTCGCTATTTACCATTGGGATCTGCCGATGTCTTTAAAAAAAAGATATATTTGAATATACCTATACCTAACTTATCATCAGCCTGACTAATAGTAAAGTTCAAGTTCAAGTTCAGAGGTACTGTCTTAAACACAATTCCTATACATATAGTTAGCTTCTTTTATCGCACAAGTATCATAAACGTATGAACCAATTGAAATCAAAATTCGTTATCCAACACGTGGTTCTACCCACAGCTCAAGATCAAAACAAAGAACTATTTACCAATACAATTTTACTTCTCCAGAATTTCTAATAACCACGATGAAATCTTATGTTCCAATATGTTAGATCTAACAAACTCATTCAAAGATGCTCCATAGACCCCATTCAGCATGGTGGCAGTAGTCCACGAGAGCGTCATAAGTGGGTCACGAGTCAAAGTCAAAGCCAACATGCAAGTTACATGCACCAATCAAAGTCTTACTGCAACTTACGAATTTCGAAGCAGTGGTGAACGATATCGAATTACTTTCGAGGATGTGTTTCTGCGGTTAGAGTCGCGTGACGCGCCAAATCCAAGAGGTTGGTGGTACGACGGAGGGTAGGTGGTGTTACTGTGGCAGGCAGGCATCGACGAAAACTCGTTCTTCTTTGAGACGAATTAAACTCGCGACATCGCTAAGAAATGAACCTTTTACACACGCGCACGCGAGATTTCTAGAGCACACCGAAAGCTAGTTGCACGCACAATCACACAAGGCCCACGAAGAGCCAGATCTCTTTCTCTTTCTCCCTCTCCGAATGGGACCCTTTTAGATGGAGAAACGAAACAACAATTTCCACCTACTCCGGATGACGGCTCAGCGCAGACTGAGTGAGCCACTTCGCGCCAATAGTGCCGCGCATTATTAGGAGAGGGGATACGCATCTCATTGGCTGTGGTTTTCTCATTGACCAATAGGACACTCGCGCGACAGTACATTCAAATTTCCAGTTAATTCGACTGATATACGATACTTGTTACAAAGGTACGTTAATTAAAAAAGTGATTTATTGTATTAATTAATTTTGATACAGTGGAAGTATAGAATGTGAGTTTTAGCAGAGAGATTTAATGAAGTATCTTTAACAAACCAGTTTAGTAAATACGTTATATTATGCTCTACTGAAAGTAGTTTGTTTAATGTATAATATAATTTTAATTTTCTGGAATTAACTATTTCGCTTTCCGATAGAAAGACAAATACAGGATGACTGTCGTGGAAATGTACCGTTAATCAGCCAAGGTAATACCTTCTCGAAAAGAATCACCACCGCTCAGTTTCCATCAAACTCAGCTAACTGTAATACTCACGAGTGTCTTTGTAATCGCAACGCGTTCGAATATCAAATACTGCTACGGAGGTCTTCCTCTGGGAGTGTCAGCAGAGCTTATAAAACCCGATACACTCGAGAACCGCATATAAGCCTGTGTCTTTGTACACGTATAACAGATCACTAACAAAAGTTTTCCTTAAACTGGAATTTATGGTTTCAAATTCTGAGAATTTTTTAGTGTAAATCCCCATTGAATATCCTTAGTCCTATGATCTTCGAAATTTGGAAATTTTATCTAATTATGCATTTTTAAATAGCTGCTTCCTTTGATTAACATCCAAATTAATTGAGATTTGATCAGTTAATATAAGATATTGAAAGTTGAAAATTTAACGCGATGTAGAAGATATATGTATAGGTTCAACCTTAAAGTTTTATTATTTCTATCAAGTCGAAGTTTGATCCAGTTACCCAGCAGATGCGTTAGAAATACCAATTAATCGGCAGCATCGCCGGATTTTAACGGTGGGACGATATTCACCGTTATGCCTCACTTGGAATTGCTGCCTATCTAGCCGAATACGTTTAGAGGTAGTTCCGTACAAGAAATTTCATCATCAAAATATATGGCATTATTTCGTAAATAACGATCTTCTTCAGCTCACGATTTAATGCTAATTACTTTGCCTGTTTCTAATAATAGTAATACAAACCTGCAATTCATCTGTGAAGAAATATATGTATATTTCTTATAAAAGAAATTAATATCCTACATAGATATAAGTCAACATATAACTAGTTACACGAAGTCAATTTCTGTGAATTGACTATTTAGTTTTCTCCAGCTCTCTCCTAGTAACAACCTACTGATTATGTATAGCAAGTGATGCGATTCAAATAAGTAACGGTAGAATCAATTAGGTGAATTTAATTGGAGATAAGTATTAGATATAAATGTCTATTTTTATATTATTGTGTCGACTTTTTGTGTTTTTCATTGTGCTCATTCAACTTTAACAAGACACCTGATTGTAAGATTCAAAGGTAAACAGAGGTAAGATATATCTCCACTTTACCTGTTACCTGTGCATATTAGTTTACCATCAGTTGGTTCTACTTTTCGTTTAGAATAAGATGGAAACACCTCTTCAGGTGTATCTCTAAAATCGTTGAAACGATACTGCTGCCTATCGTTAAAATAGATTCCGAATTTCTCACTTGAACAATTGACTAAACGTAAAGCGGTAAAACGAATAATATTTCCTCTCTATTTTGAACTAATTGAGTAATGTACATTTGCATTTTGTTTTGTAAATAAATATTAAGTAAAACAGAAATAAAATTATATGTCAAGGATCTTTAGTGCCATTGAAAATTATGTATTTGACAGAATTGCATTGGTCTACAATTATTTTTACTATTTCTTTTTTTTTTGCTTTAAATCAAGATGGAAATTTTGTATTCCACGTATGGTCGTCGTACTCTCGAATTTGACACACAGGTTTGATGCAATGTCCGCTTATTTATACTCAGGAGGATGCGTGCGTGCGAAGAGTAGTGGCTAAATAAATTAACTGACATTTCGCAAGTTAGTAGCTGCCAATACGAAGCTACGAATTTTTGCCGACCTCCAAAATTGCCACTACTGCCACTAAAGATGGCGAAAACGATAAAAATTGCACGTGCCCAGTGTATGCTCTTCGTGAAAGTTCACGATGGAATCTTGCTTGTGGAATTACGCTCGCTTAATAATCTCCATTTTATTTGTTCCAAACAAAGAAAGTCGTGCCACGGTTATCCTCTTCTTACTTTAAAACAGAATTCTCCGAATGTAATATTGTACAGTGGTACATGACATTTAATACACGAACTCTAAGTTCGAGGTGTGTAAAATTGTTTGAAAGATTATAATTTTCAGGATACATTCGACGTATACAATTAACCAGATAATGTTAGACTTATTTGCATAATACAAGTTGAAAATCTTGCACAGTTGCTTACTGGTCATTCCACTCATGCAATTTCTGGTTCGTAAAAGTACTAATTATCCTAAGTGTCTTCGTCTTTTACTTGAGGCATATACAGAGGCTTTTCTTTTTATTTTACCTTTCCGGTTGTGTTATGTTTGCTCCAAGATCGCGTTGCACTTTATGTTTGATATTCTAACGGTTTAGGCGTCAAGAAGCGTGCAATACATACAAGTTTAACCGTTTAGCTTCTTCGAAGTTAACTTAATTCCTCGACAATCCGTACCCATCTGTCACAATTAATTTGAAGCTACATAAAAAAGGGCAGCAATAATTGCAGTTTCTATATTTTAAATCTCTAATTTATTTGTTGCTTGCTTTTACCGATTTTCTTTAATGCACTATTATTCCTGTTATTAAGTGTTCTTAAGATTGAGACAGAATAAGAGACAGAATCAAATAATTCTAGAATCTAAAAATAGTTTTTAAAAATCTAAACTAGACAGCTCCCTTTTGATTGGATGGTTTTAAAAATCACGAATAGTTTTATAGCAATGACACATCGAATATTATTAACTTGGAAAGAATTATTTAAATCAATAAATCAGACATGTGGTGTTAAAGAGATTATTATTAAAAGGATTACTGTAGTCGATTTTTAGTCTGAAAAAGGTGAGGAAGGAGGAGACACTTGTAAGAGAGACAAAGAGAGAAAGAGAGAGAAACGTTCGACCTTCCGCGCTAGTGGATCCTAAGCAAGGTCGATGTCGTAACACCTTGTGCACCTTGGATCTTTCTCGCACTCGAATTCGACGGCGCGTACATCCCATTTCGCCTCGAATGCCAAAACGAAAGCGAAATTTCCAACTGACAAAAGCGAGTGACACGGTGAAAGCACTGCGTTTTCTTTAAAAGTGACTCTACCCACTTCCTTCAACCATTGCGAAGCAATTCCGAATAATGAAGAAAAAAATATATTTTTAGATCCGTGGTGTCTATTCCCGCTAAATTCTCGACGAATGTAAATACAATTTGCAAGAGGCAGTTTACCCTGAAGAATACTGGTTTTTTATACGAACACTTTGCCTTTTCGCCAGGAGAAATGATTATATTAACTCTCGAATTGAAGTTTACTGCACGGAATGATTAATAATGCATGCGCTACGATATATATGTCACTATGTACAAATATGCATGTATTCGATATCTGGTCAGAGGTCTCCGATGTGGCATACGAACATCGGAGAGTGTCAGTAGCTAATTATATCAAGAATTTTAATTAATATTAAAATTACTGAAAAGTTAAAAATGCGTTGCTTAAGATTCCGATTTCAAATAGAACTCTATGTATCGTGTTTAAATAAAATGATTTCTATTAAAATGTAACTCACCATTTTATATTTAATTGAATTTAATTCTCGTTAAAATCTGTCAAATTACTTGGTTATGACAGACTTTTTTTATTAGGAGCTAATATGGAATTCGGGTGAACAATGCGATTGGTGTTTTTTTTAATTTAGGAGCAGATAGATTGAGTATCGATTGAGAGTGTAGCTAGAAGGTAGAGTTTACGGAGAATGGGTAAAGATAGTCCCATTGAGAAGGTGATTTGCGAGCTCTCACTGTGGCGCAGAGCAGCGTGAGATCAGTCAAGCGCATTTCCTCACGATTTTCTACCTCTTAGATGGTGGAAACTCGAGGTACCCGTGATTTTACGGCTTGCAAGCCCCTTTCGTCATCGCGATCTTGTTCGAGGCCGCGATTTATGCATTATTGTAGCACGCATTGTATACGCCCGAGGTCTATTATCGCACAATACACTACTCGCTAAACTCTCTGTGTTCTGCTCTCTTCTCTTGCAAAAGAGACCGCCGAAAATTATTGCCAACGATTGAGAACACTCTCCGGATGTGTGGCTCGCTACTTAATTAACAACGCTGACATTGCGCATGCATTGCACACATACAGACAAGAGCTTCTAATTCTCCTTAATTTACTCCTGTCCTTTTTTATCTTTACATTTCTTAAGTTGTATCTAATTCAACAGGTAGTTTATTGCTCACTGTGTAAAATCATTTTTTGGAATTATTACTAGTACCACTTATAATAGTGTAAATTTTTAACTTCAGTTAATCAATTAAATTTGTAAGATAATTTACTAGCGATTGTTTATTTTTCAAGTTTCTCTTCAAATTTTTTAATCTGTTTGAGCTTTCCAATTTAAGAAAGAGCAAACATGATGTTTCTACTTAGCATTTTAGCAGCGATTGAACGTATGCACTCGAATCTCCTCGACTGTGACAGCATCGAATTGCAATGGGGACCCTAACAGAACGAGGATTATACAACCGATCGATTTAGGCGGCGCTAAAGGTCAAGTCGACTAATAAATTTTTCGAAGAGGACCCTCTCGCCGTGGTTTTGGTCCATTGGACATATATCGTCTTCCTCTCTCTTTCTCTCGCTACATCTTAGTCTCTTCGATTTCTGCTTTATTCTCGCTTCTTTTTCGACCCGGGGAAAGTGGGGTCCAGCATTTCGTATAAAAGACCAATCCTGTCCAATCCTAATCACACTCGAAATCTCATCTTCCTTCACTTGTATCGAAGATACCAACCACAAGCTCTTCAAAATGAAATTCCTCGTGAGTTGACTCTTAAAATACTGTTGTTTTATTCGTTAAATTTGTACTGTGCTCGTAAAGTGCTTTTAAGTAGACAACGAGAACATTGAATTGGTGACTGGTAAACAAGTCACTTCGGATATTTGGTGAACAACGTGAATTCTAATTCTATTGATTAATAATTTTTTAGCCTCAGATTTGTAACTCTATAACAATTCAATTTTCCAATTTACCAGCAGTGCCGCTAAACAGAGTTTAGGTTCAATTTATAGTAATTTCTATAATCCTTATTATACTCCGTATTATAATTGAACTCTTATTTAAAACATGTTTCGTAACAGGTCTCACTGTCAATTGAGACACTCTAGTGTTGCAATTCTAATACATACGTTCTTACGAACAATATTAATATTAATATTCTCTTTTACAGATCGTATCTTTGGCTTTGGTAGCCATCGCCGCTGCCCAACATGCCCAGCAACCCATTGCCATCTTGAGACAGGCCCAGGACAGCTCACCGGACGGTTCTTACGCCTTCAATTACGAAACTGAGAATGGTATTCAACACGCTGAAAGTGGACATCCAGAACCCGTGGGACCCAAAGGCGAAGATGCAGTTGTTGCTCAAGGAAATTATCAATACACCGCTCCTGATGGCACTCCAATTTCTGTCACTTATACCGCTGATCACAATGGATTCCAACCACAAGGTGCTCACTTGCCAGCTGTACCAGTCCTCATCCAAAGGGCTCTCGACTACATCGCAGCTCACCCACCCCAAACTCAAGAGTAAAATCGACACTTTACCTGCAATACCTAGATGACCACCCGTGCCCCTTAAATTTACGACTTTGTAGATACGATGACGGTTAATATAATTTTGTTTTCTTACAAATCTCTCTTTATATTTCTTATCCTTTTAGATTTCGATTAGAGCGAATGAGACACTTTGGTAACTGGTGAGATTGCTTAGAAAATTGTAAGATTAGGAATCGACATAAATCATCATCATCATCACCTTTAATCTTGTATTTGATGAGTAAGATGGTTCAGTAAAGTCAGCGATAAATGATAAAGTAGTTGCAGAGATCAAAAGATCAAAGGAGATGGCAAACAATTCGTTCTTATAGCGAAACGTAAAGTTTCAAAGAAATAGGTGGTATTCTATCAAAGTCAAAATGTTAAGTGTCAGAAAAATATTGTAAATTTGTAGTCAATTTTGCGACAGGATCGTGGCATTTATATTTGCGTAATCGCGTGAGACCGAGTGTAGCAATTCGACCGCGAGTAGAGATGTCCAAGTTGGTTTCGTCGTCGTAAAATCGGAATTTCTATTTGAGTAGAGGTGAAAGACGCAAAGATTTCGACATTACGAGATTCGAAGCTCGTTTAAATTCGAAATAGCCAAACCTCATCTCAAGAAAACTTCAGAATAGTTAGGTAAATTTTCATAAACTAAATTGAAGAATCAATTCAACCAATAATTATTTAAAAAAATTCCTATAGTTTACATTATTTCTATTTTCTTTCAATAACGCGATCATCTTTCGTGACTTCTTCGCGTGAATAAAAGCTCAAAGAAGATACGATCGCGCATTGAGATTTTTATCCTCGGTAGTTTATCTCTTTATTCTTCTTTCGACACGAGGCACGGGCCACAATCAATAGAGCGTGTCCTTTCATCTTCTCAACGAAAAAAAGAAGTATGAAAAATATCCTTTAGTACCTTAACAATGACTCTGCAATTTTGCAACAGTAGTGATCAATCAGTCTAAATATTTTGTCCGAGTGTCAGCGCTATAATCCTTGCAAACATGATCCGATTCGAAAGGCGATTCAACAAGTATGTACTAACATCCCCTACTGTGCGCACTGTCTTACACCTAATTACACTCATCAACGATCAACTACCTTCCGAATCTTATTAAGTCTACAGAAGTCTCTATGTTATTTTCCACGAGATTTATCTAACATCTATCGGACGTTTAAAATATCAAGATTCTCTTCCGACATTTCGCACCATTCTGTCACTCCACATTAGATTAAGTTTCATTCGCTGGTTTCGATCGAAAGAAATCTCATTGGACTCGTTAGTTAGCGAACAGCAGGTGCTAAGATGAGAGTGGGTCGAAGACGCCTTAATGAGAGTCAACGAAGACTCTCGGGCAATCCTTCAAGCTGGTTAACCAGTGTGTGACTGGTCAGATGCAGAGGCATCGCAACTTCAGGATACGAGTAATGCCAAGCTGGTGTTTCCAATCGATCCGCAGTAGGCGGTCCTAATAGCTAAGACGGATACGCAATCCTAGAGATGAACAGCATAAACAGAAAGAGGCAAGGCAGAAGACAGGCGGAGCGAGGGAAAAATATTCTAACGTAGAAGATCGTGTCAGTCACTTCCATGGAGGCAGCTGCCAAGAATTGACTATGGTCGAGGATGTCGATGGACATGAACTCCCTCAGCTGTAATTAACTTGTTCCCTGTTAGTCGAACAAGACTCTCCCTTGATCAAGATAGCAATTGAGAATTTCTTACATAAATATTGTGTATTTTGATGGAGTTCTTTTGACACAGAACTTTCATAACGTATGATACTAATCGAGTAGAAGGAAAAATTGAAATTCATATGAATTTCAAAATTAATATCCTTAGAGTTGACTATAGCCTTCTATTTTGATTGAAATGTGTATTTTATCGTAAGTGTTTCTTCTTCATTTCCATACATATATCTGATAAAAAGTATTATGTTCCTGTTCGATTTTTTAAAGAGTTAACATGAATCGCCATTTACAAAAGTTTATCTCAAAGTAATATTCTTCACTGAAAAAAACCAATGCGATTCTCGGTGTTACTTCTGACATTAGTTACCGTTTCCAATCGTGAATTTATATTGACAGTCCCGCTTAAATCTCTTCTGGCAAAGAAAAGTCCGCTCCGAAAGGGTTTCAGGATGCTTGGAGAAGAAATTATAAAAAAGGTTTCTCAGCTTTATTGTGATGGAGAATGTTGCAACTTACTTTATGAACAAGATCGGTAGAATAGGCTAGCAGAAATGCGGCATTGTTCCTGGAAAGAGGCGCACGGAATCGTGGTGACCTTATAACGTGGTTTTCAGGCAACGAAGGAAGAGCAACGCGGATCCGAGGGCGGATCTCTCGAGTTAGGCAAACCTGTACCACCGGCATAATTCATAGGTCGCATCTTTGTCCGAGATTCGCTGGTTCTAGCCTTGCCCATCTTGATTTGATGCGAAACCCATTATAGTATCGATCAGATTTTTGCGAAATCTTCTGTAACCCTTTACATCCTAGAAACTTAATCTTTAATCGATTTTATTTATCTCAAGTTTTACTCTATTTCTTAAATATAATTAGGTTTAAAAATGATTGTTCAATCTATCTCGATCTTTATCAATAACATTATATCTCTATTAAGAATATTAATAAATAAAACTACATCTGTTGTATAATAATAATATTAGAAATCCTCCCTCCATTGAATTAAAATTCCTCGATCGAATCCCTCTGCTCTTTACAATGATATTATTGAAATGCTTTCTAGATCTGATTACATCTGACACTTATGAAACTCGTCCGGCTATGAAGCTGACGATCACCCACGCGGTATATGCTCGCCAGGTGCGAGAGCGGATACGAGTACATACTACTTCTAACAAGTAGAAGAGTACAAGGAGGTACGCGACTGGGCATGCCAGGAGAAATGCCGCTGGAGGATGCGCAATCGTTCTAAGCAAAAGAGAAAAAAAAGGCGGCGGTAACAGGGTTTTCAGTAAGACGAATGCAGATCCGAGGGCGGATTACTTCGATCCTCTTGGCTAACCCTGCTGCGCACCCGACATAACTCGTAGGTTACTTCCCAGCTTGCCATCTGCGAGATCTATACTCTTGCGTTCTGTCATTCCGATCGACAGCAAATTGCACTCAGCATCATGGATAAGTCACTATTACAAAAACCATCAAAATCATCGCAATGTTTCCTTCAATGATACAAGTAATAACAATACCATTATTCACTCAAACTCTATTTGAGATTAATCTTTTAAGATTTAATACTTATCATCAATTTATTGACTGATTATATAAAAATCTTTAGGATTTTAATTTATGGTAATAATTTAAAATTCGGATATCAATCATAAGTTAATAGAAGAGCAGTTTATTAATAATTAGAATTTATCCGAAATTGACAACTAATTGTGAATGAATTGACCGTACAGTAAAGATGCTTCAACAAACGTCATTGTATTGAACCTGACGGAGCTTGGTCAAGGGTCATAATTAATATTCGACGATTCCAATTAAAGCCTGCATTCTCAGTAGCGAAGGAGATAAATGAGAGTGAGCTTCTTGCGATGACCCTTGCCGATGTGGTATTCGTCTAGGCGTGGCGATCAAAAGAAAGGGTGGATACTACGAGCGAATGGACTCTATTGACGTTGTTAAGAAGGTGGATCGAGCACAATGATGTTACGATATCTCACGGGAAGAGGAAATTTTAATGTCAAGGCGCCGTCCTTTGTTAGGGGTCTTTCGTAATTCTTATACGTAAACGAAACATTTTCAAAATATATCATTTTAGATCATTGAATAATTTTAGTATTAATGATATATTAAGAATAAATGTAATTAAATCTGAATTCTTCTCTTATGGATGCTTTAATAATTCGCTGTTGAAATCTGCAAAATCTCATATACACGTAACTTCCGTTTAATTTCCTAGTATTTCTATTTTTCTCATCGCAACTGGCAATTGTATCCTGTTGTATCCAATCCATTCGATATCAAGAGCGACGTAATCCGAATCAGCAAACAATTAAATACTTCTTTCTTCCTAAGTATAATTTCAATTGTTCCCGATTTATTCCTGTTTGTCGCGAGAGAAGCTTGTCGTTGCCTACGCTAAGGATTCCAGAGCAGAATAGGTACGGAAGATCTAAAAACACGCGAGGAATGAGTCCCACTGTTTAAACGGATCCCTCCCTTTCCTTTTGTCTCCATGGTAGAACGTATTACGGATGCAATGAGCTCCATAAAACAGTTCTGCTATTGCGAATTAAAGCTGCTTTCGCATTCGTACTCGAACGAAAACTATCTTTCGTAATCGTTTGTTATACACACCAACTGTGCAAGCCAATTGCCAATTCTCAGATCTTTTGTCCCTATGTTTCGAAGCAAATTTCGATGACCTAATTTTTTGGCATTGTTTCCCGGTGGTCGCATGCCTAATTTTTTCGTCGGTCACGATTGTTTTCTCAGCGTGGAACCTTCGAGGAAATGTCATCAATTGTTTGTCTCTAGGAACTAGGGCATTCCTGAATTTATATCAAATTGTTCGGTCTTTCATTTCAATCGTGACGTCAAAGAAATTTTCATATTTGTTTCAGTAGAAAAATGATTTTGATACCTCTGATAATTCGAATAATTAAAAACCGAATTTTATACCAATTTAGCTATTTATTCTATTACGTAATTGAATCTTAATCTTAACTTGCGTTGGTATTAAACATATTTCTCAATTTTTTTCTATACATTCGATGATGCGTGTTTGGGTGAAAAGAGGGGTTGTTTGGTTTTATCGAACCTCTATTATGCAGAGCTTATTACACCCACTGCCATTCACTGTGCATCACCGTAGAAACTAACGCCATGTCCGCGTGAATAAAATTAAAATTCATCTTCTTGAAGATTATAATCTGCGTTCTAAATAATTGTATAATGAGCGATCCAGGGAATCACGGGTAAAGCACACTTGCAGCTTTAAATGCTACCTGTCAAACGTATAACGCCCACTTGAATTTCCTGTAAGCCTGTTTACTGATAAACCATAGATATTTCCCGTCTTCAGCGAGATGCATATATTCTTAATTATCGATGTAGAACTACGATTGCACAAGCGTTTAACGAAGGAATTTACGATTGAAATCACCTGTTCCTAGCAAAACTATCAACATTAAGGAGATTTTTTTCACAAATATTCGTCTTCGAATCGATCTATAAAAATCATATTTTTTCACATAGAGATAATGGATTGAAATAATGAATTCTGTCACGCTCATCTTCATCACATTCAATCTCATTCCTGCGTAACTCTCGAAGAAACGTCAACATCACGGAAACCACTCAAACAACATATTTTCCAGTGCAGATGCAATTTGTAATTGTTCCGCATTAATATTGTTTGCGACGCATCAAACGCATAGCAAACATCAAGATTGAATCGATAATGGAATTATGCAAGTGTCCATGCACGAATCGTCAAGGCGATGGCATCAGTAATGAAGATAACATCTTCGAGAGTATATATATTCACAACAAAAATCCTCGCGAACAGGAACAAGAATCTTAAAGAAGACAAGGATCGTCGCAATGCCAAGCACACATTAAGCGACTTGTGTGACGTTCCTGACATATGCTGATGGGGTGTGTCCACGAGGCGGGACATGTTTAACAATGTTACTCGAGAAATACTGATCTCATAGTACCCTCGAACTCACTTTGCCTGTCAGATGAACCCTGGTTCCAAGAAACAATTCTATGACGTGTACCAAGGAAGTAGAATTGTCAGATTTTTCATGGGACTATTGTTTCGAATTAATAGAAAACAGTAAAAAAATGAATAAATGAAAATAAAAATGATCGAGCTCTTCAATATCAGAAAAATTCTACATCAAATTAAACGGAAATAGCTACAATAAGTGGATAGTAAGTAGCAGGCAGTTCAAGCATACAGTGTCTATCGAGCAATTATGATATTTGTACGAGTGTCACCCATGACAAATGCACATTGATTTATCGACTATTAGATTCATCGTTTCTTATCGCGATCTCGCGTACTTCGGGGAACCCACGCATGTGATGCTGCACCGTGTGTCTTTCGAGGTTGCGGACCTAATAAGTGGACTGGGAAGACGAAGCTGCTTCCCGCATAATAATGTCATAATTTCTTCGTTGACTATGGATCCTGGCATCGACTTCATTGACAAACTCACTATGTATCAAGCTGTCAGATATAATACTTTAGAAAAGACCACACACTTTGTCCGCTAATATTATGCCAATAATATTCTCCTAAGCAATTATTTCAACCCTTTAAACAAAGCTATATTTTCCTTCAACGAAATTTGTTTCAAATCAATTAGAATAACCTTCGGACTTAATTCTAAGTTTATTTTTCGTTAAATTAAATTTCATAATTGATTGTATATCTTCTGTTGAGTTCAGTATTTGGATTGTGAATGATGAAATCTGTTTGGGGTAAAGGACGATGGGGGGAAAAATGTTGAATTCCTACTTTTCATACCGATTCGTATGATCTTTAACACGTGCTCGTTAAATAGATGACTTATTATCGGGCCACGGTCCATCAGTATTTATCATTGTTAGTGGATTTTTCTTGGGAACAAGAGAATTACGCGACTATGCAAAACCCACGCGAACGATTCTCGTACCAGTGGAATCCTGATAGGTCGAAGGACGAGGATACGCCTGCGTTATGGTCGACGGAATGTCGCAAGGATCGTCGATGCGGCGCGAATCTTCTGTTTCCAATGTGACTCCTGTTGACAGACCTTCCAGGAAATCCTCACTTCCGATTTACTTCGCAATCCTTTCGATTCTTATTTACGCTTCGCATCGATTCGTTAAACTTATTCGCAGCCAAAATAAAAAAAAAAGAAGCAATTAACGTTCGTCAAGTCTAAAGATTAATTAATGTTAGAACTGTCAATAATTATTGGAAATCTGTATTTTAAATTAGCCATAAAGTAAATTTAAGAGAGTAGTAAGTTCAGAAAGAATATTCATTTCATTCAGTTCATTCACATCCTCTTCTCTCCGTAAACCCAGTGAATTAATTCCTGCGCAACAGAAATAATAAGACGAAACCGGGAAATCCACCAATTACACACATAGGTCGATCATTCCTGTGAGATTAATCCGTATTCACTAAGGAATTCCGTGAGATGCAACATAAGTGTAGAGTTGGTAAAGAATTCGAGGGTAGAGTGTAACGAAGAAGCAAGAAAACCAAATCGGATCGAAAGAGCCCGAGATCACGATAGGTCGAAGGACGAAAGATACGTTACGGTGTTTAATTCGGATAGTGTGATGTCGCAAGAAACACCTAGAACACCTCTAACATCGAGCAGTGAAAGGAACACGCCCTACGATCATCCATAGCTGGGCGATCCAATTCCTTCCCCCTTTTTTTTTCTCACGCCATTCAATTAAGAATTCTTCAATGTCCTTCGTTACTATGGATAAGAGAAATGCAATAATTTGTTCAGACAGAAATTGGAATTAATTTGGTAATTGTTCGCGATTCTTGCTTTAAGTTCAGCTAAATGCATAATAGTCTCCCACGTGAATCGGGTTTATCTGAGAGGTATGAAGATCTTCATTCTCAAGGAAGGACTGTAGGTTCATCCTCATTCTAATGAGCCTGAAGATGTAACTACTGATAGAAAAGCTGTGCTGCTCCTTGTTACCAATGAACATAAAACGCGTGAGAGACTCTAAATGAGTAATTACCAAGATACAGTCTTAAATTGTCCACGTGAACACTGACAAATCTGTTTATCTGCTGTTTAACTAAATCATCATGAAATTTAATTATACGTATTAACAATATTTTATAATTCAAAAAATATTTCACTAGTTTCATAACTTTTCCTAATTTACTTGATAGTTTTAAATGTCTGTGAATTATGCTGGTGGGGTATTTTATTCATTCCAAGGGGAAGATGAAGAACGATAGGTGAAATGATAAGCAGAATCACCGGGAAACCAGGAGACAAAGACCCATCTACCTGCCAGACGATTAAAATCGTGGAGGTGAAGCGTCGAGATAACTTCCCAGATAAAGTCGAAATACAAAGACCCGGCCAAAACCTGACAAATAAATCCTCTTGCACGTAACGTCACGACTACCGTACTTGAAGACGTCCTTTAACCCTTTCACTGTGCGAGACGAAACCTGGTTTCTCCGAAAACTATTTCATACAGAAAAAACTATGTTCGGATTATGACTAGTCTAATGTTTCCCAACTTCCACCTAAGAGATGGGTTACTTTTAGAGAAATTCTAATTCATTTATTCTTTTTCTTAATTTCACATCTTTCACGAATCTTCTCCGATTAATGTTTCTTTTTGCAATTATTAAGAGACGAAAGATAGAAATCCGTAACTCTTTGAAACTTTTAGGGAAAAAAGAAGATTGCATTATAAGAATGTAACGGTCAGTTATTTTCAGTAAAACACTATTGTATAATTAGCATCTGAAATATCATTATGAAGCGCATGTCGTAAGAAATATTTCGCCGTTCCAGTTAGTACGTGGACTGTGTTACAGAGTTTTTTTAATCCACTCAGATTATATCGTTTGTATATCTTGCATAATAAGACGCTTCTCGTTTGTTAATTATCTAATCAGGTGTTGCAGTTGCTTCGCTCCATGTCTACACTCTGATACAACTGCTTCGACATTAATACCACTATTATTATAACCCTCGTTTTTAATCGATCATAATTATTAAGAATATTAAAATTATGCAATAAAAGTTTCGTGAAATAATCAAACGGGTTTATAGTCAAATATGGGCATGAATGGAGCAAGATAGTGAAATCAAAGGAAATGTTAATGAATTATGAAATATGTGAAGAAGAACCTAGTTTAATTGCGATAACGTTATAATTGTTGGTAGTTTTATTGCGAATACAGTGTCGTTCATTGTAATTGATCCTTAATGAAATAATTTTAGAAATAAAATTATTCTGACCAATTCAACAGATTTAATGTCAATAAAGAAGTTTGAGAATATTCATCTATATATTGATATACTATATGGACATTTCAGTGTTATCCTTGAAATGTCCAGGACAAGTAACATTTCTACTGTTTTAAGTTACCGTCAATTGACACCAGATAATGGAACAGATTTTCTGCGAGTTGCCGATCCAGTGGGCATCCTGCTCGCGGATTACGCGACTGGCCAGGTTTTCTTCTCCCCTTCGTGGTAGGAAGTGGTGGCGGGGCGAAACAGGAGGCGACGCCGTGGCGACTATAAAGCGGCATTGTGGACCCACCTGCTCGTGTACTCCTAACCACAGTTCGTACGAGCTCTTCCCTCACGTGTCTAAGCTACGAATTGTTCTGCGAGTGACACTTGCGCGATTATCTCTGTGTTACCCTCAGGATTTGCAACTCTCTACTTCCCTATTTACCGATATGAAGACTGTCGTAAGTAAAGCTTCTTTAATTGAATTTTTAATTGAATTTAATTGAAACCTTAATCCATATTTTTTATTCAACATGGGGCTCTGATTTTTCAAGAATAATTTTATAACATAAAAGTTGCTTTTCTTTGGGAAAAATTAAATATTACCTGAATTAATGTATTTATTATTTTTGATATCAAGTTTTTGAATTCTGGGGGATTTTTGAAATGAGGAAAAATATTAAATTTGTGTTATTCTTCGTGTTGCTATGAAACGCGACTAATTGAAGAGGTACTTATTGTACTGACACGAAGGATGTGTTTTAATGATATTTACAGAAAATCCATGAATCTTCATAATTCATATTACATCACTCTATCAAATACTTCACGTGTCATCTTACCGTTGATGCACCTTTCCCCGTGTCTGCTTAATCGCAATCGGTTATAACCTATCGCCACATCACAAAGACACATTAAACAGACGTGAATAAAGCACGTTGAATATTGTTCGCTAATCACAATGGAAATATTAACTCAGAAACGTAAGTGGGAGTCGCAAGGAAGATTCTCCAATTGAAATCCATGAGATTTGATCGAAAGTTTCTGTCAAAAAATCTAAGGAACGCGTTAGAATAATAGCAATATCAATGATACCATGTCTAATGGAACAATAACATTCCGTGGGTACAAATGGTTTTGATTCGAAGATTTAACGAATAGGTCATATAGAAAGAACGATAGAATATAGTAGAGAATATGACGCATCAAATGCGTATAATTATTCATATTGACGCCGACATCGCCGATCAAAATTCTTTCGCGTTCCTAACTACCCACTTGCGACCTACCTCACGCAGCCCTTATTCATCCAACACTCTTCATATTTCATCGTTCATAATTTCGCTATTTTAGAATCAAGTAATATTGAATTTAATATATTCAAATCTTGGATACGAATCTCATCAGGTTTCGAAATAAAATTGCGTAAGGTTTTGGCAATGAACATTTCTATGCAGTATCTAGATTTCCTATTCAAAACCATTGAATTTCCTCGGAGCATCCTGAACTTTTTGTTCGTGAATATATTTATGTAATATGAAAGTAATTAGCCAAGCATGATATACTGTTTTTTGCCGTTAATAAAGACTTGCTTGGGAATGATCGCGTTATTAATTCTAAGTAGATTAATTTTGTATTTGTTTTAGATTGTGTGTCAAGATCAGCATAATCTGTTTATCTTCTTCCTTGGATTTATTAAATAGAAATAGATTCTAATAAATTCAAGAAACAAATTACACCTCATAATTAAAAATACTAATAAATCGTCACTAATTTTTCTTTAATCCTTTTTCTGATAATCTTTCATCGAATTTCGCATAATCACTACTCACAGGTTCCGAATGAGATCCACTACTTTTAGATAGATAAGAAATGGTTATAATAGATTGGAACTGAGATTAATAAATGTATTGGAATGTTTGCAGGTGATTTTGTTCTGTTTGATGGCATTGGCCAGCGCACAATTTAACAGATATCCATACAATCCCGACTACTATGGGCGGCGTTTTGCGATATTGCGACAGAGTCAGGACTCTTCTCCGGATGGCTCTTACTCGTACAGGTGAGATCGTCCTTCCATCTTGGCATTCGCGCGCGTTTCCTCGAGCGCGCGATCTCGACACGCTCGACGGAACTCAGATTCTGCCTCTGGGATCCGAGAATCTGACGCCTCGCAACCGACGTAATTCACCGACACGATCCCTCCTGATTTCAGCTTCTTAGAAACCTTTCAATTTCATTGCTTCTGACTCTTTAATGTGATAAGAATCTATACTTTTGATGCTACACAACTTTACTTTATTTTAAACTATTTCTTTCAACCTCCTTTACACTTATTCCAACCGCATAACACATGATTTTATACACTTTGTTGAATAAAATTTTGCAGAGTGTCGATTAATCATCGTATTTTGTTAATTTAAATTTAAATCGTAATAACATCGATAAAATTTCTTTACGAAAATCCAGAACATTTGTACTCGATTGCGCAATTGGTCGCAATTCTATACGTATATTTACATGCAGTTGAAATCCTTTAAACTGTGTCACTGCCACCAGTACAATATAGATATCGTTCCTTGCACAACGATTCTCTCTGATCGCATTAACCCAATTAATGCACTTTGATACTATACGATTGTCACGGACCTTGGCTCGTAGAGAGTGCTATCGAATTATCCGGGAAACGTAACCCAATGCCCTGGGAAACTGACAGACCTTTCGTCCTTGAAGGTCCTTTGAAACGAGCGCATAATCCACTCGCGAGAACAGAGAATGAAATTCAATTCGAATGGTCATTCGTTAGCCCAGTTTTCATGCAGCACCGCCGATCTGCACGGTAACTCAAATAATTATCGCTCACAGACTATAGTTCCTTTTTGAGTAATTGTGAGCATCCTCTTGAAGCAGAGTATTGCGAGGCAAAAACACGTGTGAAGTTCCTCAAAACGAATAAATAATTATCGCTTTCTTCTTCATTGTGTAAAATACTCATTTAGGCTGATAATAGTAATTGAGTTATCAAGATTATTTTCTCTGGTTATTGTATTAATTAAAAGTTTTGGAATAATTGGAATTGAAACTAAGAATCAATCCAGATACATACTTCCAATATTAAGAGTGATTTAAGGGTCGTCATATGAATGTTCTCAGGTCGATTTCAAGGACCAACCATTAGGATTCTCCACGGCTGACCGATATTCGGCACTTTCTATTGCGCTAGCTATCCCCGATTTGCATAGACACGCGTGTGTATAAGACCGAACAATGCGTACATTGTACCTACTAATACAGTCGTGGATAATCGATCGGGTGTGTCATAGAGGGTCAAGTTACCCCGTTGTCTTTTACATCCTCTAGTCTCTAATGTTACACAATTGGCCGATGCACCGGCCGTGAACCCTTGCGCTAAAAGCCCTATTGCATATGTCGATTGTTTCTATTAGGTGAAAATATTGAGGCAAGATACGCTGCACTTATAACCACTACTTTTTATTTCCCAATAATCATTAAATAACTGATATTTAAATTGATAATAAAGTTACCGTGAGAAACCTTTATCTTTATACCATCTTCTCAATTTATAATTGTACTTGAAGTTCTGCGGTTGGCACGTTAATCAATTTGATAAAAAATCTGACAATTTCATTAAACTCAATAGTAGAATTGTTCGTACATGGCTTCAGTTTTTATCAGAATGAAGAGTCAATCAGAAGTTGGAATTGCTTGAGAGAGTTAAAGTGTACCGTACGGTGCAAAGGGTTAAAGGAGGACCTTCACAGCTGCAGGCTGACTTTGGCCACCTAGCGAAGCGTGGCCCAGGATACCTAATTGGCTTTGATGTTAATCGGCCGCCGCTTGGCTGCGCAGTTCTTAGCGAAGCATTGCACAATCGAATAATTACGATCGACCTACCTATTCAGCTAAGCTACACAGTTGAGCGTAGGTAGAATCGGTAGGCAGCTCTGAACACATATCTTTTTCATCCCTTTTGTCGATTTCATACAATATACATACTCAGGTGTCATAATTTGATGTATTATCAACTGATCTAGTATTAACAACATGAATTGGGATGATTATTTGAATCTTTATTAATAAACACAAGTAGTTTCATAAATCTGCAAGAATTGTTGAATATTATAAATATATGCTAATTTTTTAACAGGTTCGGAGAGATGATAAATTTACTTAAAATCAAAGTTTGCAATATTATAATGAAAAACTGGTTATTCCTTTCAGTTGTCTTCAACGACAGACAGGGATAACAAGTCTTATCTTGTTAAGCTTATTTTTCCATGCTAAGAGTATTTCGCACTTGAGAGAAACCCCTTCTATGACACCTGTCTTTCACCACTAAAGACTTCTTTTTCCACCTGGCATCTACTTCTTCTCAGCCACTTGCACTCTAGGAGGTGGCGCTTACTGTCACTCGGCTTGATTGATTGTCGATTCTTCTCGCGATCGCGGATTCATTCTTTGCGACTGGTTACTTCTCGCGAATGGGAGATTGCTGATTTATTGGGCCTTGCATTCTCGGTAACGCGATGTTATTGGTCGAGGGCTGATAGGTGGGAATAATCGAACGTAACAAGTTAATTACAACCGGAAGAAACTATTCCATCAAACTTCCTTTCCATTGGATTAGTTTTATTGATATTGTATATATTATTGATATTGATTTTATTAGCTCTTTCAGCAATACAAATTTCAGACTTGCATCTGTTTATTTAAAAAGCTGTTACTAATATTTTTCCAATTTTAAGGACAAAAGTGATTATACTATAAAAGTCTAGCTATATTAGTTTTGAAGTTCGAATAAATAAATAATGAGAGAATGATAGAATAGAAAATAATTGAAGTGTTAAATTTCAGCTACGATACCGAGAATGGAATATCAGTAGCTGAGCAAGGTGTACCAAAGAATGTTGGACCGAATCAAATCGAATCCGTGAGAGGTCAATTCAGTTACACGGCTCCGGATGGCACACCTATTTTGGTGACTTATACCGCAGACGAGAATGGTTTCCAAGCGAGTGGAGCTCATCTGCCAACACCACCCCCGATTCCAGTGGCCATTCAACGTGCTTTAGCGCATAATGCCGCTCACCCTGAGGAAGAAGAACCATATAGAAGATACTAAAGCCAACGTGACGAGAGGTCGCGTGGAACGATGCAACTCGAATCGAATGATTTTCGCTAATAAGTTTCCAAGACATTACTCACAGCTCGATACGATTCATGTTATTAAAAATCAAATAATATAACAGTAGATCAATGTAAAACGAAATTGATCGAAATAATTTGACCTTAATCAAATTCGCGGAATTAAATTTTACCAACAAATGAATAAACTATTAAACCTACTGAATTTCTCGACACGTTGATATTAATTATTGTCCTGAATTCTAATTTATTTAGCGAAGTTCGAACGATTTTCATTTTGAATCATTCTAATCTGTTATGATTCGGGCAATATTTTCTATGAACAATCGAGATTATCGAGACTGAAAGAGTTTTGAAGAAGTCTTTCGATTTTGAGTGCATCGTGGTTAATAAACTAACCAGAGATTCGTTTCTCCGGCTTGAACAGCTGCCACAAAAGTCTAGCGCTTCGCTTAACCCAATCCTAACGCGAGAAGACTACCTTCTTTGACGCGTCTGCCGTGTCCTGTGATCCTGCTCCTCTATTACAATCCTCTCACTTTCAGGTTTTCCACGCGAATCGTTAATTCCACTAACGTACGTATCCAACTTCCACTGATCGTAAGCGAAAAATTGATAATGATATAGTAACGATCATCATAAGATTATCCTGGAAAATTTGACAACTGACTTCATACGTTAGTCAAATTATCGATTAAGACGTTCACTGTGCAAATGATCACGAATAATCGGCATAAATGTTTAGCAGTTTTTTCAAATTTCTCAGAATTTTAATATAAAATTATATTCAAAACTGCTGATATATTTTACCAATGAAGAAAATGCGGGAAGCAGTCAACATCTTAATTTCTCGTCAAAACTGGAAAACACGAACTCACAATCAATTTGGTCACTGAATGATCTTGAGATAGATTGAGGATATATCGTGAGTAACACACTGCCAACGAGACTGACTTATACAATAAATAGTTCATTGAAGAATTCTGGAACGATGAAATCAGTGTACCAATAATTTCAAGGATTATCGACGAGGAAATATTGTTTATAATAATCGTTGACTCGACGAAAGCGAGGGGATAGGGTCCCATTTAAAGATTAAGTGCAGAGCGTGAGCAGGTTGTACTACACTGCGTTCTATTGTATTATGCTATGCCTATTTTATTATATCATATATGTATAATTTTCTGTGCAGGCGGATATATATATATGTATGATTATATTATATACGTACAACTACCATAATCACGGTTGTATTAATATCATTATTATCATTATTACACCTTTCTTGCATCCAATTATTTAATCTACTCTAATTTTACGGTTTTTTATAAAGTCTTTAATGCAACTAATTCCTTCCGATTATCGAAACCAAATTAAAGACAAAATTATTTAATGACTGTAAAGATTTGTAAGTTTCTTGTTAGTTGAAACAGTTTGACACAGTTTAATATTTTGCAAATATGAATCGGCTAAAAGTCAAACAGTGAGCGAAATTATTCCGTACGTGTTAATATGAGAAATTAAATGCACGCTACCGTGGAATTGAGAATAATGATAGTCAATGAGGGTTGCGCCTCACGGCGAAACTGGCTCGCTTTGGTGTAAGAAAGTTAATGAGTCTAATTAGGAAAGGGTGTAATTCGAGTATGGAACTTCACCAGTAGAAACTTTGAAGAAATTAGCTATGCAATGGGACTACTGTAATAACATCTGATTGACTCAAAGCCACACGCAATAAAAACATACAAGATTATGTAAGAATTCAGAGTGAAATAAGTGACTAAATTTCATGACATCCTTTCATTATTACATTATTATTCCCTGCGATTATTTCCAGCTTATCTAAATACATACATCGAATTCATAAAATATAAATAAAATTAGCATTAATTTTATCGATTTACGAATATTATAATTTATGATTTCCATTCCCTCTAGTTTAATCAGGAGTGATAATATTATACATTACCCAATGCAAATCCTATTACATGGATCGGAGCAGGAATCTTTTAAGAAAGTGCTAAGTGGATAGGAGGAAATTATCTGGCTTTAATTAGAATCGTTATCGAGTAATGCTACGATAACATTGGTAATTAACCACCGTGGTCGCAAAATTTTCGGTGAGACAGCTGAAATGCCACTCGCACTAACGTTAATGGTAATCGTAATATCACGTTAAAGGTGAGTCAGTGAAAGCAAATCATCGGTCTCCTGTCCGAGATTGCACAACTGCTGACCGCGCAGACCGAGTTTATCTGTCGAGGAGGTTTACTTCGCACCGAGAGCGCATCCTTTGCAAATGTATGATTATTATAGCGATTAAGGTTCCAATAATTCTTCGATTAAGAACAGCTATGGGGGTGTGAAACTGGTTATTGCTAGGCGATCCAACTGTTACTGGGAAAAAGAAGTTCAAAGAGGAATTTTACGCTAGAAATTTTTATTATATTTAAGATAAAATATACTTGGGGTTTTCGATTGCAAGATCAATTTATAACATTGGCATTTCACGGTAATTAAACACTAAGAGAATAACTTCTTAATTAATAGAACTCGTAATCCATTAATATAGAATTATTATTAAAAAGACCGACTGGTAAAACTTTCTTAATATTAATAATATACATTCTCGTAATTCTGTGGTACGTACCCTGATTTTATTAATTGAATTTTATAAGTAGAATGGACTTTTAATTAGAATAGTAATTGAGTTAACTATCATCGTGATAACCAAAGGCAACATGATACTCGACAGTAAGTACTTAAGTACACTTGTGTCACAGAAAAAGGCCCACAACATTGGGGTCGCAAAGATCCCTCGATTGCTCTGTCTACAGTGTGACGTAAAAGTAAGGGGTCTATAGTGTCCGTTACCGTGAGCGACGGCCGATACACGAAATCGATATTTTGCATACAATCGTGGAACGTTTTGGTCCTCGCGCACCATGGATTTGGGTCAAGGAATCTAATAGACATTGGGCGTGCCATATCCTGTCGCGAAGAACACCATAGATTTCCAATCACCCTCGATTTTAAACCCCATTCCTTCAGATTCTTTGATCCTGACATCAGTGATACTTACACATATATCTTACAAATGAGAAATTAACAATATATTAAATTAATATTTATCAAATTAATTTCATTCATAACTGCTTAATTATTCATTTTGCAAATATCCCATTAGAAACCAACTGTCTATACAAGATTTCTGAATAGTACTTAGAGTAACTTTAAGTAGCATTAATATTTACGTGGGCCACATAAGCTAACGTTGAGTGAAGCAAGAATGATATAAATCACTAATAGTAAGTCCAAGAAGAGTCACATTGGCAAGCATATAGTCTTCTAGGCGTGAACATTAGAAATACCGAATACCTTTCATCGTCCGTCACCTATAACGGAAAAGACACCTAGGGGCAGAGCACAAAAGAAAGGAGTCGCCCGAATGCCAGACGATTGCCTGGCAATGGAACCCATCTGACGTACTATTGCTATCGAGACAGATTTCGCAATTCGAGCATTAGCCTGCACGAATCGAGTCATCCGATGATTGTAACAGCTCGACACTTGTTTGTCTGTGTCTAGATGATGTCAGTGGCTCGTAGAATAATAGCTTTACCACTCGATAATTCGCCTTTCGCCATAATAGATAGTTCTGATCGGACCTTGACACTTCTTCTATCCCGGTAAAAGGCGGAAGATACATAGAGAGATGTCACTTTGTTCCGAGAATATACCGAAAAATAGTGCTTTAAAAAATAAGAATATCTGTTAGGATTTCCGCTAGATTTTTCTATTACTAGAATAGATTCTAATTCGGCGAATCTTTTTATTTTTCATTCAGGAGCTTGAGACAAGAAATTAAACAAAAAAACAAAAGGAATGTATTTTTTCTGAGGATCGAGTCTTTGAAAAAAATTCGACAAATTTTATATTGTTGTTAGGGAATTCGATGAAGGTAGTCACCTGACATGTTCATTGAAAAATATTTGTATCCTTATCCTCAATTCCACATTGTATCATATTCTAATGATGTAGTTATTACGATGCGAGAACAATGCGCAAGATATAACTGGAAAGGAATTTCGCGTAGGAGCAACCTCTTTTTTGTATCTTTCGAATCGGATATCGTATAGTATTCAAATCTGGTAGCTACACCTTGAAAATGGGAAGCGAGAAAGACAGAAATAAACTTATTGTCAGCATAAGATATAGAATCCTCTCCTCTTTATTACAAATGATAAAATAATCAATATCTAACATAAAAGAAATTTCCAAAAATCTCAGAAATGAATCAATTGATAAAAAGAATAAATTTAGGCTTGAGGAAGATCTAATTTGAAGAATGAACGATTTAGGAAGTACCAAATGATCCTCACGAACCTCAGGTACATCACGAATGGTTCTAGATCTGGTGGTGTGGGACGTGGGCCTAAGAAGAGCCAGGTGAACCCTTGCCTGACCTTTCTCGTTTTATTAGCCACGTCGAAAGCCGGTATGCCCCGTCATCTTCGGAGCGCAAAGAGAGAACGGAGGATGCAAGCAGCCGCATACCTTCGGGGTCCTCCCAGCAAAGAAGCATCGCGTCTCACAATTATGCAAACGGATCCGCTCTAGAGCCTTATGCGAAGTTTCCCTACCTCTAGAACCCTTTTCAGAACCACTTGAGCTAAGCTAACTGTGCTACGGAAATGGGGAAAGTCTTCTATCGTAATGTATCATAGTCAAAACCTCTTATAAAGTGGCTATTGAAATTCAAAGCTGGATCGATCGGTAGGCTGACCGGTTTGGGATAGTCTTCGCTGGTTCTATTACGGTAGGATTAGCTAACAGCATAAGAAGGATATCGTACTTGACAAATGTAGACACTAAACTTGACAAATGTGGTGTTACTGTTCAGTTCATAAGATCAAATCGCCAATGAATCGAGAGAATCGAGAAAGAAAAAATGTTAAGCATTGACATTTCAATTCGTTTAGAATCATCATCCTCGCCCTTTTCCATCTATTGGAAATCGTTCTATTAAAATTCTAAAGGAATGCAGAATATCAAGGAAACGTGAAATGTTGTTAACTAATTGATTCTTAAATAAGACATTTTACAAGCGATCTTTCGTTAATCTACTAATTAAGTCACTGATTCAATGAGCACTGGAAATATTAATCTAGGCAATGGGAATGAGAAGGAGTGATTAAATAAACCGAGAAGCACGAGACTCGTCAGAGGCTAGTTGGTTTGCCAGACGGTGCGCATGCAACCTTGAACAAGTATCATTCGCGGGAGATTGGATGTAATGCCGCAGCCCGTGACTCGGAAGACCAATTACCGGACGTAATTTTAGTGGTGGCTACTGGAGGCTAATTGTGTCTCGGTACCCTGATCTCGCGAGATTGGATGCTGCGGATGCTCGCGAGACAAGCTTTTTATGCGAATGTCACGAACTTCGTCGAATACGGTATTCTAGCGACGCGTTGTGTCTCTTTTCCTTTGCTAGACAAAAGGGACATAGGATTTGTACTTGCCTTGATCTATTCTTCGTAACAAGGATTCTGTGGTGTCGCTAATTCCTTTCAGACATTCGAGGTCGCGAAACTCAAGACACTTTTAATTATACAGACTGTAAGTTGAAAGACATTATTCATCTAATATTTACAATTAGGAGCTAAATCATACATGCTATTTTTATTGTTTTTTTTTTATTTTTATAATTATTACAGTAAGTATGAAAATATACAATAATTATATAAAAATTCGCAGATTGATTATACGTAAACTTTCCGAAAAAACTGACGTGTTGAGCAAATGTTTTCGTAAGATTTTTAAAACTGCAATAAACTTGTCAAGCGAAAGAAGGTGGAGGATACCTTCATAAAGAAATAATGTGTTAAAATTTATCACCTCGAATATCGGCGTTTCGTTTCGACCTGTCCGACTTGTCTGAATTAATGAAATCTTGTGTTCGAGGTGCGAATAGCGATATTTTACAACATTTCGATTCGCAATAATTATATAAAAAGATTGTGCAAAGCATTCGAACCTGTGAATTACATATCACGCATAATCTACTTGGGACTCGTTTTATAATCGTTGAATGAAAAATTTTCAAATTACTGTATCTAAATGTATCCAAGCTGATACGATTATTATTTACATCTTTTTTTAACACCTACTTAAGCAATAAATTTCGTAATAATAAAAATTCCATCTTAATTATTCTGATCTTTTTCACAATCCCATAATTAAAATTATTCAGATTGTGTATTACGGATTAAGTGTACTTTACACTTTCCAAATTACTTAATGTATAAATTGGATAATTACCCTGCATTGCAATAAATTACACAATTACCACGAATTGAAACACGAACTTGGATTTGATAAACACGTTACATACCTTCAGTGATGTTTTAATAACATCAATCTTTTTCAGCTTTGAATTTAAAATGTTTAAATATTTAGTTGAACTATAAATACAGGGATTTAAAACGTTATATCAAAGTAAGATCTAGTTTTTGAAAATCTTTAAATAACTACGATGAAAGAAGTATAGACGAGGTCGAGTCAAATCAAGTGACCTATTATGAAGGCGTGCTTCATTGGCGAAAGCTAATGATACCATCTGACAATTTCCTCCGCAATCCTGAACTTCACTTCACTAACACGTACTACAATGTGGCAACAGGTTGATCGATGTTCAACACCTAATTGCCAGTTAAACAGTATAGATCACCGTCAATGAAAACCTCCTATGAAGAACAACTGCAACGTGATCAAGACTTAAACACGATCTTCTTAGTTTCTAAATTCACGCGTTACTCAAAAATTATGCACTTAACAAATTCTTACCTATAGTTTCGTAAATAAAATATAATTACAATTTAATTACAGAAAGTCTCACGAAACTAACAAGCAATTATGAAATAAATTGATGAGATTCTCTAAAATAATTAATTGCTAAAATTCTTAAAATTATATTTCACGCTATTCAAATTAATTTCGTATCGCAGATAACTTAATATTAAAGATTCAAGTTCTTGAACCGGTAAGGAATCACAACCGTATTAGAAATAAATGGTAGAAGATGCAAACTTCTAGAAATCGGAAAGACAGAGAGAACTTTATGCATGCATTAACTCGATTCCCGTTGAAAGAAGCGTAGAATCGCAATTATCGCGAGCACGAACTGAGAATATCGCGTACGGTCTCTTTTCAGCCTGAGGCTCGCACGACGTAATCGACTACACGGAGGATTATGTACCAGTGCTTAGTGTCTTGGTACCTAGTGCGAGAGCATCTGCGACTACGGACAATGAGGGAACACAGTCGATACTCTCCTGGGAGTGGTTTCACCCAGGACAATGTAATTGCTCTTCAGATTCGAGAAGATCGGGATATTTGCGCTGGATAAAATCGACTGGAGCATTATTGGGCCTTAGTAACGCGGATCCATATTCCAATGAAATTCCAAGAACCCCAAAGGTTTCTATCGATCGATGTAATCGGAATTTTGTTAACGTTATATTGTTATTGTATATCAAATTTTCAAATCAAACGTTGGGAATAAATAAAACTATGTCAATCGAGAAATTCATGATTTATATTTTGTAAAATAAATAATAATAATTATTTGAGAATACAATGGGATAACAGTTTGGAATATATTATAAGAGATAAGGTTACAGTGAAGAATAGTCGGGAATATTATCTGCCTCTTTTAGTTTGCGACATTTTTTACTATTAAACAATGCGAACAATACCGATGAGACCAGGTCTGCATAATTGCATCGAGATTCACCTTCGTAAAGACACTACTCAACAATGCTGAACTGTCGACCCCTCACGATATTTATGATTCCATTGAAAAACGAGTTCGCTTCGTGAATGCGACTCAAGTGCTAACCGAACATAAACCCGAATCTAATCAGGCGTAACATATGGACAAATTGAATTGAATGTTATAACTTATAAGCAAAGATCCTATACTTATTGTTAAAAGGAAAGTTACTTCGTTAAAGCATAAATCGAATCCTACTTGGTTCACCTGTGCTCGATTATTCTCAACTACAACTTAATTGCTTCTATCTCTTCTCAATTACGTGATTACATTTGCCACACCTTTAACTGCAGATCGTATGTTAAACCAATTAGCATTACTTATACTATATTTTTATTATTAAAAAAGTTCATTCAATTCTATATCACATTTCAATTTATTTTTATTAAAAGATAATATTTATAAATTTGTTCTTTGAATCGAACAATTTTCGACTAGTTAATTTCTCTGGTTAACTGCTAGTTAAGTACTCAGCAGATAATTTCTGTAATTTGTCTAGGATTGTCTCGCTATTAGCGTAGATTTATGTTCGATTCTCTGCAAATCAGTAATGACAGAGGTGGCAGAGCTTGCTGCTGGCATATTGTGCAAGAGAATGTGAGCGTTTCTTTTCTTTGAGATTCTTCTCAGGACCAGTGAGACTACTGGAGCAATTAGTGTTGCATTGAGAATAGTCCCAAAGTCCCAAAAGTTGCAACAATGACACAAAAACACTAAATTGAAGATTGCTATCGAGAAAATTGATTGATGTTAAAGTAAATAGGATATAATCGATATTATCAAAGTTCGAAGAGATCACTTGAGTTAAATAGATTTATGCAAACCTGTATTTGTCACTGTGGATATACGCGGACAGCAGCTTGATTTTATCTTAAATACCTCTTTAGCAGTCTGATGAATGGCAACGTGAATAGTGATGCAGCGATGTGTTTGCGTAGGCATCTTACATGTCTTTTAAATTAATTGTTCTCACGTGCATCTACGGTATCTAGAGGAGATTTACGCTCGCAAACAGTAAATAAATTGTTCCGGTCCCCTGTCCCACACCGTGAATTACATCCACGATTGTTGTTAATGGAGCTACGTGGGAGATAATTGCAACAGAAAAATTATCTCCCTATTATTTCGTGGGTTAGAAAAAGTAGGACGGTGATTGCTTTCTACAACGAGTAAAATTAGTTTAGTGTAAAAGGTCTTGCATAAGTGGGCACACTTAATAAGTATTAAGTAAATCCATTTTTAGTAGAGAAATAGCTTTAATTATTGCAGTTATAAAAACATCTATTTACGTGTAATTTTATACGTGCCTTAATTACAATCAATTATCCAATGAAACCCTATGAACGATGATAGTTAAGTTGTTGATTTGAACTATACCATTACATCAAAATTATACCTTTATCTTAATATCGCATGTGCAATATAAATTACTTCTCAATATTACTCTTACATTATTATTACATTACATTCGACTAGTGAATATTCCTTAAAAATTAAGACCTTAGTGTTAATTTTACCACTTGAAAACAACTGATGAATCTAGCAAGTATTTATGATTGCAATCATAAATATTGTGCATTAAGCATCTATTTACCAAGAAAACCATAAGTAGTTCACATTGAGGGTGTATCGCGACAAGGTTCACATGTTGCGCCAAATTGGCCAGTGAAGAGGATAGGAGAGAACGATCATTTTCACGCCCGGCTGACATTAGCCTCGGGACAATCGCGGTCTTGCGGTTAGTCATTGGGATGCTGTGCCGCTTTGATGAGTCCAGGTGGGGCGCGAGAGAGAACGAAAGAGTGAGATGCGAGGGCGACCCGCCACGAGGTGCTCGATGCCACGACCGGGAGAATGGTTCTTACTAGGAACATCGCGAATGGGGAAGGGTAGGAAGGAATGGGAAGGGAAGAGAAGATTCTCTTGGGCGTCTTCATATATAAATGACGGCAACGTTCGCACGCGGTACCGTAGGTTCGATCTCGTTCAAATCGACACTACTAACCACCAGGAATCCTCAACATGCAGTACTTAGTGAGTGTCATCCAACTCGCGTGAATCAACTGTGAAACTCATTTTCGTTGGTTGTGAGAATACTCGTGAGAAATAAAATAATCTAGCTACCGATAAATCGCGGAATCGTGAACAATCGTTAAGCAAAGTGAAACCTTATTTGAGAAATTATATCTACCTCTGAGTTATTTTCAATTTTTTCAATTTTAAGAATTATTTAAATTGGTATAGAAATATGATCAACGAATTAGTATTGGTATTGGTATATGATCAACGAATTAGTTTCACAGGAGGAGTAAGAAAAGTTGTAAATTGTTATTCGACAGTGAGAGGGAAAAAGAAATAAATATATGTTCATCTTTGAATTTCAGATCCTGGTTTTCGCGCTATTCGGCTGCGCTTTAGGACAATTCGGATCGTTTCGTGGATTCCCAAGCCAGAATGCTTACAGACCGACACCTAAACCAGCCAACTTCCAGCCACAGCCTACTTACCAGCAGCCACAATACAAGTATGAGCCTCAAAGAAATTCTTACCCATCCCATTTGTCAAAACCCTATCTGATCGTAGAAGAAGCATATGTCTTTCGCCTCTAACGCGTTTATGACACAGTTACACAAGTAATGCGCGTTCTCCTTGCAGCTCGCCTGGCAGGTTTATAGGCATCCGCAGCCAGCAGAAGGATTCATATCCGGACGGCAGATATTCGTTCAGCTATGAAACTGACAATGGAATTTCGGTCGCTGAATCTGGACAACCTGGAGCTGGAGGACCTGATGGACCAGCTGACGTAAGTAAATTAATGTATTTTAACAAGAATTCTAACACCCTGCGATTGCTTCCATTCTCAAAATTCATCACATTTACGTTTATCGATCGGATCTCATCTCCCGACAACAATAACTCTTCTCCGGCGCCAACTTTCCTATCTGCTACCGTAACTCACTTTAGCGCGAGTGGCGATAAATATCGAGTGAGTGAAGCAAGAAGATAGTAGATAAAGCATTCCCTTCCTTTTTGGCATGAGAATTAATTATCGTTCGGGTCATGATAAGGAAGCTAGACTTCGTTATTAAAAGAATGGTTTTATTGAACGAGAACCAAGAAGCACGACCGCTCAATTAGACGTCCAGGAGACGGCTCACAATTAGTCGTTAGTAACAAATGTACCGCTGTTTGGAAACACTCTAAGCAGCAACTTCTCAGTACACCGTCATATTAAGAAAAAAGGTCTTGTCTCGGGCCAAGTAGAAGAAGACAGACCTTGTATCTATTTCGGAGACAGAAGTTACTCTTGTCTTTGCAATGTTAAAATAAGAAATGGCTTCAACTGGTTACATTATCCATACGTTTACAACTCAGACTTTGAGTAAACTATTTCCATCTTTAGGTTGTTCAAGGGAGATACTCGTACCCCTCACCCGATGGGACACAAATTACATTAGAATACACTGCCGATGAGAATGGATTCCATCCTCGTGGTGCACACTTACCCACACCGCCACCAATCCCAGAGGCTATTCGACGAGCATTGGCAGCGAATCCACCTGGACCGGATGATTCTAACTACGGACAGCAATCTTTTGGACAATCTTATAATAACCCGAATACCTATCGAAGATATTAAACACCAGGATATGAGGATCGTATCTGAAACGTTGAGGCAACCGAATTAAGTTTCAACCCGCAATTCGCGGAACAAGAAGAGCACTAAGCGCAGTCAAGAGTTTTTCGAATACTCGCCCTTTACCAGTAACCACCCGGCGTGACACTTGTACATATGTCAGGCGAACCACGTACATACCAGCTTTCGCGGCGATATAACAGTCGTTATGTAATAAAGCCAATAAACTGTTTCTATCCTGTTTCTGTGTAAATCATTGCGAATTACTTTTTCCTCCTGCTTCGTCTCGATACACCGTGACGAATCGCTTTTGCGATGGGTTCACAGATCTTGCAGAAGTTCATACTGGTTTCCTACTTGTACCCGTGGGTGTGGGTTCGTAAGTACTTTCGACGCGATGGAACATCTCTCGTGACTAGTATAGACAAGTGCTATTTAGAATTCGTAGGGTTTCAGGCTTCGATTTTAGATAATATATGTATACTTGTTGTTCAGTGTTATACTAAACATACTTGTCAAAAAGTTGATTAAAAAGTTACTCATAAAGATTCTCGATAACTTTTATAGGAGTCCCTCAAGTTTTACTACCGGATATCCTAATAATCTAAATACTGATAATAAAGATAATAATAAAGAATAGAAAAATAAAACACGATTGCATTTCCGTTCCTTATTTCATCAATTTTTTCAATCATTTTCCTTGATGTCTTTAAACGAGAGCGTGTCGTATTTTCTATTATCCAGGATCGAACCGCTTTCGAGTGAAACTCTACTTCTATTTTGCCTCACTTTTCAACCCCATTCAATCAGTTTTGCAATGAGTCGCCGGTATCGCAAGAGTACCAATCTCAACAAAGAGATTCCGGATACCATACGGATTCCAGTACCGCAGGGAGAGCTCTCTAAGTTTCGCGAACTCGACTCGTGACGAAATAGTAGCGGCATCAGAGTTAGGTGGTGTCCCTACCCTACCCTATTCCACGAGAAATGGCATCGTCTTCTCAACGACGATGCCCCACGCAGGATGAACATCGAGGCCACAGGTTACCTTTTAATATATCGCAACTGACGAGAGAAAGAGAGAATAGTGGAACCTGGGCTGGGTTGAACTTCACACGCACCACGCCTCCCGCGAAACACACTCTCTGACAGCTCTATAAGAGAAGATCGTGAACGAACAGGGCGGGGGATGAGCACACACAGGTGAAAGTGTTCGTGCTCGCAGATCTTTCATTATTTCGCATTCTTCCAGCAGCATCATCCCGGTCAAGGACTGGCCACGGCGAGTCGAGGCAACTTGGGCGGTCCTCTACTTCCTTTCAAAGGCTTTTCCAGCTTGATCGACGTGATCGATGCGATGGGCGAGCACGGAGTGAGAACAAACGCCCTGGGCCCTAGCCTCATAAGCATGCCGAGTTTACTTGTTGGTATAGCGTGATTGGTAGAGCGAAACAGGAGCTGATAAACTCCTTTTGTCAATATCAGAATATTGCATACTATCAAAATATTTGTTATTAAAGAATAATAAAGAAAGAATGCTTTACTTTAAGCAATTAAGTTGTTAAATACCTAATAGAATTAATATTTATTGAGAATATTATATTGGAACCTATTGAAAAAGTTGAAATTATTAACAATATTTTAACTATTCAAAACCTAAAATAATGAAAAGAGATTAGAATTTATTATTGAATATTCTTCTTGGAAGTAATGTGCATGTGATCGAATTAATGTGTATCCAGTTTCCCAAGATTCATGAGGATTGTTGCACCCAATCCTTAGCAAAGTATGCAAAACCGGAGAATCGTGACCGATGTATAAACGAAACAGATCACCTGCATAAGTAAACCAGAAAGCAGAAGAAATGACCTGGGGCAATAAGCATAATAACCGTGCAATTGTTATCGCGATTCACGAGAAGAATGCTACTTCGTAATGAGAGCAGATCTCTTGATCTCTTGACTGCCGCACGAGCGTGTAATTACCATGCTACGTTCCTTTTCCATTGATCTTCTCCGCCAACTGCTCAGCTGCCTCTATTAACGCTAAATCTTGGGGGAGAAAAACAATTTTCAAAACCATTTTCACAATCAATTAAAATTACAATTATTCATCGACTCTTTTGATACTTTCAATTCTCTGATTTCGAAAAGGACAAAAATTCAGAAATATTGAAATGTATTCTAACAGTAATTTAAAGTTAAAAATTGTAAGCTAAATAAAAGAGAATGTATTAGTACGATTTTTTATCTTTATCCAAGTTATGAAGTCAATTTATCTAATATCTAAACCACAGATTCAAATCTTTTACCATAGGAGTACCGAAATTGAAAGAAGATGGCGTGAGAATCAATGCCGTCGATTTCGCTTGTAATCCGGGGATACCTAACCTAAAACTGACTGCTCACTGTGTACACTAGAGTAGCTGTTTCATTATAAAGTACTCGTGAGAATTAAGAATTTTATAAAACCGTAAGAAAGCACCAAAATGCCGGACCATCTAGGAGACGATATGCGTAAAGTGAAAGACGAAGAGAAAGAAGAAAAAGAGATTAAATGTAAGTTTGACAATTCCTTATTTTGATGATAATCCCATCGCGATACATATATATCATGTTTTTTTATATACATCCAGCTCTCGATGAAGGAGATATTGCCTTATTGAAAACATATGTAAGTACAATTAATTAGGATGTTATGTACAAGATTGGAGAATTTCGAATTTTGATTTCTCCTTTTATCATTTTTAAAGGGCCAAGGACAATACACAAAGAGCATAAAGACTATAGAGGAAGATATCCAGACGATAATTAAGAGGGTGAACGAATTAACTGGTATTAAGGAATCCGATACTGGTTTAGCTCCACCAGCGCTCTGGGATCTAACCGCGGACAAGCAAACTTTGCAAAATGAACAACCACTTCAAGTGGCGAGATGTACGAAGATTATTAAGGCTGACTCCGACGATCCTAAGTACATCATAAACGTGAAGCAATTTGCAAAATTCGTGGTGGATCTAGCCGATACAGTTGCGCCTACTGATATCGAAGAAGGTATGAGAGTCGGCGTAGATCGTAATAAATATCAGATTCACATTCCGCTACCACCAAAAATCGATCCCACCGTCACTATGATGCAAGTGGAAGAGAAACCAGACGTAACTTACAGCGACGTAGGTGGATGTAAGGAGCAAATCGAGAAGCTTAGAGAAGTTGTAGAAACGCCACTGTTACACGTTAGTAAAGCTAGAATTGTACTATCGCCACTTAGAAAATCAAGCAGCGTTACTCAATGATTATTTTATTTTTACAGCCTGAAAAGTTTGTGAATTTGGGAATCGAACCTCCGAAAGGTGTATTGCTCTTCGGGCCACCGGGTACTGGCAAGACTCTCTGCGCTAGGGCAGTAGCTAATAGAACAGACGCATGCTTCATTCGTGTCATTGGTTCGGAATTGGTCCAGAAATATGTCGGAGAGGTTAGTTCATATCGCTACAGTTATAATCCAACGCAGAAAACAGAGAATGAGTTAACTCTATAAATTCCAGGGTGCAAGAATGGTACGAGAATTATTCGAAATGGCGCGGAGTAAAAAAGCTTGCCTAATATTCTTCGACGAAATCGATGCCATTGGCGGTGCTCGATTCGATGATGGTGCCGGTGGTGACAACGAAGTGCAGAGAACAATGTTAGAATTAATAAACCAGCTAGATGGGTACGTATTCTTAATTCTTTTCTCTATAAATATCTACTGAGCATAAAAATTCAATGAAAATCCTTCTGCTTTAGATTCGATCCAAGAGGAAACATCAAAGTTCTAATGGCGACAAATCGGCCCGATACATTGGATCCTGCTTTAATGCGGCCGGGCCGTTTAGATAGAAAAGTCGAGTTTGGTTTACCTGATTTGGAAGGACGTACGCATATTTTCAAGATTCACGCGCGTTCTATGAGCGTCGAACGCGATATTAGGTTCGAGTTGCTCGCACGACTTTGTCCGAATAGCACCGGAGCTGAAATAAGATCGGTATGCACTGAAGCAGGCATGTTCGCAATCCGGGCGCGACGTAAAGTCGCCACGGAAAAGGACTTCCTCGAGGCTGTCAACAAAGTGATCAAGTGTTACGCTAAATTCTCGGCAACACCCAAATATATGACATACAACTAATAAGAGCGAAGGTATTTATAACAGTGCTGTCGCGTTTAATCTTTCGCGTACAGCGTGCGAATAGGATTCATGAATGTTCACTGTAACTAGGTAACGAATTATGAGAAACCATTTTTTTGCTTATAATAATAAATCTTTTCTGATAAAATTCAATTGTAGTATTTAATGTATATGTATATACTTTTCCTAGATCCTTAAATTTTTTAACAGTATAACGCATATTCGATATACATCTGTGTATGCGATTTCTTCTATTAACTTTGTTTATATTAAATGTGGATTTTATTCATTCCTTTGGAATTCGAGTTTTAATGGCGCGTCGGGTTTGTTTATCAATAAAGACATCGAACCCAGTTTTCCACCGCGCCAAATAAAGCTCATCTGCCGGCTCATCTGGAAAAAGATTTGATATCAGGAACGACAATTGTACCACTTAATTTCTCGATCTGAACATAGACCGTTCTAAGTCTTATTTAAATTACAATTAATGTCTGAAGGATACCTGCAACAAAAACACTTGCATATTCTGCTCAGCGAAGCGCCGAGCTATGCAAGATCGTGGCCCATGGCCAAATGGCAATAACAAATACGGATGAATCGTTTTGAATTCTTTTTTCTCATCTTCTTTCGTACCATCGCGTTGCCACCTTTCCGGAATAAATTTGTCGGGAGCATTAAAGTATTCAGGAAGCCGACAAATTACTTGATTCTGTGTCACGACTACCGTCTACGAGTATGAACATTAAAATGCAATATTATGCAACTTTGCAACTTTGTTAGTTTACCTTTGTAGTGACCTTATAAACTTACACCTTTGGGAACGGAAAATCCACTGAGAACTACATCCTTCTGCAATATGCGGCCCAAACCGACTGAAATAGGATTCAGCCGAAAGGTTTCTTTTATTACAGCCTTTGTGTAACTTGCGTGTTTCAAGGTCTCCGATGTTATTGACTGCTTGGGATCAGGCAGTAAACGCACTGCCTCGGTTCTCAATTTTTTCTGAGCCTCTGGATTTGTAGCGAGGTGATATAAAGCGAATGCTGTACTATATGTCGTCTGAGAAAATTAATAAATGAATTAATTGATTGGTAGTTTAACCAATCCGTTTTTTCCTGTTAATAAATTGTTAATAAATCACATACGGTATCGATACCAGCCAGGAGCATATCGCACGCCATACCCACGATGTCTTTAATATCCAAAACAGGGTTTTCTAAGTATTGGTTTATTAGCGCCTTGTTTCCTGATGAATTATTTTCCATTGTCTTCCGTGATACCATTTCAAGCGCCACACTGATTGACAAATATGTATCAATATATATTCAATAAAGTCATCGAATTAAATGAACTTACTTCTCCATATACATTTGAGCCTTGCGCATTTTTCTATATAAAGGTGTTTCGAAGAAACGCCATAATCGAGGACCATTGTCTAGTTTTAGTATAGCACTATTAGTTTCATAGGCAGCATCTATTAATTTAGAGCTCCTAGTTCCAGGAAATCTCTCCTCAGATGAGAAACTATTCATTCGTACGTTAAATGCTATTAAGCATGTTACTAAAAATAAAATAAATTTTCTATATGGTACGGGAATATATTATTCGCTGTTTAAGATTCTATACCAGCTCTTACATTCAAGAAAGAGTCGTGAAAGTATTGGCAAGAAATCCTCAAACGTTTCTCGACAACATAATCCCACGAATTCCTTAACAACCTGATCAGTTCCTTCCAGATAGTCAACAACATTCTGTGGTTTACTTAAGACTTTTTGAAATTCCCTACGAATTCTCCACCAGTCACTACCATTTCTGCAATATGCAAAAGTAGATAGTTAGCTGTTTGGAATTCGAAATTTCGCTGATACGAAGCTGCAAATTTATAATTCATGTACTACGTGGGTAACAAGCCTCCGGTGTTGTAAATGTGACTACGATCTTTTCTATATTTTAATAGAGCTATGTGGCTTCTTCTGTCGGGATGAAGTCCAGTCTCAGCTTTGAACACTTCCGCTATGTCGTCTGGTCGAAAAACCCAAACTACATCGACACCAGGAACCATTTGCTCGCGAACCAGTGGTCCATATCGCTTTAGTTTTTTAATTCCTGTTTCGTGGAGACGAGTGAAGCTGTACTCACCTGTTCAATATAAAAGAAACGATGAAACAAAGTTTATGAATCTCGGAAAACCTCTATGACATATTTCAAATTTTCTTCTAAATATTCTTCTTCTTTTTTTTTTAATACATCGCACTATTTTTGAGAAATTGCTTCTTCTGTTTTGAGAATTGTTGATTTTTTTGTGTGTCAATTTTTTGATCAATGTGTCAGTACGAGTCTTACCGAGCCAAGGTATGTATTTGTAAGTCGTCCCTACAAGAGGCAAAGGTTCTGGTCCCGGAATATCCTTGAAAGGCCTCGGCTCAAGTTCATTCACATGGGCACTCGCAAAAGAAGCCTCACTGCACGGCCGGATGCATAGTATCCGCCTCGATGCTATTGTCCCGTTGCAATTTTTTAACCGTGAGTACATTCTGCTTACCGATCTAACTGTTAGAATACACACAGACGTCCATGTACAATTTTATAAGCGTCACACGTCGAAATTTCTATATCACTAAGAATTTTAATCTCAGAATCAACTTTCAAAACAATAACTTCATATTCAAGTATAGTAGAAGAATATAGCACTATTTTGGTATCACTTTACACTCAGATATTTTCAAGAAAACGGTGGATTTGACATCAAAGCTCAAACAATGAAATTTTGTAAATAAAAAATCTGATAGGATTATTGGTATTTTATACCGATATTTTGCAGATTAGTAATATTACGATTTTTCTTAATATAACAGTTTAGTAGATCCGAGACTAAAATCGTATGATCGAAGAAAGAGAGTAAAAATCAAGACTCACTGTCAGAGGGTTCGGTGAAGTGAACGATGCAGGAGCCGAGGACGAAGGCATCTGACATAGTTCGATCTCAGCATCGTGATTCAAGCCACGTTTCGTGCGGCCCTGTGATTCAGCTTTCGATCTTCTTTCTTCTTAATCTACTACCCTTTTCGCACCTGGACTGAACCTTTTCGAAACACGTGGATACGTACTCTATATGCTTGAATACTGTCTCCTCTGCATGAATTTGATGCGCTTACGATAACACTCTACGGTCTCTACAGGGTGTTTAAGAAGTATGGCGTGGCATAAGAATCCAAGGAACAACAATGTTCACCGAAACGACTAAAAAAACAACGCTTAATTAAGATAGGTCGAGAAACTATTCGTTTCAAAATAATGTGGTTTGCAAATGTCTAAGAATATTTGATAAGACCAGTTCAAGGATGCAGACGCAAGATTAATAGACTGGAAGCAGGAAATATTTTTTTACAATTATAGATGATGTTACAAGTTATGTAATGTGACCTGCTTTAACTTGGTCAAATATATTCTATTGTCAACTATTCTTTTTCAACACTCTGTATATTTGTTCGGAAAACATTCAGGAGTCGATTTCTTCGAGAATAATGGCGGCTGAAACCAAAACGTCTGTCGAATTTATCGTGGAATATTTATAGCTAGGTTTTAAAAAACTATATTGGATTTAATCTTAGAAATAGGAAAAAATTGTTATTGAACTCTGATGCAAGTGTTGAGATATCTACCAATTTTTCGAACGTATTGCTTAAGAGTACTAAAAGGATATGAGCCCGTGAACATTGTGCGATAAACGCCAGCCATGAATATATTTGCGCAACGTGTTTATCATATCTCACTCGGAGATGAATGTATTTGAATCTGTTTTAAACATAATTCACCATCTTCTCTTAGATCTATACGACTTGTATAAATTTGATCGTATATCAAGATAATCTAGCTTCATCAGAAACTAAATCTGCAGATAATTGAAAGCAACTACGTGTTCGAACATTCTTTGCGCGATAGATTGACAAAAACAATAACAATAGTACAGAAAAATAAAAATTGACAATTCAAGTATTGTTCAGCAAGTAAAATTAAGAAAACAAAATAGAGAAAAATATATGTATTCGAAAAATCGTAAGCTTGTTAGAGAAATAGTTGAAATATGGGAAAATTAAGATTTTTCATTTTTAAACCGCCAATTTCGCGTTACCGCAAGACAGTGGCACAAAACCGGGAAAAACGGTGAGGAGATTGACGAAGAAGCCTCTGCACTCCGTAAACTCATCATTTTAGGTCTAGGTAATTGCCTTTAGTCTTCCCCACCAACATCAGGGTTGAAACGTTACACCGAGTCGAGCGAAAGGTTCGAAGCGCATTACATACATACTGGGCAAGCAGTCTTCCACAGTACCTCAGTCCGCGAAGTCATCAAGCAAGATGATACCCGGCTGGAGTCTCTGGCCACTGCACAATACCTGCAGAAGTAAAGTTAAACTCGTTGGAAAAACCGTCGTCGTCACTGGTGGAAATACTGGTATTGGGAAGGAAGTACTGCGAGATGTGTACAAAAGAGGTCAGTTTATGTGAATAAACTCTAATCGAATTTGATAATAACTTAAACATTTGAAAGGTGTGATGTGAGAGCGAAATTTGTATCCAATTGCGTTTGAAAATGGAAGTGAACTATATAGTAAAAAATAGGTTACTTAAGAAAAAATGGAATATTTATTGCATCTGTTTCGTTAATTATTTTGACGATTGAAAATGTTTTAGTGTGTCGCAAATCTCTGTAGAATATTTGAGAAATTTTTTAATGAATGTTTCTTTCTTTCATTTACCGTCAGAGGATATCATTATTGTTCCGTTGCCAGAAGTACCTTAATTAATTATGAGCAGTAATTAAGAATAATAATTATATTAGCTGCGTGAATTAAAAATGGTTAATTAAGAGTACAGTATATTATTCAGTCAGTGTCAATTTATCAAATGCGCAAATATGTGTCTTATTGTATAACTTCGCACGGTCTTGCACCAGTTTACCGCATTACGCGTAATACAATACCGACTTTTCCATCGTGGAATATAATCTTTATGCAAAGTTACTCTTGAATTACTGTATGTATATTCGAGAACTTTTAGTCAAAGTTGTATCGACATTCTCTTGCAACTAAATTGAAGTTTTGAATAAACTTTCTCGTTACACCAGTTTTTTATTATACCAGTTTTTTCCGTTACCAGTTTTTCTTACTGTTTAACCCGGTGTCATATTCAGAGATCCGAGAAAATATGTGAGAGAAAGATCCTTGGCTTGTTAAGGACGAGCAATTAACGAATAACGCAACAGTTAATCGGTCTCGAACTAGCTATTGCATCGAAACAAGCACGAAACGGTTCACAATAAGAGACTTCCGTAGCGAGCGTAACAGTAACGCTATTTTAATTAAAGGTACAGTACCCTCACGTGCACTGTAAACCCGTGTAACTGTTTATAATGAACGCTCTTCAAAACCATGCTGCATCGCACTAATAGGACAAACTTGTGATACGCAAAAGTTTCTAAGAAGTGCATATATATATATATATATATGTATATAAAAGAAATAGAGGCAAACTTAAAGGAGAATTGGTATTGCTAGCACATTTTAATGAATTCTTTACCACGAGATCACCGTTAGGATTTTAATGGACTCTAGGTCGTACTATACTCAAGTTCATCGCTCCAACTACTCCTACTTTCACAAAATATCTCATCTTGTAGTCTTGGATTACGGTGAATCTTTGGTTCTAGGGGCCAGGTGTATCATGATGTGCCGCGACCTGAAAAAAGGTCAAGAAGCGATTGAGGACATTGAGAAGACGTCGAGGTAATACACCCTTCCAATGGATTTGAAACACTAATTCCCTCTACAAGGTGTGAAAGAACTAGTGGTACAAATCGGTATCTACGAATTCCACAGAAACAACTTAATTAAAAACATACAATCACATGTTTGCATATTATCCTCTATCTTGAAAACATGTGTTGATATTATGATTTTATTTGTCTCTTCTGTTCCATATTATTTATTTAATTTTTCATGCAAAATTATTAAGTAATTTGTTTGTGACCTCAGTTCTCTGGTACCTTGCACAATAACGGGAACATTATTTTAATACATTTTTTTTATGTCGATCAGCGATGGGGAACGAGGCGAGTTTGCTCTGTATCAACTGAATCTCGCTAGTTTAGCGAGTGTTAGAGAATGCGCGAAAAAGGTTTTGCAAACTGAATCAGCGGTACATATCTTGATTAACAACGCTGGGATAATGGCACATCCTTTTGCAAAAACAGAGGATGGATTGGAGTATCACTTTCAAGTCAATCATCTTGGCCACTTTCTCTTAACACTCTTGCTGTTGCCAAAATTGCAAGCTTCCGCACCTGGCTGCAGAATTATCAACGTTGGCTCACTGATTCACATTCGTAAGTTCCAAATTTCATTCAAACGCATTGAACTTATTTCTGCATCTCATTGTTTCTGAATCGATCAATTGTAGTTGGCGATATACATTTCGACGATATCAACATGGAAAGAGGGTACAAACCACTCAAAGGATACGCACAGAGCAAATTGGCAAATGTACTTTTTACCAAAGAATTGGCAGCACGATTGGAAGGTAAGACTCGTTTGATTTCTTTTTTAACTCAAAAACAGTGGGAATTTATTAGAATCTATTTAATTGAACTATTGGGAAACTAATTAGAATAGTTGTGGAATAGTTGTCAATCTAAACACTGATTATAATTCGATATACATATGTATATAAAAAGTAGGAATTATCTGTTTCAGAAGACGATATCAAAGGGATAAATGTATACACTTTACACCCAGGAGTCGTGAAGACCGAGCTGGGTCGGTATACCGATAATACAGTGTTCTATGGTGCGAGATTTCTCACCTCTGTATTTATGTACCTGGGCTTAGTAAAGTCTCCGACTCAAGGTGCGCAAACTACATTACACTGTGCAGTAGACGAAGAAGCTGGCAAAGAAACTGGATTGTATTACTGGTAAGTAAAATATTTACTTTTTACAAATCGATTTAAACTCGAACGTGACTTGCCACTTATCATTTACTATTGTTACATTTATGTGTTTCAGCGAGTGCAAGGTGACGAAAACATCTTCGAAGGCCAATGACCCTGACAGAGCCAAACGACTTTGGGACCTGAGTTGCAACCTTCTGGATGTAGATCCGAAGCTCAAACTTAGTGAATTAGCGAAATCCCTCGCAGTTAAAAGCTTTGGGTCACGTTAAAAGAATAGAAACCATTGATCTTGCAAATTGTTTCATCGGGTTTGTTCTGGAATTATAATTCGATGGATTTTTATTAGAAAGAAAACAGACGATACTTTCGAAAATTGAGAATTCTAAAAATGTATATTAAAGATTAATATTTGGTTGATATTTAGTGTGATATTAGTATGAATATCTCAGAATTGTTAATACCACTTCGCTTGTATTACAGTCTTAGCACTGAAAAATTTAATTTCTTCTTCTTTTTCAACGATGGTCAATATGTACTTTGTTTACACATCGTTTATCGAATCGCACAAGTTCTGATTTATTCTAAGAGTTCTTTAACATACTTCGATTAAATGGAAGTTTGTTGTTTCAGTGCTTCGACTGACAATGTTTTTCTTGTTACTTTTCACTTGGGATTGTTCTAATTGTAACATAGTGTACTCATCACTTTCTATCGAAAATAGAAACCAGCTGAGCTATTTATACAAATGGTATTGTCTCACGATTTAAAAATGTTTATCTTTGTTGTTATTTATATGTAGATCGTTTGGATTTATTATCGAATACGTATTAGAATATTTATTGTAAATAGAATATGAAGAGATTTATAATTTCTTGAAACCATGCGCAAAATGAAGAAAAAAATGGAATCAGATGAATTTGAACAAAGACGAGAGAGTGAAAAGTGTTGCAACGAACAACATTATAGCAAACGATTATTAAAAATGTGATTTATTCGTGATTATAATTTTTATCACTATTTTACGATGGCCAGTGATTCATTAACAGCGCTGTAAAAAAAACTATTGGAAATTGTTTTATCTACTTAGTGATATTATTGATTGTTATAAGACATTGTGTTTCACTATTTTGTAATAATTTGTTACGAATTGAAAACTTGATTAAAAACTTGAAATATTTAATAAGATAAATTAACGAACTATGAATATTAACCTCACAGTCACCAGGTGAAGAGAGATTTAAATCTCTCGGTAACTTTCACTCACAAATCGAAATGGGACCCTCTGAGATTGAAAAAAAGGTGTTTACTAACTACAAGTGTTGGATCGGCAGTAAATCACAGAATCAATTTAGGAGAAATGTATATGACAAGAAGTTTCTGATAATCACGAGTAATATATTTGCTTCGCACAGAAAAATTGAATATTCAATTTTCAACTAATTGATGCTTCTTGACCCAGATTCGAATGATTATTTCTCTTCCTAAGGTCTCGAAAACTGTTCCGCTGATTTATACAAAATGTGTGGGTGGCTGTCTGATGAATCTACCATTTCATCGAGGAATGTTATATAAGTAACTATTGCCAACTTTCAGATACTTGTCAAATATTCTTGGCTCTTGACTTATTTTAATTGAATTTATGATTTAAAAATGTTTTGGCTTAAAGTTTAACATTATATAGATTTTTTAGTCTCTATGTGAATCATTTCACACTGAGGCAATATTAATTTCGATTGGAACAATTAAATTGATTCATGTAGATTAATCTCTTAAGTTCTCAATTAATCGAAATCAAATACTTTAATATTGTATATTGATATTATAATATTAATTTTGAATATTTCTATAATTCTTTATAAGTATATTTTTGCAATTTTAATCTGCCACGTGACTATCTCGCAGAAATGCGAAAAGCGAGCAAGGCCAAAGTGAAGGCAACTCGCACTTCGACATTGAGTTCTCTCCTCCTTGACACTTAATCCTGACGTAATGCCCACTAACTTCTGCGACGACACTCTTCGATCCTTCCTTGACACGTTCTTTCTCGCCAACGTGAAAATCTCTCTTTAATTACTGAAGCAGATTTTCTTGCTCGAATAAATCTACCAATAACAATCTACCAGAAGTCATAACAAGTAAGAAGCTTGTTTTCGTTATTGCGAATCATTTGTCTTATGTTAATGTATTATAATCCTCATTGTGATTTATGCTGCCAATAATCTAAGGATCACGCGCAATTAATTTTGATTCGGGTACCAATAATTGTTTTTCTTCTATTCTTCGAAGTTGATCAAAAAACATTGATAATTCGTTTTGAATCGAAGCGAATGAAATAAGAAATGTGACAGTAACAATGAAATACAGAAATAAGAATAATTAAAATTAGACTCGCGATAAGTGTGGCTTCAGAAGTTTATTAAAAATTTGTGAATGTCGAGCGAAAAAGTAGCCATTATGAAAAAATTATCAGAGGAAACCTGAAACGTAGAAGTTGCTGTTTTTTGTTATTTCTACGCAAGAAGCTGATGAGGAAACTGACAATGACCACTGTCCAATTTTTTCCCACGATAAGTATTTCGAGGCTGAGTCTTACGTAACTGTAATTCGACAATGATATTGTAATTCGCCAAAAATTACACGTGTTACTGTTGCAAATAGGTGGAAGTAAGAATTTTTAAAAATGCGTCAGAAATCCGCTTAAGGCAAGGAATCAAGACTTTGGGCGGAACAAAAGTATTCTGGTTTTTCTTTTGCAGCACCATAATTATCTTGATGATCTCATTGTCATATTGTTCCTGCTAATTTTATCCTTGACGATGATTCTAAATAAGTATCTTCGCAAATAAATTCTAACAATATCATAACGTGAATCAAAATTTATTTTATATTTTCGATCCTATCCATATTGGCACTAGTTCGACATTAAATTTTTTTCAATTTTATTATAAAGTAGTTTATTCGCACGAAGACGAGTGGGAACATTTGGACAATCTACCAGCAGCATTTGGATCGGAGGGACACTAGGATTTCTCGATATCCTCCCACGTCTTCGCGGAAAGGTACCAACTTGCATTGGTAGTACACGAACGATTTTATGTCACGCTGTAAATTCTATGGGGGTCCAAGTTACGAGTAAATTTTACTATAGCTATATTACGTTAGATAGAAAGAACCACGTCACATAGAAAGTTCTTTTTTCTTTTACATAACTACTGAAATCTTCCCTCTTACAGAAATTATTTCCACAAGGATCAAAATTTCAATTCACAATTGAAATTTCCTTCAAAGTCACTATTGATAATTTCATAATGAATATAAACGACTATGAATTGTAGCATATTAATCCGTTTCCAAAATTGTCTAAAAGTTGTTTACATCGACACAGTCGAGTATCCGCGTTGACGGTTCGATCTGCCCACACGTCAGATGAAACTGGAGCTGTCGTAGTCAACTGCGAGCAGTAGGCATTCGCAAAGCATGACGTAATTACCAGCCTTAAAAATCAGAACCGTTACGAAAAGTATGTACTACACGGAACTATCCCAGATAAAGGCAGCGAGGTGCGTGGGCGATGCGGCGTTCCTTACAGCGGCAGTTCCTTATCCCAAGAAAGATGCTTTAAACCGCGACAACTTGAGGATGTTAACCCCACGAAGTTAAGATATGTTGAAATCTAAGAAATTTTGCAACTCCTTCTTCCGTCAGTTGGACCACCACTGTTCAAACTATTCGATACTTCCACTTATCGGATCACTGGCCTTTCGCAACCCTCTCTTGGCGCCATTGGTGCTTCTGTCATTTTGAACATTGCGTGGGCGAAATCTTGAGAGACCAATTTACGCGTAGATACTCATAGACTTTCAGTTGACTCTGTGTAAATTATTAGAACTATTGTAAACAAGATTGCGAGGTTCGTATTAGAATTTTTGGAGCCTAGTGATATTTACATAATAGTGAAATTTCAAATGATTTTGGTATGAAAAATAATTGAAATAATGCTATATGTTTAAATTAAATGAAATAATGCTATATGTTTAAATTAGAATATGTGTAAATTATCCTTTAAGTCTTTTAAATAAATAGTAACATAATTATAGTTGAATGATATTGTGAATGAAAGAAATAGATTTACATCTGTATAATGCTACACACATAGCGAGATATAATTAATTCATGGTTGGAAAAATTCCGCTTATAAATTGGGTGAATCGTTAAACTTCTGCCGTGTTTTCACGTTTTATTGGAATGTCGGAGGGCGCATTAGGACAACTCAACGACGAAGAATTTCTTTAAATACGCATCCTTGGCACTGCAGGGTCAGTTACGTGTGAAACCATGCAGTATTAAAACGGCAAAAACCACAGATTTTGCAGAAAAACTGGTCCCATGACGATATATCTATACAAATTCCACGCATGACGCGTACTCAATTATAGATTCGCTCGATCCACTCCCAAGCTAATGCACCGAAAGGTGCATCAATTGTGTTCAAACTCACAACAACATTCCAAATAATAAACGTCTTTCTAATCCCGCCAGCTCTATAATATTATCTTGCAAATTGATGGTACAGTCTAATGCTGTACCCATTGTAATAATAATTCATAAAAAAACATGTCAACTTATATCAAACTGTTCTACTAAATCTGACAGTTCCATTATAATAAATCAATCCGTCACAAGTTAAATACTTTAATAACAATATACAATTAACAATTTTACTAGACACTGTTAAAAGCAGCTAAAATCAGAATTTTGAAAAACAAAGGAAATAGTAATAAACTCGAATCGACTGGATTGTACTGTTTGGATGCATCTTGTCCTAAATAACCCTTTTACCTTCAAGCTCAACATTAATGGCTCAAGGATTGCGGCTATGACATTCGCCTTATTGTTTATCAGGGCCCGGTTTGCTCGCGCGGTACGAGACCGTAAAAGAAAATTGCGAAGGCGTGGGGCCCTGCCTCCGTTTCACGTGGGCCGCAACTCGTAAGCAAGCAACCGCGCGCGGTTCGTTTCTCTCTCACAGCTTGAGTACGGCCAGTATGATCAGTGATCGGTCGTGATTAAGCGCGAAAAGATCGAACCGAAACCATCGCGTTTGACCATCGACTGGTCGAATCTCCTGTGGCCACCCGAATGCTTAACTATGAAAGGGATACCAATAATATTCTTATCTGTGGTAAGTACTTATTATACATATTACAATTATTCTTACCAACTAATTAATCTTGGATGACATCATGACATCTAGTAACAGTTTCATATTCATTGTATTAAAGTCTAAAGCTGAGTAATATGCGATGAACTGTTAAAGGATTCCAATAGAATTTGAATATGAACTTTTACCAGTGAAAGACAATAGTTGAGTATTTATGCATCGTGATGTACCTGCGAGTATGCAAATTGTCTCATAAATCTAGTGTGGTAAACGAAGCTACTGGTGATGATACAAAGAAATGTCTTGACACGAATATATCATTTTAGATTGGCATTAAAATTCATTTGAACCTTGACTGTGAATTAAGTTGAAAAATGAATTGTTCCAAATCATTCTACAATTTCTTTAAATTCCACAAATTAGCTTTCTGATGTGTTCAAGCTTATTAATCGTTCTATTGTGTGACAATGTTCCATCGTAACACTATACCAAGCTTTTTTTTTTATCGGAACTCACGATTTATAGTTACATAATCAGTGACACACGCGCGTTGATTGTTATGAAAAAGGATATTGTATAGGCAAGATGCGAGTGATGTTCGGTCAGCTTTGGAATTGCAGAACGAGGCGTTCGAAGGTACATACAAAGAGCCATTGTACTCACTACTTTTACCGGAAAACCAACATTAATGTGACGGCAAAACTATTAACTGGAGAGCACTGATTTCGGAAACAATGAGTTCATCTTTGTTTAAAAGAAGTGCATCGCATCACTGTCGTACTTACTACCTTCTACGCGGATAGTTGACATAGAAACTACACAATCGAGTTGAACGCACTGTTCGACTCGTGAGATTACCGATAAGACGAACAATAAGAAAACAACGAGCGAAACTAGGAAAACGTCATGCAGCGGATGCTGGCAATGTCAGAGGATGCTACGTTCACTCACTTTTTTTTAGTATCCTGTGAATGTCGGTAAAAAAAATTATAATTACTGCAAGGTTAATTCTAGACACAGATAAAAAGTTATCTACTATGAGTCTTGAGGAAGTCTCTTAAAGAATAATAATAAATTCTTTTCAAGCAATCTTTCATCAAAATGTCGGATTATAAATTTTACTTCGTCTTATCTATTTTTCTTATTGAAGTATTTTATTGTATGTGAATTGTGACACTGATAAAATAAAGTTTCGAAGAGGCAGTAGGTTTAACATGTTACTGGAAGTTAGAATAGGGTAGTTTATCGTAACTTTTGCTATCTTTCGATCCTAGTAACAGTAAATTAACATCGGATTTCCAAGAGACCGAGGTAAAGAGATTCTCGGAAGACCTGCGGTTTTCTTCCTTAAAAGGAAACTAAAGCTGACAGTGACATTCACATCCCCCCTTTTCCAACTTGTTACAAACCCTCCTAACCCTTACTTAAGTCCACGATCTTAGTGATTTTCAAAATAATGGGTTCCAATCCTTCAATTAAGTGTAACACTCCAAATCTGTTGGTTTACCTCAATTTCCTGGTAATTCGAGGTAGATTTGGTAGAAAATACACTCGAAGCAGTGACCAGAATTCAACCCAATCTATCTCATTCTTAAAATTCTACTTGGAAATAATTAAACATTAATAAGTTTCTATCTTAATAAATTTAATTTTTCTCAAATATTTGGAATATAATTATTAACGTAATATTCGATGGAATTTTCATCTTAAAGACGTAAAGTCTCACATTTTAGGCGAAAGGGAACATGAAATATCCAGTTAAAAAGTTTCACTGCCAAAAATGTATTACGATCGATGTGTACGCGTCGACATTCACGATCCACGCACACATATTTACCGATGGTACAATCGGTACGTGTATATGTATGGGAGAATACTCTCGTCTCGTAAAAGTGAAAGCGTCACGAGCAGTTCCGAGCGAAGGAGAAAATATTCTGTGAGTCTGTTTCGAGAGGAGCGAAAGAAAGGGGGCTTATCCCTACACCACGTGCTACCGTGTTGATCGGTTACGATCGTATAAAATGAATGGACGCTCGAATAACCTTCGAACGAAACGAATGCATGCTACATCAACGCTATATTTTCTACAATGTTAATCACTTTCAGATCACTTTCAATTTCTATTGCTCTCCACCACTATCAACTTCAAAATCAAAATTCCTGCTAGAATTCCATTCTTACGAGTTACGTAACAATTTGCTAATTCTTTCACCAATTTTTTCCTTACTTTCTTTATAACGTAGTATGTAATTTGAAATAAAAAAACTGCTATCGAGTTATACGTGTAACGAGTCGAATGACTAGTCTTGTTGCAATTTTCACTGATGTTTCGTTTCTTTAAAAAACAATACTTCCGTCGCTAATCGGATTGATTTCCATGACAAAGCGGAAGGACGAACTAATACGTGACTAATGTTACAAGAGTTGTAATGCCACTTCTATCCTAGGTGCAGCTAGACTGTAACACACGACGTAGATAATGATTCTATCTGCCAGTAGTCAGCTTCGGAACGTGACGAGGGTAATGCAAATTTTATTGTCAGTTGCATAGAGGCTCATTTTAATTTCTTACATGACACTGAATGTGCCCTTGTTACTAGGTGAAACAGACTCATCTCAATTGTATTAGTATTTCTATCGTTCGCCATGATCGAAGATAGAACTAGATACTGTATAATAGTAAGATGAGTTGGCATAATCCTCTGCCAGCAAAATACGAATTTATAAACCCAGTGGAGTTTCACTATATTCCTTTTATAATCAATAGATTTCCCATTACCGAGAAACTGCAGAGATTTCTATGGTGCTCTTACTGTTTCTCCAATTAGTTAATGCTCCGAGTCACAGGTAATTATATTACTCGGTTTCTAATTAGTCTCTTTGCACATGGCATACATTGTACATTGTATACTATGTACAATTCGATCTTTTCAAACTCTCCTGGAACATCTCTATATAAACAATTACGAAATTAAATAAAATTCATATTTATTTCGACATTATTTTGTGTCTCTATATTTCACTATATTTTACAATGTTAAATTGGCATAGAAACTTCCTTGTACTACATTTTTCAATATCTCAAAACCACGTCATTCGATGTAGCAAGTCACAAAAGTTCTGAAAGATTAATCGCAAGTTTCTCTGTCTCCCGATAAACGCCTTAGAGATCATTTCGATCGGAAGTCCAAGTGGCACAAAGGAAACATAAATCACCATGTCGATCCCTTAAGCGATTTACCCTAAGATCGCGATTATCGAGTTTACAGTATAGTAGAAGTTACGCATTATTCCAATAAATGCATTATCCTTCGAACTGAACTACTGATTCTTCTCATGAGAACTCTGACTTTCTCAAAGGTGGCCGCGAATTCCGTGACAATCTTTTTCCTCATTGTTCGCTTGAGCGATTCTAATAAGATCGATACCTTGTTTCTCATACTTGAAGCGGATAATATTCACATATAGGAACAAGGAAATTTCTGATAGATGAATCTATATATTTATCAATTCGAATATTTATCATCTCGTATCTCGAATAAATTCAGCGGATGATATTCATTTTTTTATCAATGTCAAATTAAAATTGGGACAACATTGACAATGTATCGTCATGAACGAGTTAACGCATGGTAAATGAAATCGAGATGGAAAGGAACTTGAACGTGAGTAGATCTAGCTTCGTTCTCAACCGCGATGCGTAATGACGTAATATATATATATATATATATTAGCTATCGATATAATATTACGCGATTGATTAATCCCGATTACATAATATTTCCCTCGGTCACTCTACTCTCGGGATTGAGTTTCCTAGGATAATTCTTGAAACGAAAATTATTGATGATAATAGTGAGGATATCGAAACCATTAGGAACCTTCATTGATGAATCAATCGATCCCTTCAATTTTTATCAATTTTTTTACTGGATGTCGATTATTAATATTTCATTGATAAAATTGTAGTAAGAGTTCAATATCAATTTTTTCGAATGATGTATATTAATCTTTACACGTGACTTTGTATAAAAGGAATGTGTGCTTTTATGGCAAGTCGCATTATCTCTGGGAATTTTGTGTATTTGAATGCGCACATGTGCTAATTGTGCAATTCGCGACACGTAATAGCGTAATGTACACAATCGGCGATTATCATGCGTCGGAGTACACACGATATTAACGATCATGCAATGGGTCAGACACATTCTGGCCACGGAAATATAAGTTGCCCAAAGGTGGTCACAAGCCTTTCTCGGTGTCTCTTAACTCGTGTGTACAGTGTTCGTACACTCGCACTCATGAATCACCAAGCTAAGTTACATGGTATTAGTGTTGATCTAATATGGATTTCCATGTCATCATTTTCTGTGTGCAAGAAACCTCAAATTCAATGTAGTATATACTTGCGCTTTAAATTACAAATGATAAATAAAACTAAACCGACTAACAATTTTAATAATCAAAAATTGTATTAAAAATTCGCAAAAAGAATTTGAAGAATGAAAAAAGAGAATATTCATCAAATTATAACTAATTATTAAAATACATAAAGATTGAAATCGTTAAAATCGACTCGATTTTCTGCGAACAATAAAGTTATTGTTTGGATAAAGACCCGCAAGATATTGATCAGTTAGTCAATTGAACTTTCTATCGATAAATATGGTCCAAGAAATTGACTGAAATCATTGTTGATAATTAGCAATGCAACCAAATCAACGATACATACTTTTCTTGGATAACAATGGAAAGAGGAAGAAAGAAAAAAGCTCAAAGTAAAAAAAAGAGTTGACACAACCACCCTAATTAATGGATGCATTGTAGTTGAATGTCCAATTAAGTGGATTATCCATGGCAGGTGGTTGACAGGGTGGTCAAGGAGTTTGCATGAGGACGCGAAGAAGAGGGGCTTGCTCTCGGAAAACGGAGCGTTCTTTAGTGCTGGGGAGGGTGATGGTCGCGAAGGAAGGAGCTAACCTCTGAAACCGTAGCGGACCACCTCCGCTTCTCAGTCAGACTATCGCGTCCACCCGGTTCAGATCACGTCGACGACGGTACTAGCGACGTTGACATCTTATTCCGACCTCTATATTTATCCCTCGTGTCAATCGTGTATCGATTATCCTGACTAAAAGTTTCTTTCTTACATTAATGAGGATTGAATTTTGAGTTAGAGGTATAAATTTAATGCTAAACCTACCAATAATAATAATCAATGCTGGTCTCTTTCTATTGTGAAAGAAATAGTTTAGGGAGATATTGATTTTTAATCAGTTTAAATTTTTTAATAACTGATTAATAAGGTATCGATTATCCTTTGTTTGCTTGTAACAGAAAATTGAAAGTGATTTAGAATAATTTGATATATGAAATTTTGAATTTCATCGGGGAATTGAAAAGAAAACTAGGTGATCTATTTTTACCAGAGAAAAAGGACTAGTGCTTTTTCCAGAACAGCAGAAATCAGTGACACACTTTCGGAAAACAGTAAGAAAGTCATAGTTAGATTATTCAGATACAAAGATGCAAACATAAATTACTGTTATTATTTCTTTCTAGATCTTTGTCCACCTTTCTCTGTATTCTAATTTCTATTTCAATTCCAATTGCATCTTCACAAGTTCACAATTTCCAATCGCGCGAAGAAAAATTCTGCAATAACCAGTTTCACAATAGAATCCTTATAATTCACGTAACATCCAACAATTTGAATCAACAACATGAAACAGCTATTGAAAGCAAAACAATCATTGCTAGTTAAAAAATGATGAAAATCAACTTCAATTCATTCTTAACAGTTAATGGAAAGGGAGAACAGAATTACCTCGAGTTCCAAGCTCCAAGCATCCCAATTCACATGAAACTACAATACGCGTGGAAAGAGTCTGATGTGTGTGTCAAGTGTTTCGCAAGCAATTTAAAGTGGAAGCGGAAGAGGAAACACGGAGAAGGAGAGACCAACTTCATCAAAGATCCTTACAAACATGTTACTGCGAACTCTGATTTTCGTGGACTTCCTCACGGTAGGATATTGCACAAACTTGCAATTATTCGCGCACCACGGATCGTTGGTTTTAGCAAGAGGTGTTCGCATTTCGCATTGGCATTGACAGTGAAACCGGTCGTATATAGATATCGAAGTTAGTTGTCGTTGACCTTTAGTTCCACGCGCTAACAACCTCGAATTTGAGCAATCTGGTATTTATTAATCGAGTGAGTTTCACTGAATATGTTTTACTTCTATTAAACGCAACTAATCCAGATTTCTCTGGATATATCTTACTAGATTTTGTGTAAATTGCTTTATAAATTGCATCTAATGACCTATTTGAATCGATATAAAATAGAATTTAATAATTGACTTCATGTCGTGGAACTTGTCTCATTAATTCCATTGGTAAGGATTCATGATTCAGAAGAAATGATATTCTTAGTTTAATTATACCAAGGATTTGTAGAAGAGCAAGTTGTAATGATACTCGAATCATGTATCTTCTGCTACTTTCGAGTTCATTATCTGCTAGTGACTCGACCTTTCTAAGGAGCGTGAGAAGTTAAACAATACCTTCAGCTAACGTCGTATTATTTAAACACGCCATAGAGAATAATCCAAGAATTTAGCTCATACAATCAGCTACTTTTTCTTGCTCTATAAAAATATCTTATTTATAATAATTAAACAAATTTGTTTCTTTATTCAATATACACTTTTGAATAATTTATAAAAGTAAACTTCGATCGAAAGCTTCGTGTTTACACGTATTCCGAACTGTGTACATATATTTACTGACTCCCGGGATATTTGCCTGATGTTAAAAGTCACTTGACATTGACTTTGAACTCGCACAAGTTTTACCTGGCCCATTCATGAAACAGTCACTGGATAAAATCTGTAAAATTGAGACAAAATCATTCTCACGTTTCGTTAAATGTCATCTGACTCATTAAAGCCCTCTTCTCAGTTAAATTAATGTACATCGTTTCGTTGCGAGACTCTCGTTGACAACTCGATCTTACTCGATGCGGTAGTGCAGTCTTTGAACTGTAATTTTACAAGTGAAGAAGAGTGTACTCGTAGTTTCACTCGAGGAATCGCGGTGCTGTAATCGCAAGCAGAACTCCCGAGCAGCTTTCATTATCCGGTAGCACGACATTGACATTGAAATTGCATTCTATCCTTCGTCTAATGCTAATTCCTTGAGAAATCATATTTATTAGCATCTAACTTGATCGGTGACGTGAGCTGATTTAATATGATACTCGATCATTTGCTAACTAATAATGAAAGAGAAAATAGTTAATTGGACGATTTAATATTAAATCTAGCGGAAAAATCTCTATTACCTCTTTACGATTCTTCATTTATACACTTTATTGTTCAATTTCATCGAAAATTTGTAATATCGATAGAATTAGTAGTTGTAATCTTATAATTAAATCGATGTGATATACGCGTGAACGCTTTGGATGATGAGTACTTCAAATTCTGAAATATATTTCTTTTTTTTAAAAAAGATTATTCTGCTGCGATTGAGTTTTTGAATACTTTGTTTCTTGTAAAACTCAACTAGGAAAAGGCGTATTCTGCTCGGTATAATTTATAATGCATAGGATAGCGAAGGAAAGTATGTATATAACTCGAAAGTAAGCTATCGCTAGACGTGTTCCGTAGAGCTATGAAAGAGACACTGGCCTCATCGAGAACTTTTATTCATGGCGAGTTCGATGCACGCAGTCACAAGGCGTGAAAATCGCTTGGAAAGAACTCTAATGTAAGAGTACGTTCTCTTGCAAACCGATTCGTCGTTTATGTTCACTACTTATTACTTTGTTAGTTTGGAAGTTTACGTGAAAGTATCGCAAATAACGATTCCATCGCAAAAATTTTATTATTTTCGGAATTTTTGAGAAAATTATTAAAGAAAGGATTTTAATTATCATAACTTGATTATCTCTATAAATTAATGATTTCAGATAATACCACAAATTATTCTCGTGCAATTACCATATCGTTTTCACTTCGACCTCTGTCTTCGTGAAATCGCTAATTATAGAGTCGTTGTTTAATTGAAACTCACGATCGAATCACCCACATCACGAACTTTGCGTTCCTATTAACGACATTTCATTGAATAATAATTACAATTGTTTGCTCAAAATTCTTATTTCACGAAAATCGATTAAGTGAAGCTAATTAGGTTGAGATTAAAGCTGAGTATAACAAGTGAATGAAATTGAAAGACGTTTTCTCAAACACTGTGAAATTCATGATGGAATGAGAGACACGTAATCGTTAATAATTTCAGTGTTAACGTAATCCAAGCAAAAAGTAATCGTTATCCTAAAACCGTATAGACGTCATCGGACGAAAACATGAAGCTGGAAGTTATTCAAAGGAACTGGCTCATTCGTGTCTCACAATAATTGCCAACGCGAATAAACGATCTTCCGTAATTGATCGTGAATTCGACGTCATCGCACATGGAATGAGTGGATGAATCAAGCAATTGGAATATGTGTTAGCAGGGTGATCCCAATGTGTGGTATGATCGGTATTCGAGCCCCGTATTACGAGTTTCGCGAATGGAATCGTGGCCTTCGACAGTCACCATAGAAATGTTACATGCAATTCCTTAATTAGTCTTGCATTTCACGATGCCAAACACTGTTACTTTCTTCATTTATACATAACGTATCTTCTATGTTGTTCTTCGTGAATGTCTCACGAGTTTCAAAAATTTCATTGATAATAAATATAATCTGTCTGTGATTATTACTATTGCAATTAACAGCAATCGTTAAGTAACTCTAGATTAATCATAATAGTATATTGTGTAATTAACAAAAAGTTCAGCAAAGAATTAGAAAAGAAAGGGGAAGGCTTTGTAAGAATTGTACAAATATGTATTAGGAGTTTAATTGAAATTTAATTGAACTTAAGGATGTTTAAAATTCCATTAGGTTTCAAGAAATGGGTTTTAGAACTCTATTGAATTTTAAAGGGACAATTGAGAATTCTATAGAGACTCGAAGGAAGTGAATTAAAAAACTCTGTTAGGTGTCACAGGCTCATAGAATATTTCACTTGGTTCTCTGAGGAACAATGATGACCATTGCGACATCCCTTGTAGTTGAATAGATGCTTAGATACGTGGTCAGGAAACTTGAAAATGGAAAGACCGCGAACGAAGAAATCCTTCCTTTAAACCATCTGCCTGAGAATGTAAATTTATACCTATTCCATTGCTCTCTGTGATTTAAAGCCTCGAGTTCCATACCTCTTGTTCGAATATATCAAAACTTCAGTTTTTGGTGGAATGGAAAAAGTTTGTGGCTAGTCGCGAATACCAACTGTTTCTATTTTTATATGAATGATATATGAATGTCTTTGTCAAGAACGAACCCGATAAATTGCATATTAATGCCAATATGAATTTATTTTATTTCTTCTGAAATTCTAAACACGGAGCTATCATTTCTAAAACTATTTGCATAAAAGAAATTCTAATTTACGATGACTAACAATAAAACAATATAGAATAGAGAACTGAATTCGTTTCTATAAATTCTTGTTTCTCAAATGGAATTAATGTTTAATATTACTAGAGATTAAATTTTTCAAATAACGTAAACAGATACTTAATTTAAATATAGTACGATTTAATCCAGAATTGAAATTTTCTCATTCAATATTCATTATTCCTTCGATCGTCAAAAGGAAAACAAAGTAAAATCGAACTTAAAAAATTCTTCAAAAGATCGAAGTCCTAATCCCTAAGAAATTCGACCTTAACTCTCATTACAAAACAACAACGATGGATAAGCTACAAGAAAAACTCGATTCCAAACATCTCCAAGAATCAGTTTAAATCTGACGGGGTAGTGAACCGGTTGAAAAAAAAAAGAAAAGAGTCTATCAATAAAAAAAAACTCGTCGTACCAAATCCCTAGATTCCTTCCGCTGCAGTGCCACATCTTTAGGCTAATCAGTTACGACGACAAACCAGGAGGAGAATACGAGAGTTAAAACAGCTTATTTTCCTTGAAGCAAGTTCGCCAAGTGTGTCAGGAGAATTTCTCGCAAGTTTTCTATTTTATTTGCCTCGAGTTAAGCGCGATGGGACTATCCCGTAGTATGGCATGGTCACTCTGGCTTGCATCTCTTAATATGGAGCGAGGAGAGGCCGTAATGCTCCATGGTCTTGGCCAATCCTACGCAGAGAATACGAGACAGAAGGGATAAGTGTCTCTTACGCGAGTGTAAGCCTCTCTTCTCCTGCGTAATGCTGCTATTCGAACGACTGCGAGGAAAGTATCGCTCGTACGTAGGTGGTCTTTGCCTTCTCCTTGCGTTTCCAACAACAATATATGTACATACATACACGCTTCTTTCAATGGACCAGTTCCTCTCTCGAGGATATTGCCACGAGCCATGCTGCTTAACCCTTTCTGTCTCGCGATATTATTAGCTCGTTCGGGAAGTTCATTTCGAATTCCAAGTCTTCCGTGATTCTTATGATAAATAAATAATAATTGATAGGAAAGGTAATTAGTGAGTATTATCATTGAATCTAGTAAAGGTAGCGGTTTATTTTTTGTTAAATTAAAAACCTGAGATTTTATTGCGTTTAGAATTAAATAAGAGAAACGTGGTTTGAGTAAAGGTTGTGCAGTCTGATGAGATTTCTATTAGTAATAAGAAATGATCTTTTCAATTTAAACAAATTATGGAGGCCTCTTTTTTTATATATGTATTTATACATCAATGAATAAGGTCCCTTTCAATATTGTAATTTAAAAAAAGGACAAAGTAGGAAAACAACTTGTAACATTCCAAATACCACACTACGTGCACACGTAAGTTTTTCTTCATCAGGAAATTGTTAAAAAAACGATTGACTTGAAACAAACTTGTCGAGCAACCTAATGATTTTCTGTAAGAATTAAATCGGTTGGACTGAGAAACTGGATTGCAACATGTGTAAATAAACTGAATTGTCGCTATGAGTATTCTAATTATAAAACATCTTTTTACCGATTTCAGAAAACTCGTTTGTTGCTAATAAAACGAGATTATACCTGTAATTATTACAGCCGAATATTTACACTGTCACTTTCATTCTGTAGTTCTCTGATAAATTACTTATGTTACGATTCAATAGTATTTATTACACGGATGATAGTGATGGTTGATAAGGGCGTAAGATTTATAATTGGAAATAATTGGAATTTTAATTAGATTCTGAAAAAGATTTCTTTGTTCTTGTACGACTGCAGGATATCCGGTTTGTAACAATGGCTCGAAATAATAGTTATTAGTAATTGGTAGGATTGTGATGGTAGTGTTTGTTAGATGACACAATCTCAATTAAGGGACGTATGTTTGAATGATAGGAATAATTTCAACTGTTAGTCGTAATTAGATAAACTAGTTTGTAATTAAGAACAAGAGTGTAATTAAAGATCGATCTTATACTTATTACCTCAATTATAGAACTGTCTGAAAAATTCTCGGCCGGAACTAACTTGTCACTTACAAAGTCAAATCTCGACTGGTGAAGTAAACATCAGTCACGTATTCGCGTTCATGCTCCAGTAACCTTTATGACACGATGGAGAAGAGACCGAAGCTGGAGGTCAGAGTTTTTAGAACTGGTTTATTTACAATAGAGCTCCGAACACAATTTTTTTTAAGACGTGTGTATGTTTGTAAATACGTTGTTTGAAAATAACATATTGTAATGTAATGTAATAGAAATATACAAGGGTTCTCATTAAAACTGTTACAGGCTTCATTTTGGATTAGATGTTGGTATCTTTTGTGATGGGAAAGAATACAACTATTTTATTACCGAGCTAGATCTCGTGAGACTTAATGAACTTTATTCGAATTATTTTTTTACTTCTCATATTTACAATGTTATAACAGAAAAATTCGTCAGGAAGAGAAATCGTGGTGAACGCAAAGAAAGCGAGAAGAGCAGAAAGTCCCAGAATACTTTTATTTTATTACTTGTTTCAGATGGTCTTTTTATACTTCGAAACACTTATTAAGCCGTTCGCAACCATTTTGTCAAACCTTGAATAATATTGCGGTGGTAATTGATTTAAGATAAGAATTCGCACGGGTTTCAATCATATGTTGTAACTCTAAAAATCTGCAAAACAAGAATCAAAAGGATTCGAGTAATTAATTTTTTCATAATAATTACTAATTTAATAATTAATATATACGAGGAAACATCATATCTTTGTTTTTAATACAAACTTGAGTTACGAAAAATTGAAACTGATATAAATAGGCCAATTGCGTTATATCACGTACTTACTCCTAATTCTCAATAGGATTTGATAGTTACTTTCACGGATAAGTTACTTTCAAGCTAGTTTCAAGAATTGGAACGAAATATTCACCACCCTATCATTCCAAGTGCGACAGTGGCCACTTTTCTAAAATTATAGAAAATCATACCTATTATTATAGTTCCTATAAAGCCAGGTCAGCAAACATAGTACATTGGTGCAGTAGGTGATTACATCCAGGAAATAAATCGCTACTATAATTATACTGACCCTTGAGATTATTGCGTCTAATAACACTTCCTTATCACGTATCCAGTACAATGAAAGTGCGCGTGAACACGTAACTTTTAATAATACAATTTCATCGCATCTGTCGTCCGCATTCCGGAATAATCATTAAATGACTCGAGAAAGACGTTAAAGAAGATCTCTTACCATATAACGTTATAATTGATTGACACTTGTCAATTATTCTCTCTCTGAACGTGTGATTTTAATTCCTAAGAGATAATCAATTATTTAAAGTTTCGTAAAAAAAACTTTCTAAAGCTTCGATTTTACATTTAATTCCTGTGGTTTGGAAAAATGTGTTAGAGTCGAGCAAAAGTTCGTCAGTAGAGCGGACAGCAATGGTTTAGACATTGTGCAACGATTAAATTAGTGTATTCGTATCATTAGGAGAATGTCAAACACTAATGCAATAAACGTAAGTCATCTCGCATTTTTGAGCCCGAAATGGACGAGCAATCTGTCCGCGCAACTCCATGATTCAGTGGTAATGCATCCGGAGAACGTATCGCGCGCTGTGGGTAACTTAGGTAACCGCTAAATTCAATCTAAATTTCTAAGGATTTACACCTTTATGCAAGCACGCGAACTAGCGCGAAGCTTGACCTTTGGCAAAAGTGAACGAGTTACCAAAACTTTAAACCTTGCTACAAAAATGAACCATTTTATTGTTAATTATCGTTTAAGTAATGATCGATTTTTCTATCGATAAATAAATATACAATATTTATATCGACAATTTACTCTTAATAATGGTGATCATTTTTATAATTTAGTTACTGAATACATAATGATTACGTATGAATTATAACAATTTGATGCAACTTGTTATGTTATTAAGTTCTTGAGTTTTATAATTCACTGATTTGGAAAATCGATCACAACGATTCTTCTAAAGTCTCGCAAATTGAAAACAGGATCATATGATGATAGCGACATTTTACATCGAGTATATTGTCCTCGATTCCTAAATGGAGCCATAAATTTAAAGCGAAGAAGAAGAAGAAGAAGAAGAAGAAGAAGAAGTAGTTCGCGATATTTATTATTCAACGAGTTGAGGAAGGATGCAATGAAGTGGACAGTGAAGGATGGTCATTGCAAACACCGTAAATGGAGTGATTACGAATCTCTGATGGCGCGCCCACGCAGCAATCCAAGGAAAAAGGTGGAGCAGAGAACTGCAACGAAGAAAAATGCCATGCTGACTAATCGTCTGGCAACAAATACATAGCCAGTTAGCTTCGTCTCGCGATATATCTTTGTCTTTCTCATTGAAGAATCCCGCATATGTAACAATGACTTACGAGTCCTAACGTTATAAAACTTGTACGAATCGAAGGCTAATGGAACAGGACAAATACCATCCATTATGAACGAGTATTTGAAATATTTCCAATAAAAATAATTCAAGTGCTTTAGTTGGAAGAAGTATATTTAACTGCGAAGAGTTGTAACTGAAATTTACATCCACCCTCGGTGAATTCCTCCGCGAATTCTTGAGTAGAATAGCTAATTACTGAAACGGTCGATTGTAAGAGTCTAAAGCAATCTGCTGTTTGGTGGAAAGGATACTCTTGTTTGTAAAGAAGCTATTGCAATATGTGGGGGATAGAAGAAATATGAACATGGAGACGTTGGATATGTAGTGATTACCGTGGAATTTTAGTTGGAGTTGGGAAAGACATACGATGAAATTCCTCTCATTACTTTGACAAACTGATTCTACTGAGTTTTTCGCTTTTTGTTTGTAAATCTTTTATGAAACCCTGTTTTATTCTAATTTTAGGACACGATAACATCAGTGATTAACAGTATAAAACACTAATTTTTATTCGAATTGAAATATTTTAATCGTTTCACGTTACATCTTTAAATATAAGAAACAAAATAATAAAGTTAAATGATTTAAGAAGATATATCATTAAATCGGTAGTTATTGAAAAACTGAATTTAAAAGTGGATTTTGCTGCCCTCGATTTTGAATTTGCATATCAATTGAAGATGCAAAAATAGCAAGTTACATAAACGACAGGATAAGGAATATAGAAAGTTCTTATCGCTCACCATGGTTTGTCTTTCCTTGAGGGCTTCTTTGTTCGTCATTGAGAACAGTATCTTTTTGTCTCGGTATCGTGAGACTCTCGCGACACGTATGACGAGAGTTCTTGAATTCTTCGCGCGTAGCTAGACAACCTAGCGCACGCGAGATATCATCGGGAAACGAGAGCGAGAATTGCAATTACACGCACGTGAATCCAGAGGTATTACGGCGCGATAAAATAATGAAGGAGGAAGCAGCTTGCGCCATTTAACACTTCATTGCGAAGCCTCCTTGCCATTCATCAGAGTCGCTAGATATAGTCACTTGGGAACCACTTATACTTTCCATTTAATACGGTATGCTAATTGTAATGAACGAACAAGATGATGATCAGAAGTACTAGAATCTAATAATAAATGTTTACCAAGGTGCTGCTTAAGTAATACGAACTGTCATTTAATTTAATTAAAACCTTGATTCTAATATAATTGTTCTGTGTATTTATTTTTAATTTCAAATTCAAATTTTGAATTTGAAATATCTAAATCTTAAAAGTCCTATTATCGAATTTTAATCAAATTCAGAAATATATGCTCTATTATTCTCCGACGTACTTTCCTCTCAGATAATTGCATTCTTCACAATAAGCTTTTGCAGACGGGAGTCCTGTATCGTTAGCTTCAAGGCTGAAACAATTTCCTCTGCACTATAGTTTTATTGGAATTCACATTTTTACGAATCCATGGTGAAGACAGTAAATCTGGTTTCAGGTTTCAGTCCTCTGTTTAACAGCGGATGAAATTGAGGCCGAAAGGAGCGGCTGGAGCTTGGAGCCGAACACGCAGTATCACATACAGACGGACGAGGGGCCAGAGAGGTACTTTCGCTTTCAGACGCTCAATGGCCAATACAGGAAGGAGAAACGACTGGCCGATGGCACGGTTATTGGAACCGAAGGGTGGCTGGATCCGCTTGGCTACTTGCGACTCAAAGATTATATCGCGGACCACGAAGGATTTCGAATTCTAAGGTGACGTGTCGCTACGAACTTTATCTCGTTTCAAGAATATTTTAACAATAGGAACGAAAAGGTTGAATGTGGTGAAATATTTGAGATGATGTGATATTTTTTCTAATATAGATCCAAAATGGTCTATGTCGGTAAAGAGAGACCCATTCAAGATGCAGTGGCTGAAGCAAAGAAAGTGCCAGCTCAGACTGGAGTATTGGCAAAACCAAGACGTCCACCAAATCCCTTCAGGTACAATCTTCATACAACTTTGTCTTTTTTCCTTGGAAAATTTCTATACTATAAGAAATTTCTTCATACAATCCTAATACTATAAACTATTATATTTCGAATGATTATTCTGATGTCAACTATCGTTTTCAATTGTTTTCAACAATTTACCTTTATCGTTTCTTCAATAAGAATAAAGTTCCAGAGGGAAATAGAACGTTAACTAGATTCAGAGTAAACTATTACTTTTAATAGGAAACCAGAAACGAACGACGTTGCACCCTTGCTGGGTAACGACATAAACTCAGGCTTCTACGCTGCTACAACTGCGAGACCTCGAGAGGCGCCATACGTTCCAAGCAATAACTACTATTATAATGCAAATCGTGGGAGTGCACAAGGTTTGGAACCTTACTCGAGACGTCGAAACCAATACTATCCAAGCAGACAGCCTTCGCAAGTGCTTCGAACACCAATCGCAGCGTACGAACCATCGAGTAGAACGAATCCACAAATTTCGTCCGTATCGCGAAACGGACAGTCTGAGTACCCACCCTACGATGGTACTTATACCACTGCCAATGGTTTCCAGTATTACCTGAAGAGGCATTACCACGAGGAAGAGAGAAAACCGGCCGGAGACAGTGTTGGTTCCTTCGGATATATTGATCCATTTGGTATTAGAAGGGTTGTTTATTACAAGACTGACCCGCAAACTGGTGGCTTCGTGCATAAAAAGAATAATAGGTACGATTTATTAATATTATATTAATTAAATAAAACAAAATGTCATATTAAATATATTACAGATGAGAAACAAAATACAGTGAAATCCTGATTAGTTAAATTAATTGGGAGATAATTATGTTCGGATAATAAGATAGGACAATTTTTTTATACTGAATTTCATATAGAGTTTTTGTAGAATCAAACATAACTCAAATGATAATACAGACAAATAGTGAAATTTTATTAGAAACATATAGTAGCAATAAATTCGAAATATTGCAGATTTACAAAAACTGTAAATACAATAATCCAATAAGTTTTTTCTTATCCTGATATTTTAATGTTTTCGAGACTTTATTCTTCGAATACCTTTAAATTAGATCAACTAACCATTTCCTAAACTAGACACAGAAATCGAAAACTATTTTCTATTTTATTTTTTAGATACGTCGGTTTCTCGGCGACTCCATACGATCCATCGCCTCCAGATCTCTCCAGGCGTAGATATAGATCACCATCGACGTCGTCAGCTGTCGGGAAATCTTTGACATCATCGATATCGAATAAATCATCGATTAAATCGTCAACACCCTCGACAGCAACGACGTCGTAACAGCATCCTGCAAAGTGATAATATCCTTTTAACACGGTGCTTCGCATACGGACGATGCATGCTAGTGCCATGGCGACTGTTCTCGTTTTTTCTTTCAACGCAGAACTGTCCTACGAATATAAAAAAAACACGATATTGCAGCTGCGCTGCATATATCGATCCTCCGCCTTCTAAAGTGCCTGATTTAGGCCTTTTGTAAATATTCGATTTGCGAAGCAAGTTGCAAATTTTAGGTCAGATTTGACAAGAGCAATAGATATACAGTATAAGGAAAAATATTAAAAAACAAGTGACCTTCGAGTTAACCAGAATTTAGTGACAATATTTAGAAACTTTGATCCTCTTAAACGTATAGAATAGATTTCTACTCGCTTATGCACTGTTTCAAGTTCTATGAAAGGAGTAACTATTTTGCAAACTTATTTATTAACCACCGATAAACTAAGTTCTGGATAATTAAGGGTTTAATGGGAAATGATTTAATGCCCTAAGATTCGCCAACTCGTCGAAAATTTCGATGTCATATTTTTAAGATATCAATATAGTCGATCGGTTGGCGAAGAATGTCAATGAGAAAATTTTACTGATTCAGTTGAATTAGGATGCTCAATATTTTTATTCGACTGGAACAGTCAATGCAATATTGAATTATATTATATATCAACGACGACGAATATATTGGCAGTGTCAATTAATCTCGAATAATTGAATTATAAAATAAGCTTCGTAACCTTTTGATAAGAGTCGCGATCTTATTGTAATATTATTAATTAAGAATCTTTCCTAAACTATTATACAAGCCTTTTGCAATTTGTGTGACGACGCGGCGTATGGTCGTATTAGAAGTTTTAACTTCCTCTCGTGCGAGTGCTCCGAATGTGGCCGAATGCTGAGTATCAGTGCTATATTTCCAATTGTCAAATAATTTTAGCGAATAAGAATGCCAATGTAGCCAATATATTAAATGCCTTTAATCGAAGCATTTACTCGTTATTCGTATCTCGATAACCTTCCACTATTGAATTCGCTAAATTATTCCTATTAAATCATCAAAATACTTAAAGCAGTTTTAATTAAATGATATTTATACCATTTCCATATTTGACTTTTTTTAACTTCTTTAACTTGAACTTAATCCTGACCTTATCTTTTCGTACTCAGCGATTAAGAGAAAGAATGTTCATGGAGAAAGGCAATAAAAAGACAAATAGTATTTTTACTACAAATATATATATGTATATGTATATATATATGCGTATATAAAATGGAGCGTATGGGGATGAGGGAGTCGGTAACGTAACGACTTAGTAACTATGTTTTGCAAATGATATAATGCTTGAAATGCATTTTTGCAGAATGCGTTGGTATATTTCTCATGGTCGGTATTTTCTGTCGTACTCATCTCGCCTATCGATCTGTTGACTCAAGGGCTGTTGTGATTTCTGGGCTGCCTCTCGTGCATCAGCTTCCTAAAATTCAATAAAAAAACTGAATTAATTAAATCGTTGTGTAATTTCTTATAAATCAACGTACATAACTTTTAATCGAACAATTTTATTGACGATCGTAGAAGTTTCGATAGATAAATAATTGTAATTAAACACTTTTGTAAAAGTTATTGAAGTTAGTATAGTTGAATGCCCTGTTTCCACTAAAAGCCACGTTTAGCTTCAGGATTGCTACACTTCCGGGATGTTGAAGAAATACGAAATCACATGGTATCTGGTAGCTCATCTAAGCGTAAAAAATCCAGATGCTTCCGACCGTTTCGGGAAGTAATTCAATCTTTAACACCTCCGGATTGTTTGCTTTCAGAAAACAATGAGCTCTTAATACCAAGTGTCTGTCAAGATTGCAAAAGACCTTGTGCAAGTTTCCGGAGATATATACCACATATTCTAGTTGCTGAACCTTTTGCTAAATTATTAAATAGCAATAATTCCTATCTATCTTATCATCAGCAGAAAATAATGAGTATTAAAAAAAATTGTCAGAATAATAGAAAATATCAATTTTGAAAAGAATTCGAGATACTTTTTAATTCAATCTATGTTTAATATGACAAATCTCGAATGACAATGAAGATCCTTAAAAGTCTCCTCGCATTCAACTTCCACTTTCTCGACACAGCTCTCACAATTAAACTCGAGAAAATCAGCAGGTAGCTAAATCACAGCGAATTATACTAAAGGATGTAAGAACGTAAATCTTCCAGCAAACTTCCCACGAAGATCACCGAGCAATTGACTATCCCCAAAGAGTCGAATGAACACATCAAAGCTCATTAGGTGCGAAGAGCAATGTAGAATCAAGAGGAAGAAGGTGGAGATTGAAGGTAAAAGGTAAAAGGTAGAGTTGGTTGTAAAAGGTCTAGCGAATTGGACTTACCTCCTGTTGGCGGATACCCGCGAAGATGAGGTCGAGGCCTTTCTGGATCTCTTCGCTAACTGGTGGTGGCGTGGGAATGTGATCACCAGTCGCGTGAAAGCCGGTCTCGTCCGCAGTATATTCAATCGAGATCAACTGTCCCTCGGGACTCGTGTATGAATAGCTACCTCGCTGTACCAAAGATTCACTTCGATCGGCGCCTTCTCCTATCGTCTTGATGTATCCACTTTCTTCCGCAATTATGTTGTTGCCGGTTTCGTAGCTGTTGAATTTTCATTTTCGCATTTCATTTTTTTTCAAATATGATTTACTTAAAAATAAACAGTTTTTAATTAAATATATTTTTGAATAAATTGCAATTGAAGAGATAAACTGGATAAAGTGGTTTATAGGAAGAATCTTTAAGTGAGATTCTTGCGAGTTTCTGTAATTGGTTTTGGGAGTGGCATATTCATTAAGCTATGACGTCATTTACACTAATTAAATCGTAATGAAGCACTGAAAGACTAGGAACTTCAGACTCGTCTCACGATACATCTTCTGCACTGTTTCTTATAATTGAACTTGCGAAATTAGCTTCATACTTCTGAAGTTTAACTACAACCAAATTTGTATAATTAGATGAAGTTGTTTAATCATAGAGCTTCTAAACTTTTTGACATTATTCTAACGTGACATTATTTCATTTACTTTGAAGAGAAACGAATTAAGATCAAGATTCTTGAACTATAAACATGTTTCTAGTCTTGGCAGAAAAGCAGGAAATGTCGGGATACTCTCGAGCAGTGTATAATAGCTAGTGACTCGATTCGTTCTGGGATTTACTCCTGAATCAACCAGTGTAATCTTGCATATTACGAAATCGTACCGAAGACCCGATACATCATCGCTGAGCGTATTAAAAAAGCAGCTTTAATTGCACGCTTTCTCTAACGATGGACATACGGATCAGTGATTCACCGACGATTTCATCATCGATCGTCTCCTATTTGGGAGAGGCTTTTTCTTTTCAATTCTATGAATTCTATCATAGAAACTATGTTAATTACAAAACTACATAGAAAAACAAAATCCCTTTTGAAACAACAACGTTTCACTAAACGTAGGGAATTAATTTACGTAAGTGTAGTTGTTGACGTTAGTGTTTAAATTATACATTGCGTGACTATTGTTTCTATTTGTTTACTGGTACTGAGAATTATCCAGAATTATAGATATGTATAAAACAATACTTTATGTAATTTGAAAATGATTTATTCTGCTTCAAGAGAATTATTGATTAAGAAATACATATTTAGATTGCAATTTTCATACCTCGTCTTGTAAGTTCCATCGTGTTCTTGTTGTTTGTTCCAATGTAAAATCGGAATTGGAGTAGTGCTGCCAGGTTTCCTTGGATCCAAAGCTGTGCTCTGTCTTTCCTCATCGTGATAATTGCGACCATGGTGGTAATTTGGATCTTGAGCAGCGACCAATCCCACAAGAAGGGCTAACGCCTGTAGAATAAAAAATTCGACGTATGATCAATATCACAAATCAATTATTTATATCTTCTCCTATTTATATCTTCAATGATAAAACATTCCACTCTCAAAAGTTTATTCAAAATTGATGTATCTTGTATTAAACTGATTCGGAATAAACAAAGGTATTGTAATTATCTTGGAAAGAATAGAAAGAGAAAAATTTGAAAAATAAAACAGGGTTGAAAATAAGAAGGAAGAAGGGCATTCTGAAAATGGCACACTGAAGATGGTTCGAGGCATTCGTCGATGCACTCTCAGGAGGATGAGTGAAAGTGAGAAGCAAATGCCAACGCGGGTCGTTTAACTCCTGACCCGTAAACTCGAGTCATCCCGTCACAGCCCATCCCTTGCTGTACTCCTTTTTTTATCCTGCACTTTTATACATATATCTGCCGATTCTCTTCATGAGAATTTTATTGCAACAATGTTACACGACACTCTCACAGTTTCATTGAGGACAGTTGCTTCTTCCGGAAGTCAGTATACGGTACTTAGTTTATGTGTGTAGTTATGAGATGGATATTTGCATACTTGCTCCTTTCTGGAGCGTCTTCATGGACTGATGCTACTGGATCTCATTCAAGCTTCCATTCAGAAGGATGAGTCATTGTGCTTTCCATTTTAATCTCCGAATTATTATCCTGACAGTCAAAATAACGAACTACCGAATTTTTGTCTTTTGCAGATATCTGAGTTTTCTTTGACTCGAAATTAATAATAAAAAAATTAATAAATTATTTTGCAACTGTCTAATACATTCAAAGAATTTCTATATTTCTCATGAGTCTTCTTCTCGTATTGCAATCATATTCTAAAATCTCGTCAGTGTCTTATACAAAGATCGTTCACAGGATTGTATATCTCTAAAGAAAATGCTTTGATTAAAACCACGTGAAAACGCAATAATAAAAGTTTCTCTACCACAGTGGCATCTTTGTACCATTGTTATTCTTTAAAATTATGTCCCAATTACAATAGTATTTTACGGAAGCTTATACGATAATTATCTATCAAAGTCTGACGTAATCTATGCACATTTGCAATTCTACGAGCATCAGCATAGAAATGTCATCAATCCTAAAGATTTTGTCCTAGATAACATGGCATGTCATTGTCATCGAAGAACGTGTCATCTTTCTACGATTATATTCGCGACCCACGTTATTTCCTCTCTCGCCACCTCGACAATTTCTTTGCATCGTCTTCTGCATTAATAATGCTACTTGGAATGCGTGCACATGGGGGCTTGTCGAAGCGCCGGAGAGATATCGCATAAAGGTAAATGGAACAGGGAGTTCCATTAGGGTATAAAAGAACCAGTGACAATCGTATCCTTTCGGCTCAAGAGCATCGAGAGCTGAGAAGAATGCTTTGAGAATCAAATAACCTTTCCGGAGGAGATACGTTTTCTAGGATCACTGAAATTAGCTGTCACGTGATCCGAGCTGATTTATGCCATTGATAGTTCCTTTCTTATGCCACTTTTAAGGATACATTGTGTTTTAAAGGAGATGATACAATTGTGATTGGAAAGTTTGAACTAATGAGGAACAATTAAATCAATATATTAAAAAATTCTGAGATAAAAATTAGTTAATTCGTGATTAAACGAATAGTCCGGATAACGAGTTTTCATAACGTTTTCTAATATTAGAAATTCACCTTGGTAATGGAATTAATTGTAAAATATATTTCATCCAAGATTAAACTTGACTGAGAAATTTATTACGGTTGAACTTGTGAATAACTCTCGAAAGAATGCAAAGAAATGAAGATTAATAATTCTTGATTTAATATATAAAATTCATCCAGAAATCAATCTCTATTTTGTATTCCAATCCAGTTAATACACAAAATAAAAGAATTGACACATGATTCTAAATACAAGAAATTCCTAGAGTTACCCTATTTATTAACAATTATCTTCACAATCGGTCTATCAACGTACCAACTTCAAAACCGTACTTCGCCAGAACGAAATTATTCCCGATCACACTCTCACTTACCAAGTACTTCATAGTGATCACTGGGTAAACCGGAAGTCGTCAGAGTTGTATCAAAAACTGGAAGGTAGAAATCTTCGAAGAGTTGAACCAAGATAAGAACGAATAAGTAAGTAGATTGATGACAGCGAAGTGCGAGGACGCGAATTGAACTGCGTTCCCGGTCGAGGAAAGAAATCCCCTTTTATACTGACTCTCACTTGAAGCCCCCTACTCGAGGCCAACGGAATGGGGAGAGAGACGTTCCGTATACTTTATGGAAAAGATCTTACGTACGTGGGATCGGTGCTTCTTCGGCTAGTCTCGCATCGCTACCAACCTATCCAAAGCTTCTTGTCTAGCTGAACGACCTTATTATTCACGATACTTCTCTTCTTTATCTCTCTTTCTCTCCCTTTTATTTCTTTCCCCTCACTCTCATCCTTTGTCGCGCTTTTTATGAATGGAACGTCTTGCACAATTGGCAATGATTCAATTGTCAATCGCTTGAATGCAAATAAATCCAATTAAGTATGGATATTTTCAACAGTTTTAACTATTCCTCTTAACGGTTTTTTTTCTTCTGACGTAGCTATAAATAACAAATGAACAGTTTTAGAAAGTTTTCGTTTCAATTCTATCATTGGAATTAAAGCAAGTCTTTAACTAACGTTGTGGTTTTCTAGTTGCAGCTTATTAGCTTACAAGCAATTTCTCCAGGGCTCCCATTTTTCCTAATTGGTCTTTTGCGCTTCTTTAACTTTTTGCTATCTTTGGAAGTTTTGTTATGTCTTGGGAGCTCTCTTCCGTTACATAATGTTACGATCGGCTTGTCGTGTCGACAGAAATGAACATTGATTCATGTTTCTCTGCTGGCTTTTAAAACGCATTCTCATCTCTTTTCTTTGAATTATATTAGTTGATGTCATAGTAAACATTGTAATAAAATTAAGATAATGCAAAAATTAAAAAGATAATGCAAACTGACAAAAAGCATCACTTGAAATTATCTAATAATAAAGAAATTATCTAAAGATAAGCAATTATCTTTTTACAAGTCTTAAATCTCTACGATGTCTGAATTATGTAACGAAGAATTTAAATTTTTTATTAAGTATAACATCCGGTAGAAATTAGTGTAATGTCGAGATTGGCACGAAATCAGGCGAATAATGTCTAATTTGATCACGACCGAGTTATCTTGCGATATATGTATAATAGTTTGCTAACTCTCTTATACTCGCTTCATGTAGAGCAGCTGCTTGAAATGCCAAGGAACAGCTGAGAAATTAAATTCATCGTTTGTCAATCATCATTGAATTCTATCACGCATTTATCCTATTCATATAACTCTTGGCATTTCTCTAACTAGTAGTGAAAATGTTTGTTGTTGGGTCAGTACGGTTTCCCTTTTTCCACGAATACTTTTTCCAAATTCCAGATTCCAAACTGGAATGATTACCTAACTTGGAACGATCGAAAACTCGACGGATATAAACGTCATCGATCGTACTGAATTTATCAAGTCCCGAAGAGTTTACTCTCGGCGATCACCATCAAGTTCAAAAGAGTGTATGGCTCGCATTTCGATATTATATAACGCGACCTTATTTCTTGCCCAACATTCGAACCCTATGCTTAGCACTTTCGCGAGCCTGACCTTCTTAACGAATCTCCTACATGTTGCAGAGACTTGAGCAGAGAGAAAGAAGATGAGAGAAAAAGTTGCATGATCGAGATTTCAAAGAAACAGATTTGTAGTATTTTTTATTTTACTTCACAATCATTTATACTCCGTTTATTGCTTTGATATATTAAAGATTTTTATATTTAAGAATTGCTAGTGCAAATTTATAAATTTTCGATCTGTATCAAAAGAAGAGTTTTTTTTTTAAAAAAAAGCTATGTACTTTAATTTGCATGCAATCCATTGTTTATTACTCCAGATATAAGCCGTGCATAAGGACATAACAAGGACAAATGGACAAAGAATTTTCGTGTTACGACAAAGTACAATATCATGACAATCACTATCTACAAAAGATAAAAGACTTTCTTCGATGAACAATGTCACATAACGTTGGGACAAGACTCGCAAGGACAACTGGAGTATCTAGCTTCTAGGAAAAATCCTTTCAGTTATATGTTTCCTAACAATAGAGATTCGAATGAAATACCTGTGTAGGTCGGTACTCAGGAAGCCATGCATAATTGACAAGGAAGAGCTGAAACAATGTTTCACAAGTTTTATTACCAGCTATAGTAGCTATAATTAACTATTAATTTACCTTCGCATTTGTTCGACGGGTCAGAAGCAGAACACGGTTGCAGTGGAACCAGAGTTCCAGGTGGAATGTAGCTGGAGACGTTTGTTGAAAATATTACATTTTCACATTAATAAATAAATAAATGGACAGCTAATACTATCGAACGAATAAATACACACACACCTCATATTATAAGTGGTGTTATCTTCCATTGGCGTATCCGGGGGATGATATTCCTTCGGGATATTCCAAGGTTTTGGAACAATGTCCGCAGGTTCCACAGGTTGAAAACTCAACTGCATCGTTGTGTCTAAGTCCATTGGCACATCGGGTGGCCTAAATGATCGTATTGGTCCATAGGATTCAGTCGGTATCAATCTTTGCTGATCGGTAGGTAAATACGATAGTTTGTGTGTCGTGCAGCCTGAAGGACATGCAAAAGGATCAATTTTTAATCTGGATTCTCTTTTCTATTTCTGTATGTAATATGAATTATAAGTACATTCTAATGGACAACTGGAAGTGGTAAGATTATCATCTTGTCGGATTCCTGGTCTCAGAGGACCTTGTTTCCACGTGAAATCGTGTTTTTGTGTGGTGACATCTTGCATTGGACCTCTGCCGAGTAAATCCCTTTTACAGGGTAGTATTGGTTGCTGTGGTTCGACGCACCAATTTCCGAAATAACTCAACTGAAGATACAATAGATACTAAATACTGTGATTCTCACATCAATATAGAAATTGATGATATCGAAATTGAAAACGAAATCAATATTTCTATTAATATGATCCTAAAATGCTGAATATAGAACAAAATTAAAAATATTATGCTAAGTATGAAATATTATGTGTTTCACCCACTCGATGAGTGGTATCGTGAGATACAGGACAGGAAGAGAACATTATCTGTCCAGGTGGCCTTATGGGATCAGGTTTGTCACCTCCGCAACCAAAGTAACTTAGCCGATACGTTGTGTTGTCATCGAAACAACATCCAGCATTTAACAGGTTTTCTGTTGATCCGAGAATAAAAGGATCACGCCGTTTCTCACAGTGAGGCCAGTAGCTTAATTTATACGTTGTGCAGCCTTCCATTGGTTCGGTTGGCGGATAATAATCCTTTTGTTGAGCCCATGGTAAGTCCTCCTGAACAATCCAACGAAACTCATTAGTCAGGATATAATTGGTTATCCAATTAATTAACGTTATTCTATTAGCTTGTTTTTAGAGCGAAACTGTGGAATTCATATGATTGTTGAAAGATTGTTACTTTAGCCGGTGGTTCATTGGGCCAATAACTAAGCCTGTAAGTCGTGCAGCCTTCCATCGGAACATCAGGCTTCTCGTACTTCCTTATGGGACCAAATGGAGCCACGGGCAGATGGCATGGAGATTCGTAGTAACTTAATCGGTAGGTCGTATCGTCTAGAAAGCGATTGGAACCAGCAATTTTACATAACGAAAGTCGCGCCTTTACTTCAAACTACATCGAGCAGACGTACACCTTTATGTAACGTGTTATACATGAAACATCTTACGTAATATCTCAAGCTACACAATATTTCTCACTTGAATATTTTTTTAATAATTTCTACAAATTTTTCTAAGTTTTGATTATAGATGTGTGATGACTGAGAAAAAATTATAAGTGTCTGACCTTGAAACTTATTGATATGAATTATGCGATTATTTTATTTATATTATTGGAAAATTTACCACATAATTGTGCGGGTGAACAGTATATGTTATTGCGTGCAGGAATAAGATCCGGACGATCACCACACTTCCAAGGGTAATCATGTTTCTGAGTGGTTACATCTTGCATCGGACCTCTTCCAAGCCATTGTCTCTGACATGGCATAATAGGACCCTCAGGCTTTATACACCAATTGCCAAGATAACTGGACTGAAATCATTAAGAAATTATCTACTGTATTATCGATCGATGAAAAGTTCATGAAATTGAAACTAAAATGCAAGGGGAAGTATTGTAATATTTTGTAATATATTTTATACTTTGTGTGTAGTGGTGTCGCACATTGGTCCATCACCTACAGTTAGATTATCGTCTGGTCGAACGGGCTCCACCGATGAAGGAGGTCCCTCCCAGTATGAAAGTTGATAAACCGTGTCTTTTTCCATTGGAACCTCTGGCTTCCAATAATACTGATAGCAAAAAATTTAGGTAACAATTAGCAAAATATTATATAGTTGTAAATGGAAAAAGGAAAATGAAAGATTCGTGATCTTACTGGAATTGGGGCGAAAGACTTTGGTACTTCTGGTTGAACATATTTCTGAAATATTTTCAAAAATATGAAAATTCTGAAACTGTTTATTAAAATGCATCGAATACAACAAATGATGTATTATCATGTTAATATCATTATACGTAAATAAAATATATACAATGAAATATTTTCATTTATATCTCAACGTGTTACAAGATATTTATCGAAGATCTATGATCGTATAGGAAGATTAAAATCATTAGAAAAAAAGAATCCATAAATGGAGTACTTACGTAGCAAGTGGGTTGCGGCGTGCAGCAGCAATAACAATTGCAACACTCGTCGTGACCCAGCTGAAAACGAGTGGTTTGGTGTATGTATGTATGTAAAAAATACTGAAGATTCTCTTACGCCTAGCGCGAGTGAAGAACGATGAATAAATCGATTCATAAATAAATTCTTTCCAGCCATTGTTCAAGAGACAATTGCACAAGTAGCTTGCAACTTGAATTACCGTGTGATTTTGCTTATCTCTAAGAAAACTAGGAATCGCAGCCTGACAATTATATCGATTAATATTTTCTTGAGAAACAAAGATTCAGGATTGCAAATCTCTTCTAATGCGTCAATCTGATATCTACTATCGAATCTAATAAATCAGTATAAAGATTGCACTCACTCGAATTTTATTCTTCGCTTCGATTACAGATTGCCGTCTTTCACGTTTTAGTCTATAAAATTAAATTTAGTTATATGAAATTAATTCTCTGAAAAATCATATTGGAGTTACAATTTTTAGGTTACAATATTTTTGAAAATCAATGGAATAAAATAATATAGAATGTCTCACGGTTCGGGAATACAAATTTCCATGATTTCAAAGGGATTGTGCTGTAATGAATAAACGAATTTGCTTCGAATACAGCGAAGGTTTCGCAACAGAATTTAATAATCTATTATTAATTTTGTTAGTTTGTTGCCACTAATGACAGAACAAAGACAATGAAATTTACTTTAGAATTACACGTATTAATAACCATCGATTATAACGCCACTAATACCATGTGTAATAAAATCGTATTCATTGTCTATTAAGCTCAGTTACTTGGAATTCATTAATCAATAATTTTTCATTGGAAATTTCTAGAATTACCATTAATATAATCAGAATTATATTAACACGATTAGTAGATTAATAAGCGATTGACAGGAATATAAAGTAACGAAAATTATAAAAATTAATTTACTATTTAATTTACCAAAGCGAAGCTTACATGAGTCTTGTATAAAAGCTCGAATTTATACAGAAAATGATTACAGCAACAAATACAAGAATATTGATTTCATCGTGCTTGTTACTAGAAATAGTTCTTTTACATTATCCGAATTTTCCGATTAAATCAACCGGTATTCCGGTTTCACAAAGTACATCGATTTTGCAATATACAAATATATTTACATTGTATCTGATAGAAGAAGTCGAATTGGCACAATTAATTATTGACCGATCAGAGTCTCTTAAATAATGTGTATTGTTTATTTGCATTGTGTTCAGGTAAGTGTGAGACCAAATCTCTGCGCTATCTCAGGAGTGTGAGCTGTTGCAACGGCGAGTAAAAGTGGAATATCAGCAGCTTCCAGATCCAAAGCATTTGTCACATTAGCCACATTCGCGTCGCAAATCTCAACAGCCATCAGCATTTCGGCCAATGCTTCACTCTGTAGCCACATTTCTCGTAGTTTCGCTTCCAATATACCTATACACTGAAACAGCACACATACTAATAAATAATAACGTTTTATGGAACACTTATTGCATGTACGTATTTACATGTATTAGAATGGTAGAATTGAATATTTACATATATATAGTATATATAAATATATATATGTATATATGTATTAGGATAGTAGAAGAGTATGTAAGGATAACGTAATTATGAGTGAATTAATATTCAATCTTCCGTAGGGATAAAAAGTATAATTAGAAGTCACTTAAAATGATCTTACGTGAGAGGGTGAGTGGTACTTTCGCCAAACGTAGGAGAAAGCCTCGAGCATATTGGAGACGAGACGGGACATCCCCACGGGTAAAGGAGGGCAATGAGAAGGCGTATTATTCGAGAGAATACCAACGTGCCAAGTATCCAAATCCGCCAAAATGCAAATTCCTTCAGCTATAGGTTGATCAATCACCGGAAATCGAACCTCAGCAAAGCATTCCTCTCGCATACAATACCACCAATCTTTTTCTACACTTCCTTCATGAGTTTCTGACTTCTCTCGAATATCTGATACTGTCTTTTTTCTTCGTTTCTTCTTCTTTAATAAACCTTGAAGTACCAGACCCCAAGTATAATTACTGTCTAATAGAGAACTCGAGTCAGCATTGTCCTTTGGTAATCTCGTTTGTAAGAGAGTCCTCGTGAAGCCTGTGTCATCGTCCAGACCACGTCTTTCCAGTTTTTTCGAACTGAAAAGTCAATTTCAATAATACTGGTTAAAAATATAAGAAGCTATTGAACTCAAATTTCTTAGGATATCTCGAAACCTAGATGTCACGTAAACGACGGAGAAAGTATGGAAGACGAACATTAATCTACTTTGAGCTGAAAATCCAACAAATGCAATTAATCTCACCGCGGCATGGGTAATTCCACGACACCATTAGCCTCCATCAGGGCTTCCAAACTATTCGACCGCGAGAGTCGCACTGTTCCATCGCCAACGGTACTACCACAGGTACGCAACACTTCCGTAGCATTAGTAGGAGTCTCGAGGACCTGTTTGTAAGCGTCGTAATTTTGTGAATTAACAAAACCCAGGCCATTACACTTCTGACAGAGGCCCATTGATCCAGAAGCAGCACTGGAAGCTTCACCAGATGGTGGCTGGATGTTTTTTGACGATTCAGGAAAATTCCTTTGAATGATCTTCCGGAGAACATCTTCTGGAAGCTGAGCGGAAGTACTTGGTACTCTTGAAAACGTGTAGGAACATTGACAATTATATCCCAGTCGTTTTCGACTCAATGTTTTCACAGACTTCTCTTCATCACCCAACATAAATCTAACTTCGGATTCTTTGTTTCTTTCTTCCGAATCTCGATCCAGTTCATATCCATAAGATTCACCGTGTACCTTAAGTGTGTCATAATGGATACCTTCTCGAGTATCTGGCCCGTCAAATTTCAAAATGGGAATATTCCCAGGATCATCGTATTCGAATTTTTTAGCTAAATTCTGAAGCGAGGATTCAGTGTCTTCTTGTTGCTCTGGTTTCATTTCATCAATGTCCCTCGATTCGCTTACTATGATCTTGACTTTGCTCGAAGGCCAATTTTTATCACTGTCCTCCCGCAATTCGTATCTTTCGCTATCACTCGCTGCACTCGGTAATTCAGGAGCAACAAGCTTCTCGTGGAATTCTGACTCGGATGGTTTCAACATTAATGAATCGAGATTTGTTCTTGTAGTAGAGCTACGTTTTAAAGGACTAATTGAACGATTTCTATCCAATCGTTCCATTGTATATGGTAGACAAGAAGTTTGAACTTCACTAGCAATTCCTCCAACTTCTGTCTCAAGAGATCGAGCTTCCGGAATTTTCTGTCTCGATGCGCGTGGTTCTCGTTTACATCTTGCTAAATCACGATCGGTTGGAAAGTTGATCGTTTTAAATTGGTTGAAAAGGTGTGGACGCTTGAGACGCGCTTGCTCAAGGACATTTGTTGCATCTTCGACGTCTTGTTCCTTCGAATGACGAGTTTCTCGTCGTTTACGTACCAGGCCACTGCGAATGAAGTACGAGAGGAAGGATAAAACGGAATTGATTAACTCAGATTTTCTCGGATCACCGGCAATTACTGTATGCGCCACTTTAACAGGATTCCCCAAAGCACCGTGTAGATCTCCCAGCTGAGCCCATAAAGGATTGCAAGGGTACCAATTTCCCATTTTCTCCATCTGCAAAAAATGTTGAAAATTGTTATTTTGACATATAATCAAAAATAAAGATGAATTCTTATTAAATGTACCATTTGACGTTCCTGCAATGGCAATACGGTATAGATCCAACCAAGATGGTACGTTAAGACAGCAGTGACAACAGTGCTCAAGAAACTAAAACAAAAATGGGAACAATTAGAACCCATCTTAAAAGAAAAAGAGAAAACAAATCGGTAGAATAGCTTTACATACAAATTAGTTGATTTGGTATCAAGTTCGTCGAGTAAATGGCACATTTGTTGCAAGCTACGATGCAAGATACTCGTTTTCTCTATATTCACAGAATTAAGTAGCACGTCGTGCCACAGTAACGGAGTTGCTACTCTTGCATTCTCATTGATATCCATTAGCAATCGAAGGACTGACGTGACAAACCGGGATGAGGAGCGATAGAGCCGTTCGGCAAGAAGAATCGTTTTGGAATTTGTCTCTCCATTTACATTGATTGCTTCGATGCAAGAGTATCTGATTCGATCCAGCATTCCTTCCAGCAAAGCCATGTGCTCCAGAAGACGAGCTTCTATTTTCCTACGGTTTAATAATGTCACGACCTTTGCATCTATTCCAACTTCAAATTTCATTCTAAAAAACCCTCTACAGCTTCAGCTTTTCTTAGGGTGGATTAATTTAATTTAATCTCAATTAATTTCTCGATCGGAATTATTGAAGATTAATAAGTATAATTAATGGAATATGAACCTTTCGTGGCCTTTCGTTAATCGAACGAGCATAGTCAATCCTAGTCTCGTTTTATGTCGTTTTCCCAAGGTGTCTTTGCTTTCACATCCATTTTCAGGCCAATGCTGCATACCAAAGGTTTCGTCCGAGTCAGATTTCGATAAGGACGTGGACATCACGCGAAACCATCTTCGACGAAGACTCGACAGGCTCCCGATGCTGGAAGAACCTCTGCTCTCCAAGGATTGCGAACCTGAATTAGCATCGCGTTACGTATGGAGAAATGAATGCATTCATGCTTTCACCCTCTCCACATAGTTCATAATCAGTGTTTCAAACGAAGTTTAATGATATAGCTAATCTAACAATAAATCTCTTCTGCTTCATTTAAACACCTATTCTTATCAGATTAAAATATCAGAAAATAAGTAACGATAAGTGTGATGAGGTTGTAACAAAAAACTTTTAGCTTTATTTAAAAATATCTTATTTATTAAGTTTTTAGTGTTGTGGAATTATATGCGATTGTTACATACGAATTTGATAATGGGAAGTTTGAGGTAATGTATTAGAATTTGATACAATTTTTTAATATTATAGTATGTATTGTATAAATATGAAATACTTACTACTCATTTGTGGTATTTCAATATCCCATCCACTACCTGTACTCGAGCACGTTGAACTTTTTCTTACACAGCTGGTTACATCGGAACCTGAGAAATTCCCAGAACTTGGCTGGGATACTGAAATCACATTCTATTAATTCCTGATTTTAAGATTCTCTTATTACATTGTATGCACTATATCCACTTTTAATCAATACTATCTATGTATCCGGATTCAATTTGTAGAGAAACTTTTTATTTATTTAGCTACTTACAAAAACTTCGTATACTAGAATTTGAATCGAAATTGATGGAGCGACCCAATCCTTCGTCTGACACTCGTTCACTGTAATTAAATAAAAAATATACACAAAGAAAATACACGGATTATATGTAATTCTTCATATGAATTTAAAGAAATAATTTTCCCACCTTTGTTTACACGTATTATGCTCCGTTGCAGGAAATATTTTTGTGCACATGATACAGGGTGCTGAATCAATCGAATGAATCTTGGAAGAAGAAACAGAATTTAATTATTATAATTTTTCTAGGATTTTTTTTAAAAAATTAAATTCTATTTCCTTTTTTTACCTTGAACGATGACCCTCGATATGTCATCGCTACAGTGCCGAAGACCATTTCGCTTAACAAACTAATATCGTCCTCGGTAATTCTCTTTTTCTGTCAAATCAAAATTGTTCTAATGCTAAAGTGAAATCGCTTGGTAGCTAGAATTAGCAAAGTTCATGGAAACAGTGTTTTGAGGTGCTATTCCTGAAATTCGCACAAAATTGCAGGAGCTAAAATCAGCTTAATCCTCTAATTACCTCAAGGTCGCGGCTGCTAGTGAAGCTAACTGTGTCCGAGCTTTTCCGCTTGATATTGCACTGATGCGAGGGATTTGCCTTATTTCTGCATCTCTGCTTTTCTATGGTGACAGAATCAAAGAGGAGCTTTCGTCCACGCCATTCGCATTCGCGAAACAACAAGATCCGAACTTGATCCGATCCTAGCCAAAATGCTGATCGACTAATGAAGAGAATAGAAATTGACAAATTTTCAATTTTTAAATGATTTTTAATCATATCATATTTTCTAGGGAAAAGAATAGTAATTCGAAATTGGAACTCGACCCATTAAAGTTTCGTTAGTAATTAAAAATCAGCAATTAATGCAATTTTAGTAATATTGGGGAAAATTTTGTTAACGGCAATCGGACGTCAGGATAGTAATTAGATACATACACTTATTTTACAAATATGTATTTATCGTATGATTTGCACACAATTGTTACATGAGACAATGGTATCAATTTGTTAAATATTGGATTTGAGAAAGAATAACAAAAGCATTGGTTGTAACGTAGGGTACGTATTTTATGATTACATTCGAGCGAAGATTCACAATTCAAGATTCATCTGGCGACAAACAAAAGAACAGTTACCATGCAATAGTTGTAACGTTGTATTTTGCTCAAGGCCAATGGGAGCCGTGGAATGCAGAGCATACATGCATAATATAGTGGAAAGTTTAAAGAGCATAATGTATCTGCTGCAATTTTAATTCTTCTTCAGTTTCTTTTTTTAATTATAAATATATATCAGTATGATATCGATTGAATTACAACTTATTAGTGTCATCAGAAATTGGATACAAAAGTATTCGAATTACATTTAATAATTTTCAAATTATATTTAGATCTTTAATTTCAATCTGCGGAAATTCTTTATATAAATCAACGTTCTACATGTACGTGAAGTGTTCGATTTAAAAAATTGACGAAAGTTCACAAGGAATTGTAATGGTAATGTGTGTACTGTTCACTAAACCCTGCTTATCAAGCAGCTTGCTTGCAGCCGGTGTTTACGTTTGCCGGGTCTTTAAAGTATCGGGCGTTAAACTCTGTACACACATGTTTATCTTCTCTGTTTAGGATAAGCGAATGCTGTAATCGAATATTGCCACCGGTTGCAAGCAATTCCTGCAAGCATGCAAATCCTAGAAGCTTTACACTATCTATTTCTAATACAACTTTTTTTAGATAAACAGAAAACATTTATCTCAATATAGTCTGATAATTTTATAAAATTCTCTTGCATGTCTAAAAATAATAAGAATTAGAAAATTACGTAAACTGTGGAATTCGATATTTTCCTACTTTTATCCGAAACACTATTAATTGATTTTTGAACCAATTTCATAATTTTATAGTTTTATTCTTATGATTATTCATAATTTAATAGACAGAGAAGATGATAGAAGTGTAAAGTGACATTTTAAATGAAATGCTCAGCCGGATTTTCCGCGATCACTCGTCATCGTGTACTCTTCGAGCGTGCGCCTACATCGCGAGTGCAAATATAGCGAAATTGGAGCATCGAACTATCGCCTTTCGTATCTACGCGCAACATAAATAAATCGATCCACCGGTACGTGTCGGTAACTAGGTAAATTTAGAAGATATTCGTAACAGCTGCTCGCAAAGTTTCAACGGTAGAGGTCAATTTCACGGCCCAACAACCGCGAGAGAAGTCACGAGTTTCGCGTATACACTCGGGATCTTTCTTGTTAGTATTGGTGAAGCTAGAAGAACTGCAGATTACTCATCCCGCCAAATGTCACCATCAGAATACTCAAACCATCTCTCGTACAATAGGTTAGAATCTTTCCAGAAATATTCTTTTCGCTAGAAAACAATGAGCAGAGTCTCGAAATCGAGAATAATATACAGTAAAAGTATTGAAATAAAAATTGTTGAAATATTTTAGCATCGTAGAATCCACTATCATATCTAATAATATACTTCCATTTGTAATTTGAATTACAGTGATCTAAATATTCTACAAGAAAAATAAAGAATATAAAAATAAGATTCTAATATTTTTTGCAAAATTAACACATAATTATAGCAATAATTTTATTAGTTTGCAATAGCAGTCTTATATCACTCAGATTCAAACTTTCCACCTGAATCTCACTGTCAGTTGGTGAGTCGAAAATTTCGAGTTTTATGTACGACAGTCGATTGCAAAAGCAAATGGAGCATCGAGAAACGCGAGAGAAAATACTGTGATGATTTATAGCCAGCCAATACATAGTACAAAAAGAAGAAGAAGAAGAAGAAGAAGAACCAAGCTCGCGTGCGCGTGCATACACTACAACTATAACAAATCACTGGTGGGGGGGGAGTAAACGACGAAAACATCATCTTCAAAATCGTCTGACCTGTCTTCCTCGTGACCAAGAGTCTCGTCACCTGGTGACCCTCTCGCCTCGTGACTCTTAGGCAACTTGAGCAGCTTCTCGAACAGTGGCATCTTTTTCTTCCTCAGAAGAAGAAGAAAAACGAAAAGAAAAATAACACGAAAAATTCAGCGCATCCCACTTCGAGCTCCTGATCTCGGTTTCATCTCTCACAGCTAACTGCGGCGTGGTGGTGCGTGCCCGCGCTGCGTGTATCAGTCAACTGTAAATAAAGTCACGTGCGCTCGAGTCATATGATTTGCTCGAGAGCGATAATGGTCGTCGGTACGCGCGGCCTTAGTCCAAGTCACGAGGGTTTCTTCTTTCTCTTTTCATCTTACGAAGTTTGGTTACTAGTCTCTATCAGGATTATATATCTATCAAGAGAGATCTAATAGTGGCGCATAGAGTTGAGTGAGTTAGTGGAAGGGGAATTTTATGAATGAAACTCCTAGTACAGGATTTTACAAGGTTTTTCGGACGCCAAGATGACTTGAAGGTCTCTTCTGTCTCTCGTGGGTGGCTGCTGGCTTTTAGCACCGTGAGAGAGCGACACTTGCTGATGAACTCTACTAGCGCCTTTGACTTCACTGTATTATCGGTCACTGATATTTCTACAAGACCTTTTTCATCGAATTTTCTCATTGCGAAATTGCTTTTATTAAAAGTGAGTAATTCGAAAATTATGTGGAGATTCGTGTTAGTGGATTTTTGATTGGTAAGTAGATTGATTTAAATGATTTGGGAATATGTAGTTCGGTGATAAATGAACCGATAAGACAATTTTATAGATTTCCAAGTAACATTAATTTTAAAATTGAAAGCATCGAAATTTATATTCGTCCAACGGTAATAATATCAATTACACGTTATTTAGAACCTGTTTTAATTGGCCATCTCGCAAAGCGAAGAGTCTTGAAAATGACCTGGCTATTCAGAAAATCATTGAAACCTAGACCAGCTCTTGACCATTATGTGCAAATGGGTTAAGATTTGAAAAAAAGATCCAGGTTCACTTTACCTGGCAATAGCTTTTCACTCAGACTTCTCTTGAAAAGTGTCGTTCACGTTAATAACGCAAATTGCAGTCTTAAGATTTACTGCACCTTTCGAAGGCCTATTTTCGTTTAACTTGTCTATATGTATAACGCGTTGCATGCAGCCTTATCTCGATAGGAAAACAACTTTGCATGCCACCTAGTAGGTTTGTCGATCGAGCGTGCGAGAAGCACTTTTAATTTCTCCGACAGAATAATTCTAATGGAAAATCATTCTTCTTTATAATCCAATTTACGAATTACATATGTATTCCAATAAATTAGCTTCATCATTAAGATGTCGACGAAGAGGAACCTCGGAATCAATATTCTCACGCATTTTCTTTGCCAGAATCAACTGATAAACGTATTCACTTTGATTAGGGTTATTGACTGTTCGCGATTCTTCGAATAATTTCTTCGCATACTGTTTCCTCGACACTGGAACATAAACTGGGAACTCAACATTGAACGTCAGAATCAAGTTTCCTCTTCTTTTAGGATTCTCTGGGAGTGGTAAACCTTCGCCAATTATTTGTTTCTTGTAATCTGGCCTATATAATGATAAAAAACTCCTAAGAAATTCACAAACTTATACAATGAAACACAAAATCATCGACTACCAAATATTAAATCACATTCTAGTACATATTATTAATAAGGATTTATTAAAATCCTCTTCTTAATTAAGGAACGAATCGTTAACTGGATAAAAAAATATTATGGAATCAGTTCCAAATAAATGAGAGAAAACAATTGATTGAAAGGATCGTTGTGTTGGGATTTAATGAATTCCCTGATAAGGAGAGAATGCTTTCGACCGAGTGATTTTATTAGACGGAAACGTTACGCACTTTATCACAGAGGTGATCGGTATCCGGAGGATTTTATCGTCAAGGGTGCGAATCGTGATGACCGTTCCGGTAAGTGCCTCGCGGAGGAAGACATCGAGTGTGGCATGCAAGTCAGAGCCCGACCTGTGGAAAGTCTCATGGGGCCGATCCTCCGTGACGAAGATTAGATCCGCTACGTAGCCATCGAGGAGTTAAGACATTAATACCAAACTTTGGAAAACAACTAATATTTTACCATTGCATAAATAAATGTTCCTTCCGATCTTCTTCACAGAAAGCCTATAATTTCTTTTAATGAAAAACTTAAATTGAAGTAAATAAATATGAATGATTTCGTTTAATATGAAAATTGAGTAATATTGTATAAGTTACCAGAGATTTTTGTTGGTTCTTGATCACCTTCCTCAGGAAAAACTATTTTTGTTCCCACTGGTATTCCAGGTTTTATAGGAATCGACAGGATTTTTTCCTCCATCGTCGTCGTAGACTTATCGTCACCCACTAAAACCGACCTGCGAATCTTCATCTTTTTTAGTCCACCGAAAAAGACCTAAATAAAAACTGCAATATCACCCTCCAATTTATAATACTTTTCAAATAATTAAGAATATGAATATATGTATACAATTTGTGAATAAAGGAAGAATGATCAGTGATATTTATTATAGATATTAATAAATCGTTGCGAAAAGCAGTAATCGAACGTGCAAAAATCATAGAGCACCTCTTTCAGTGTGAGATATAAGATTTTTATCAAGGGTTCCTCCTTACGCTTGATACCGCGACCCTCGGGAAATTCGAAAAGGGGTGATTCCGTCACGGCGCTCATCAGGAGATCAGGATAAGCACTCTCGCTTCCGAAAAACTCCCTAGAGACGAGCAACCAATACGTCGTTCTGTCGTAAAGCTAGAAAATTTTCCCGAGAAATTCTCGTTCTAAGGACTTTCCAAGGTCCTTGCGCCAATTATACATAATTCTCCCGCACACGATCAATTTAATAAATCCTTCATTAGTTTAATAAATATATGCAGATTTTTATGCAAAGTGCATAAAATTACTGTAATACTACTGAATAATCATAAAAGAATTTGCAGTTTAGTAACGTTCAATGCAAAGGACCGATATTCATTTTGTTAAAAAAGATTTCCAACACTTTTGCGGATGAAGAGAACGAAAGTAAGCGGACCTATAAGTTCTCATGGGTTCACCGTGATAAACGTAAGGTTCAATGAATCCTTCCGGGCCGGGCACACCATTTTTAAGGGGTTCCTCGCCATACTGGTCGTAAACGGCTCTTCGCAGAGGATCCGAGAGGACGTCGTAAGCCTCAGCCACCAGAGCGAAAATAGCCTCCTCCCTCTCGTCCTTTTGTCTCGCGGGATTATGCAATATCGCCAGACGCCGAAACCTGAAACCATCGAGTACCGCTATGTTCCACCCAATTACCCTCAAAATCTCCAAAGAGAAACACGAAAAACCACTATAAAACCATTGGACAATCTTAGCGAGAAAAACATAAGGGTTGGAACTAAGATGGCGAGAAAAGTAGAAGAGATAAGTAGAAGAAACTTAAAAAAATTTCCACGATATTTCTGACTCTCAAAAAGGATTCTTCGGTAAGATTGTACTGAATTAATCTTTAAATAGCACCGTTCTTGTTCGCTAACAATGAACGAGAGATTGAAAAAGGTCAGAGGTTGATTGTAAGCTGGAACAAGAGAAGAAGAAGCTGTGGGAAGATATTCTCACTCACGCCTCTTTGATCTCGAAATCGTTGCAGTTCCTGCTTAGGGACAGAATTCCGTAGTAGTCTATTTCACGCCTGCATTCGCAACTTGTCTCTTCGTCACGTGCCACTGCCATATCTGGATTTCACCCTCGCGTGATTCACTGACACAGGCGGCAAACAAGCAACCCAGGAATACCCTTTGGATCCTCGGCAAGAAACAGAGTGAAAATCGCTACCAATATGTCGCTTGAAGGTAGCCAATGGTAACAGCTTCTGGAAAATATAATGTTTAGTTAGGAAGATGTTTTTTAATGGCCAATAGTCACAAGTGGCATTACCGATAATGAATATAGTTGATTTTTGTCTAAAGGAGAAAGTATCTATTTATATCAATATTACATTAAATTGTTCAAGAATATTTCTTATATATAAAATAATAATTCTTTATTGGAATAGAAATCTGATTAACTATTGATATAAGCTGATTCATTTGGCTATCGTTATCGAAATAATTTCAGCTAAAAATCAGTTTTACAATGATTCCTAAAACTCATCCTTTCCTTAAAAAAAATCCTTTATTTTTACCTGAACAAAACATTCTTACTAAACAATCCATGAGTCTTTTTAGCAATGTCCCACTCGATTGATCTCAGGAAAAAAAGCTTGCTGAAATTTCTCGAGGGAAGTATCAATTATCTCAGAATTGCATTATTGCCACACTCAACAGCAATGAGCAGCGGAATGGCAACGAAATGGTAACGGTGCAAGCATCCGCGTGAAGAGGCGCACGGGCCGGCTCGTAATCATAATGATTCGCGTCATGAAAAGGGTTGCAAAATGCACTTATACAGCTTATACTCGAGAGAAAGAAAAAAAAAACAGACCGTTTTCGTGGTAGACCACGCGTGTAATCGGTCTCCTTTCGTTGCTGCAATCTACACACCCCTCCTCACTGCCCCGTAACGCTCGTAACACCAGTCGCGTTCAAATTGACAGACGACAGAAACCGTTCGTCTGACATTGCCCTTCAAGTGTTTTCAACAACGGCAACTCGCGCTGTCGACAGCAGAAATAATGACTGGCTTCGTGTGTTAGCTCAAGGCCGATTATTAGCGGTCCCATCGTTCTCGGTCACATTATTAGCATTGCCTGGTGAATAGTGTCTAGAAAAATTATAATTCTTACTGCTTTTTAAGAAATCAAGCCCATGGAATCTCCAAATAACGTTGCGAACCCCATTCGAGGTAAGATACTACGTAAAATGTTTCTTGAAAATATTTTCTCCGGGTTCCTTAGCATTATTGCCGCAGCTCTTGATTCGTAAGAGAATGTTGAATTATTAAAAAAAGATGCATAATAGTTTCGCGTGTTTGAATTAAGGATAAGCTACTTATCTGCCAGTTGAACTGTAAGATTGTAATACTTATTGATACAATTTCATCTGAATTCGTCTGATTGTCAGTCATCATATTTTTTGGACCGTGTTTCATTGACTTTGACGCATCTTTGGGAAAATTAATTCAAGTTAACGCTTTGATTAATTGAAAGATTTTCTTAATTATTTTCTGAAAAATAATGAACGTGAAACAATACTTTAATGCAAAACTATAGTATTTATTCATTAAATAGCGTGGCAATAGAAAAAGATTTTTAATAATATTTCTAATAATATTTATTATATCAATTGGTTTTACATTTTGTTTACTTTAGATACGATAAAGAAGGAGCCTCAGGATGAAGATGCTGCTCCATGCGAAAACGAGTTTGCCGAAGAGGCGAAAGAAGAATTGGCAGTTAGATACAAGCAAGAAGAGAAAGAGAATCAACAGCCAAGTTTATCTCAGGTGGCGAATGATTGTCAAAGGGAAAATTCCGCGAAGAAGAGGATTCGTCTGGATCCGGCCCAATTCCTAGCCGATCGCAGGAAGGATAACGAGCGAGGGAAGATCTTTGTACTGCAACAGGCTGTTGGTTCCACTCGTGATGGTCCGCCAACTTTTCTTTGCATCGACAGCAGAATCGAGCAAGTTGGCGGACTCAAGCGCAAAATACCGCGTCCCGCGAATGCGTTTATGCTCTTTGCGAACGAGTGGCGGAAGAAACTGGCCGCGGAAAATCCCCGGGAATCCAATAAGGATATTAGCGTCAGGTAAATTTTTTTTTCATTTGTCATTTTATTGACTGATTGAAACAGTTCTATTATAAACTGTCAGTGAACTACAAATTTTTTTTCCTAATCCATTGTGTAATATTATATGAAATTCAATTAAATTGAACAAATATTGAACATTTCCTAAAGTTCAATTAAAAGTGGAATTTATTTAATTAATTTCTTTGATATTAATACTGTAGAAACAAAATCAAATACGAAAGAATATCGATCATATTTAACCAGAAGATTCACATTTCCATTTTGCCAATTTGTTAAGATAGATTTTGTGAAATTATTTAGCCGATGTTACTGGTGAAATATTTGAACTCGCAGGCTGGGTAACTTGTGGAAGACCATGACGAAGGACGTGAAGGAGAAATATTTCGCTATGGCTCGCGAAGTCGACGCTGAACACAAAAGGAAGTATCCAGGTAAGAAAAGAAGAGTTCACTTTGCTGTCAGGAAGAATGTGCATATATAGATGGTAGAAAATCGTACTCGTGAATAGAGAACTCTTAGATAACGGGACTGTAAATCGTGCTCGCAACATGAATCGCACGAATTGAGGATCCTTATGCGTGAGAGCAACCCTCGATACGTAGATGTAATCGGTCAGAATTGGGGATAGTTCACGTACCGTGAACAAGGAATCGGCTACAATGACCCGATACCACGAGAACGGTATTGCCAACTCCGTGGAGATTTGTCGGTTCACTTGATATCCGGTCGCTAATTCGCAGAGAAGGTTCGTTCGACTCGCGACCTCCGATTGCGAGTGCAGAATTCAGATTACTGCCAATAGACGTAAATGCAAGAACAAAATCAACCAAGTCTCTGTTGACAAAAGAATTATTCGGGGTAATAAATATCGATTTAATTGGGTCTATAGTTTGCTGAAGTGGATCTCATGGTCGAAATTAAAACCTCGACAATTTCTTAACTGACTAAACGAATATTTATAATAAAAAGTTAAATTTTGCCAAATCTACAGAAAATCTTCTGGTCATAGACAATTATTCCATGCTCATTTGATTTCTATCTTGATTCCTTCAAATACCGAATCACTTTTTAGTAATTTTTCATTGAATACCAAAGATCATCAATATTCTCTACCTACAAAATAGAAAAAGAAATATTCGTATTCGTCGTATTGATCTTGAATTTCAAAACCAACAGGGCGATTTTAAAGGTTTACATTCCAAAGATAATATTCTAGAGGATTTTCCTTAATTTTCAATAAACGAACCCATAATTTAATCGAGCAATCAAAGAATCTCAGTCTTCCAGAAGCGAAAAGTTACTCTGAATCTAAGCGAATCTCGAAAATCGCGTCAGTCGCCAGTGAGGGAAAAAACCCTCTAGTGAAATGGAACGGGACAGATCGGGATGGATCGGGATGAATCGGGATTCGGGGGTGCAGTTAAAGGTCGTCGATTGAGGTCGGGATAAGGGAGGAATTCGGGTTGGAAAAAGAGGGAGAGGAGAGTGGATGCGGCTCGGTATGGCGCGGTGCTGGGTTCAGTGTCGAGGGTGGAAGGGTTGGGGGTACATAGATGGAGGGTAGAGGAACGGCCTCTCTCCGGTCGTCGAGCGAGCGAGCAAGCAAAGAGGTGGAGGATGAGGAGCAGGAGGTGGACGAGGTGGAGTGACGGCTGCAGGGAGGGTTAGGGGAACACCGGAGACCGGAGGTATTGATTGCGACGCGACTCTAGGAACCTGCCCGATACACCAACCCGCTTGCACTCTCTTTCTCTCTTGCTTATTCTCTCTCATACTCTCTGTCTCTCTCTCTCTCACACACACACTACACCTTCTCTCTCTTTCTCTCTCTCTCTACCTGCCTACACCCGCGATTATTCCTCGCCGAGCATTTCGCGCCCGACTGCTACCGCCGCCGCCACTACCACTACTATTACTACTTCTTCTACCTTCACTACCACCCCTTCGCGCACACAGCTTTACTCGCCGAATCCTCGCGCCTAGCCTTTAACCCCTTGCATCGGCCTCCATCTACGTTTGACTGCGCAGAGAAATTTCGGAACCCCACCACCACCAGCCAGAATCCGATGGATCCTCTCTCTACCTGGAGAATCAAAGAAACTCTGTCCCCCCCTCTGTTCTTGTCGAAGAGAAATTTAGGGCTGATATCCGAGCACTCTTGGAGAAATTTCGAATAATTTCGAAAATCAGTCGTGTATAAGATATCGAATAAATTTTCACTCGGCTTAATAGTCGGGCAAAGGGCAGACGGAGAAAATCACTTGGCCTCGATGTTACTTTTTAAAGGTTCTTTTTTACAGGATCCGTAATTTGTGATTTTCGCATGAGTTACTCAGGAGGTTGATTAGAAGGAATTTTCCAAAAAAACGAGGACTACTCGTAATTTGAAGCATTACGATATAGGCGCATGGAGTTCATGTTTCGAAATGCAAAGGGGGAACCATGGGGTATTCTATCGTTTGAAAGTATCCGAATCGTGGAAACATTGAAATATGTAGGTTTCTGGGTGGAACTCTTTAAACAACTAACGCATATTTGCCCTGGTAGGATAGTAACGGGAGAGTTTCGATCCCTCGTCGAGCGGTATGCCTCTGACAACCCCAATTAGAAGGACAGCTGAGACTGTTTCCCACCGTTTAATTTGCGTAAGAGTGCCCAGTCAAGGCACCCTCCCCCTTGGTTCCACGACCTGGTAAATATAAATCCGCCTTTATACGTCGAACGACAATGATCCACTCTAATTACGCCCATGCATTGACTGGCTTGTTCATTAATGTATAAACAATACGTTGTGAATACGCGAATTGCCAGGTTGAAATTGACACACATACGATTCGTAAGCGGCTTGTTCGAGTTGGTTATGCAACTGATGGTTAATAAGGGAATACCGTGGATCATTTAATAGGCTTGCTGCGCTGGCTACTCCGATTTCTACGGCAATTACGCGACCGCGCATCCACTTTGACCCGATGACCCAGAAAAACGTTGATTTATCCTTGTCGAAATAATTCATTTTATTCAAACCCAATCTCTTCGGTATACGATATACATAGATCTATGTGTATACATGTAGATTTCGAGAAAAAGTTAATGTAGTATAAGGAAGAAGTTAACACGGTTGCACGAATGCGATTGCATATTAGGCAGATATCGATCTTCCCCAGGCACAGGCACTTGCATCACCCTCAACTTAATCGCATCTGCTTCTCCGTTATCACATTACCGACGATAAAATTAACTTTGACAATCGATTGAATGGGTTTCGCTCAATAGACGAGGCGATTCGTGCGTAGGGTAAATAAGATCGTTTCTACTGTCCACCGACATATTACTATTCTACTGCAGAGTTCATACTTGCAGTCTTCTTAATCTCTTTATACAAGTCAAAATGTATTTCTGTTTTTCCATGCTCGATGCCTCTCCCTCTTGAAATCTTCCAGGATCGATTTTTCTACAAACATAAAAACGTTGTTTCCTTTAATGGAAGATACAAATTTCTACAAATATTTCATTTTCTAGTAGAAATTTCCTAAAATATGTTAATAAAGTGTACAAATAATTTTCAAACATTCCCCTTCATTTCGAAAATAATGACAATAATAATCTCAAAATACTCTTCAATAATATTTCATTTAAATCGATAGCTTAATATAACACAACTATCCAGTCAGCACTCATCGATTAAATCTGACGAGTTCCATCGTCAAAGGGGTTAAAGTAAAGAGGAATATTCGGCTAAAAGTCAACAACTAACTTCTTGATGACAATTCTTTCGGTGACATCGCTATCAGCGTGTCTGGGGGAATCTCTGCAAAGTCGAGTTGGTAAGTGGGGACTGGAAGCTATCCGTCGACGCCACCGACGACGACGACAACGACGACGACGACGACGGAGACGGCGGTGGCCGCATAATCGATGAGAAGCCGGCGCTAGGCTGCTCCGAGTGGTCAATTAAGATCAGCACCGCTATCGATGCGGTCTGCGCCGCGCGCCGGGAGTGTTCACCACCGGGAGCAATTCGCATCTGCGCGGACGCGGTTCCACACGCGGTTCTTCTACGGCACGTGGCATTCTTGAATTCATTGGAAATTGCACAATTCTACCATAACGGTGAAAAGGACTGAAGAATCTTTGAGTTTTGCAACCCTTCACAGGCTCAACTACCACTTGTCAATTTCAATTACTTTCTTACAGCTTACATGACGTTACAACTATTTTTAATATTGTATAAGATATTGGAATTAATGGAAAGTATAGTATCAACGTTATCCAACATTTTGACTAATTTACCAGAATATGTACTCTGTCGGACGATATGTATAATATACAGTTATATAGTGTCGTAAATCGTCTATACGAAGTGTGGAGTATCCGAAGGCTAAACAAGTTAAATGTCAAAGGACTAGCGACAAGAGAGACAGAATAAAACTATCGGAAAGTAAAAATTCCCGAACTATCAGAGTGAGAAGAAGAAGGAAGCTAGAGACAGAGTGAAACACAAAGCGTGGATCGAAAGAGAGCAGTGGACGAAGTACGACGAAGCGTCGGGAAACGAAAGATTAAAGGATGCAGCACAAGAGAAATGAATGCAGCCCGCGAAAAGGCTGCGAAATGAGGGGACAAAAAACTGTGAATATCAGGAAGAAAAGAGAGTTAGGATAATACAGAGGAATCCTTCATCGAGGAATAATAATAACAGTAATGAAGGGCGAGAATTATAATATAAAAAAGAAAGAGAATTAGAGAGAATAGATAATAAATAACAGAAATTGTAGCAGAATTTTAACAGTGTTACGAGTGAGAAGATATTTTTCTAAAGTAGAAAATTGATGTAAGTTTAATCATGGAATCGAAATTACTGAATATTATCCGAATCAGATTGGAAGTAAGCCTGAAGGGTGAAATTTGAGAAAATATCGACAGGGTGAGAATAGACGGTAGGAAGAGAGCAGCAGGTGAAGAGGTAGGAGAGTCTCAGAAGGGAGAGAGAGAGAGAGAGAGAGAGAGAGAAGAGGAGAGAAAGAGAGTGAGAATGGAGGTAAATGCACGAACGATGCCAGAGGAAGCCGTCAAAATGTCGAGGCCGGTGCATCCAGAAGGCGGATCGACCTCAAGACACGAGAGGGTAGCTACCCCTCCACTTGCCGCGAACGATCGCTGGTCATCGATCCGCTATCGTATCAGTACGATGCTCGCAACTCGAATTGCTCGCAACACTACCACTACTACTACTACCACTATACACCACCAGTATAAACCTTCTCTCGTCTCTTTCTCCTCCCAAAAAATTGGCCTCGAAATCGAGGAGCGCTCAATTTGTTGCAGCTGTATTTTTCAAGGGAGAAAAAGCCAGCCATCGTACAGGTTCCCATTAATCCTCAGGCCAAAACAATTCCTCTGCGCGTCTCTGTGCAAAGCGAAAATGCTTTCCCATCGAAAATCGTGCGTCCAATATTTTCGTTTCTCCCTTGGTACAATCGGCCCTCTCTCTCTTATTTTTTTTTTTTTTTTTTTTTTTCCAAAGAGCGACGTACGTTTCGGCATGCGCCACTCGGAGAATATTTCCGGTAATGGAGATTTACATTTTTCACCGTGCCACCTCGTCGAGCCATTACTGGTCGTTGAAGCCTGGGCAGATGCGCTGCGCGCAGATTTTTTCCCATCGAGGAGTATTTCGAATGCCACCGGATTCACCACCACCCTATTCCGCCAATGATTCGTATCCTCCCTTCGCGTAAATACCTCGACAATATTTTTTTTTTTTTCTTTTTTTCCTCTCTTCAGCTTTTCTCTCCTTGACATCCTTGCAAACGCGTCAAAAGCGAATGTCACTCGAATCGAAGGAAAAATCAACGTTGGAACATAACTCATGTTTGCCAAAGGCTGAATATGCATTAAAACGCGTGCAAAAAGTGTACTGTAGACCGAAGACACTATTTTTCAGTTTTTTTTTCCTGTTTCCAAGGGAAAGAGAGATTGCGCAGTTACCTAGCTTGATGACTTTATGGGCGTAACAGGGTCTGTTTGAAGGATTGAAAGTGGAGAACGAAGGCAATTGTGGATGCGCCGTGTGCGAGCCATCTGGATAATCAACGAATAGCGAAAGAATGGAAAGAGAGAGGGTGACAGTTACCGGATCAATCGCCTCCAGCGGATCAATACTTTAATCTCGGCAGGCCGAAACGCGACGGTACACGAAGAACCATTAAATGGATCATTCGATCCGAATACCTGTGCCTTCTATCCAGTCAGTCATAATGATCGAAATGCTCTCGACAAAATGGTTCTTCTCGGAAATCATGCATTTTACTGCGGTAATATCGGATTCGTGATAAGCAATTAAACAAAAATTGGAGAAAAATTACATATAGAATATTAGCGTCCAATGTTTTCCAATAGAGACGTAATTTGAGATCCTATACAAATCATTCTAATACCGTAGTGCAACAATCAATTCTCGCTACCGTCGATCACAATTAACTTCTTCTTTGTGTCAGAAGCAGTTTCCTCTCAGAGTCAAATCGACTCTTCTCTCACGAGCCGAATCGTTTATGCTCAATGCTGTCGAACAATTATCGCCAATTCTATTTTCATCAGACTCCCTCTTATTCGTCGCGCGTGCAAATGATTGATATTAGTCGTCTTCCGCTAGGAAATCAGTCTTTTCATCCGAGATCCGCGGAACGTCCGCAGGGTCTCGCCCCCGCTTGAACCCTCATTCCTTGCGTCAGGGTTGAGTCGGTTGACGCTCGTCGATGACGAAACGCAGGTAAATTCGCGGGTGGCGCGTGCACGGTGCTGCCGCGACGGGTTAAATCAGAGCAGCACCACCAGCAGCACCACCAGCTTCGTGCGGATGGTAGTAGTGGTGGTGGTGCAGCCGTATGCGGGCTAGCGCGTTCCCGCTTGCGGCAGAACTGGTCCGCGCTGCGACGGAGAGACGGTCGAGGCTGGCCCGGATAAATAGGTCGCTTCCCACCCGCAACGAGCGTTCAACCGGCTCCGACCTCCGTAAATACCGTGCGCCACCCCGATCGAAGAGTTTTCGAGGCCTCGCGCGCGCCTACGGCCACCCATCCCCCTCCCTCAGGTGACACTCTACCACCACCGACCAAGTGGATAGGATTCGCGAGCTACTGCTACTGCGACCGTTTCATTGAGTCGCGCGTGAGCCGTGATACTCTCACATCGGAGCGACGGAGGGATCCAGGAACTTTTTTAAGACTGCTCATCAAAACACCAGTGACTTTTGCCACAGAAATTTTCCAACAGATGATTCATGACAGAAGACAATATAACAGTGTCGATCGTAATAAAAGATTTCCCCGCGGGAATAGTGGAAACTGGTGGAAGAATCCTTAAAGAGAAAAGTCTCTCTCAAAGTCACCTCATTGGAGATCTATACACCTATGCAAGGATCAAAACATTGTGGCGCGTTGCGCGAAGTAGTACAGAAATAAGATGAAAACCTAACGTTCCATAGGAAGCAAGGAAAGGATAAATCTAACTGTTGCAATCCACGTTACCATAGTTTAGGGGTAACTGGTAAAGGACCAGTCGCGCAGTACCAAAGAGGGCCAACCTACCCTCACCAAAGGCAGGAGGATCCGTCAGGATCAGTATCAGGAGAGCGCGAGGGATGTAGAGAGCCCGCAGAGAGCGCGCGGCAAGCCGATTAGAGGGAAGAGGAGTTGAAAGAGGAGGAAGAGAGGAAAGAGGAGGAGGTGGTCGGGTGGCGCGCAGGGAGGAGGCGCTGTAGAAGAAGAGAAAAAGCTTAGGAGGTTCGAGCATCGATCTCGTCGCGGTGTGCAGCCAGTGGCATGGCGCGGCGGCTGCTCAACGCTCGCAGGGAGTCCCGCTCGACTGGAGGGCACGTCGCGCGACGACGCTTCAAGCGCGATCCACGCACCCACTACACCTAGTCAGTCCGTTATACATCACCCTCTCTCTATCTCTCTCTCTCTCTCTCTAACTACCGTTTTCAACATTCCGACACAGTGTTCCTGTGTGTCTGTGCGTCTCTGTGTGTGTCAGTGCACAAAGCCGACGAAGGATGTCGGCACAGCCGAATATCGGCTACATTAGCCGCGGTACCAGTATAGTCACGCGGAGGATCCGTGGAAGAAGGACGTCGCCGGCGGCGGTGGCGGCTACGGCGGCTGCGGCGGACGACGTGAACGAGGTGAACGACGAGATCGAAGTGGTGATGAGGATGACGGCGCGTGGAAGCGCAAACGGAACCCCTTGGGTCTTCCCGATGGAATGCGGGAACCCCGATCGAACGCCTTCGCCGTGCTAAACGCCTTGCGATGAGCCACTGAACCAGAGAAACTCTCTTACATACACACACTCGAATATACATATATATATATCTACATATATATATATATATATCTGTACAACATACTTATACATGACAGAGACATGCCCATAGACAAGGAAAACCCATACGTATGTACGTCGATCGTCTCACCCTCGCGTTAAGAAGGGACCTCGAACGAAGAACTTGCAGCATGAGCTAGAGAGAAGAAGAGAAAGAATCAGGCGGGTGAAGGAACTTGAGAAGAAGAAAAAGAAAGAAGAAGAAGAAGAAGAAAATAGAAGAGGGGCCAATTTCGCGATTCCGCCACTCAGAGACCCTGCAACTCGTCGAGAAAGACGTGAGAGACGCGAGAGACGAGTGTCCTCTGAGAGAGGGTCTCTAGTTTACCTGTGTGTTTACATGCCGGGAGCTGTCCTCGCGGTGCCGTTTGGGCGCGAATCCGCCTGCTAGTGGGAGGAAAAGGGTTGCTAGGGTGGCAGTGGTAGTGGCAGTAGTTATAGTGGGGGTAGTGGTGGCGTTGCCACCGGTGGGGGCGAATCGAGGTCGATCGGGTCGAAATTGAATTGGCCGCGGGCGCGTTCTATCGGCGAGATGGACTGCTGCAACTACGTCGAGGCGTACGGGGCCGCCGGTCACTTTTATCAGCAGCAACATCATCAACAGCAACACTACTTTGGTTACGAAACTGCTAGTTCTGGTCCTTATACTGGATACGACACGCATCCGATTGCCAATGGGATCGAGACCGCGAGGTACAACGCAGTCTTGCCGCCTGCGTATCCGCCAGGTATCATCGTCATGATTTTCCTCCCCAAAATTCGTCATTCTTAATTGTCTCTTCGATGTACAGAATGAACCGCTCAACACGATCAAAGATTCATTTGTCTTTATCAAATAATCTTTAGACGTCTCTTTTAATCGTACAATATGGTTCAAAATGACCTTTCGGTAACTAGTCAATAATTTGTTGTACTATAATGATTCTGTGACACTTTGCATTGTTTCATTTATATCTTCCAAATAAGAGATTTATCGAGAGTGATCGTGTCAAGCAATTCATTCGATATAATCCTGTCCTTAGTAGAAAATATTCTTTATGTTTGCATCCATTAGAGTATTATGCATATTTATCTTGGTATGTTATAATTAGTCTGCAATTAAGACTTGTACGTCGATCGCATTTTGTACTGAATTTCCAATTAAATCTTCTATCGTTGAGTTCACTCGACTTGGGTTTCTTTGACTCCATTTCGATTTGGCAAAGATTACCATCTTAATTGGCGAAGATTTCCGAGTAATTGAGAAGAAGAAGCAAGGAAAAGTTACGGGAAGATTCGAACTGTTCTTTGTCATAGTGTAATTCCAAGTCTTCAGCTTCTGGCACCGTCAGCGGTAAGGGAGTGTTTCAACAGGTTGATATTGCAGACATACTCTTAGAGTGCAGAAGTCTGTCAGTCGCGTCTCGCGAATCCTCGAAATGTTGAATTCCAAGGAACTTTCAAAATATGAATTTCTTCACTCGGAACCACTAGTCAATGGCTAATCTATGTTGAAAATACAATCAAACGAAATAATATCGACAATGAGCTTATTGAACGATTGGATAATCCGCAAAAAATAAATCAGCAATTTGTCGCTTCAGTAAAAAAAATTGATTCCTAGAAATACACTAATTGTAGTTCGAATTAATTCTAAGATGTAATTAATCAGACTCTTGATCTCTTGGATTAGTTAGCGACTAATTATAACAAGGTTCAATAATTAGCTCAACAGATTGCTTGCGATATAGTGGTATAATCGAAAATCCGGCGAAATTACTTGGTCAACAAATCCAAAGGGGGATTACTAATTCCCAAGATGCAATATTCAATTACAACTATCCTAATCAATTAGTAGTATATGCACACTGCTACTCCTGGTACTACATACAACTGTCACTACAGAAGATCATTGCCAATTCGAGATAACACTGTTCGCTAAAGTGAAACATCAGAATTTACATGTGTGTTATAAAGATGTGGAGATATTCTTATAATCAATAGCTCGAATACGAGTTACAAAATTTACGTAAAACTTACATCATGAATTACACAAGCAGAGTATCCAGCAGACGATGTTAAGATCGATCGATTTTATGATAAAGTCTCTTGAAAAATGAGTAAAATGCGGTTGCTACTATATCGATGCATGATTCCAAATACATATGAAATTCTTAGTGCTAATTTTTCTTTTATAAAACGTACATTTCGAAAAAAACTTACAATCAATGTGTCCTGCAGTTAAATACAAAAATTAGAACTTAAACCCACTTCATCAATGAAATATTTTTCGAAGGCAGAGTCACGTTAATTATTACAGTAAATAAAGTTAGAAAAAATTCTCAGTCTTTCCATAATTATGTTCATCAAACCTATCAGATTTTTCATTCCATAGTACAAACTATCATTACAATGAAAAAGAAAAAAAAAAAAATAGCCAATGAATAAACTCTCGTAAGAATCTCCAAATCCACAAATCCTAATCGAACAACAAATCGAGTCTCTATTTCCACGAGTTTGAATCGGGTACTGTGAGACCACATTGAGGATATCCGCGAACCGCAGAGTGACAAACTCCTCTCACCTGGCCCACAGACTACGTCTACAACCCAAAGGAGGCGAGGCTGCGGAAGGCGATGCGCGAACAGAGTCGCGAGCTGACGCGACGATCGATTCTCCAGAACGCGATCGGCCGCAACGCGGCTTTACCCTCGCCCTCACCCTCACCCTCACCCTCAACGGCTTTCCTCGAACATCACCACCAACACCACCGTTTCGGATGCAACGCCGGTGTCAGCGGGGTCAGCGGAACCGCGGTTAACGGTGGCGGTGGTGCTGGTAGCAATTCGTCATCTCTGCCAATGCAGAGTGCCGAACGGATCCCAGATGGTTGGTTTGCCAACACTGGAAAGCCACCACCGGTTCATTCGATGGGACGATTGAACGATTGGTACGCGCAGAACAACGGTACTGACCCAATTGAAAGACTCCAAGCGATGGGTACGATGCATCAGCAGCAACGTGTCTTGGAGAAGTGTAAGAGTCAAGCTGCTGCGGCTGCTACTGCGGTTTCTGCGTTCTCTGCTCCTGAATATTCTCCTTTCAATGGAATTACGCGTGATAGGGATATCAGGAGGACCGATGGCCTTCAAGAGTACTCGGATTTCGCTGATGGACAAAAGTGGCATCCCTATCAGGTATGGTATCGTATTACACATCTATTTATCTTTCAATTCTTTCCTGCGTGTCCTATATATTTTTATATATATATATATATGTGTGTTGTTTTGAAAGAAATCTGAAGTTTCATAATTCTATACACTGTTTAAATTAATGAAGTAGACGATACAATGATGTGCTCGTGTTGTAAAAGTCGGTTTGATTGATGACTAACATGAATGAGTAAGAAAATCGGTGAAGAACTGATGCTTCTTCTTTATGAATGCGCCAGGCTTATCTTCATTTTTTCCTATAATTGTTGACTTGTATGCAAGTCTCTAAGCATGTATGCAAGTATGAAAAGTATAATCACGCTATTAGCTCTTTCACTGTCACGCGACCATCCGTGATTCCACTAGACAGGATTTCTAACAATTCCAATAAATCTGCTTACAAACAATTCGAGCTTAAAGTTTTGACACTTTTAGGTTGCAATGAATTTTTGTGACTCGTACTAAGGAATTTAGACTCATTTTAATAATGTACAAATTGAGAAATAGAATTGAAATTTTGATTAATAACGAGTGTTCAAATTTTCTGTGGAATTATAAATGTAATTTTTAATGAAATTACGGAAGTTCGGGAAAAGAAAGGATTGAATTAAATCAATCGGCCGATAGATCGAGATCTGCATGAAAACCTGTGAAAACTGTGGAACTGTGCAAGTATAATTAATATGCTCGCAGAGTTTCAAGTGCTAAGATCAAATATTCTCTAATGGTCGATGTAATAACTGTAAAAGTTTTAAGGGGACTCGAGACCTCCAGCGATCTCTATTACACCGGATCTCATGGAGTCTCCTTTATTACGAACTTTTCAGCTTCCTGATTTGAGAATCGCCTAATTACCCAAGTACGAATTAAATTATCGGTGCATACTTCTCTCCGAAATCCAATTTCAGAACTTCCATCGCGAATCTCAGTAATTCGAAAAACATTCGTAAAGCTCGCGAAAGCCCTTCGTTATTTCAGCAGCTTTTTACAAGCTGCATTAATTTTATTCGACAGACGATTTTATTCAGGATCAATTTTTCTCAATATTAAATAACAGGATTTTTTCCCATTAAGTTTCTATATTATGTATATAGAATGGGACCTTTTTCATCTGGAAAATGTAGTCTCGATTCAGTAATGTAATTAGCAGATTTATCGAATGACTGAATTTCACTTTAATTATTACAGTAAAAAAAAAAAAGTTAAATAAATAATTTATTTGTGATAGAATGGTGGGAATTCTCACCAGCATCCCAGAACGCCACACCCATCGCAAATGAGTAGTATTCTTCATCCAAGTGTCCAAAATACTTCCCATGGACATCATGGACACGCACTTTGGGGTCAGTTTTGCCATGCGACACAACCCCGTACGTTCCTTTTTCTTAATTCGCATGATAATTCAATAATAACTTGATTTTAACACTGGAACTACCAATAACTCATATGTAAAAAGTATTTAGATTGAATTTAGTCGATTAAAACAATATATTGTTTTTAAAGAGTAAAATTCATTAAATAGAATTTCCAAACGAGTCTTTTTAGACCATATTGGTAGTTCTAATATCAATGTTTAAATAGAAAGCTATATCGCATAGTGATGTCAATTTTAGATGTGCCAACTATGCCACGGAACGTAGGAATTCGCGGTCCGCGACACGCAGTTTTCCTGCGGGACCATCCCGTCAATAGGCACTGCGTATTCCCTGAGGAAGTCTCACGATTGCCGTATGCTTCGAGCAAACTAGAAGTTGACGCAGTACGAACGTCGTATCCGCCAACTGAGCATCAGGTCGTCCATAATTCTCCGATATGTGAAAATTTTCCAAATGCATGTCATTCTTTAGTCTTACAAACTAATTTTACGATATAAAAATCCTATTATTTGAAACTTTTCATTTCCTATTACAATTATATCACAATTTCTCGGAATTTTCAATTAATCAATTAATATGATGTTTTTAGTATGGAACAATAATAAAGAATATCCGATTTCAGATGCCGAGAATGATGGAATCGTCTGTGGCTCCAGTTGTAGAGTCCCCGTCCGTGACGAAGAACCGACGCGATGAGCAAGAGGAACCAGCCAGATGGGATTCAAACGCAGTCTCGAGTAATATGTCCTTGGATGGCTTGGTCCCAACATCCACGGTAATATTAATTTTAACGGAATATCAAATTCTTCTTTTCTAATAATATTCTAACTCGTTTGAATGCCATTCTCTGACTTGTATCATGCGATATTCCCAAATAAGAAACATTCACCTAAACTCTTAAATTACACCAATCCTATTTATCTTCAAGATTCAAACTTAATTTATAATTCTACCTTGATATTCGCAGTCTCAGCAACAGGATTCATCCGCCAGTCGCGAAAAGCCCCAGGAAGTACGTCGACCGATGGATCGTTTCGAGCCAAAAAAGAAAACAGTCTCCAAGCAACCATTACCAGGTTTCCACCAGGCGTTCGGTTCGACAGAAATCGGCAGATTCTCGCGATCGGAATACTTTGTCAGCATGGTTGGCGAGAGCAATAGCGTCGAAACGGAAAGTAACGACGTGAGTAGAGAGCACAGGCTCGAAATGACCAATTCGACCGCTGCTACTACTGCAGCGGACTCGACCACCGTATCTACCGGTGGTGTCACCAGGAATGGTGCTACCAGTAGAAGTTTCGAATCTGAGGAGAGCGAGGAAGCCAGCAGCTTCGACGAAAGCCAAAGTGAGCTTGTATGTCCGAGTGCTTCCTATTGCGGACAGCCGAGTACTCCACGTTGGCATAGTCCTCACGTGGGACCCATAGGTAGCGAAATTTAAGCGAATCTCTTCTTCCTATCGATGTCGAAAATTCTGCTTCCCCTCAAATTCAAGCGAAAGATAATTTCTTGAGATAATTCACTCGATGGCTATTTCTCCCAGATATGGGTGTGATTTTAGAGACGATTGGATTTAAATAGTATCGTTCTAAAAAGGAAAAAAAAAAAAACTCTGGAATATAAATCTGACATCGTCTAACCACCCTTTGAATAGTGAAATTTCTCTGGATCTCGCCGTCCCTTCGTGGGCTTTTGTGCTCGAACCATTTACGATTGCACGTGGTACATATTAACAATTTAGTGGCAATTAGTGGCTGTTTCGAGTTTTGTGTATAAAGATGAAGTGATAGGTACCACTTGTACCGCGGTAGGTAGTATGTACTCTATTGGTCTGGCTAGAAATAACTGTAGTTACAGTACTTTAACACGATTGTTCGGACTATAGTCTTCTATAGCCTAAACAGATCGGTTATAGCCAGAGATCAAAGTTCGTCTTCATTGAACGACACATGGATCTTATCTCTGAGTTCGTCCTTCTCATCTACTCGATATTGCACTTCTTAGTTGCAATCTTTGCAACGGAACAGATGCAATTATTCAATGGCCACTTAGGAAGCGATAAATGGTACGTTTTACTAGCTGGACTAATATTGTGATAATCCAGTATTGTGGATTCCTTTATAATAAAAATACACTTTCTTGTGATGGATTCTACGAGGATATAAACTTTGAGGCAGTTTGCACACCATGACTTACATCAAAATGTCGATCAGACTAGATAATTACGTAGGCATGGTTTAGACTGGTTATTGTGAATATACATATATATATATATATATTATGCTAAAAGAAGAAGAAGAAATGCAAGTGGTGATAAGAGCATTTTCGTGGCATACTCGTTACGTAGGCCCTTTAGCTAGCAAATTTAGACGGATCTCGCTATCCCTTCGTAGGCTCTACATAATTAATTTTTCTCTCTCGATCGTCCTTTGCAACTGCCGAATATAAAACAGCACTTTTGTCCAGCTCACTGGGGAAATAATTAGAAAAGCGAAGTTGAGAAAATCATCCGACCGCACAACCCTCGCACAGTTGCGCTATATAATACATACATATGTGTACGTAGGAGGGCTTTAAGGAAACATTGTCCCATAATAGAGAGAGAGAGAGAGAGGAAGAAGAGAGTGAAGTGCACTCAAGTCAGAATAAGTCTAATCAAAATTATATGTCGAGTGATATCAAAATTATCTAATCAAACTGAAGTTAATATCTTAATATTATACAATGTATTAAGCATCGTATTTATGAATATATGCGAGTGAGAGTGAGAGAGATAGTGAGAGAGAGCGAGAATTGTCCATAAAGTACGATAAGGAATATATTATTGTCGGAGTTGCAAAGGTTACCAGTTAGAACGACAATGCAACCAAATATCACCAGAATTTATTGATTAGTCTTATCAGAAATCTGAAAACCGTTTATACTGCAATTTAAATCTCGTCGGATAAAATATAATGAAACTTCCTTCGCATTAATTAGTTATAAAAGTTTCTCGCAATGGTTCGTTTTATGGAGATTATACATGTATACATATACATATACTGTAACACAGGTCTATCAGTTTCACGTTTTCTACTGTTTTATAAGTAGTCAAGCTCTGATTATATCAAGTACACACACAGACGTATACACACTGACAAGACAAAGAGATTGCAGAAGAAAGTGCTCTACGAAGGGAATAAGCGAAACATCCTGGACGAGAATTACGTCCGAAATCACGTTTAGAATAATATTTGACACGATTCCCCGATTTCGAGTGGCTCGACAATCGCTTCGTTCTTGAGAATTTTGCCAATGCGAATTATCGCACGGTTTTTAATCAACTTTTCGATTTCTTTCGTCTATCACATTTCTGGTATCATCGCTCTGCACCCTATGGATCACTGTATACACGAGAATCCTATTGTTCGGTATCGATTAACAAGTTAGAATCTTATAGTTCGACAGATTTTTCTTTTTTTTTCTTTTTGATTTAATTTGAAGCTCCTGGCGAGCGACTTAAAATCGTGAGAACCAATGCAACACTCTGGCGTACGAAACGTCCCGACGTAAATTGGAAATTTTTCGTCGAGATTGTGCCTTCAGAGCCGCTGGAATTGCTCCACCAATGCAAATCTCTGGAGCTTCTCCGTCCGGCGGAAATCAAAGCAGCACGATATTCAAAAGCGTGTCGTACGTCAAGTTCGAACCTGGGCAACTCGAGCCTCGCGATAATTTGAAGATCCATTATACTTCAAATAACATTGCTACCTACAATCCACTTATTAGGACCAATATTTCTACTTTCTCTGAAATTCTCGCGAAAATTCGCGCGTCCACCAGTCATATCACGCGAAGTTAATAACACAGATATACTTCGTTTGAAGTATATATCACTTGTAAAATATACTTCAATCTAAAATAAGCGACAAGTATATATTTCATCGTGTTCGATGGAATCTTGTATTAACACGTTGACGTCGTCTGGCCAAAAAAAACCATCATCCCTCCAATTATTATCATCAAATCTTTCATATTAAGGAAATAATAATTTCGAAATCTCTACAATTGCACCACTTAACGAAGAAACATAAAAATTCTACCCCTGGAACTATCAAAAATTCCAATTCAAAGGACCATTTTTTCAGATTCATTGAATCATGAACTACACGATCGGCGCCACCGTGTTAAACAATACAGCTAACTTCTTTGATCAATAGCTGTTGAAAAATTGCTTTTGAGCGTCTTTGCGGAAAGTCTCCAAGGCATCGAAACGATTCTCAAGTGCGACAAGTTGCCCAGATTCAATAGATATATATGTATAAATAATCAAAATGTGTCGAGTGAACGTAGCGTTCAATTGGCAGCTTCCACATCACTGTTGTTAGACTCCTCGTCGAACAGGGTGCCCCGTGGCATACTCGATGGGCAATATAAATATATTATATATATATATGATATATATATATATATAAATATATACACAAATATATGGATAAATATAGAACTGGTAAAAAACGGAGGAACGAAGTTGCGCGACGAAGAGTATAAGTTTATTTAGTAGAGTTGTTAGAAGAGAAGCGAAATACATTACACACAGTGAACCTCGCGAACGTAGGAAGTCGAGAACTCGACGGACAAGCGCGCCTATTCCCTTGCTCGTGGAAACGATATACAGTATTTGTATTTCTCGAGAGTAATGCACGGTAATCCAGATTCAGAACTCGTCTCAATTTATGAGCTTCTTCTTCGATTACAGTCGTGATTAATTTTTAACCCTTTTGGTACTCTCGAGCCAATATATTGGCTTCCACTGTTTCTCCAGATACTTCGTGTCGATATTTCCGCTTTTACATTTCTAATCGAATCTAACGATTTACTATGAAAACAGATACACAATGTTGCTTTATTTTATCAAATATCTTTTTATTGTGGAAAGGAGGAGATTTCTTCTCGAACAGAATTGTAAATACTTGGTTTAGTTTAATTGGGTTAAGTAAATTCTCCAAATTGTTTCTGGGGAATATTTGGTAAATTTATGAAGTATCAAAAGGGTTAAGGATGTCGTGGTGGTTTCGTTCGGAAGTTATCGAGTGACAAGTGCCGTGGAATGTTTCTCGTAGAAAACCCGAAAAGGGTATCGATCGATTTTATAGGAAATTTTGACCACGAGGATCCACGTTGCACTGGTACTATTAAATATAAATCTTTGACCAAGAATTTAGAGTAGACTTTTAATGTTTTTGATGAGATTTTCGTAGAATTAGGAGATTAAGAGGGTAAGTCGCATTGAAGGGGTATTGAGACTAGAGAGCAAGTCTAGGAGACCTTCGATTATCGTTGCTTAATTAACACTAGAACTATTAATAGTTCGTAAATATCTATTTCTATCAACGATTGATATCATCATTTTCCTTGAAAATACGTAATCTATAAAAAAAGAAAAAAAACATCTGCCATGGATTTCAGTAGAAAAATTCGAGTGTATAATTTTAATTGATACGAAGGTTCTAGTGTTAATTAGAATGCATTACGATCTGGTACATTTGAGATCAACCTTGAAAGCTTATCGAAGTAATACACAAGACTGCTCTTGATTACTGAAAGTCTAAGAGTGAATTCTCGTTCCCGTTCGAACTTACGTAAATGCTTGAGTTCTTTTGGGATTGTCCGAATCTTTCCTCACAGTTCGAAGCATTGAGACGAATCGTTTTAATAAAGGGTGACTTAAATTCGTTCGCGATCGAGTTCTGAATTTCTGTGGCGGCAATTCGCGCGACTCACGCCTCGAGATTAATTCGTGCCGGCCACACTGTACCTATTGTGGGACCAAATTAAGAGGAAAAAAATGCTTTTATCTCGCGTTCACCGTCGTGCTCGCGTCCTACGTCTTCTCGCGTGTCGATTTGACCCTTTTTCTTCTTTTGGCTCGATTGCTCGGAAATCCGCTCTTCATTTGCGGAATTTTAAGTCTTTGATGGAACCGGAAATCAGAAATACGGTTTCTTTGATCAATTCTGATTGACATATCTGTCTCTTCCATCATGAGAAATTATTATTTTTTTAACAAATTCTAGTTTTAACTTATTTTTATCGGTTCTATTGAACTTATCTCTCGATTATTAATTTAAATACTATTTATTTATTTATTCATTTATTCATTTTCTTTATTTATTGTAGTATTAAAGAAACAGAATTTATTCAAGTTCCCATAATTCCGATTTTCTCGACTAAGAACAGTAGCCACTTATAGAGAGGTTCGTTTAGAACGAACGCGAACTCTAGTCGAATTTCGAGCATTCAATCGTCCCTCTTTTCCATTCGCTTCCTCCTGCCAAGTGTTTCATCGTGCACGACCCTCCCAGTAAGCCGCCAACCACCATTTCCACACTCGAACGTACACGCGTGGTCGAAGAAAACCATAATCGAAAGCAGTTCTCTGTATTCTGACGTAAAGTTTCACTGGTGACTAGCGAAAACGTCGAGTTGGATTTATGTACCCCTAGCCCACATTCGAAGCTCTTATTAACCCTTTCGTTATTAAAAAAATATTATAACAAACCCTTCGATGACTTTTTCAAATCAGAATACTTATTTTTACTCAAAATCATTGATAAAATCTATTTAAGGAACCGATAGATTATTTATTAATCTACGATGGATTTCAATCGAAAGGAAACATTTGTATTTCAATTGTTCAGGGTAAAATAATATTGACGAAAGGGTTAAAGTGCCAAAGGATTATTGTCTTCTTATCGAGAGATCACTTCGCCTGGAGGCATGCGTACATAGGGGCTGTAAAGGGTGGTAGAAAGAAATTGAACTATTGACTTTTGCGGTCCAGACTCTTAAAAGGTAACACTGACCACACGCGGTATCCTGGGAAGGGCCAAAAAACTTCTAGTCGACTAAACGTAAATTGTATGTGGATATCTACACGTAAATAGACTATTACGATCGTTCTTAAGCCACGTCCGATGTAAGTACGAGCCATCAGGCGCGATAAACTCTCTCACATTAGTTTACTCGCACCTGGTTTTCTCGTTTTCTCTGTCTCTATGTATCTTTGTCGGTGTTTTGAAATCGCAGCAACAACCACCGCGGCCGCGACAACTTCACACTTTGGTCTTGAAGAATTCTGTGATCAGTCTTAAAGGGGCGGAGGATTTTTAATTGTAGCTTAATCGATATAAGCATCGTCTTGCGAATTATCGCGTCACAGAACGAATTGTGATATGAGCGAAATGATCTGACACTGACACGTGACATGACGAAAGTGTGTCACGTGATTCTAGGTTGTCAGGATAGGTAAGGTTCTCATTTTAATGCGATCGTTTTAATCCGAGGATTACCGAAGCTCTGATTTCTTCAAGTTGTACTACTGACCTGCATCGCCTTTCGATATTTCGAAATATTATTTATTATCTTCGTTCAATTCATCCTTGTTCAATTTCGAGGTTCGTGCAAGTTTCTCTTTGTTTTACCATAATTAACACTATTTTCGAGGAAAGAATAACGGGCTAATAATCCAGTTAAAGGGATTAAGATTCTGTAATTAATCGAATTAAAATCGTGATCTGATTTACAGAACGACTGGCAAAGTCACCTTTTACTGTCAATCGAAGAATTGTTAATAAGGTCAAGTGAAATTAGATAAAAATATCTTGATAAATTCTGATTTGAAAAGAGTCTAATCTTAAATTCTAAACAATCCGAATTTCACCGTCAACAGCACGTTATCACCTCGAAATTTTCATAATTTCTCATTTTCGATAGCAGATACGAAAGAGTACCAAAAGCACCGTAATGTTGCGTTACGTCGAGTATGTATCGAATTGAATATTTTATAAAGTGGCGAGCAGAGTTCAGTGGTATAGTAACGAGACAGTTGACTGCGCGGCGCTCAACTACTCAATGTAGCGATATAGCCATTGTCAAACTGTCGAAACATGTTTATATAATTAATTACTCGAACGATATACACGTACATAATCTGCAACACTTTGCACTTGATGCGAGATATGACAGAGTCAGCTGAGTGAGTTAACAGAATTTCAAGTATTTGAATCTAAAACTCGCAGCTATATTATATCCACCATTGACCCTTTAACTGCTATTTGTACATGCTCTTCATTTTAGATCCCTGACACGAGTAGAGATTGTTTAATTCTGATTTACTTTGTCCCAAGAGACTATGTTATTAAATTGAGTATTAATTAAAGAAAAAAAAGTGGTGAAAGGATCTAATTTGGAAGAGTTCTGCAGACAATGGGTTAAAACGGTGAAGAAATGCTACTCCATGATAAAAAAAAAAAAAATTACGATTATAGTACTCTATATTTAACTGTTGCACGTTATGTACGATCCAGAAGCCACTCTCTGTCGAGAATCGTGCGCTCCTAGTCCTACAAGTGCCAAGTGTCGGTGTACAAAGCGAACCAAAAAGGAGAGGGTGAACTGTGTATATCGAGAAACAGTTTAATTGCGCGATTTTGTCCCCCTCGATCGAGCGAAGGATCGAGCTAGCGTGCGTGACTGATAATGATGATAATGGATAATGATGATGATAATGATGATGATTTAACGATGCCCAAACTGGCATCCGAGCAGTGTGATCATAAGAATAAAGATATGACCGCGCGACGATGAAAGATATGTGAGAAAACTGAAAGAGTATCATTCCTCTTCTTTAGATCATTCCCAATTACCTGACCACTCCTGCCGGTCTTTTTCCTTTCCCGGCTACTCCCCGAACTGTCTTGGGAACTGGTCCTCCTATTCAACGGGTTTTGGAAAGCGCGGAAATTCTACCAAGGATTTTAACCGATGATTTTTGCTGGCTTGTACCTAGAAATCCTGAGAATCCAGTGGTAAGTGCTTCTACGAAGAATTTTAGATAATTCTAACTCAACTTTGGTTATCTAATTTTACAGGACTACTAATTTACCTAATTTAAATTACATTTAAATAAAAATTGTTTAATCACTTTCTATTTTTTAAGCCACTTATTAGTTTGCATTAAAAGTTCATCATTAACATTCAGGTTACGATTTATTAAAGTCTATGAGAATTAATTTGGTGAAATTTCTTGTTAATAGTTTTACAGTTTTTGTATCAAAGAATCATTGCGAAATATTACAGAATCACTCTGATTTGCGGGATTACGTTCATCGTGCTCCCAATGGAGAATACTTCTATCCATCCGAGATGTATACGTTTTACCAGCAGCAAAGGCACAATCGCAATGTATTGATCGACGACGTCCGTCGTCGCTATGCGATAATCAAGACGAACAATGACAGATGTAGAGCTGATCTTAATCAAGCTACGAAATACGAATTCATGGAAAACAACCTACGCAGACTGCCAATCGAGGAACGCATCCTGCAGAATTCTACAAACGCTCAATCCAATATAACTTAATCCCTTCAAACATAATTACAACATTATTTTTCAATTTGCACTACGTACCAATTATATCCTTAATTCCTTATAATTGTCATTCCTTTGTATTAAATACATATTGAAGCTTAATTTCATTAGAATTAAACGATTCTTCCTAAGCATTATTAATTTTTTCCACCATTCGTACCTGTGCAAAGACGACATTACCGTGCAACACTTTAATTTGCAATAAAATGACTGTTGAATTTCATTAGAATTGTAGTATTTTAATATTTTAATATTTTGATAATAAGAGATGAATAAATATTTCAATGGTGAATCAAGAGACAAACGAGCTAGCAACTATGGTACCAAACTCAGTAGCTAAGAAGTTAAATTTCAATTTCACATGGAACATCCTAATAAAAATTCCTCCATCGTATTTGACTATCGCTATTTCAATGTTGAACTCCGAAACCTGGCGGAAAATCAGAAGAGAAGAAGGAAGCTATGGAAAACAACGGAGCAACAGGTAATAAAATTGAATTAGTCGCTTCCAGGTTTGGGATGCGCAACCGTCCAAGCAAAGAGAGAGAGAGAGAGAGAGAGGGAGGTTCTCGGCGGCTTATCAAAGCGATCGTAATCGCGGTTGTTCTTTGCGGAGGATCGGATGCCGGATTGTTAGAAACATGGTTCTTGTGTTTCCGAGGTAGAGAAGGCGAGAGAGGAACAAGGGATTCGTCAGGTGCGAGACTACACTAGGAGGCAGGTAGCGATCGGTTGAATATATATATATATATATATCCCCTGTCATAAACGACTTACACGATCGACGTCTTCCCAGAATAAAGAAAAAAGAGGAAAAAAACATTTTATGGCACCGATGCCACTGTGAGATGCATCCAACCGACACAACGCGGCGCATCCCAATACGGAATGATCGTTTGTTTGCGGAGAACCCATTGCCTGAACTTCTAAGGCTCCATAGGATTGAAGGGAAGGTTCAATTTCATTTATCTGAGTATTTTGAAAACTTGAAAGGTTTTTTACTTCATACTTCAAATCGAATTTTTTCATATTCATATATTTGCAAAAACTTTGTTTCAATAAACTATAGTACTTGTGGACGAATCTCCAGAGAAACTGTTACTTTAGATTCTAATTAAATAAAGACAAAACAATATAGAGAAATATAAATATGAATTTAAAGTTGAAGAGAATCATTGATTATTGTATACAGTGCAGTTAAGGTTTTTGAAGAGTCTTGTGAGTAGTAAAAGAATCGACGGGCAATTACCTTAACTTGCAAGAAGAAGATTCTCTTGTCTGTGAGATTCATGGATCCGTTACGCGAGGTTCAGTATCGCGACTTTTGCTTTCTCGAGGAAATTGCTAGCACAAATATCGGGGCGTGGATGCTGGGACCGGACCCAAAACCCATGCGCTCTTCGCGATGGCAAACAAGAAACGGTTCTGCTCAAATATATCTGACTGGCCATACGTCGAGCGTGGTTCACTCGTAACCTTATGTTGATTTTTGTCATTTGACTGGAACGTTCGACCGGTTCGTCTGGAGAACGAACGACACCGATTTAACTGTTTCGTCTGCACCTGCGATCTTAGTTAGTAGACTGCTCGTACGTAAGGACCTCTGCCACACATTGCAAAATCTCTGGGTTCACCGGTTATCATTGGTGGGTTTGGCATAACGGACTCTCTCGACCGATTACTCGGGGAAGTTTCCGTTCGGTTGTTTAAACACTGTCTGATTTCTATACTTCAAATTGAGAAATTTCGCGTACACGGTAAAAATTGTTCGATCTTCTGCTCCTGACCTCAGTTCTTATCTGGAGGAAAGAGTTTTGGTAATGAGGAAGTTCGAAATCCTAATTTGAAGTAAGTCTAGAACCATCAAACGAATAAAAATCTAATGACGAAACTGTGGGTACCAACGATGCATCTTTATTCCTAGGATTTCGGTCTCAAAAAATCGTATATTGAAAGAGTCTATTAGAACTGATAAGTAGCAATAGTTCAATTCGTTATATTTATAATTATTACGAACAGGATCCATGAAATAAAATGAATTGATGTTCGCGAATACATCCTTAGTGTCAAGTCTTTATAGTGAAAAATTCGGTTTAATAATAACGTCGATAAATGTGTTAAGATTACTCCAGGCTATGAAAGTGAAGTTGAAATGAAATCATCGAATTATTATAAGAGATTCACCCCGCGTTCGTAATCCATCCCTCGTGTACCTCCTTCAAGACCCCGAAGAACGAAATCAGCGCGACCGTGATGGCATGATCATCTTCTTCCACTCTCCTTCTCTCGAGGAACCCGGTGCACCCGCGTTCACGTGACGAGAATCCATCTGTTCTCCGTGGTGGCGGGTAGATTCGCGCGTCGGTTCCGCGATCCGCGATCCGCGATGTGCTCGCTCGTCCTGGCGACTGTCGCGTGGGCGGACTGGCGAGCCTCGTGGTTCTCCAGCGGCGACCAACCGTCGCGAGATCGTAAAACGGTCCTAAGCATCGATTGGCTAAGAGCCGAGCGAAAAGGCGTTTCGTGTTTGGTAGTTAAACCCGTGAAACTCGTCGAGAACGAGAATGGTAGTGGGCTAAGTCGACCAAGGACTTCGAAGTAGAATTGACGTTATCCAATGAAAAGGGAGGAAAGCTAAACCGCCATATTGCCGCGGTACTGGGACTCCTAATTTGGGGGCTAATTAGCAGCTCCTCCACGTCGAAGACTGGGAGAGCCTCGAGGCAGGGCTCTCCTTGTGGAGAAAGGACACGCTCAACGAAAGAGACGAAGAGGCGCTCTTGGTCTCTTGGTGCAGCCTACTCCGCGACGAGGCTTCTTCACCGGCTAGTGTGAAATATCGCGCCCAAGTGTTACGAGCACAACCACGCGGCCTCTTCTACCGACGCGAATCGAGAACTCCTAATTTCCATCCCTCTCACCCTGCCTTTCTTTCGCACGAGGCTTTTCCTTCTATCTTTCTCTTTCTCTTCCGCGGGCTCTCGCCTTTTCCCATTGACTTCCTCTCACCCTCGCTATCGCCCATCTTTACCCTTTGCCCCTCTGTCGTACCACTGATTCCTCGCGAGTGTCCTTCCCGCGAAAGAGCGATAATTCGATCGAAAAATTCGATCTTGGCCAAACGATTTCCTGGAAAACACTGGCTACCAGCTGAAAATCCTCTGGGAAGAGAGACCAATGTGCGACGTGGATAAATCGAGGATGAGACTGTGATTATATCCTTGTCAAGTGTCACATGAGATAAGTGAGGTGGTTCGGTGTTAGCGATTCAGAAGATAAAGAAAATTGTGATAAATTGCTCTTTGAGAAGAGAAAAGTATAAGAACGAGAAATTACAATTCAATTACTGATTCCATCATGAGAACTTGAATCTTGTGGATTCGGTGTTTCTTATAAAAGAAAGATCAAAGCCGAAGAGTTGTCACGTATATTCGAGGGACTAGATCCAAAGGAAATTGGTACCGAAAGCATGCAGCCAGCTAATGCACCAGGGACTCCAGGTTCTCCAGCGCGGTCCAGTTGTCGGGAAAGAGACCGTGAACGCGATCACGAACAAGATCGCGAAAGAGACTGTGATCGAAGTGGAAGAAATACTCGTACGACTCCTGAGGAAGAACGAGGTGAACAGAATGAGGATAGAATCGGTATTGGGAGGTCCAGTGTTAATTCTTCCGCCATTAGTGGGAATCAATTACCTCTGTCTCTCTCACTGGAAGATCGAGATCTGTGGACTAGGTTTCAGTGTATTACCAATGAAATGATAGTTACCAAAAATGGAAGGTAAAATATTCAACATCTTTTTTGCCTAGCATTAATAATAGAATTATCAATGATTCATTTAGATCTCTTTCTAACAGGAAATCTCAGCAGGTTTCTATAAAAATTGTATAGTATGGTAATTTTTGTATAATACAAAAATTACCTTTTTTTCACATAAGAAATATAGTTTTGCAAAGTAATGAATCGTAATATTTCGTTGTCAGTTGTAAGATGCACCCATCCGAGATACTTTTCAACCCGCGAGCATTCGTCGCGCGCAAAAATGTATTAATTAGTGCATCGGTGCAAACGAGCTAGAAGGTAAAAATAATAGTTGGTCGGTGCACAAAACACGAAAGAGAGAGAGAGAGAGAGACGCTAACGATAGGAGAAAAGGGAATAGTTGTTGCGCGATGTAAAACACGCGAAATGATTCATCCATCCGGGATTTTTGTCCGTCGCAACTGAAAACTACCGGTACTTTTCCACTTCTTTTTTTTCCTCTTCTGGAACACAATGGAAGAAGATAAAATAAAATACCAATAAATATAGATCGATAAGATTTATAATTCTCTTGATTTATTGAAAATATTAATGAATCGTATAGTTAATAGAATTTACGTGACGCGGTTTCTCCATCTGCAAAGCAGTCGAATATCGAAAGAGTTGCCGTAATCACGCGAGAAGAATTAGTGATCAAACAGGACGGTCAGATCAAAAGATATCGTCGGACAGTTTTACGATTGTTGCATGTTATTAAATGCGATTACAGTTTGTCGAGCAGCCGCGCGCGCTCGGATCCTTCGGCGTCGTAAAGTTTTATTGTGGACAGCTTGGATCCTTTCCACCCTAAGATTTTTTGAGCGCTGTTTTCGGGTTTGTTTACGAAACTTTGGTAATCCAGGCCCCAGAGACCATTCTCATTATTGCTTACAAAGAAGCGGACCAGAATATCTTCGTGAGGCTTCAATTGCAATTTAACGGAGAATTAAATTCTGAGGAAAATTCAGGATCAATCCTGTTCCTTTTTTTTCCATGCGAATTAAAACCCAAAGGAAATAACTTTAGACAGGATTTATATACGATTTTATATCAACTGGAATTTTAGACAGTGATCATAACTTGCAAATTTCAACAGTGATCAGCTCTCTTACGATTTTGTATTATACGTTATGCTGAGTGTATTATAAAAAAATTGTCGCTTTATACAGGGTCGTAAATTAAGCTGATCGTAAGTTACTTGACACTGGAACGCTCAGGAATATTAACGCGCGTCTACTTCAAATATTCATTAAACTGATTCATTCAGTTAAAAACACCAAATTGGGAAAACAACAACTTTTATTTCCTTTAATCTAGTCTATCCAGTTTAGAATTAGTTTCAGTTACGTTTAATATTGCTTCATTCTTCTGAAACTTAGAAAACAAACTTAAATATTGATGCTAAAGTCACAGTGTACTATTGATTTTAATAAATTAAATTAAATTGATTTCAATTATTTAAGATCACTCAACGATTTTCAGACGGATGTTCCCGGTAGTGAAAGTAGTTGCTCGTGGACTAGAACCTACCGCAATGTACACCCTCCTATTAGAATTCGTACAAGTGGACCCGCACAGGTAATTTTTTTCAATATTACGATAATCAGTTCGATAACAATCGAAATCAGTCTCTCCATAATCCAAATCCTTATTGGAAATAAGAAACCGTTAAAATAATTTCAAACTAACAAATGCAATCTTCTAAAAGAAATTTCACAATTTGAATAATCTCTTTAAAAAATATTGCTGCGAAAGAATGTAAGTTAATTTGCAATTTATTATAGAAGAAGTATCAAGAAGATAAGGAATGATCTACTATTCTATTATTCTACTAGTTACGAGTGTCGAAGGACACTGCCGACTAATCGGCAGGCGACTGACGTCGTCAAGACGCGAGTGGCAAAGCCGTTAAACGCGATTCTAAACTCGTTAGAGCATTATTTTTAACTCGCTGCCGATTCAGTCACCGATTCACCAGGCTACCTCGATGGTTCACAACGTTATTGTAATGATTCGCGAATGTCAGTGACGAACTATCGGTCGAAAAAGAAGAAGTTTGATTCATGAGCTACACTGTCGTTCATTCAAAAGTTCCGTTTAAATGAGAATATATCAGGCATTACGAGACTCACTGCTAATTGGTTGCGTTTCGCATTATCGTATATGTCGAGCTTGCATCTATCCTATTCGCGAATACCTAACTGCGAATAGTTACGAAAAGTGGTACATTTCTACAGTAGCGAACAAATGAAAATTTAACATAATAATTTGTTTGAATCTTCGAAAAGTCAAACAGAAATACAATAGAATATTTATGGAACAAGAATGGAGAACGGAAGATTTAAATAGATGATAATTGAGATATATATTGTATATATTATATATATATATTATATATATTATATATTGATATTGTATATTGATATATATTACATATTGTATAGCGATGTAAAAATATCGAGAACGTAGGATAAAATAAAATATTACGTTGGAAAAAAATCAATTATGAGTTTTGTATCGATTGTCGTCACAGATGGAAATACGTCAATGGAGAATGGGTGCCAGGTGGCAAAGCGGAAGTCGCGCCACCGAATCCTATCTATATTCATCCGGAAAGTCCGAATTTCGGTGCCCATTGGATGAAGGAAGCGGTGTCCTTCGCGAAAGTGAAACTAACTAACAAATCGAATGGCAATGGGCAAATCATGCTAAATTCCTTACATAAATACGAGCCACGAGTTCACTTGGTACGAGTGGGTGCTGAGGAGCAACGAACGGTAAATATGAATAGGATAATTATTCATTATCTACATATGTATATCATTTATACCTATTTTCCTATCTAATTTGACTCTCAATTCAAAATTATTCTATTCTTAAATTAGTCTCTTATTGTATCACTTTGATATAAAATATTATTCAGCATTCTAATTTAGTTTTTTATTTGATTAAAAATCTTGTTTAAATATTATTATATTTCTTCAGAGAATCAATCGTTATTGAATTCTTCCTGTTTCAGGTTCTAACGTATCGTTTCCCAGAAACTCAGTTCATCGCGGTAACCGCGTATCAAAACGAAGAAGTAACTAGTTTAAAAATTAAGTACAACCCCTTTGCAAAAGCGTTCCTCGATGCTAAAGAGAGACCAGCAGATCCGCAAACCTATCCACAGTGTAAGTCTCGCATTTCGAAATGCGATTTTGGGAACTTTCGCATATATTTACTATTAGCTTCGTCTATATTTACTTCACGCGACTCTCCCTGTTTCGCTAATAGACACTGGGGCGTGGTTTTTGCCGCAACCTACCATGGGATACGAGTACAACAGTGCGATCGCGGCCGCGCAAAATCAAGCTTCAGTCACGGTCAATAATCACCTGTCGAATTCCTGCACGGTGTCGACGACAGGCCACCGAAATAGCTGCAGAACCGCGCCATATACCCTTCGACATAAGTATGCACAGGATGGTACGTTTCTGATCGTCCGAAATTGAAAATGAACCCTTTTAGTACTTCAGATCCAAGGATTATCCTAGAATAATCCTGAATCAATATTTCGACTTTATATTTCTAATAGAATTTAATAATCTACAGTAGAATATCGATTATTCTAACTCATCATGGCAACATGAAAAATAGCTAATTTTGTCCAGAAAAAATGTACTTAATAATTATTTGTATCATTCCTGGCCTTTACATGGGATAAAGAAGATATTTACTGAGCAATAGCTAGAAATTTGATGGAGTACTAAAAAGGTTGAAATCTACTCAACAATGAAAGACTCAATCAGTAGATAATTTTATTATTTAAAAATCTGAATTTAGAGCAACGTGCCGATCCTTACACCCCAGTGCCACTTCTGCATTCGCCAGCATACGTGACGACTCCTGGCTGGTCGCCGAGGAGTCCAGAATCTTTGCAGAATCTCAACTCAACTTGTTTACCACCTGCATCATCCCAAGAGTGGCCAACGTCTCCGTCACCTTCACCAACCTCATCTTCTCATACTGTTTTAAGCAGAGGTGTCGTTGGAACAGCTACAACTACCACCACTGTAACTGGATGCACTCTTTACGTACCTACGAATTTACCCTCCGTGCCCCAAGAACATCCCCATTGCGCTGACACCTCCGCTTGGATCCATTCTACCAGCCTCGCTGAACAGCAGCAACAACAGCAATCCTATTTAAATCTCAATCTACATCTGCATCATCAGATGTCTCCTTATGCATCCGTTCCTCATACAGGTTTGTTGTTTGAAAAATAATTATTTAATATTAATTATTTAATGTTACTATCTCAACTACTATTTTTGAAGTTTTAAAGTTAATAGATGAATGATAGTCGCGACACATAATTGCAACATTGATATTTCAAAACAAATTATATCATTTTTATTTTTGCTTTAATGATACAAGTTTGCGGCAACCAGTTTCAGAATTTCACTATTTTCACCGGTACTCAGGTCTTGAAACGGAAAAAATTTGCGGTCGCGAATGTATTGTTATACATTTGTGAGTTGTTTAGATTTCAATAGAATAAATTCTCTCAAAATATTCTCAATTTCTTTCTTCCAGGATTGCATCACTCGTTGCATTCAAACGGAGAGGAAACAGTGGCTCCAGTGGAGAACTCGGATTACGTGCACGAATATCACGCATCTCCAGTTCAATCTACCACACCGGACCAACATCGTCATCAAGCCCACCAGCAGCATCATTCTCAGATGTTGAGTTTGCAGCCATTGCAACAACCCGGTGCAGTTTCACCGGTCAGCGTCGAGTACGATGCACCGCAAAAAGATCAACATCATATTTCTTTGGGATATCCCGAGCAAGCTACGGATGGATTAAACGAGGTTCAACAAGAGGAACAGGATAGACGATATCTGACGACAGTGATAGATCGACATCAGCATCATCATCATCATCATCAACATCATCGTCAAGAAGCAGATATCGCTTCCAATGAACATCAAAATACCGCTTGGACACCCCTTACTCCACCACCCGCTCAGCAAACCGAGATTTGACTCGACTATTTTTTAATACTTTTTCCCTTCGCGTAGAATCTTTACGCAACTTTTTCAAAACTCGATTAATTTTGATCCTCGTTTTTGAATTATTGTCAAGCGAAGATTCTTATTAAATTCTTCTTTCAATTGGATTGAATTATATTTGTCTTATTGGGATAACGTCGATATTACCCATCCTATTGGATATTGGATTAAAATTAAAAAAGATTAAGAGATTAATGTGAATTTGCAATGGATAATTATTGAAACTCGAAATGGGAATAGGTTAATTAGGAAAACTGCTATAGTAAGGCGAATATTAATTGAAATATTAATCTCGTGTAAATATTCAAATCGCGAGTGTATATTCGTATATATCGAGTGTTTGATTTTCCTGATGGAATTTGTCGAATTAAATTAAACTCTATTTATGGCAAGCATATTCTGCTATTGGATTAACGCTGATAATACTATTAAAAAATTTTCCGTGCTACTGTTTTCTTGGAATAATTAAAATCATGAGTAATGCAATCCTGGCATTGTTTAACAATTGAGCTCCGGTTCCAAAGGAACCTAATCCGTCCAAAAAAGTGTCTTACTACTTCTTAAAAAAATGTATTATCGAGTAACGTAAGGATTAAATAAAATTTATTATAGTACACGCTTATTTAGTTTTATTCCATCAATTCTATTACTGTTATATAGATACAAGCGGTTCTTCAACGACCACTTAGTCATTAACAACCACAATAACAAAGGCACTTTTTTCATCGTAATTAGAACTGGACACTGAAACCTAATTATGTACACTTTGGAAATATTCCATATAAATAATAATTCTCGTTGTCAGGATAGAACTGAAATATAATACAAAAGTTTTTTTTTTCATTCGTTTAACTTTTCCAGGTTTATCGAGGATTATCCGAACCAATGATTGCCCATACAATCTCTTGTCCATTGTGTTTGGCACACCCAACACCAGTGATACCCACAACCAGCCCTCGTGCATACCATATGCATGCAACCCCCTAAATAATCAAGAATTCAATTATCATTCCTATAATAAGGAAAAACCTGCTGTAAATATAAAGAAATTAATAATTTAAGCACCATATCTTTCGGTCGGAGTCCGACATTTTGGACAAGGCTTCGTCGATATTTGAATAGTCTTTTTACTAGCTTCGTCCCACTTTGCCTAGAGAAGAATTAAAATAAGAATTGTGTTGTGTTCCGGCGACTGAAGTAAATAAGACAAATCCGTGAATCGAATTTGAGGTGAAAATGAATTTCACGTACGTCCTTCGCTTTTAATGGATCTATGGAATAGCCTGTCGAGCCGAAACCCGCGCTCGAGAATCCTGCAGGTTGTATTTCACACTCTCCTAGGTGATACCCTTGTAGGCATCTCTTGCAAAAAACGTACTGGAGACGTGGTAGCAGTTAGTCAAATTCGATTTCATTCCTCGTTATAATATAGCGGATTAATCGTAACAAGTAAATATAGCATCCGAGAAAAATTCAGTGTCGAAGAACAGAAGAAAATTCTAAACATTGTATTATTGTTGAAAAATGTGCAAATTAGCATTTTGAGGTCTCTTTAATTGAAGATATTATGGAATGAATTGTGATTAGATTTATCGAAATTATATCTATCTGTTAGGATTTATCCTAGAGTTTATAGAAGATATTTACACCACAACCACCGATGCATTGAATCTTTCGACATTCTTCTTCAGACTTCCCGTCTTCTGGAGTTGGTGGTATAATACCCATACCGCAATCCGGTCTCGGACACAATAATCCACCAGCTCTTAAGACATACTCCTCGGTACCGAATCTTTGATACGTCTCATACTAAACAATGAATTCCTCGTCAGACTCGTTTGACATAGCGTTCGAAATATCTAAGGTTCACGTTTATGCCCAAGACCAATCAATACCTGTTCGGGAGTGAGAAGATGAAAATGATGAACCTCGGGAATAAAAGAATCGGGACAGCCCGCGGGACACGGCAGAGTGTAGTACCCTCTGGCATCGTCAAACTGAAATTGTCTCTCTCGCAGACGAATTGAACAGTATTCTCGAAAACAATCTAGACAAGTTACGTGTCCCGCTTCACATGGGAAAACCAAAACCGTATCTCTACGCGAATCACAATATTAGTATTCTCTCCTTGTTAATTGAATACTTTTCTTGTTTCACTAAAACTATCGTTCATTATTCTACCAGTGTACCTATTCGCAAACTATGAATTTTTAATGTTTATTCATTCGGTTTAAAAATAAGTGATACAGTTGAAAAATGAAAAATTAGCACCCTGGTAGATCCGGTAGTTTTAGTGTTATTAAGTAAAGTCTTATTTATTATAGAATACCTAATATCGGTGCACGCGAGACACGGGATTCTCCGTGAATTGGGCTTAACAAGGTATAGAGGAACCGCTTCGTCCTCTTCCCCTAAACTGGCGTGCCTACCGCATTTAAAATAAAACCGAGCGTACAACACTTGAGTAGCTGTGTCATCGTTGGAAATGGATATCGGCGTAGGGCAAAAATCATTTTCACAGTGTACTGTGATTCTACGTGGCAGTAAGACGTCTGGCCAACATTGCGGATCTCTGTCTACCGTGACGGCTCCGCTATTGCACGTGGCGCATTTTACTCTGAGTTTACCCGAAGTGACGGTTTTGCATGGCGCAGAACAGTACACAAAGAAATGCGCTCTGGTTTCGTGGTGTTCGGCTAGCAAAAAAAACAGGATAACGCATCAGTTTGGAGAAACTGTGTCCTATTTGGATCGCTAAAGTAATTTGAAGTTGGGAATAAGGAGAGGATACATTGGGGATCTTGTTCAGTTGCGGATGGGTTAAACCACCTTCTGCAGATGTATTCTCCTGCAAATCTGACTCCTCGAGCGGCAGGTCTGATAATGTCTCGTTCATTGGTTTACTACCGCTATCGCTGATCTCAGATATTTCTGAGGATTCTTCGATCGTGCTCGAAGTATCTTTGCTTCTATTTAACCTTTGGTGCGGAGTTCGAACCGCATGCAAGACGCTCTGCTGTCCTAAGTCACATTCCTGAAACGCATCGAAACAACAAAAAGATGATGTGCGAATAGTACCAATAATTAGAAAACCTGTAACGATATATTAGCATGCCACATTAAATCATAGAAAAAGAGCATAAGCTAAAACTTAGAATTGTGAGAAAGGAATGAAAAGTAATGGATTAAAATCATTGGCAAATAGAGAATGTCAAGGTAGAAAGTAAGGTTATCCGAGACAAAACATGATTTATCACGTGAGATACACGTTTTTCGCAATAACAGAGTTGAACAAGACTTAGCTTACCTCTATGATAGTCGAGTTGTGCAGTTCTTTACCTGCAAAGATAATTTTTATGTCCTCGGGCGGTATGCCCATCTGCGGTGCAACAATCTCCTTCACGTTGCGAATATCCCATTTTGGATCCAAGTCGACCGCGAGCGTGTTTCCTGTGTTCGTTTTCACGTATATGCTCAAGGAATTTGTAATACGACGCTTGCCAAACCATAGTAACTGAAGCATTCTCAGAAAGGCGTTTTTTACTAGGTTAAAGAGGAAGCTCATGACTGGGCTACTCCTTCTCTTCGTCAGATGTTTATCGCACTATTAGTGCGAGTGAAAGGCCACGTGTCAATGGAGGGAGATGAAAGATGATGAATGAACGAATCAATGCACTTTTTCAATGTATCACGTGAGATTTATTATTTACGTCGTATTATAAAAAATAAATATTATGTCCCTACTACAGTCCGCCTTCGCTGTGCGTGACACGTGTGTGAGTGTTTACGATCGCAGCGAACTCTTTCGCGAGATAAATTAAACACTTATTCGTCTTTACCGTAATACATTCTGCGAAATATTAAATAAATATATATATATCAAAAGATTAACAAAATAAACAATCACAAACCAATAGTAATAGAATATTTTGTAAGAATCATAGTCGAACCTTGTATAGTATATTTCAATATTCTATCAGTGATCGGAGATCGACAAAAGAGAGGACCTCAAAGGAGAAAAAAGCTTAGCGACGATAAGGACGAATATTGCTATCCCGAATTAGAAGATCCTTATTTCGAAAAGGGTGGTAAAAGTGGTGAAAGAATCTCCTATAAAGAAATTCGCCGGGTGCGAAAAGTGGAAAAGGAACAATTCAGCAAACGATAAATATTTCCAGTTCACCAGACAAAACCAAAGATATTTCAATATTCTATAGAAGGTGTATGGTTCTTACAAAATGGGCCAGTACTTCTGTTTTCAAATAAACAAAGTACGTAGGTCTGATTTGTTCAACTATTTGGTACAACAATTTTCCATGCATGCGAACCTTTGTATACCACAGGCTTCTTAAATACTTTCATCGAGGTTACAGTCGGTGCGTTACTTACTGTCGACCGCAAAGTGCTATTATCTTCTCTATCTTTCTTCGCTCCCTTGACTAAACTCTTCGAAAATCTTGCTTCGTCGCTCGAACATTCAACGACATTTTTTTTAACTTGGTTTGGAGAATTTGAACCCGATGACTTGAATATTTTTCTCAATTTACTCGGAGTGCCACTGTATTTAGCTTCGATCTCATTCCGATCCTTCATCAATTGGCGCTTCATCCTGTTATGTTCCTTTATATCCAGAATAGGACTGTTCATCGAAGATGAAGAACCTGCAATTGGTCCCATAGCTCTCATCTCATCACCGAAGATACTTGTTTGCTTCGTTCGATGGAACGGTGATGGGGTTTCGTCTGGTGAACTGAGAATATTTATCGTCGGCGTAGAAATTTTCAAAGATGATGGGCCCTTGTTCAATCGTTCCATTCCCAGTTTTCGCAGCCGGCGAAATTCTTTATAGTTGATCCTTTCACCACTTTTACTACCCTTTTCGAAATAAGAATCTTCTAATTCGGGATAGCAATATTCGTCCTTATCGTCGCTAAGCTTTTTTCTCCTTTGAGGTCCTCTCTTTTGTCGATCTCCGATCACTGATTCGGTGGATTCTATGAAATAAAATATTATTCTTTCCGAAGTTGATAACTGTTTTGGCGGGTAAATTGATGAGCTTCTGTAATCTAAATAACTTACAAACTAATAACTTTGTGACCATGGCCTAAGAATTCTACGTATATCAAACACCCAATCCAAAATTCATCAAGAAAATTAAATAACTTACGTTCTTTTCTTCTTCGATCATTGTCCTTGGAACTCGAAGCTGGTTGGGTACAATATTCGGTGCTGTTTAAGCAACTTCTTTGACTCTTATTCATGTTTTTCACAAAATCGTCCCAAAGTATATCACTGCGAGAAGTTGAGGAAAAGAATTGCAGGTTATTTGTACTTCTCTCGTGGTTTTGCATCGGTGATTTATGTTTCGGTTCTGTCGCAAGTGATTTGTAGATTTTGGTGGTGCGTTGTTCTCCTAAAAGAGAAGTAATGCTAACAATAAGAAGGCGCAATTTAATTCAATCAACACTAGCAACACTCTTAAATTCAAAAGGAAATTCTCGATGAGATTCTAAATGCCAAAGGATATTATTGGCTGGGATGAAAAATAATTTCTCGCCAATAGTCACTTCATCCAATTAGATGGTTTCATTCGAATTAGAAGCAGCGAAATTTCACAAGAAATTCTACATATTGTGTCCCTGCAAATAAAATTAGGCCGGCAAACTCGCGTTAGAAGTTGGAACTGATTAGAATATTCGAAGACATAACGAAAATCTTTACAAATTTCCCTTAATCGATTATCCTTTTGAATAAGTTCAGAAGTGCCAGATACATCACATTCAAAACAAATATCTTTAGCCGGAAGTGTAAATACATTTTGAATGAGTATTTCAAACTAAGTTAACTGAACTATCAGAATAAGTAAGTAGAAACTGTTTTCGATAACTGAACTACTTTTTCTTACAGGGAAATAATTACCTGGAGATGGTTCAGATGGTCGAGGGCGTTTAGTGCCATTAGATGATTTCTTCAGGTACTGTTTCGGGATATCGCGAAATAAGACATAATCCGCTTCGTCACTCGATATGCTAATCTTTCTGCTCCTCCTATTCTTGTCAGATTTACAAGGTGGAGTAAATATTACAGAAGAAGAAGAATTATCGGACTTAATACGCGTCCTTCCTTTCGATCGAGGAGACTGTTCTGGTTCCGAGCTATCTTCTAATACTATAACCTTTCTGTATTCTGCTTCCGAATCGGTTCCAGACTTCGTCAACTTCTGTATCCCTTTCCCTTTCTTCGGCGGAACTGCTAGTTGTTTTCTTCGTTTTGTTTTTAATTTGGGTTTTCCGCTTTGCAGATTCGTATCTTCCGAGGATTGAGTACTGGACGAACTGTATGTTTTTGGTACCAATGAACTTGTAGCCGCTACTTTCCATTGTTCTTTCTTTGCCGACACGCCTCGAGAACTTGGTTTATTAATTTCCATTGAAGATACCCTTGTTCAATGGAAAATTAGAAGATTTATAGATCTTCCAAATGATCGGCAAAGTACTAACTGTAAGTAGACAACGATTTGAGCAATCGACGGAGCTCACGAAACCATTTGATTGCAAACTGAGCTACATAAGATGTCGAACCGTACCTTAATTCGTGTTTACAAACGGATCGAAGAGTAAATTAGACAAGGTAGATTTGTCAGATAAACGTTTCTTCTATTTTGAACCACTATTTGTATACAGAGAGATCTAGTATAGTGGGGTTTGCTCTACTCGATCGATTGAACTCTAACAGAAACACTTTAGTATCGACCAGATAAATCAAAAGTTAATTAGGAAACAATTAAAGTGCAATTAGACTAGTGCAAGATACAAAAAGCTTCTGGTAAAGATATACAGGAACAATTTAATGTAATCTTCTTATCGTTAGATATGGAATACAAAAGTACATTCACTTCATCAATACACTTCTTTCAATATTCAGATTATAGCTTTACGATCCTTTGGTATTCGAACATTGAGACTGAGGAACAATTGGAACGAAAATTGAAAACCTTTCAGACTCCGACTAAACTCCTTCCACCACTAGTGCCCTCGCCAACCAATCTATATTCCGATGAAGTCTGCTGCCGATTTCCGGAAACTATCTATTCTGTGTCTCTGTCGATCCGAAGCAGCACGGAACCGTAGTTTGCCGAGACGGCCAACTAATTCGCTAAATCACCGAGAGATTACGACTGATCGAGCTAATTTCAGTCAGTCTGCATTGGCTCTAGCTGAAAGTTGCGGAGACCTTTGCCTTTAATAGATGCAAGCTAATAAGCTGCCTTGCAGCCAATTGTCCATCGTGGTTACAAAAACAAGCCCTACAATCGACTATTCAATGCCGAGTTCAATCATTATTTCATTGGTAATTATAAAAGTGCTCTAAAAGTGAAGAACAATAAGGAACATGAGATTATCACTTATGCCTTGCTTTACTCATTCACATGACGCTAGGATAATTGACTATTCTATTGAACGAATAACAACTTGATTTCTACCGAGGTTAAACATTATTCTTTCGTTAAACTATTAAATTGGGCTGTTAGAATTTTTCTCTTGGAAAAAAGAAAAAAAACAATTACTGTCCTGTTGAACAGATAAAACTTGACACGTTGAGAATTAAGTAAAATACTAATATAGTTTGCAAGCGGTGAAAAATAGAATCGTTTTTTTTTTGCTTTTCGACGACAATAGATCGATTTTCAACGAAGGATCTAGCTTACGTCTTATTTTTACGTGCAGATCAAAGGTGTGTTGTTGAACGGCGACGCAGTTGCGCGAGTATCACGTGCACGATGAAAAGAGAATGGATGCAAATTTCCGTACACTACTGCACTCGTTGACTCTGCACTGTCGTGCTCTTTGCACACTTGCGACAAGAACATAGGTGCAAGTGCAGTCTACTTTTCGAGAATGAAATCGACCAACTGGATCAATATTAAAATTAGATCCACCAATTAATACTTTTTCAATTCATTTTCCTACTTTTTTTTGTCTCAATGTTCCTGTTAACTCGTCAATAATTTCACAAGTTTAATCCTACTGGTGGTTCACTAGAGAAGATTTTTCCGATTCCGAGTAGAGTAATAGCATTTTCGAAATCTCGTTTGTGATTCGATTCCGAGGAGAAAATAGATCCAGTAGCTTGAATAATTGATAGCATACGATCTATAAAATAACCGACCGATCATTAAAAGATTGAAGAATGGAAAAACTATCTTCGAATTAATCTGAAAACTGTATCCTTTGTAATATGTTAAATTTCTGCAAGTGATTTGATTGGAATTAATTCGAGGAACTTTCACCAATGAAATTAATAGGGATCGGGTGATAAGAATTGAAGATACGGCACTGTTGTCAGGGGCTTACTACCCGCTGCGCGGTTCCCGCAGCCGTCAGTGTATGCGGACACGCCGCGGAGTGTGGATCGCGTTTTGTCGTTTCGCGTTGCGTCCTACGATCTGTCACGCGTTTCACTCGATAGATTAAAAATCTTGAAATCAGTCACTTAAATTCTTCGAGCGATTGATTCGCCACCTAGAATTGTTTCGATAGGGAATCGGGCTTGCGAAATTCGTAGGCATTAAAAGGATTTTCGTGAGGAAATGCCAGCGGACGCGGAGTTGAGCAGCCTGCTTAGCAGGAGGCAAAGGATCAACGATGAGCTTGAAGAAGGCAAGGAGGTGAAGAAGCAATATAAATTCGTCAACGTATATACGGAATTTCATGAACTCTCGCGTCGCGAGATCAAGCAATACGAGCAGACCTTCAACAGGTGAGGGCCACATCGTTTCTTCTCCGCGTCTAGAACACGATTCTCTGGGATCCTCGGGGTCCAACATTCACGATCCATGCTTCTCGACAATGCGGCCTGCGCTTTTGTCCTGCGTACCCTTCTTTGTCGATCTCTAATTCCTTGCTATGCATTTTTTTCTTCATCCTCTTTGGAGATTCGTTTTCATATTTGTCGTAACCAACAAATACAATTATACTCTTGTTTATTTCAAATATTGACACTCTGTTATTTTAACGTTTTTCTTTTTACTTTTGTTCTTATTCTTGTGATCGTTATTACGCAATATCCTTGAATATTCCTTTTAAATTAAGAGCAAGATTTGGGTCACGTTGAGAGAAGAAATTATTATTACTTTTTTATTATTATTATCTTGATTTTCTCAAATCAAATATTATTTTGGTGGCAGAATTTCAATCAAACTTTTATTGAGCATCGAAACCTCTCTCCATAAAAAAGAAATCTACCTTGTGTACAGACTCAATTGATTCTTGCAATTGATCCTGTTTGCCCAGTCAGACGAGATCATGCCTCTTTCGTAAGGAGCAGCAATGCTACATCGTAAAAATAGATCAACTTTTGTTGGTCTACGGGAGGCATGCCTCCCTCATGAATTCTCAGCTCCTTCTGCGGCGGAAAAGCAATTCTACGGAAGCGTATAAGGCTTACGGGTTCCAATCTCTTGATCGTTCTTGCACGAGAACTGAACAAATACTATACTCGAATACGTTTTAACTCTCTTCGTTTTTCTTTTCTTTCAATTACTGGAAACTTTCGTTTCGTGACAACGTTCAATTTTTTTACCCTCAACACTACTGATTCAACTATTTATATTTAATAACTGGAAGCAAAATATTCAAAATTGCTTGTTTAGAATTTTCTATTCAAGATACTTATATTCGAGCGTCAAGGAAAGAAATGTCTGAAAGAATTCGTGTCCACAATCTTTTGATGGACTTTGCCACAAGTGATAATGTTCTAACTATCGAAGCTACCTGTTTCAAATTCGGGATTGGTCACATTACGCAATTGTAACGTAGTGCGTCGAACGAACTCGTTTACACAAGTTTTGTGTTTGTCCTCAGATAGCTAATCTCCTTCACGTGTGCTGGCAGCATCTATCGGCTCCGTTGAGCTACTCATGTCGCTAATAATTTCCGATTATAGTCGGTCTTAACAACAGTTGTGACACACGTATATGAAAACAACTCTCTATGTGTACGAATCTCCAGTTAAATTTACGTTGCTCCATGGATGTGGAAAATTTCAATAAGAGAAACGAGATAAATTAAGCTAAAGCGAAATTCCACAAATTGATCTTCGTATGTTTTCTATTTTCCTGCCAGAGGATGCGTGTCCGGTAATACTGCATTGTCACACGATTAATTACTTTGTCGTTGTCCGTCAACTTGGATATTAATGCCTCCTGTTATTAATTACTCGCTTTTGTTATTCCAACAAATAATGGTACACGGTAAAATAATTGTAGCCGGTGACGCCATGAAACGATAGAATACTACAATTCTACGAGAGACTAGAGATTGCGGCGATTTGAATAATAGGATGAACGTTTCAACCGAGTAATCGTAGCAAAGTTCACGCATAAGTACTTTTGAGCCAATTCTGGATAGAAATGCATCGGACCAAAATAATACCAGCATTTCTGTTTAGACTGGTTTCACTATCACTTTGAAGATTCTGCCCACGTATGGATTATATTTATCGTTGACCGATAGTGATTTCCCAAAATAGGTGCACTGAGTGATATCTACTAATATTCAGCATATAACAGTCTCGTTAGCCGCTTGCTAAATATGTTACCTTCTACTTAATCCGCCCGCTAAGCTTAATTAAACATTTTTTAACACGTTTCTACTTATCCTTTAGCATTCGATTAAAAGTATAGGATCAATTAAGTAAGAATTGTATTCCTTTTAATCAGTTTCGGAATATTCAGGTTTTCAACGAAATCCGAGAATCGTCAATTTATACAGATAAGCTTTCTATCTGGCGCATTGAGATCGAAGCCTCCCTGACTTGAATCCTTTCTCGCTCGTGTACGTTTCCCGAAAGTAGAAAGAGGGAGGAGAAGTATAATATTCATACATGGCAGTATGTATGTAACTGCAGAATAGTCTGCCGAACCGAAATTCGTTTGGCGTAGTTTTATCATGGAGTGTGCTCGAGGGCTGGCCTTTTAAAATACCTGAGTTCTGGCCGCCCGTCCACCCTACTTCTGCCTTGTCAAACCTGCTGCCCGCTTCACTCCGAAATACTTTGCGTGAGGAGGGGTACAAGGGGAGCGGAACAGAGGCTGGACCCGAGGTCGTCTGCGTTTTTCAATACCACTCTTCTTCTTCTTCTTCTTCTTCTTCTTCTTCTTCTTCTTCTTCTTCTTCTTCTTCTTCACCTTCTCCTTTCTCTTGATCTTTCCCTTTTACTCTTCTTTTTCTCAGTCAGATTTCACTCTTCCTTCAACTTTCTTCGTTCAAATTGTTTCTCGCTCACCTTCTTCTCTTCCATTTTCTTCTTTTTCTGTTCGCCGACTCGCCAATTCCACTGTCTGCGGTTTCATAATGACAGAGGCGTAACTTTTTCCACTTTCTTCGCTTCCTTCGATACTATACACGTATATGTATCTTTCTGTTTCTTTTGGCCTCCCTGGCGCTTCGTGTTCTCGCGGTAGCTCGTGGCGTTTGTGGTCATCGTGGGTGTGCGCACTCGTCTCGAAACTCGAGAGAGAATCACGATGATTCGAGCTGGTGCGAGCTGAGCTGGCGCGGTTTTCGGCCCGTCACTCGGTGACGGGATATTTGTCGAGGTCTATTCGATACCTGGAAGATGAGTAACGTGCGGCTGGATAGGATAACGATGCCGATCAACGCAAATAAGCAAACCGATATCACGGGTAATTGAGATCACCTTCTTCTTTAGCCTTGTCATTCAATTCTTATTAGTATACTTTTCACCGTCACCATACCCGTTGGTTGATGTTTCTCTTTTTATCTCCTCAGTTTATATTATTATTTATTACTTTCTTCATTATCATTGTTTTAATTACTAATTGAAAATAATTTCTATCGACTGATACAGTTTTTCCTTATAATACACGTAAAAAGTGAACCATGCAGTTGGCATACGAATACCGGATTTTCTCCAACTTTCAATTCCATTCGTATCTAATTAAAGAACTTCAATGAGACACTGATAATTAAGTAAAGTTTCCTAAAACCTAACATTAGCCAGATAAAAGCGAATCGTCGTGCTACAGTTTCACTGGTCGCTAATAGTATAATAACCTGGTCCTGCAATCTTAATTGGTAGTTTTCTTTCCAGGTAGCCTCTCGGCTTAGTTTGTCAGCTTTTCTCCATCGAGCCCTCTGAATTTAGGATAGTATGCGTTTTCTCTACGTTCACGCGGACTCACGATCACGGTTATCTAGGATCTTGTGTTACTTGCTAACAGCATTTGAAGAAATGCAATATATCCATGGTTACACGAAACTCTCTCTCTCTTTCTCTCTCTCTCTCTCTTCTAGCCTCACTCTCAGTAGATTTACGGGGCTCGCACTGTCGGTCATCCCATAAATAATTACATGGTGAACGCGACTGTAGCCATGGCTCTTTCCTTATACATACATGTATCCCATACACACTGTTCAATCTCGAATAAACCACGAACCAGTAACATATACAACATCCTATAATATCTATAGTGGAGTTTCTTCGGCAACCTTCGACCGCAATTAAGTCCATCCTAAGGCAACACGCTTCGAGACCCTGCACCGCAATTAATATCATTAGAAACCCGAGAAAAATCATTTTAATTGCATTAGAATTGTATGAATGCACGCAGTTATAGACTCGTGTGTGTGTGTGTGTATTCGCTTCTAATGAAGCGAACTCGAAAGTCGATAGAAATGAAATGACGGAGAGCACCGACCAATCTTTTGCTCTCCTTTGTGCAAGAGTTAGGCAGATGTGAAGAGGAAGTGGTTGATCCTGTAACCACTACGGAGTTGGTTTACCTCGGGTATAACGCTCGCGCGATTTCTACCTGAAGCTCTCTCCAGTTTTAAAGAGGTTTGGGTTTAATGCTACGTTTCTTGAAAATTCTAAGAGAAACTCAAGACAAATACTATTGTCAATGGTATCGTGAATACTTTTCTTTAGGTAAGATACAAGTATGATTGGACATCAAGAGCTCTCGAATGAATAAAGCAATTTTTTTTTTGCAAAGTACAAAAACGTTCTTATAACGTTTTTCTTTATTCTCAATTGGCGACGATGTTCAAGAGCAACTTGAAGCTACCAAAATTGGAGAGAACCCAGGCTACCCTACATTATTCATTACGGCTTACTCTCCCACTCTCTCCCTGTCAACTTTGGTTTGGCACGCAGTCGGGCAAATTGGACCGAGGCAGTCTCGATTTCCCCTGAATCTATAATCCCCGACCTTATTATTCGACCTTAAGAGACTTCGATTAAATAATACCAGGGGTATATACATAATCAATAAGGAGCTTGTCGACGGTACGATGAAAGTCACTCTGAACTCTACCTCTTTAGCATCGATTGCAGACGCGTTATACAAGGGATTACGTTTCTCAAGCTGTATCGTCGCGTTTACAGTGTCTGAGTAATATCTAATATCGCGTGAAAAGAATATACCTATCATCTGGCATTGGATCTCTCATAAATACATATATCATAATGATATACATACAATATGATATATCATGATAAATTGAAATAAAAAAATCGCAATATTAAAGTATAACACAATAATTGAATAGAATTTAACAAATGATTTCTCGACTTTCAATAATTTCAATTATATGATAAAATTGAATATTTCGTTGAGATATATGTATAATAATAATAGCGATGTATTCACTGATGCAGTATACAATACAATCAGCAATCTTTTGTATAATATAACAGTTTTGTCTGTCGTTAGACGCGTCGTCGTGTTTCGCACAAGTTTCACGTCGAAGAATAAGGAGAAACCACGAGCGACAAATTACGCGACTCTAAGGTATCATTACAGTCGCCTGGCATTACACGGTATTATTACACTTGTACTAAGCTCGAGACTCATTGTTTCACGATGCGGCTTTGGTCATCGATACCACTAAGAAATTCACTTTGACAATTCCCGACTGACGACAAATATCTTTGAAACCCAAATTGTCGCTTCTTTCGCAGAGAAGAAGATTGAGAGAATTCGCGAAAAACCGAGCTTCTGCCGAGAGATTAGTGCAATCGTGTCGGAGAATTAAGAGAAGACGGTCAAGAGGCCTTGTGCAATAAGAGAATCTGAGACTCAAGTAGAAAACTAGTTCTTACTTTACTCATGAAACTCGTCATAGAGCGCATTACTAGTGACTTAATTCTTCAACTGAAATTGGGGACAATTACTATGGAATAATTGATAAATAAAATTAATGAATTAATGACATTGTAATTATTGGATGTTTCTTATGATTATATTGGTCTAGATTTTTATTGTATTTACGGTTTAGTATCGAGAGCCATGATTCGATAATGTGTATTCAAATCATTACATTGATAATAATAATTATAATCTTGCTCTTTGTACGATATCATAACAAGATTCGCAGATGAGTTTTGCACCAATGAAAATTTCAATTTAGCTTGACAAAAGCCATTCGTAATTCGCGTTATGATCCTCCTATTATCGTAAATTACCTTTGAACACAGTCTTTCTCCCGGTTTCCATAATCGTAAAAACCACCAGCGTAACTAATATCGCGTACGTAATTCCTCACTGAGGCGTGTACAGACGTGATTTGCAAATCCGCTCATCGCAATTCGTAAACACGCGTCTTCTTTATTTTTCTTTTTCACCTTAGATCCAATGACGATATGCATCGAATAGCAAATACTTTTTACAAATAAAAATGTCATTAATTATATAAAATTGCCTTAACTTACCATAGGTATTTTACCTTTAAATTTTATACCAGATTTCCTATAAAAAATCTTATTTCTGTGAAATCTTATTATTATTATTATTTAAAGTGTGTTTATTAAGCAGGAATATTATAGTTTATTGATCAATGTAACCGAATCATAGAGAATTATAAATTATACATAGAAGAAGCAAGATTTGATGGAAGTTTTCGAAAGTGAAAAGCAGTTTACAGAAAATGAAGTATACCGCAGTATACCATTCGATTCACGCGAATCTAGTCAAGGTGGTTTCTCCTCGAATTTCGTACTCTCATCGCTAGCTTTGCAATTTCCGTTTCGCTTCCTCGAATTTGCAAAAGATTTCCTTTGCATCGGTAAAGAATCTTTCCACATATTTCTAGACTTCTAACTTGAGAGCACTATTAATCAGAGATGCAATTAAAACGTTAGCACGTGTAATTTAATGAAATTCCTCTAGAGTCCAATTAGCAGGTATATAGCGCAGTCTCTAAATTCGTCGGATTAGTATTTCAACCGATAAAATCAGGTGCTGCGTCGACAATTAGTCGAGGTGTTGATTATAAAATGTTTTATTCTATTCGCACCATTCTTGTATATTACTTTGTCTCTTCTGCTTTAAACGTCTTCTGCGAGAAAGTTTTGCCATTGTGTCTCTACAAGACCCAGTCGCACTTAAATATTTCATATTTTCCATAGTAGAAGATAACGCTAACAATGAATAACGTTAATAGAATACAACGTGAATCTATTAAAACGACTTTTATGTGGGAGGTTTCGCTCCTTCGACCGAAAGAGAGTTTCCTCGGCCCTTTATTTCATTCGCTCGACTGATGCTCGATATCGCAAACAGAATTTAAACAATGTTCCAACCGTAATTAGTTTTTAACTATAAGCAAATAACAACTTTTCCCTTTATTAGCGGTTAAAAAGTTATTCCTGCATCGACTCGGTGGTTTCGGTCTAGAAAAAAGAAATAAATACGACATAGTGGTGTTGTTAATTAATACAGTAGAATGACGATTATTCCAATTTGGAAAAAATGGAGAAAGATTCCTACATTAAAATGAATGCGATTCTTTTAATGCAATTTTATTGAAATCTGGAAAAGTGTTGAGTGCTTATTGGTAAGAAAAAATTGTTGCTAAGATGGAGAATCGCTCTTGCAATTGTAACTGTATAAGCTACGTAGTACATACATACTTACAAGTAGTAAGTAAGTCCTACTATAGCGTTTCGCTTTCCCTTTCGCGTGTCGTTTGAGACAATATCGGCGGCCGATCGATTTCTGTCCCGCTTCTACCATTCTACCGTAATCAGCGTGATGTTGCCATTCTCTATTATACCGTCACTCTCTCTTTCTCTCATGCCTCGCGACCTGCATCTCACTGAAACTTTAATATCCACCTAACCAGACATTTACTATTTTTCCTTTGTCAAAATATTCAATATACTTCTTTTCCGACAAAAGAGGGATAAATGAAAAATTCGTAGAAAGTCTCTTGTACTTATTTTAATTATTAAAAATATATGTGTTTATTACTGTTTCCGATTGAATAGGTTTTCTAAAAACGAATAAAGTTTCTACAGTATTAGGAATTTAAAATAATTTTCTTAAATATAGGTTTTCAGGACGGCGGGTTTTCACTTGTAACTGTAAAATCTCTCTAATAATTTCTTCGAGGATATTTGGAGACTCTTTTTAGAGGTTTCTATGTTTCCACCTGGGTAATTGAGGATAATAAGGAAGATATTCTTGGTTAATGGGTTTACAAGAAAATATCTTTAGAGTCCTAAATTTCCGCATTTCTACTAATTCGTTTGGAAGAAAAATTCATGTCCTATAAAGTAATTCGTAATGTGCTCAAAATGGCAAGTTCCAACCAATAGTATTTTTCGACCTAAGAATTTAGTAAAAGTAACGCTATAGAACATCTGCGCAGCAGCCTTTGCCTTTCGCTCTGCAGATCTTTCCTGTAAGCGTCGTAAAACGCTTGACTGACACAATCGTAAATAGTAGTGCACCTATATCACCGGTTATTCCTGGGATAAATCAATTTTCTTGAGAACCAAACCTATTTCTACGTGCTCTTTATAAAGTTAGTGGGAAACTTTAACCAAGAAACATTCCAATCTATCCCCAAACGAATTGAATTTAGCTTGAAAGACCATTGAAATCTTTACACAAAAATAATTCTCACATTTAGCCTCTGAAATGTATCTTTTTTAATACTTTTTTTCTACAATAGTTTTTTCTATAATAAGAATTATTTGCGGAGGCCTTGAAAAATGTATAGTATTTACATATAGAAAATCGATATATCGATTCTTGGGTATTGAAAAAGTTAAAATAGTTTAGAGAATCTACAGCTTTTCGAGTTACCTTATGGTTAACTTTCCAAGAGGTGCCAAGAGCGTTTGGTTACCCTGTATCAGGAGAGTTTCGCAGTGGTAGGAATGCAGTGGCCTCGAATCGATTAGATTTTCATGGTAACAGGAGAGCCAGTCTCCGAGTTTGGTGAGCACGTCACGCGGAATCACCAACGACCGTTATTTGGTAGTTACTCGAACGAATCGCGCGTACCGAATACTAAAAACTCTGTGATTCGCACTGATTTTTTTTTCTTAATAGTCCTTCACGAATGGCAAATGTTTTCTTGGATCTGGTTACATCCTCTACATCGATTCTTTCCTTCCACATTTATCTCTAAAACTATTTTATTATTAGTTTTTCCAAATATTGAATTATATTAATTATAGGATTTTTTTTATTACAACTGAAATTCATTTAACTTTTCAAATGACTTTTTTTTAAGAATCTGCGCAGGTGTTTTTATGTAGCGTTTTTTGCTAATCTTCCGAAAGTTTTCCAATTTTCGTCTAATAATATTTTACGACTGTTGGTACAAGTTACCTACGAAAAAACGCCAATTATCGTGAAAGAGGCAAAGACTATATGACCTCCTTACATTTTCCCTAAGATGAAAAATTCTGTCGCGAATAAGAAGCGAGTGCAAGAAAGCAAAAAGGGTGAAATCAGCAGGTGCAAGACACAAAGTGGTCGCTGTAGGTCGCCGGAAGTCAAATGGCAACCGAAAGGCCTAGTAGCAGTTGGCTTCGTTATTTCGCGGTTTCTTCCTAGTCAGCGAGATTCGAGCGCGAGAAGCTAGTTTCCGTGCGGCGCATTAAGGGCCCGTGCACAATAAAAGTCAAGGATTTTTTCTATTCACCAGTCACGAAACGCTCGACTGCACTTCTCTTTCTTCTCATCTTGGTGGTTAGTGCCCCCCCACCTTGTTTGGACCCTCAGCTTTATTGTCTCACGGCGCGCCACTTCCGCGAGATTTTCCGGCCGCTTAATTATTTCCGGGGAATTTCGCACGACAATGAACGGGAGACGGAAAGGTGGAGGGATTTGGCAAATAGACAATTTCGAGCGGAACATACATATTTCGTTCCTCAAATTTTACCGAGTGACTACAAGAACAATTTTCTCCTCGGTTTTTGTATTTTGAACCTTCTTTGAGAGATTTGTTTCTTTTTTTCAAATTTTACTAATCATCTATTCACCCATTACCAGTATAATCTAGATTCCTTAAACTGTCGAATAATTTTTTATTTTTATTTCTACGTCAATTTAACAAAACAATGGAAACGATTAAACGAATCCGATAGTATTTGTCACACTCTGACTCTGTACCAAGCCCACCCTGTTATCAATCCCAGTTATCCGCTTTCCAGTTGGTTCAAACTTAACAGATAACTACGTGAATCATCGTTTCAACAGAAGTATCGTCATGGCATGATATGATTTTTTTCGGAAAGATTTGTAATAGAATCACAGTTATTGACTCGACAGGAATCTTTTCACAGCTTGACTTTTTAAATTCCCAAATTGTACATATTGGAAAGTGTGAAATGCGCACGTGTGGGCGCACTTACACGCGACTCTCCGCGGAATAAGAGCGTTGGGTGACAGTTTTCGGAGAAAAAAGCGAGGATCTCGAGCGCATCGATCTCGCGTGGGAAGACGAGACTGCGAGAAAAAGAGGCCAGGTAGAGAACAAGAGCTCGAGAGGTTCTCATTGTCGCGCAAGAGATGTCACAAAGCAGATTCTATGTTGCCAGTGGATGAAACGGGAACACATATGGTCAAAAGAGGGTCACTAGAGATGTTTACTATCAGAAAAATTCACTTCAGAATCCTTTGGAAAGTGTTCCATCGAACAATGAGATAAGTCGAGTATTAAAATTCACTTGAGATAAAAACAAATACTTGATATAAAAACATTACAGGAAAAAAATCTGACTCTTTAATTATTCCAAAAACTCTTTTTTTTTATAAAAATCCACTGGTCCAATCATTTAACTATCTCAATTAATAATTACCCCTTTTCCAATTTAAAATTTTCTCTCTCAAATTTCCTTTGTTCAAAATCTACAGTACGTAGGATCCTGATGACGCCACAAAAATCCTAACTCTTGTCCTAAAATTGGTCTCTCGAATAAAAAAAGGCTGAGAAACGGGACTGGATCGAGGGGAGAAAAAGATAGAAATCTGTGTCTCGGTTAAGCGTGGGATCCTTGTGGAAGGGTAAGTCCGCAGGATGATGACGCATGACGTCTGCTTGGAAAAGGCGAATCGATCTCTCGCATAGGAGAAGGTGAACGCAAGAAGAGAGTGAGAAGGAACGATAGCTCGATTGGAGGACAAGGGGCACGAGCACCTTGACCCGGTTGTTTCGCGGCTGCTCCTGGATAACGTGACTCTCCCCCTCAGACTCTCCTGCTACCTCGTCTTTAATTCCGATCCTCGCGATAACAATGCCACCCGATATTACCGCCTCGGCCTATTTATCGATTATTTCCTTCGGTCTGTCATGCGACTAGCTCGACGATACACAGTGTTCGTGAAGGATGTTACAAGTGTTACATATTTTTAAACTGTTGAAGTAATATAGATTTAGATATTTTTGTTTGAGAGGAAATCAAGTTTAAACGTTCCTTCTCTAGATAATTTACATTGTACGAGTTTACGTCAACTTTTATTGTAATAAAAAATTGTTAATATCAGCCTCATTGACCTTATTGCCACACGTAACGATTTTCAAGAAGTTTGGTCCGACAGCTAGAACTAGAGAATTATTCAACGACCCAAATATTTCGCGGGTCCTGTATTAATTCAATATCAATCTTATTTATGAATATTATATGTACATACAAAACGAATTTTCAAAGTCATTTTGTTTTTCGGAAAACAAATCCTATATGAGAAAGTTATTTTATAAATTACTTTCAGGTTTTCTTTGTGAAGAATTACACTTATATATATCTTTTAGGGACACTCTGTATAACCATCACGACTTCGATATATCACTGTTATAAGACACGATTATTTAGCTTTATGTAACCATCTCCAGTCCATTTCGCGCTGTCACTCAATTAATGGGGATCATTCTTTTTTGTACTCTTTGATTTATGTAATGGATACTTAGTTTTTTTTGTTGCTATAATTTTACTCACTGACAGCTAACAAAAGACGATAAAGAAAAGTGGTAAAATTTGTTCTAAAGATGCTGCTCGAAAAAAATAGTAAATTCTTAACAAATGGAATATTTTTAAGCTAGAATTAGAAGCTCTAACGTTTAATGTGCAATAAGAAGTGAGGAAACACAATTAATTAATATTGTGAAAGAACTTTGTTAAAACAGGATGAAGGTAATTTTTGAGCAATCTGAGAAATCGATCTTAAATTAATATAATAGATACATATTATCTCGCCAAACACATATTGTGTTCTGTTTCTGTGATAAGAAAATCGAATGAATATTCTTTTGTCGATAACAGTTTACAAGATACAAATTGATAATCAACAGTTTACTTAGAAATAAAGATAGAATTAGGGTCACGTGTTAGCATCAAGCTACGCCACAAGATTTACATCTAGGTTGCCCTTTACGTGTTATTTCATAGACTTTTCTATGTACCTCTGATCAACTGCACTCTGTTCTCGCTTATCGCGTCTCCCTTACAATCGAAACAAATGCCACAATAATCAATGAGCCATTAACCCTTTCACTTTCAAGGATACGTATCCTTCTACGCGTTCACATTCGTTTGTCTGACATATTATCCTGAATTCTACTATTCCATCTATCAATCCCCCATCTTCTTTATGTACATTAAACTCTTAATTATTATTATAATTGGTTCAAATTGACATTGAGATTCAAATTAATAATTCCTTAACAATTGCTCCAATCAATACTCTAAAATAATGTCAAAAGTATTTATCCATCAAATTGAAGTATCTTACACAATATAAGTCATTAATTATCCCATATGAAACTGAATGAAATCAATTGGGTATTGATAAAATGAATTGTGATAGATGGGGCACGAGTCATTGTTGCCGACACTCTAAGTCCGTGTGTGTTTACTTAATTCTGTAAGGGTGTTGCAATCAGGATATTAGATTCTCGACGGGGATAGAAGTCACTTTGCCAATTTGTATGTAGGTCTCCCTCGTTACTCGTTCCGTGAATAAGCAAACACCTCGCGAGCTCGTTTGATGCAATCGAACCACTCTTACCTCTCTTTGCATATAGCCCTTTTGAATTGGATATTCGATTCCAAAAATAGCTTGCCCGTTAACCTAGAAACCTAACCTTTCCCAATCAGACTTATTGTTAGCCAATCAGGATTTAATAAATTGTTGGTAACTGTCGTTACCGAAATTCAATTCTTCAAATTGTTTTATCTTATTAAACTAATACTTTCGACCAATCCCAAAAATGGAATCGTCTAATGTTTTATATTATTATTAATTTTCTAATAATGGAGCCTTGAGAATAATCTTGGTTTTATTTTTGAGTCGTTGTAAATATGAAAAGAAAAAGGGGCACAACGTGTTTCTCAATCCAATCAACCTCTTCTTCGAGCAATTACCTAATGCCATTACTGTCACGCGAGACTGAAAGCCAATATGAGACTCCGATGCTTTAAGACCCCCTGGCAAACGTGTTGCAGTAAAAGGGGTTTAACCCTTGGAATAAGAAGCCTGTCTTTATCTCTGTCTATCATTGTCATATAAATGGTATTAAAACTACTAGAACAGTATTTCAAATTAGCTTGAATTGAAAACTAATTAAATCCAATTGTAAATATCCTCTTTAAATCAGGAAGTAGATCCAACTATTTTAGAAACTCAAGATAAATGCAGTAAAAGATATTCCATTAAATAAATAAATTGCTTAGATAATTGAACATCTTATTTTCATGTGACAAAAATTTCATTATTTTAGAATCTTTCATAAATATTAATATGGATATGAATCAGACAATTTACAATTAAATCCTAAAAATCTTTTTTTTGTAATTGCCGTTGGTTCCAATTTTGATAAATCACATATTTTTCACTAACCAACTATTTTACAAATACAGTTGAAATAAATATAAATACAGAATGATCGGTAAATATACCGTGACAGTGCAATTGCATTGTTCCATGCAATGCGAGTGAAACGAAAGAGAGACGGAGAGAGCAACCTCTCTTATTGATCAGTTCGGTGACGCTTGACCGTGCTCGTAAACGCGTAACCTCGACCTTTGCGATTCTCAAGCCCCCGTCCTCAATATCCCCTCGCCACCACTTTACTTCGATTTGCGCTCTCGACGAATACAACCGGCTTCGTACATATTAATCCACGAGCGAGAGAGAAAGATAAACATTTTTCTGAACCGGTTCACGGAAACTCTTGTTACTTGTTTACTTTTACGAGGACGCGGCGCCTTCAGATTGAATTGTGCATCCACGCGTGCAGGATTGAACTTACACGCCGGCTGGATTTCAGGCACGCGAGAGTTTTTTTTAAAGATTCTTGATTATGATGTACGGTTTCGGTCCACGGTTGAGAGTGTATCATCTTCGGAGCTTGAAGGTGAATTCTCGTATCCAATTTCTACTTTAGCACTTTGAATATTTTCTTGCAAAATGTTATATATATCTGATTTTAGTCTGAATTCAATGTTGCATGGGCAGATAATTGTAAATTAATTATTTGTAGCCTTTTAATATTTGGATGAATTATTATACTATTTTCGCAATCAAATTTCTTGATTTCCTTAATCAAATAGTAAAGTCAATATAACTAAAGTTTTGGCAGTACTTTCAATTGTATCAATTTGCTAATTTCCTTATCGAGAAACATATCGAATCCTCCTATCTGTCAATATCGCGATTTAGTCGAGCCTCGGTAAACTCGATTTTCACGTCGATCATTATGCAAATAGCCACGATTACGCAAACATTAGCATAAAGGTTGCGACGATGCGTGGGTTCATTTATTTTGCACTGTGGGGACCGGTCGATCTTGGCAATTAAAGTAGCCGGTTCCCCAAGTGACGCGTGTCGGCATCAAATTTCGCGAAAAAGCGCACTCGTGATTGATTGGCTCTGAGCCGTTTGTTATCTGCCGGATAACGAACCGTTATCGCGGCACGAATAGGCGCCGGACGCAAATCGAGTCGCGCGAAATCAGAGTCGCATTCCTGCCGTGCCTTTTCACTTTGTTTCTTTATCATTCTTGTCGTCACTTTGCACAAGTTCACCGATCATCCATCAAACGCGTCTTCACAAAATTTAATTATCTTATTTAGTTAGTCAAGAAACCTACGAGATAAATTTGTGAGAAATTTTGAAAAAGTTGTCTCGGATTTTTAAGGACAATCAATATGTAACATTTTATTATCCTGTTTTAGATTCGACGCTGGTCATGATGGTTTTCTCGATCTGGCAGAATTGAAACGCATGATGGAAGTTCTTGGAGCACCTCAAACGCATCTTGGCTTGAAAGCAATGATACAGGAAGTCGACGAGGATCACGATGGTCGAATTTCTTTTCGAGAGGTGAGTTAGTCTCAATTAGTATAATTTTCCCAACACCAGGAAGAAAAATAATAATTCTCAAGAGTAAAAGAATGCACTTAAATTTAACACGAAAAAACCAACTAAAAAAAAATCCAAAATTCGTTTCTAAAGGAAACGCATCAATATTCATCCAAAAACAGGAGGCAGCTGAATCAAAACACTTTAATTTAATCCAGACCGCATGTTAGTGTGGCATATAACCGGTGACTCGAACGATAAAAATAAGTCGCCAGATTATAATCTATATGTACTCCCAAACATCTTGTATTCGCAAAGGCTCGTAGGAATCTCATGAATGACGCATGATCGTCTTCCTGATTCCAAAAGAGAAATTCCGAGCATGTACAAAATGTTACGCGACTTGGTACGCACTTATGAGATATACACAGCCAGTTTTCATTTCACCGTTGTTTTTGTTTCCCACTGTCGTAGGATCGTTTGCATCATACGAACTGCTGCTCAACAGAATTTTAGCTCGATTCTCTTCTCTATCGAACAAAGCTATTGAAACGGTACTTTAACGCGAATTGAGTCACTGTGTCTCTCGCATAACTAATAAGAGAAAGATATAAATGTAGGTTATTATACCAGTATAACGCGAGTACTGCATTCCAAACTTTTGTTTCCAATTGAAAATGGATCATTTATTTTTTAATGTCAAAAGTGGGTCATGAGTTTCTAATTGCAACTCTATCGATACACTTTAAGAAGAATTCAGCTATTTAACTTGTCTTATTGTTGGTATCGTTATTTTGTTTAATATTGATCGAATATTAGAATTAATATTATTATCAATCATATTATTTATGTTATTGTATGAATTTAGATAAAAAGTCATTTTCAACAGCTTTTGTAATCACTCATCACGAAGGTTGATGAAACCTTGAATCTACATCATCGACACAGGCTTTTATAAATAACTGAATTAAAATAGAGCCTCTCGGAAAGATGCAACGTTAAGTGCAACATCCGTCGACTTTTATTGGAGACTCAAGGTGCCATGGGAACCTTGATAGCACAAGTCTTGTTGCACAGGGTGAAATAAACCAATTTAAGGGAAGATTGTTCTTCTAATAATGCTGAAAATTTAGTTCCTATTTTCTTATTATCATTGTTATTTTACTCATTATAATTAAGAGATTAAAATTACAGGATTCAATTATTTCTTAGAATAAATTGTAGAATTAAATCTCTATATTTTAAACTTTATCATTTATTATCAATATTCTTTATTGGTAGTGGAAATTGCCCGAAAGATTTTCGGCTGCTCTTTTAAGTTACAAGCATACGAAGCATCAGGCCCCATGCGTAATTCGGTAAAAATAGTCCGCCCCATGGAGTGTTTACGAGGCTTCGCGGTGAAATCTCAATTTACTCGTAGACTTGATTTATGTCGGCGATACTCGGTCACTCTTTTTTTCTCCGCGAAACTCGAACTGCTCATGTGAAACTGTGAAAAAAGTTCTCGACACTCGTGAGCTAATTGTCTCTTGCCTAAAATTCCACAATTATCAATTGATCAATTTTTCGATTTACCATCAACATCTCATTTTAACTTAAACTTATATAAAAACTACAAATAGTACAATTGGTATTATTTCCATAAAATTATCCTCAAAGATAAGTATTTAAATTGTTTCCTCAAATTTTGTTGCATATTAATTGAATTTTTTGAACGAGTAATCGAAAATCATTAAAAACGAAAGAAATGGAATTTAGGTAGTCATCTTTATCAGAGACACCCTGTATGAGTCTGTGACGAGCGATATTTATGCGCCCTGGGCGCTTACCTTGTGGGGGGTAACGCAACGAGCTTCTATTTCGGTGGAGTTTATAACGAACTCACTCTCCCGCATTAACAGACCCCGATCATTAAATTGGGAGGAAGGGGGAGCATGACTCAGACCTATCTACATACATTACGGTGTACGCTCGTTTTGCGATCATTTATTTCCCCCTTGCAAGTGTATCGCGAAATATCACCCCACGATTATTTCTGACGAACTTGAACTATACTTACTGTACTATACTATGAATTTCTTGAACAATCATTTCCCCACCGGTAAAACGAAAGAAAAAATCGAAAAGATCGGAAAGACTTTCGCTTGTAGCGCAATCGCAAAGGAAAACGAAGCGCAAAGAATGCAAAATAGGAAAGTCATAGCAACGCCGATTCGATTGCACACTAATGTACACACGTTTCTCAGTGGTACGTGATTCCACGTAAACCATGGTTTAAGTATCGTCGTTTGCCATCAGAAAACTAAAGGACTTTGCAAAGGTTCCCCGATGAATAATGAAAGTGAAGAATCATATATTCGGCTCACGTTCCCTTGCATGACTAAATACACCCTTTTCAAACATGTAACTGTTTTGTAAAGAATTGTGCACAATAGACTACATTAAAACAAGTGATCCATCTTATCTCGTTGCTTTGAACTATTGATTTCCCGTCGGGAAGTCGATTATCTAATTCCACGCTTTTCCCTGCGGGCGATTCCCGATCTCTAACGCAAATGATCTCTAATTAGAGAGAATTGAAAGAGGAAACGCCGGTTGAGAGTACATATACATATATATGTATATGTACGTAGAGGGGCAAAATGATTCGCGTAAAGCCGCGGCTCGTTTGCTTCTTGAATCACTGTGATTCATCGCGTGCCAGCGAACCCTTGGCTGGTCAGTCAAGCTGGCCACCTTTATTCCCCCTTCTTTGCGTTCTTACTCATCGCTCGTTGATATCGATATGCATCGTGATACCCACTGTGAATAACCAAACTCTATCTATATATTTGGACACCGAACAATATTCAAATTTTATAAACTTGAATTTCATTAATTTTCTAAATTTCCACGATCGTCTCCACGAAATATTTTTAAACAAAAAAGTCTTTTTTATACTTCTCAATATGCGACACATTGTAAATCCTTTTTCAAGTATCAAATTGGTAATTAATAATTAAATGAAATTGATTGAAATCGAATTATTAGATTGTGGATACGTAATAGTGTTATAATGAATATTCTAATTAAATTGATGAATAATTAAGAGTATTGATATTTGTAAATTACAATTAGTCGACAACGATTCAATTGCAATTAAATGAAAACTGAGCAGCATTCGTTAACTGCTTTGTTATCCTTTGCGTTGTTCGCGTTTCAGCCTTGATATCTTTACGTTGCTCTATGTGACAACACGGAAATTCCAATCCTTCCAATTGTCCTTGCGAACCTTTAGCGGAGGGAAATGCGAGAAAAAGACGCTTGGGAAAGACTACTGATACGAATACTTGAAAAACTTGGAATAACAAACAGGGTTTCTTTATCTTGAAACCTGTTTCGACGAAGCCTATCTGTCCTTTTTGCTCTTCTTCACTTATCTTATATCGAGGTGTTTTCGACTCGCTCGACTCAACAGGTGGATCCCTTGAAGCTATAATTATAGCCGCAGATATAAAGAAACTATCAGAGTTACGTGACATCATTGGCACCGAAAATGTCACTGACACGATCCTTCGCTTTCGCGGAAGTTTGTCATTCGGTGAAACTCTCTATCGTGGTTAGATACCAGTACGTATCGTAAAGACGGATTCCGAGTAAAGCTATAAAAGTCGCCTCGAAAATAATTTATAATTCAAAATCTCTGTGCGTCACTCGTTAATAGAAATTAGAATTCTTTTCAAATATTTTCCTATGACGCGGCGTGACTCGGTCATTCAACCGAGTTAAAAATATCTAATTAACTACGAAATATCAAATCGTGTCTAATTCTCGAATGCGACTAAAATTACACGTTAACAGAATACACTTTACAGATCATTTTTAACTGGGAAATGAGATTAAAGAGAGATGATTTCATTTACGATAACGCGATGTCGTAAGATTTTAATTGTTCACGATTTCCGACTTGTTACAGTTTCTACTGATCTACCGCAAGGCGCGTGCTGGTGAATTGGAGCAAGATTCTGGACTGAGTCAGCTCGCAAGATTGACCGAGGTCGACGTCGACGAAGTCGGAGTCACCGGAGCTAAAAACTTCTTCGAAGCCAAGGTAAACGTAATTTCGAAGCTTTCTATCTACCTGAATTCATATGAATTTTTTACAATTTCAAAAACAGAAGAATTTAGGAATTTATCATTTGATTTTTGCAAAGAATTTTCTGGTACTTTAGTTTATTCACGTTTAACATTCAAGAACTAAGATATCGAGTTCTGAAATTAATTTTTTTCTTAACTAAAGCAACATACTTAGCTTAAATTTTACTTTTTATTCTTATCATTCAATAAATCCTCGGCAATTTCCAGATCGAACAATTAAGGAAGGCGAGCAAGTTCGAAGACGAGATTCGGATGGAACAAGAGGAGCGAAAGCGAGAAGAGGAGGAAAGGGCAGCGAGGCGAGCCCAGTTCAGACAGAGAGCCGCTATTTTCGGCAACAATTGAGCTGGATAATCTCAAAAGAGCAGACAGAAAGAAAGAGAGAGAGAGAAAGTAGCAGTTTTTCGCATGTCGATAGCACACGCAAGTTTCGATCAACTTCCTGATTGGTTGCATTTATTAACGTGAGAAAAGTGAATCGCTAATGTAGTCATCGTTCGACTTATCTACCCCTTTTATCATTTTAATATCTCCAACAATTTTTTATATATCATTCTCAAATCCTTGATTTATACATTCAATTAATTGAGTCGCCATTTTCTAACGGATTATTACGCATTTATTTATTTGAATATATCAAAACTAATTGCAAGTTGTATGATTATATCGATTTAGTAAGTTTTTAGTTTTATTGTAACACGATATGATAACCAAATTCAACGGTTTCATTGAAACTAGATTCTGTTTAGAAATAGCACGACTCAATTACTAATCAGCATTCCAATTAATTCTATGAAGCACCGAAAGATTAAGAGAACCACAAACTAACTTTTGAGATGGTGCATCGATTCGTATTTATCATAAAGAGGATTCACCTCACGTCACTGGCTTTCTCTCCAGTTTTCCCAGAATTTTTTCTCCCTGTGCTTGGTGAAACTTGCAACCTGCATATTCAATAGTATACCGCGGAGATAAGACGAAACGAGAAAGGTTATTAATCGCAATTTCGTATCGGACTTGGTTTCACATATCGTCGCATTTATTACGACTTGACGAAAGCGATGATCGAAGCGATAACCAATTACCATAAATTCTACAATTTGGTATCGAATAACGCGAAAAGTTATATTATGTATACATATATATGCGTTACAATTCTAAAAATATTGTCTGTTTTATATGGAAAACTTGATTATAATACTTTTGGGAGTATTTTCTTGCAGCCTAGCGCAAGCTTTAACTAAAGAGTTTAGAAAGTTTTGTACCACTGTATATGTAGATCTACAGAATCGGTAAAACATATTTTATATTGATACTGCTTTTATTTCAACAAGAATTGAAACTCGTCTGCCATAGGTCGTTTGGCAAAGTTTAGCAAATTTTTTAATTCTCACGTTAAATTGAATTAGTCAGCTCAGTTTTAAGAAACTATATTGAGAGCAAGACACTTTTATATGTAATAACGAAAGAATTCCAATTTACCGACGAGATAGAATTCCATATTTTATTACTCTAGCCAGATACAAGTTCTGTGGCAAAGTGACAGAGACGAAGAAGAAAGTGGTCAATATTTTACTAATGAAACGCTAGAGCAGTTTAATTAATGCGATGTATTCTAGACGAAGACGCACGACTGATACGCATATAAGAACATTACACTATGTTTTATCGCGTTATAAATGTATATTTCAACTATAAGTCTGTCACAAGCAAAAGTTATTGCATCAATTTAGATCATTTTTAGATTTTTAGATTCTGCTTAACGGATCAAATGAAGTAATTGTAAGTTAATGTTGTTGCATTGGATTATAATCATAAGCCAGAAAAATGTGGCACAACATTTTTGAACAAGTTTGAGATTAATGCTATAAGAATTCAATTACTCGATCAAAAGGAAAATATTTAATAATATACCGCGATTTACGTTATTCTTGAGTGGCGAGCTTCAGTAACCGATTCAATCCGTGCATTATGTAATCTAAATATAACAGCACGCGGAAAAAACTCCACGAAATTAAGTAATATAGAGAGAAGATTGCAGTGGAAACTTTCATTGTGAACGGAAGAGAGCCTTGTAACCCACGGTGCTCGTACGAACAGTGAAAGCATAATTTAGAACTGTAACATCCTTATCTAATCCATTGCATCAATCGGTATAAAAAACAATTCCTCAATTATTGTGCAATATTTTATTCATGGAATCAAATTTTACAATCATAATTGTTAACGAAATCTCTTATACATACATGTGAAATTTGCGTATTATATTTCTATCGAACCAAGATATTGAACCACTTTTAAAGATTTACACTATTAGAATTCGAAGAAAAAATTTTCGAAACGTTATATCTTTGCCTGTTACCGTATTTCGATTGTTACGTAGCGGCCGAAAATTGTTAATGTTTCAATGTTAATAACGTAAGTTCGTTGAAAAAAAAAAATTAGATTAGTATAATTATTCGTGGATGTTTAATGGATCTAGTTTAAGAGAATTGAATCGATGAAGGAGGAAAAATTTTTGCTTGTGACAGTAAAGGCATATTTTTTAGTATATTGTTACTTTCGAATTTGTGTAAATACGCAGTGGCGTTGTTCACGAAATTTAGCTGCATGATCGATCGACTGTGTTGCAATTACTTTCTCGCGAGAATCGCATTGCAGGACTATTGTAAATAAACAAGCGAGGGTTTCCTTCTCGGAGACGGCGTCGATTGTACATAACTATCCTTTTCAGTTTCTCGATTAGTCTCATTTTTCTACGTTTCTCAATTGTGTATTTTGATAAGTAGCATTGTAGCATTGTGATATATGTAAAGTGCGCGTCATCGAAGCGCCTCAATTTAATGTAAAATGTATAATAAAGTGTTGTTTGATTCTATATGTATATGCAGGGTGAGTAATCTAACATGTTCACCTCAAAAATTGACATGTACCGATACTTCTGTACTTTGTCTGTGTTCCAAAACGTTTGAAAAGAAAGAAAATCTTTGAAGCTGAGTTCGAACTTACCAAGACGATTAACTGAGGGTCACCTGAGAGTCGGCAGGCAGGTATTTAGTTGCACATGATCTGTATCACTCACGCCGCGACTTTTTCTCGAATTTTCACCTTCCGCACAGTTCCCGTGACTTTTCAGATACTCTCGCCATTGCGGACGGTTGAACTTCACTAAGTTTGTACCCGGTCGGTATTTCAGACCACGTGACCATCTTATACCCCATCGGTACTCAAACTTACACGCTAGCATCAGTTACCATCGGACAAAGCATCGTGATCTAATTTATCGTACTTCGTCGATAACTTTGAATGCTACACGAAAATGGTACATTCGATAAAAGAAAACATTACAAAACTGTAACACAAAAAAAAATTAGCCAAATGAAACGAGCAGGTGAGTACCACTGATATATGCGTTTTATGATTCGACAAAGAATCACCATGATTCCTAGAATAGTTTTAAAAATTTATCCGAAAAGTCTCAGTATTCAATTTGCATGTATTAAATATATTAATCATTAATATTCAACCAGTAAAAAACTCCTTGAACCATCAATCGTTCATAAATTATTTATTTTTAAGAATCCTAACGTTAAATAATACTTTTATCTCTTCCAGGGTTCGTTTCGAGCAGAGTTCTATGCGACAGTGAGTCTATTTTTGACTTTTTCTTACCTTATTAGCCTTGTATGTACTTGACCCAGTGCACTCGCTCAGCAATTAGTCACATCCGGCAGTTGAAATTAACGAGACAAATTGATCTTCGATTTGTTGAATCGATCGACGGTAACGTACATGTAATAATAATATAAGCATATATATATATATATATCATATATATATGTATATATATATTTCGATATATAATATTTCACCGGATTACAATAATACATTTGGACCTGTATAGAACAAACAGACAGATAATGCAACATTCGCATAATCGTATAGTACGCTAGGAATTAATTGTTTGTATCGGTGTCAGTGTTCTATGAAGATTTACGAGATTTTTGTCCGCGAGAAAGAGAGGTATATCGGTGTATTGAAATTGTTTCTTTCGCGTTATACGCGTACAGGGAAAACACTACTATTCGAGACACGGAAATGTTTCGTGAAATTTTCAACACTTAACGCATCACTCACATCAATTGTGATTCAATCTGGCAGCAATTGTTTAGGACAAAGAAAGACTCACGCTTGAATCCTAAAATAAGATATTTTTGAGAATACTGACTGAATAAAGAGTTTCGGTACTTTCGTCGAACCTTCATCCGCATATAAAACGCATATAATCGTCTAAATATTTTTATTTCGTATATTTTGACAGACAGGTTTAACGTACGCCGGATAAGCTAACAATAAATATACAATAAATAAAGAGAAATGTATTGGAATTAGATTTGGAAAAGTATGTATGTGTTTGTGTGTGTGTGTGTGTGTGTGTGTTATAAAATGATTATCATCGAATCCCGATGAAGGTTCCATAGGTTTCATCTCTGTACACGTTCAAGTAAGATTTTGCATACAGTAGTGTCACATTTTTTAAAGAGTCTTAAAAGTACATATCTCGAATATTTTCTCATACAACGACAATTTTTCTCATACAGATTCTCTTTAATATTCATTTCATGCAACATTTATCACGGCGCCATCGCGGCTCACGCACAACGAAGACAGAAAACGAAAAAAATTCGTTTCGAGCTGATGGAATCAGTCTCTCATAGCTAAATTACAGGAAATCGGCTACTTAAATACAAAACTCGAATCTTCCAAGATGATTCGGATTTACATATACATATGGAACAGTTATGCAACAGTATACATACTCCTAATGGTCATGGGTTCTGAATCGCGAAGGCGCTCACCTTATCTAATTTGTGGATCGATTTTAGTCTCCATTTAATTAATTAAATACCGCTCATAGCAAGTAAGATCGTGATTACTGACGTCATTCACAATTTTATAGCGATGTATAACGCATCAATAAAATTCAATAATAATAAAATATAATTATTTTCAATTCGACATTGTGATTGTAATAAATGCATATGATTTAAGGAAAGCATTAAACAAAGAGTAATGTAAAATTCATACGCGTTGATGTAATGTTCTCTTTGAGTTGTGTTTTACGAGAAAATTTCTGCTTCCGATGCATTAAACGATTTTAAGATACCGATGGAAATTATCATGGTTTTGCATGCAAAGAACGAACGGTGAACCGTATTGTTCATCCGAGTAGAAAGTCAGAAAGCATCGAGTCGACCCAGTTAGTCACTCAAGTGCACAGGGTTAACTCCAGCTGCAAGGGCTTTTCGAAACTGAAGAGCGCGTGAAGAAACCACCCGAATGAAGTTATAAGGCTTTTCTAGATTCTTGGAATTGTGACTTAACACTGGAACTACCAAAGGAAATTAAAACGACTCTTATCAGATTATTTCTTGCTCGAATTAATTCTTTTATTAATATTATTCCGAACTTAATATATATTTACGTACAGTTAATAAGTAAACATTTACTTATTATAAAAGGAGTCATTTTTATTAATCATTAATCTCTGATAATTTTAGTGTGTTAAGTACTGATCTTGGTGGATTTATGGCAGACTCACTGTGATAAGCTTCTTATGCTTTAATCCGACTTCCTACGATTCCTTTGAAACGAATTTAAAGTTATGAATGATCATTTTCTTTTTTTTTTTCTAGTGAAAATAAAAGGAAGCACTCCTTTGAGCGTTTCTCTCGAGTAAGATACGGTACTCGGCTTTTCCTTTGGCATAGAACGATCGTATTCATGCTGTGAGCGGTCGATCTTAAATCCAATTTTATTCCCTTTTTGTATTATTGAACACGCATTCTCTCTGAGGCGAGATATTTATTGTTCTATACCTCTTCGTCGGAGAAGTCTGACAGTTCTGAATTAAAACATTCAACGAATTCAAATGAAAACCATTGCAATAGATCGAGTGTAAATAATAGGCCTGTCGAATTCTATGATTCTCGATCAATGAATAAAATTATACAATTTACACCCATTACGATAGAAAAGATCGATTCGAAAATTGTTGCAATTCGCTTTAAACGAGTTATTCCTTTAAAATCTAGAATGAATCTTGAAAGGTTCTACAATAGTGTGAGTTTCCAAGCAAATAGAATTTCTTTCTGTGAATGCTAGTTTTCTCGTGGGAACCGTACCTTCAAAGACCTCGAACACGTTTTTCGTATGCCATCCAATTTGAAGTTACACGCGTAGTACAACGTACATGTACAAGTACGTGGTTGGTAAAAAAGAGGTAACTATCTCCGACAAAGAGGGATGCATATAAATCGAGGCCCAGAGAGAAGTAGAGATAGAGATATACGGCGAGGAAGATACAGAAATAGAGAGAGGCCCATTCCCTCTCGAGGGCCCTCTAGGAAATTGACATTGCGAGAACCCGCTAAACTCGCTCGCCCAGCGCGTTCTCATCCCTTAATCGCGAGTAAAAATTCTTACGTATAATTTGTAATTGTATCACGAAGGTCGAAAGTCTCTAAAAATTATTCTCTAACTTTTCTTCTTTTAAAGCAAACAAATTTTGGTCTCTTTCCTTGTTCTTCTTTATACTTTTTTATTTATTATTTTTTCTCAGATCAATTTCTACTCGCTACTGAAATTTCTCTCTTTCGCTTCACTCGGCCTTCGTGACACATTGACATATCTGTAACAACTTATCGAGCTAATTTCGCTGCCCCTTTCGACTCAGCGATTTTCAGTGCGAACATAGGATAGGATTGAACCTTTTCGACGTTTTTTCTTTAATGGGGACTGCTATGAATCGCGAGAGGAATAAGGGATATATTGATTCGTCCAGCAGTTGCCGCAGCACCTTCTACTATTATTATCCTTTAACGAGGTGATATTCGATCGCCTTTAATGTACATATGTGTATCCGACGTATTTGCTACTTCTGCAAACGTGCACAAGTAGCGCACGCTTTTAGAAAACATGAGAGCACGCCGAGACTAGGTTCTGAAAGCTCAAATATATATATATGTATATGGTTCGAAACAATTGTGAAAGCTTCGTTATAATGAAATTAATTGAGTTATAAATATCGCGCAATCAAGTTAAGAGGGATGGTCAGATTAATTTAACGTATAGGAATGTCTTTTGTAACAGATGTCCCATTTTAAGTATTTGGCGTATTTGCAAAATCAGGAGTATTGTAAAAATAGGAATTTCCAATGTGTTGGTTATTGAAAAAGAATGAAAATATTCGCGTAAGGTTGACCCACCCCGGTACGAGGGTAGCCAAGGGATGGTCTTTTTTAAAGTTGAACCTACGTCCCGTGTTGCCCTCGTTTCGGGACAATGCACATTTGCATTCTGCCGCATTCGACAGAGAGCTCCGCTCTCATCGCGAGTGTCAGAGAGTCATCTTGTCTGGTCTCTGTACTACGATTTGCGTACAAGCCTAGAATAAGTGTCACGATCAATTTCCATCTCTAGTTTCACTAACTTTACTTTCCAATTTACTCGACTATCAACATATTAAATATTATCGTTTATACGGAACATTGAAAAATACGAAATTCATAACTAAAAAGGAATTATAAATTAAATCAACGAGAATAGGAGTGATACGTTTAGCTTTTGGAAGCTTTAAACTTTCTTCTGACAGTAGAATCTTAGAGAATTATATAAAAAAATATTTCCTTTGTACGAATGTAGCAGTTGATCTGTATATCAAACTAAGCTCCGACCGCTTTTCGTCTCTTTGTGACTTGGAGAAAAGAAACAAAAGACAAGATGAAACGAGAGTACAAAACCCGTTTACATTTCTGTTCTATCGTATCGTTTTTTTTAGGAACTTTGTACAATAATATGTATGAATATTATCAGAGTGTCAGAGGTTGAATTGAGAGTATCTCATTAAAGTAGAAGATACGTGATTAAAAAGGTGCATTGGTAAACTACCTCCTCTCGCAACTAAGAAAATTTCTTTTCGTCCAACTATTATTAGCACACGCACCGAGGGAAAGGAGCCGCAGTGAATACTATTTTCTATGACGCGTGGAATCGATCATCCTCCACGTCGAGACCCGCTCGAGTGAGAGATCTCCAATCAACGTTGAAGAGCACCTCGTTCTCCAACGAAAACGAAATTGTCAACAGCTTATTAACGCTCGAAAATTCTCACGCTTTTGGGAAATATAATGTATATTATATGAAAGTGTCGAGTACAAAATATTGAGATCGAATAATCGTGTAAATTATATCGTACTATAAATTACTTGGCATATCGTCAAAACTATGGAACTTTTTTTTATCCAATACTCGCAAATACTAACGCAGAATAATTATAAATAAAGATTATTGATACGATCAATGCATTTTTTTCTTTTTTTGGTTTGCAATATCTAGCTTACTTCGTGCAATCGCTACATGTTACGTTTTTGCAATTATAAACAGGATATTTCATTTGGGATTTGAATTTCAACCATTCGATTTCGCAATTTTCAATATGCATCCAGTAATACACAGTTGCGTTTTACGCAGAAATTCGCTGATATTTCATACAGCAAAAAATTACTATTCCTGTCTGTTTTTCAATGTTCAATAGCAAATATATATAAAAAAATGTGATTTCATCGTGAAATGTTTGATCGCGCGATGTTGGAATTAATTCGAAATATGGGATTATTTGAGAAAAGGGTATTTAAGTGAGAAACGAAAAATGTGATGGGAAAAATAATATAACTTCTATGTCAGAATGTTAATAAGGTAAATATGAATAGTCGATCGCTTCGCAATTGCAGCCTTGTCGTGAGCCTGGTCCTTGGCTACGAAAGATGTCTTCGACTATTTGAGCGAATGATTACGATCAGGGTGATTTTCTTTGGATCGAATTAAGATTCACTTAAGATTCGCACGACTAGGATTTGGCACTACCGCTCTGTACACTATCGCTTTGCGCGGGTTGATTGTTCTGCGCCGTATTAAAACCATCGATTAATGTCTCGATAATAAATTTGATGGTTATTTTATAGATGTTTTCGACGTTCTCCGAGTATCGGTCTTCCAAGGTTCGCTGCACAGCGTCCAAGAATGGTTTCTCAATTTTCTGCAAACAGGAGCAATAAATATAATAAATTTACACAATCTTATTATAGTTTATTTACAATTTATTTCAAATAAAAATCTCTTTTTATCTTCTATTCCGTCTCTATCATTCAAAAAGGGACTCTGTAACAAATTTTTCTTTTGAAATTCGCTAAAAGCGTTTTGTTACTCATTCCGATAAATTGGAAAAGGAATTGAGAATTCTTTATTTTCATGGAAAATAAAGAAAAGAAGTCACAATATTGATCGTTATTGCAAAGACAGTTATTCAAGATCATTTTTTTTCTTTACTTTGATTTCACATTGATAAAAATAAAGGGTCTGTATTCGTTTAAAAATCGGGAATAGTTCAATTCTCGCAGACATCCCAAGCGCGTGGATTACGCAAGCTTTTGCATTGTCGTAAATCAAATCGATTCGGAGAAGTAGAATCAGCCTCTGAACGATGGATGTGTTCGAAACCCTGGGAGACAAAGCTCGCGGCTGGTTGGTCTGTTGGCTGGCTGGCTAGCTAGGTATCTATGTATCTACATACATATATATGCACTTCCATCGACATCCGAAAAAGCTCCGATCCCTCGACTGCCACGGGTCGCAAAGTCGACTAGGGTCCCAGCGCACACAACGTTGAACCAGAAAAATCGCTTGCGAGAAAATCAAAGAGGCTTTTGTCTCGTACAGTTGCCAAAAAGCGCATGCCAAGCATTGTCGGAGAAAGGTAAAGGGCTTCAAAGCGTGCTTGAGAAATTTCGCGTGACTTTAATGTGGATAGATTGAAAACACAAGAGACCTTGTCAAATAGAAATTTCCCTTTTTCTTCCAATAAAGTTCATTCGTTTACTTGAAACGATCTGAGCATTATAATTTTATTAAAAATATTAATAAGACTAATTTAAATTATGAATGAAAATCATAATTACAACTATGAGGATATTTATTTTTTGCCTCAAATAATATCACGAAAATAATAAAGATGAATTTGTTAAAGATTAATTAAAGTATGCCATTTGCAATTATTTCTAGAAGTTCTTTCTGCCTGTTCTCGTTTAATATCCTCCCATTTTCCAAGCCAACACTTTAATTTTTCAGCACACTTAATTTTCTTTCTCGACCTGCGAGAGCAACGGATAAGCAAAACAATCAAAAGTTCGCGGTGTAAAAAATGTTGAGGAAATTATAGAGCGTAAGGAATTGTCTAGGAAAGTTGCGTTAACTTGCTTCTTCCTCACTCTTTCTTTTTTGATTGCGTTTCTTTTTTTCTCATTCACTCTTTATACATTCGTGAGCAGCTATTCGCTCTTCCTTTTTACTTCTTGATCTTCAAGCACTGTTGGGCTGGTAAGTACTCGTCACACGTTTCAATTTTCCGTAGTTTTCATAATGAGCCTTGCAACAGGTTCCCTTTTTACTCTTGTATTTCACAAGAACCGTATAAGTCATTGTGCGAAGTTCTTAAACGATCGGACCGAATTTCTATGTTAATGTTAATTAAATCGAATTTATGGCAATAATTCTGTCACGATTTATACAAGTACGTAATTACAATTCGTAATTTCCGATCAGTACTATCATCGACAAATTAAATAGTTTTCCAGTTAATGTATCCTACATTAATACCCAATTAATCATTAATACCATATTAGTTTTCTTTTCATTTAAATTTAGGAAAAGTTTCTGATAGTTTTTTTCATGAAATAATATATTTCAAATTGCTGATGAATATAATATTCTTATTTTTTATTGCTGAATATAGAATCATTAAATGAAGAAATTCAGAAGTGCTTTTAATCGAAGTTGAAATTCTGGAAAATTTCACTGGCAATTAAGATGTTAACACCTTTAGAGGGTCTTGGTGGAGTGTCCGATCAATTGAATCACGTGTCGAAGTAAGCTTCTTTGCACGAAGAAACAATGGGAGATAAAAGCTTTACGGAAGAGAAGATCACCCTTGCGCAGCAGCTTTTTCACTTTAATTTTCTTCGTTCCCGCAGTTTGCATGGTGCTCGGTCAGCGCATTCTTCTTGCTTCCGTTTCGTTTTCCCCTTTGCCCTAATTCGTTGCCTTTCTCCTTTTCAACTTTTTATCTCATTGTTCTTTCTGCCGGAGTCTGTACATCGTACTCATCGCTTCTCGGAGAAACCGCGAACCGAGCAATCTAATACCGCGATGCAATTTTTCCGTACAATAGTTTTCATTGTTTTTTTTCCCGATCTCTTGATTAATTTTTCCTGTAATTTTTTTCTGATTCCTTCTTGATAGTTATCTTTAGCCAATTTTCATCACGAAAATATTAATAATTCTTGTCTGAACAATACGAGATTTATTTTTGATGGATGTTCGGAAAATTTTTAATAAATATCTTAACTTTTTAAGTATTTTAAATTTCTTAATTAAAGAGGATGTGAAAATAACGAACTCATTATTTACTTAAACGTCGTTTAATGATGTATTTATTGTCAATATTGCACGATAAATTACTCACCCAAAAGTACTGTGGATTGAATCCTGGAATCTTCGTATGTGTGGCTCCGACCTCGTGAAGGCACGTTAGAAAAATGTCCAAGTCATCGAGGCCCTTGATGCTTTCGTCAAGATACGACATGACTTTTTCCGCATGGTTCGCCAATTCCATGCTTTCCGATTGTTGCTCCTTCGTTTTCAGCTCACGAAACTGATTGAACATTTCCAAGAGTTCCGCATTCTCTTCGAACAACCTAAACACAAATCGATTCAATATGGCAAGTACAACAACAAGAAAACATTAATCTCACTTTCAAAAGTCGATTTCTGACTCTTAACTTTTGTTTTAAGAAGAGTCAAGTACATCGGATAAAAAGAAAAACCTTCTTTTCCATTACGATAAGAACCATTTGTATTTCTAGGAATAAATTGAGAAAAACGTGATAATAAAGTGTGGATAAAAATTCATAGAATTTCGTAAAGTTTGTATGGAGTTTCTTTGTTCATCGCCAAAGGGATACTCGTGGCTTCGGGCAAAGGATGAGGCGACAAGGTAGGCCTCTTTTCTCGAGGATTTTTCGTGCGTCATAAATCTAAAAGTTTCTCCCCGAGGGATCGAGCCTCTCAGGATGTGGCACGATTTCTCCCATTCGCAACTTCCGGAAACTTAACCAGCTGGCTTATTTTCTTTCTCCTTTTCTACTGCTATATGTTTCTCTATAGTTCGCCTACCAAAGATTCTTTCCAAACTATTCCTCCAATTTTACGATCTTCATATTTCTTCTGTTTGTCGAAGAGTAAACTTTCTTCGCTTTACTTCTCTTTTAACTTATCCAGTATACTTTAGCGAGACGTGGGCGAAGTGTTTGGTTTTACCCTCTGTCTTGAATTCTAATTAACAGGATGGTTCTTCCCGGAGTGATGAGGGAAACCCTAATGAAAACAATGGCAGGTTCATCATACAGAATGAAATTTCAAGAATAATAGAATTCCGAGTAGAATAAGTTTTGTATTAAAATATAGAATATTCACTTTTAAGAATGAATACATTTCACCTGGAATATGTGTGAAAATAAACTATATAGAAGTTTCTATAAGAAACAATAATTAAATTAATTCCATAAATTCCTTTTCTCTTTATTAAATAATTACGAATCTGTTTTGTAGAAGAAAATTAGTAAAACAGAATTACAGTTGGAGCACAGTCGAAAAATGAATTAATTAAACAACTAGTTTTTAGCAAATCAAGTAACTATAAAGTAGTATAAAGTTCCTTGATGTAATTAATACTTTCGATATGGCGTCATGAAAATAGAGTGCACTCATTCGTTTATTTCACCTGTCAGATTCACTCTATGCGAAATAATTGATTTGTTAGAGTCATGGTAATGCATCTCGCTATTTTCTTTCCTTTGTCACTAAAGGACTCTGTTTCGAAGATAAAAAAGCACAAGTAACATCAATCAGTTCCAGGAAATCTCTATCTGTCGATGTATAACTTCATCCCAGCAGGTATTAGCGCATAATATAACAGCAGGCAATAGAAATACACAAGTTTCACCAAAGTCAGTGCTTATAGTTTGGGCAATGTTCCTTGTGAGAACACGGGAACAAAGCTAGGTAGTGAAGTAATATCTTTATGGCATTCTCTGTGCCAAGAATTCAGCTTGACCCCGTAAATACAGAAATTCTGTCTTCTGTGTCTCTTATTGTACCTTTCGGGATCTGGACTAAAGGCAATCCTTATATAAACCATTATATCCTTGTATAAACTGCAGACAAAAGAGCCTACATATATACAAGAAAAGATTTGATTAAAAGCTTGCAGCTGAATAGAATATTAGAATAAGCCTCAATGGAAAGAACATATAAATATAAACAATATGTGTTTTGTTCTTCCATTTCACCTTTTCTCTCAAATACAACGGTGAATAAATTTTCGAGATAGAGTTGTGAATTTCATTTTCCAACCACTTTCCAGAAGGATACTGAAGATACAGAGGTTTCTGGATTCTCAGGGTATATTCAACTTTGTCTTTCAGTAGGTCACTCTTCCAGTGACTAAGGTTTTACCCTCGACAGGAGTAATGCTATCCATTTAAAAATAATCCCTTATCGTCGCAGGGATCAATATGTACCCACGTACCAGTGCGTTTTTACCTACAGGCATATTATAAACCTCTTGGTATCTTTATAAATCCATGCTACAAACGGACAGATTTTTTCTCAAACTTGTGTCACTGTAAAAACAACATTCACTATTTTAATAGTTAATTAAAGAAAAAAGAGAGAATTTATTTATCGATTTGACGAATATTGCTCGACTCTTCGAAACGAGGTCATCCGGGAGTGCATTCGAGGGGTAAAGTTCGAGAGAATTGAATTTTCGTGACACAATTGGGAATTTCAGGAACCACGTAATCGATACTGCAGGTGCATTTAGTCTCTAATGAGCGCGCTAATGTGTTAGATATCTTACGACAGATGCTGTCAGATCGATTTATCATGGGAATGTGTCATTGCACGTATCATCATTAAATCATATACAATATCTTCTTGATTCAATTATTTCGATCTTTAATCCTGTCATTGAAAACTATTTGTAATTGTAATATAATCCTATAAAAATCCACTTGTTACTTCTATTAATGCTTTTCTACTTTTATTCGTGTATTTTTCCCGTTTCTAAAGGTGCGCAAAGTATGTATAATAGCAGGTGATTCGTGTAGTCCTGTAGGAAGAAAATAAAAGGAGATTAAGCTGATAATCCTGCTGAAGCTTCGAGTCGTATATAATCTGATCGTTCCGATACGAACTGTAAATGTACGATTCTAAGCGATTCTGCGAATAGCATAGATAGACAATAGCAGGTAGAAAGGAAAGAATTGTACTGGAGAGCTAATACACTCGCTTATTAAGTAGCATGTACCGTGTTTGTCTCTCCACGATCACAATATGCGATAAGCATTGATAGGCAGCTTTTCCGAGAGCTTGACAGTATTCAGATTAATGAACACTTCCGTGTCATTGAATTGTGAATGGACAATAAATCGAGCTTAATAATTACATACAATTAGTCATCGAAGTCCTTTCGCGTTACTACTTAATTTTTAATTTATCTTAATCAGATGAATCGCTACTTAATTGAAATCAAAGTTCACAATTCCAGATGTGAATATTTATTGTCACATTTTCATTCGAGAAATTAGAATCTCTTTGACACTGAGAATTAGTTGGAGCAGAATCCTTTGAATTTTAAATAAATTGAAATATAAAAATTGAGAACGTGTGCGACAGCATATTTCTGTCTCCTGGCAAGAAAATTGCCTGCTTGTCAGACATGTATTATGTATACTCCTCCCTAAAGGTGTATCATGAAATTCTGTTGCCTCTAAAATATCTCATCATCTCTTATTTCACTCGTATTACTTTCCCCTATGGATGCTGGGGTTAAAACTGAATATAACGAAACAGTCACGCAATTCGCATTGTTTAATACATATTTGGTGAATGAAAAGCGTGTAATACGTGGGTTATGTAAAATACATTTTTCGAATAAAATCATGGTAACGAAATATACAAACAATTCAAGGATTCTTGGAAAAAGAGAATTTCATCTCGTGACAATAGTTTCGATCACAATTTCCATAAACGCGTGGTGAAAATTCTCTTCCCTGTAGACATGGATTTCAACCATGGAAAGATGCGGAGGCAATTAGGCGTAAAGGGTAAAGGGTAACCGAAGGGAAGACTGCTGCTAAAATACGTGCTTTGCGCTATGAAAGGAAGGCGAATTAATTGACCTCAGGAACAGATTGGCAAAGGTATTAGGAGCGAGGCTGTCAAGGGGTGGTGGTGGGCTACTGAAAGGAGCAGAAACGAAGGGGAGAGATTACCACCACTACTAATTGGGATAAGCTAATCTTAATAGACCTGTGCCCGTTCTAGTAGAAATTGCTCTGGTGCATAGTGATTAAAGGCACAACTCTCTTAATCTTGGATCGATAACTATAATTCAATTCAGAATTTTAATCGATAATTTCTTGTCAACTTGTAACTACACGTATTACATGAATCTTTCCCCCATTTATCGTTCCTCGTTTCTTCGCAAAATTAATCATTTCTTTCTAGTAAACGAAAACAATTTAAAATTTAAAAAAAAAATTGTTCATCTAGTCTTCTGTTTCTTTGTATGTTTTTAAAATGAAATAAAAAAAAACAAGAATTGTTATAAAGTTTCTTGTTAAGGGAAAGTGTTACGATCGTTCTGATTAAAACAAGTGCGAAAACAGAACGAATGGAGTAGTTGTTTTCTGTAAACTTTTCCGGTTAGCGTAGACAGTAGCCAGGATTTATCGTAGGTATTTCGTGCTGAACGATAGGGATTTAACGACTGCTTTTTATCACTTCTCTTCGAAGCAGAAAAATAAAGTAACGAGCTGTTGCTTTATACAGCAGAACAAATCTATAGGTTAATTGGAATTGTCCTCGATACAGCAATATAGCTCGCACTTTCCGTTGCTTTCAATTCTATTCCATAAAGCAAATGAGATTCAACGTTGATCGATGTATCTAAAGTTACCAAACGACATAAAAGTAACTCTATCCGTCTGTCTCATTTTCCACTGTAACAAATAACGAGAGTCCAGAGAAACCAATTAACGCGAATCAAACTATTTCCAGCAATAATTACAGTGCTAACCATTCGCGATCCAGAGGTATCAATTAATTCAATTCTACTGATAAATTGCATCGGTTAAACAAAAAAAAAAATAGAAATTAATGAATTTCGAAAGCTCAAGTTAAACCAATTAGTCAAACAATGTTGACACTGTCGATGGAATTATAGATTCTCGTGGTATGCAAAAAATCCTGGTAAATAAAGAGAAGAGCACAGTGAATCTAGCTTTACCTTTCTCTTTTGAATTATTAATTTCGCCCTGACAACCCGATACACGCTCAAAGAGTGCAAAGACTGTGAATCTCTGTGGTGACGATGCTCTGAATTCGCGGTAGATTTTACGTTGAAACTTTGCAACTGACGATAACATTCTGCTCATGCGGGTACAGTTCATCCTAAATCCTGTCTTTCCAAGGTATTTCAAATATTTCAGTCATCCGAGACAGCGGATGCTCGAAATACCCGAGTTTATTGCGCGGAAAGAAGACTTTACCGTACAACTTACTGTATCCTCAATGCAGTCTTTCAGCTTGCTTTGAGGGTGGTTCGTGTTTCGTGTCTCAAAAAATCCATCTTTCCCTAATGTTTCAGATTTCCGTGTGACAATATCGTCAAATATTTTTCCCACTGTAGCAGAATTATCAGAAAATACTGTTACCCGCAGTTTCCATTATATTTCCAATTTTTTATGATTTTTCCAATGACTGGAAGTCCTCGGATACAGAGTGTATTGGTTTAGAAGCCAGGTCTCTGTTGTTGGTCGCTTATATCGGCTGACAGGATCAGTCGACTGTAATTAATGCGGATAGTAAACCCTAACTTTACTAATAACTATGTACTCGGAGGGCACAGAATTTCGCGTAATCCGAGTACAGACTATAACAGTATTGTATATCGTCATATGAAATGCTTGTATGGAAGGAAATATATCGGTAAATCCATTTTTAAAGATTCAAAGCAATCCTCTATTACTGATGACAATGTAAATAACTTACACTATGTTGATTTAACCTAGTTCAGACGCACATACAGTATATGTCTATAATTGTGCGTGCCAATTAGACTGCTAACTTGTCAGTCTCTAATCTTGGGCACGTTAAAATTCGGAGCACGACACCAGTGTTGGTATCTAACGTGAGTTAAGTGACAGAGGCTGGGGTTAAATTAATTCAAGATTAATTCCTTGCTTTAATACAATACCTAGCTAGTAGCTATTATTACTATTGTAAATTTTACACGTGATAAACTAACTTACAGCTTTGATTTTAAACTATAGTTTCTCGGGAAAGAAGATAGTAACGGAGGGTTGGTACTCCCAAGTGATTCCTTATGAGTCTGGATTATATTTAGCAGCAAAGGAAAATTCGTAGGTAGGTGTAGAGCTGTCAGGTAACACAGGCGACCAATATCCCGAACATAACAACCGCGTACGCTCGTTTATCGATTCAGGAGTTTCTAGCTGGCCTAAACGCCTCTGCTCTCATCTCCAACGTGTATGTTACCCGTCCTCTGATCAAGCCTGATCGAGTTACCTTAAAGCTGGACCGTTCGGAACTGTCCTACTGTTCAATATATTCATGGTTTTTTGGATGGACCTTGCTCGTTGGATCTTCTAACATTGTTTTTCCTCGATTTTCGCGACGTTGAATAACGATCGGTGATTATTTACTAGTATATTGTACAACGCTACAACTGTATAAGAGTTAAAATAAATGATTAAAACCTCCTTTTATGTCAATTATATTTCTTAAACATTTTTCATCAACGACTAATGATTCCTTAATAGAATGGAATCAGCGTCGCTTTTTAAATTTGATTTATCACCTATTTTTAACGAGTAGCTTTTCATGGATTTTCAGTAAAGAATGTCTGTAAAATATCAGCATTATATACGACAGATTCCTGATGTGAAATGTAGATATGCGTTTGAATTCGTTTTCATTTCCCTTGAAAATCGATGAATCTTCCATTTATGTTCACATATGTATAACTCGAATCGATTTGTGAGAGAGCGGAAGTAACTATTTGGAACTTACAACTGGAACCGAGCTAGAGTCGTTTATCTTCCCGTGGAAGCACTCGTTTACTGGCTGCTGCAATTTTCACGAAATGCTCGCTTTTCACGTTGTTACCGTGGAAAAGCTCTGCTGTTGGTAGGAAAACAGAGTACAATGTAAAAATTGTCGGATCACCGCGGTCAAATTGTGCACGATCTTGCAACGAGAATTAACAGTGTTGCAACATTTTGTTTTTTTCTATGCAGAAATTCTTAACACATGTTGCAACATATTAATTGAGAGATAATTATTGGGAAAGCTGGCGTATTAACGAGCAATTGTGAACGTATAATTCTGGTGCATAACTTATTCATATGGATCTTGCTTTATCCTCTATTCGTGCCCGAAAATTCCAATCGTTACGATTGCGTTGATATAAATTGCAAATAATATAAATCAATGGAAAATGTTCATAACAAGTGATGCAAGTGAAATTTTGTAGTTCATTCTTGGTACAAATTGCATGGGTCCATTTATAAAACATGTTGCACACCATTCTGGAATTTCTGTGTAGCATGAATAATTTGCAAAATGTGTTTCCGATTATTATGAGTCATTTGTCGAGACTTACGATATATAGTTTTTGATATTTTGCATAAAAATCCACGGATTACTTATAAACAACATACAAATTTCTATCATAAAATTCGTAAAGCGTTCAAATGTATTAAAAAACTCAGTTTTATGAAAAAACAAATCAAAGTTCTTTTGACTACACGAATAGCACAGAAATACATGTCAATCGTTATTTATTGAAAGTCGAAAAAAGCAAAAAAAACGTATATTTTTATTTTATTCATATTGATATTTCTCTCCATCTCTCTTTTTCTCGCTCGTTTTAGTTATTGTTAGTTGAAGACTGTTCTAGAATATTAATGACGGCGAGCCATGATTGTGTTTCTGTTTTCTAATGTTTTGCAAATATGTTCTGTCAGCAACATACTCCAAACTCGCTTTGTTTGTTGTTGTTTGTACGAGTTTCCCTTTATACTCGTCCTTCATTAAAATACAGAGTAACTCTTCGAGTGTGAAAATTCCATTGGAATTATCACCATGCAATAGGATTCACCAGTCGAACCTAATAGTTTTGGAAATTCAAAGCGGCTTAATTGAAATTCCTGATAAGCGAATTAACACGCTGTTAAGATGTACCGTTCGGTTTCCAAGGACTGTATTCACGTCAGTTTTCCATGACACAGTGATACGAAGAGCAGCATAATCAGAAAAGTAAAAAAGATTATTTCTTTATTTATTTATTTATTTATTTTCATAATTCCGTTTAAGTAAATTTCTCGAATTATTTCCCATTACAGCGTTATCATTGAATCTTCTAATTCCTTGTGTCATCGAAAATTGGGAATTTGAGTTAACGCAGGGTCTATAATCACTCAATCTAAATATTCTCTGGGATAATTAGAACAGCAATTAACGCTTAATACAGCAATCTACCGATTGCCCTGCTCGGAATCTATAGAATAGATTACTATAGCGGGAACCTAATTAAATTGCATATTAACGTAGAAAGTTTAACTAGAACGATCCATAAATTATAGTTCCACTTTTTGAATAAAGAAGAAGATTTATATTTATATTATATTTTCGTGACAACAAATATTATTCTATATTAGACTAATTGACGTTCTTATAACAAGGCTCATACTTTGTATTATCTTTGATATTGTTAATTAGGGTTAGATACTCGTGCGTGGGTGTGGTTTTAGGGTAATAGAGAATAGCTGCTCGAATTTCACAGACTCTATTCGCGAAGAATATCCGGTTGCAGAGGGTGGCAAGATCGCGGTTCGGTTAAATCGCCCACGTCAGCCAGCAGTGTCAGGAAGTAAAAACATTAATTATGCCGGAAAGGTTTGGTGTTATTTACGTACACCGGCTTCCAGGGAAGCCAACAATTACCGGGCGGGGCAATTTTGCGGCGATACGTAGTAGCCCGCGCCCTCGTAAATTCATATTTGCTGATGATGTGATATTGCGCCACTCCACCATCGAATTACTTCTGCCTGATGGAACTTTCAGGCGAACGTGTGCTGATCATTGGTCAAACTGACAAGGAGTTCCTGGAAAAATCGACAGCCCTCAAATCGTACGATATCCGAAAGCAAATACTATATCAGCTTCATCATGAAACGTATTCAATTTCACATAGAATTTATTTGAGAAATGGTAATTTTTAAAAAACCCTAATTTGATAATTCTAGATTTTAAAACAGCTACTATTTCTTTCCTGTATCAGTTATTAAAAATATTGCGAATTTATTTCAGCAGAACATTTTAGTCGAAGGAGAAAAAAATTGAGTATAAAAAACCGAATTTAATTGGGGCACCTAGAGCGATGAAATAATTTGCCGCCATGTTGAAGAGTTACTTTATTCTCCTGGGTGTCATCTACCGGGAGAACGAAGTTAATCTGCGTGGCAAGAGTTCGCAATACATTCCGAGCCTTTTCATTTCGCGACCTCAGAAACCGCAAATTTCGAGCTCGATTAAACCAATTCCTTAGGATGTCTACGTAAATTAAACGAAGCTTTCTCATTCCGCGAATATTTCTCCAAGGGCTCGAAAGGGAGGTTTTTTTTTTTACCTACAGGGAATCAGAGAACCAGCCTCATTTGGGCATCGAATCGAACGAGCTTCACTTCCGTGAAAAACGCCAATACGAGGAAATCCATTGTGCGATGCACTACGGGATACCGGATGATGCCAGTGAACGAACAAATCTTCTTCATCGAGGTGTTTGACGTCTGTGTTTATCAGCTCGCAGAACCGTGATTCCCGGGTATCGATAGTTTCACCTAGGTTTTACTATTGATCTCCTCGTCAACCTTTTCCTCTGTGACTGACAAGTTTCACGCTTTCGAGTTTAATTATTCTTATCTCAGATATAAACGTTTCGGACCTTTTTTTAACATGCCTAATAAATAATCTTGTGGAAAACCAATTCTCATGGGAAGAAGAACATAAATAATTAAGAGATATTGGAAAACATTCTGAATCGAAATTCAAATTTAACTCCCCTTAATAATTGAATTTAAATGAAATTATTCAATCAGAAACTCAAATAATATATTTAGTAACATTATATCCATTAAAACGTTCATTTATGTTTCAGAGTATTTTGTCTTGATGAAAATTAAAGGCGTGCCAGAAGTTGATGCGTGACAAGAATTTTAGGTGATACCTTCAGACCAATTAGTCACTGAGCAGGGTGGAACTTAATGAGCTTCGTTTAGTGTGAGAGTGCGTTTAGCATGTAAAGATAATACTAAAGATCTTCTATAATAATATGAGTTTGCGTAAATATTTTCCATTATCTACAATTCAATTTCTCATGATTTATCATTAATTCACAATATAATCAACCACTACGATATCGAACACTGTTATGGTTATTTCGCGAGGTACCATATCAAATTCTTAAACCCATAATACATGGCACAAAATTCTAATTGAACGCAACAATTGGTAGTTTATACGAATGAGGTCAAAGGCGTAGGAAACTGAGAATCACGTTACGGGGAAAGCGATCAATATATTGCTAGATGCATTCTAAAAAGAGAACACCGATACTCATGATCGAGTTAGAAACCGAAGGTAGTGTGCGCGTCAGTGAAGCAATTATCACACTAAAGTGCACACTTTATTAACCTGTTTTAGTTTCTCTTCTTGCTTCTATATGGTAGTTACCAAGGAAAACAATGTACTCTACTAGATAATCTGTTTCTTTCCACTGCAATAGAATGGGAGAATATCACAATTGTTTTACCCTACAATTCAATGAGATAGACTCTTATAGTATATTATCAATTTAATACTATATCTAATGCAAACAATACATTAGCCAATTGATCGATAAACATCATATTCTCCATTTGGAATTTGAAATAGGATTTCAACTATTTAAATTGTACAAAATGTTCTTGTTCAATAAAACCATTGATTAATTATTATAGAAATTGATTGTGGAATGATTGGTATTTGAGATATTTCATATTTCCCTGTTTTCCTCTTTCGAACGAAATAAATACTTTACGCGATTCTCGATCAATTGCGAAAACTCCTCACGAAATGGAAATTGTACCTGGAATTAGAGATTATCGTTTGTCCGTTACGTAAGGAATGCACGGATAGAAGAAGCGGCCTATATCGATTGAATACTAGAACAGAATGGTAGAATAGATGGAAGTTTTAGGGAGGAAGAAAAGTCTTGTTTACGAACGAATTGGAAATTCTAATGGGATTCTGAATTTATGTAACAATAGAAGGCTGAAATAGCTCTCTTCGGTTGCTTTTAAAGATTGTACTGTGAAGAGAATCCAATGCTTCAGATAGGCATTTGCCCAATAGCCTTCTGTTTGTCGTCTATCGATTCAAGAAGAACAAAGGGATCCAATTTACACAACACAAAGACAACTCGAATATAAAAAGAGGAATAGAATGTAACAATAGTTAGGGATAACGTAGACGCTTTGTTATTTTCGCGAATAATTCATTTGCTCAAAAAGAAACGAGTCGCTTAACCGAAATATTGAATTATAAAGCATTTAGTCAAGCGAATAGAGGTACGAAGCACATACATTAGAATACTACGGAAAATAAGATTTCGCGATGATGTATCTAGGGTTACTTAAATAAGATAAAACACAAGGAGCAGTTATAATGAATTGTCGTTTGCAGGAATGTTAGATTTGGCGCTCGTGGAATATGCAAGGAACGACGTCCTCGAGCAATTGAGTTACCGTGGAAATATACCCTCGAGGGATGCCAAGCAGAAGAAAGTTTCAGGAACGAGGAGAAAATGATGTCTGCCGTATCCTGCCTTATTCGAGATGGATTCTCCCGCAAATACATTCGCATTTCTAAAGTGATATTTTGGCATGTCTACTCCACTGAGACAGCTTTATTTCAAGAGCTTCAACGGAAATACGTCAAATTCTCCCTCTATTCTTACCGATCCGCTAATTCATAACAAATACCTTGTTATCTATTCAAATACATCTGCTTCATACATTCAAACAACTAATGAACAAGAGAAACACTGGAAAACTTTCTGAAATAAATTTAATTGTTTCTTCTTTTTTATAACAGAAGTGTTGGCAAAATGAAATTAGCACCGAAATATAATGAAATCAAAGTTGCAAAGAATTACATGCATAATTGTTAAATGTAAAGGATGTATTATTGTGTAGAGGCCGCTAATTTGAAGAGGAATAATAGTTAAGGAAAAATGTGATATAAAATGGACGTCGTCAGAAGCAGACTGTTCAATCGATCAAGGCTAAAGCCGGAATCACAGCAGATGCCTCTAGACTTTCAATGATGCTTCAAAGAACTAACTGAAATCTCAAGGAAATTCGGAGGTCACCGATACACTCGAATCTTTAATACTTTATATTCTGTCTGTGAGGTTTCGATATATTCTACCTACTACTTCGTCAAAAGTTTCATTCCACTAATATCCACCGGAAACATATTTGCACCATAGGGAGAATTTTTCAGATACTAGGAGAAATTGCGAAAAGCTTATCCTGTATTGCAGTCTGAGAAGTTTCGATAGTAAAGCTGGTTTATAACTCCGTAAGGTTTCAGGTTCTTGTGGTATATGGGATTTATCAAGGATTTATTGCAAAGATTGCAAATTCCTATATTAAGAACTCCCTAAGTTTCCAACTTTTCTCGATGAGCGTTGTTAAATCCTAACAAACGTCTGATTAAACTGCAAACGCTTACAAAATACTTGATCGATCTCAATCTACTCGTTTAATTATCCTGCGAATTGAAATCCGAGTATTAAGGAAAAAATGATTGAGCACTAAATATATATTTTCCGGGGAATTGAGCGTGAAAAGAAAAAAAAGAAGAGGGGGTTGGTAAGAAGATAGAGAAAAGACGAGAGACAGTTGACTCCATTCGACGATTACTCCGATTCAATTATCATCAGACCAATAAAGTACTCGAGATAAAAGACATCCTGGATTAAAGCATTTGCCGGTAAAACGAAAGAGAGAATCACAACGATAAAATAGAAGAATAGAAACCACCGTCTGAAGAGACAGCGGCGCAATTTTCCAACTTAATCACTCTTACAATTATCCTTATCCAACATCGATATCCACTATTCTTGCACATACATCAATAAAACATTGAGTATCCAACCTAGTCGTTCCAGAGTTCCACTAACTTTAATCCTCGGACAAAATAAAACCTCGAGTTAAATTCGAAATTTCGGATTATATTGTATTCTACATTAGATTTTAACAATTGAATATTTTCGGCTGATTTTACTTGCACAGTCAAAATTAGGATTTTAATTAAATTTCGAGTTTCGACCTCTTCCTTACTCTACCAATTTTCTCCAACTCAGAGGTTCGCGAATTCGTAAAATTTCTCTTTGAAAATTCTCTGGTTACCTTTATCGTCTCGACGGCCTCTTCCCGTCGAATCTAATTTTTATGAAGCGGCTCCTTTGACAGTGAACAAGCTGCCTAGGTTGGATATACATATAGATAGTATGGGACGAAATGAGTGTTGCTCGTCCAATATAATCGGATGGGCAAACACAGGCAAGCGACAGCGATTGTCCGAGCATCGAAATACAGAGCTATTTTAGCTGGAAATCGAGGTTCGACGTATGCGCACCAACGAGTATATATATTCGGTGTCTGTGGACCTCGCGAATGGATAGTCAATGTAGTTTGGTTTTCCTCTTTTGCTTTCGTTTGCTCTTCTTCCTTTGGTAAGGGCTCTCGATAAAATCCTTATTTGTGTGCGTGAATATTAAAAATATCGGATCGCACTCGAGCTTTAATTTCGTTTGAGTCAGTGAATATGAAAGAAAAAATGAAAAAAATATCCTGTGCATGTAGGGGTTCAATTTTCGATTGGGAAATAGTATATAGGGTGTTCCATTTAAATTAAGTCACTATTTTATGTAACGTAACATGATCGAACCTTTGGAGAACTTGTGTTATATCAGCACTATTTATTCATATTATAGTAAGCTGAGCGATATATAAAAGATAGATTTGAGAAGTAATCAATTTCACGAATATCTAAATATTTGCACGTTAAATATTTAGTCGTTCCAGTATCATTGGTTAAATGGAAGATGGTTGAATAAGTGTGTACTTGTTCGAATGAAATCTAAATATTAGTTGAGGTTGATACTCTGGTACATAGAAAGCTCGAATAGGAGGAGTCTAGCGAAGGGTGAATCCGAGAACCCGATTTGTAAACAAAATATAAACCCAGTGAGACTGAATGCACAATTTTAAGAAGGAGTCGCATTAAAAAGAGGTGCTCTTCGTGTTTACTATTCATATCGAGGACAGTCCTCCACAATAGACATCTCCTTCAGTCGTGCTTTATCGATCACTGCTTTTATTTCCCTCGCAGGCATCTACACGCGTCTATGCAACCTTTTTCAATGCACATTTCCATGCACGAACATGTCTGCATATCTCTACACATTCTTTCTCTCTCTCTCTCTCGCCACAATTGTACTTTTGGTATGAGATTTGGAAAAAGTTATTCGAGTCCAGTGAAACCGTCTAACGTCAACTGTAGCAGAAAGTAGGTCACTGACAACAGTAGAAATTAATAATTGGAAAATAGCGTTGACAGTATAGGAACTTTTTGCCTGTTTCTTCTTTAAGGGTGAATTAATCTATTCAAAGATAGTGGTTCATTTGAGCTTGATGATATTATGTATCTGAAGTAGCATCTTAATTGGCCAAAGGAGTGGGCAACAGGATGGTTCTAGGCTTTCGATTCTCCTCGATATCATCATATTGCACTACAGTTTCAGGGTCTTAAACATCCCTTGCTCCACTTGGGAATTTACGTTATATCAAGTTTATGCAACATATTCAATGTGGAATATCACACACATTACCATAACGATAACAATTCCAACTGTTAAATAAGTAAATCAAATTCTGATGGGAACTATTCGTGAGGATTAAAAGTTCAGTTAGATGATACGATAATTAAAAGAATAGTTATTCTAACTTTGATTTAAGTTACTCATTGGTTCTGAACTCAAAGATACTTCGAGTGCCTTTGTTCTAAACTCGTCAAGAGATTTTAATGAACTTGTAACTCTTCTCAAAACTAGTAGAATTAATCTCCCAAACTATTGAACTAGCCAACTATCGATCAATATTAACAACGGATGAAGCTTACCAGAAGGAGATTCTCTGTAGTCCAGTATATCTATGTATAGTACAAGAACAAGAAGACTAAAGTCGGATACAATTCCGTTATGGCATCCATCCCAAAACTACTATAATTGCTAATGCTGGTAAAGTTTATAACTAAATTCGTGATCACTGAACCGAAATACAGATTGTTACCACTTCGTAGAACATAATGTATAATATATCACTCGATATCATCACTTTCTGGTAAGATCCATCGGTTGCTTTGATCCTATTACTGCTACTCACCTTATGAACATGTAGATTCCAGTTGGTTCGAGCGCCTTGGAGACTGCTTTCCAGCTGGTCTGTGCTGTATATCTTTGCTTCTGTGTCAGTGGTAGCCGCGTGTCCGTTGGGGGAATCTTTTGCTGCGACGACTTTGCCGCTACCACTTTGCTCAGATCACAACCCATGTCGGGATTAATTTCGCGTTCGCTCCTAGTTCCTGTCGACTGGTATCCTCGCGAGTCAAGAACTTTGCCAAACCGCACTAATTGTCTTTGAAACTTACTCGAGCAATCGCAGACAACTTTACAGTTTCACCAATTTTATCCAGATGCTTCTCGTGATGTATGCACGAATTAAGGAACGTTAGAGTTTTATCGTACAAGTATCACGATGTCTTTATAGTATCATATAAAACCAGATGTTAGTTTAGGAAATAATTTAATCCGGCAGTCAGGAGCAAAACTCACAATTCTACTGTGAGAATAAGGCAAATTAACGTGTTTATGTTAAATGAACGTATTTACATGGTACTGCTGCTGCGTTTCTGACTAATTGAACCTCGCTAACCGCAAGACAGGATTGTTTATGGCTCCCTGTCTTCTCGTTTGATCCTATGTAGATTACGGATGCGAGATAATGATTCTGTATCCCATAGTTCACCCTGGACGCTATTAAATTCTAATCCCCATAAAATTGGCTTGATTTTAATTTTCAATTTTCAACTTTCAACTTTCAATTCTCCTTCTAATGGAACAAGAATCTATCAAACGCTATTACAATCTAGTTCAAATGCACTTCAAACTTGAAACTGCAGTCTTGAATGTCAATCATTAATCGTAATATTACCTCTTGGTAATTATTAAACCTGTCGCCATAAGCTTCTCCTCTAAAACACAATTTTCACTACACCCACGTAAATCTTCTTATCAGAGCGTAACATGTCCCATCGGATGCAGGTATTTGACGAAAGTTTCCCACGGTATTAACGATTATACCGAAGGAAATTCACTCATCGATATTGCACATTCTCTTTTATTTCCTTTCACTTTCGCCAGGTGCGCTCGCGGCAAAGAGTCCTTCCGGTTGTCTTCTTTCGACGATAAGTTACCCCACAGACAGACAGAGGGAGAGAGAGAGAGAGAGCTATCCTTTCGGCTGGCTGCTCGACGTCCTATCAGGGCAAACCGGAGGGCCGTTAGTCGCGAGAGAAGTCAGCCAAAAGAGGCAGGAAGAAAGAGAAAAAGAAAGGATTAGTGGAAAAAGGGGGAGAAGAGATTGAGTGAACGGAAGGTGAGTGCTCGACACGTGAACCAAACGGAAGGGCAGATCCGGGTTATCAGGGGGGTGAGGCTCCCGAATCTATCGTAAAGAGCCGATTGGGAAAATTGGAAGCGATTCTTCGTGGGTGCGTCTCCTTATCGATAAAGTTATCCCGTTGGTCACACATAAAAAAAGGGGACACGTTCCTATATATATACATATATATATATTGTAGTATATGAACTGCTTTTCATTCTTTCTCTGGTTTTCGAGACAGAAACGAATTGATTTTCGGAATTGATTAAGGTTATTTTAAATTGATTTAAATTAGAAATTTGGCCTAAGTAGAATTGATCAGCGGATAATAGAAAAAGGATTAAAAATGTGTAGATTGTCTGACAGCAATTATTGTAGATAATTATTGGAATTAGTGATTCTGGTACTTATAGAAGAATTAATTCGAGAAGCTTCGAACGAGGATGATTGTTCTTGGAATATTTGATGGCTGTTATATTCGGTCATCGTTCCACTCTCGGCCATCAGTGTTTTTCCAGTGAAAACGAAGAAGCTAGAGTAATGAATAATTGCATTCATTGGCGAGCTTGTTAAGGGATATAAAATACGAAGTTGAGGACTGGCGGAAGTCTCGCTGTTAATAAATGCAGAATTGAGGGAAATCGGATAAAATTTTAGTAATGTTGATATATTACGTAACAATAACGAGTTTCGGATTTAAAATTATAGAATAAAATTTAAAAATTCAGGAATTAATCAAATTTCTTGAAATAGTTTCGAAAACAGATTTCCTATTTGCTTAAATGCACGAAAGCTAAGTACTGCTTTTGTTACCGTGCTCGTTCACTTTTCAACGAGCTTCGTGAATCGGAGATTTTATGCGCAATGTACTCTTAATGTACCTGTTAATGTATTGGACGAATAAGCATGAATATTTAACTGATATACTACAGATATGTATAATATCGAAGCAGATTTACTCGAATCACTCTTTGCCTAAAACTCATGATACACGATAAACGAAGAGTCATAAATGAACCATGACTATATAGGTCTCTTTAAAATTATAATAGAGTTTCATTAGAAAAATATTTTCTCAGCGAGAAAAAACTTGATGTGAAATATTCCAATGAAGAGACTTCACAGTGAACTTTTACTGTCTTTCGTAGCGAGGAAAAAGCGTTAATGGCTTTAGAGATATAAAAAAACTTGCAGAGTGGATATTTCGAAAGTTGAGAGTAAACTGGAACAACAAAACGCATCGATACACAGGGAACAGAGAGGAAGATAGTTAAAGCGAAGGTGATCTTCATAGAAATCCAACGTTCAGTCGACAATTTCACAAATGGTAATTCGAGATGAAATATTTCGAATGACAAAGATCAAAGGGGATAGTAGAGGGACACAACGAACCAATCGAATGTCGAGTACCACCTGGTGCATCGAGTGTCACCACAATTTCCGTGGCCAGTGGTCGCGTGGACTCCTCTCTGGGATCGATTCGCGCGGTTTACTCGCTCCTGTCCACGCCGCCTCGCTTGCCTCTTGCCACAATACCACCTCCACAGATATATCCAGCTTTCTTCTCCCTCATCATCAAAATCCGCAACACGCAGCACTGAGAAAAAAAAAACACCGAGAACCTTGCCGATACACTCCACAGAAATTCCTAATTAAACGAGTTCACCAAAAAACAGTCCTTAAACACAGAGAACCCAGTGGTCAAACTAAGAATTATAGTTCAGCAGTCAAAATTAATTCGATTCAGGAGAGCAATTGACATAGGTTCGAACAACCTATTCGATCAGTCTCTCTGCTTCAAACTGATAGTCCACTTGGCGCGAAGAGAGCATATCTTCTTAACACCAGAGAGATTCAGACCCAATGAGTAAAATCCAGTCGAATGGATATCGTCATAGTTGGAAGAATTTTATGAGACACTTCACCAGAAATGCAAAATTTCCTTGAAAGTTGTTCGAGAGATGCGCGAATCGCGACGAAATAGTAGTGACTATTTTTAGCACGGCTCCTAGGCTGCACCGATACCCTGGGTTTTGTGAATCTCTTGAGGGATGATTTATTCGATGGTCTTGTCTAGAACGCAGACGAGCCGAGACTGAGGCACCAAGTAACAAGTGCTCCGGACGAGCGCGCACATGCGCAACCACCCTCTTCCCTTGCTATCCTCACAATCCACCCCCAAACACCCCCGATCCAGTCTACCTGAGCCCAATTAATCGAGCACTTTGCATTTCTCTTGCCTTCCATTTCGACCATCTCACTCTGTGGACCCGTTGCTTTCGGTGGACGACCCTAGATCAATCTCGCGACTGGTTTTAGAAGAGAAGAATTCGGAAATACATGTACTTTTTACGTTAACGTTGATTCTTTAACGGAATCCAATAATTTCTTTGTGTATAATTATTATTGTTAAAATAAATTTATTTCCTATAATACTATTGTAATACTATTTCCAATGGTATATTTATTTTCATTGTTTTCTGCTAACGGTGGAGGTTCCATGTATTATCAGACTACACCTATTCAGTTTCTGTTCTGCTTGGCAGAGACATGAGAGTACGGCACTGTTTCAAGGAAATATTCAATACAGTTTCCTTTTTCCTTGGTCTCACGACTTATGTACCTAAAGCAAAGCACAGAAGGCCGTGGTCTATCTCATTATTCAGGATTTCCCGGTTCGCAGAAATTAAATGAGTGCAGACTTCTACCATCCAGAGGTTTAGAGTTGAATACATCGTTTTTGAGATTATCACTCTCTGACTACTATTACTATTCTTTTTCCTGGGAAATACTAATACAATCTTCCTTTCACTATGATAATTAATTCGTTTAACGCGAAGAAGCTAAATGAAAAAGACGCGCACTTACGATATTAGAGTTAAACTTAATAACAAAGTTCTTAAGCTTTCGTTTAAACAAATGAGATTAGCTTCTTGTTTTATATAGTTCTGTTGTAGACTTTAATCTCCATAAATTTGATTAGAACCAGTGAGAAACGCTGAGGTCTATCGCTAACTTAAATTCGACTGTTATTCCAGGACGATTCCAATGTTTGCATAGAGTTACTCGCTGATGGTAGAAGATGCAATTCGGGAGGGGATGGGACAGAATACACACGTGCCAAAGTAAAGACGAAACCTCTAGGATCAAACTGTGCTATACGTATAGTGGGCGAGTTCCATCGCCTGGAGTTAGTACATCTCCAAACGACTTAACCGTATCGACATTGCCAATAAACCTCACGGATATAGATTGCTCGTGTGAGAAACGGAACTGCGACAGATTGTCACTTGTATTGGGACTATTTCGGAAAACTGACCTGCGAGTCACTGGGGCAATTGAGTTTTCCGTAGTTATCAGTTTGACATATGTCAAACCTTTGTCAACGTAGCACGCGTGCATTTGATCGACGAATGGATGGCTTTTAAAATCAATGTACGTAAATATCTTTTATAAGGGTTTTGAATCATTTATTGAAAGTATCAAAGTATACTGTTAGATAAAAAAATAATTGCTGTTAAAAGTTTGCAGTAATAATTATTCTCGAGAAAAGAAAAAGCTACATTTTGTTAAAGTAAAGTAAAATTTGATTTTAAGAGAATTTTTGAAATAATGGAATTAAGTCTTTTCAGTTTGTTTACACAGTGCTACTACATCAAGCTGTTAATATTTTATCGGCAGTTTAAGCACCGATTCTGTTTCGTGCTCGGTGCTGCGTTTATCTTTTACTTTTACGAGATTTTCAGTAGATTGGTTTTTTCTATGGTGAACCATCGTCGATAAATATTCTGACAGGTGTCAGAAATATATTTTTGACGCACGTCTGGAAGCTGTACCAGTCGGCTTTTTAATTGGCTTTAGGTTCCGGACCATTTGTTTGTGGCTCATGCGGAGCATAGCGAACTGTAAGTGAAATCAATCGCAAATTTCCAGGGCTCTCTCCTCCATCGGGATTTATTAAATTGTTACATTGGAATATTATAATATTTCCGGTGAAAGAATACTCAATGTGTATTCCGGTAGAATTAACTCAATAACATTGAAATATAAACTTTGTAAAGCAAATAAAGCTTAAACAATATTTCTTCCTTTAAAATCTTTATTTCACAAAAAAATCGACTATAACTTTCCTTTAAATAGCAGTTGAATTAAAGTGGTAATTGGGATAAAATTAGGATTTATCGATAAGAAAATGATTAGGAAAACAATGTTTCAGTATCAACGGTGATTCCAGAAAATTTCTCACATTGTTAATCGAATTAAAGAGGATTCCATCGAACGGAATATCGTGAGTGTCGGTGTGGATGGTTCAGAGTTTTTGGAGCGAAGCTCTCAGGGCAGCAAGGAAACTACCAATCGTACGTGGATCCGAGCGGATACCGTCAAGGCAAGGTCTCGCTCGAGCGGCCGCTACCTTAAAGTCAGTTTGTCGCCGAACGCGCCTTTGAACCGACGCGAAACCTTCGCTTCTCCCTTTACACGCGCACTAGAAACTCTTCGAGTTAATTACGAGCAAATAAAATAACGGTAATCCACGCGCGCACCTTTAATCGTTTCTGTAATTAATCTTCTTGAGTAACTGAAATTAAAATGCATAAAGAAATATATGAAATTAGACTCTTTACATTGCATCTCAAATAAAAATCAAGTTAGATTCAATATCGAAGTGAGTGTAAACTTTTCCTTCTTCCATTAACTTTTTTTAAAGTATAATTGTTACATGAAAAATATCACCAGTTATTTGATTCTATCTTTATATCAATTCATAAATATTTCATTTTATACGAATCCACGTGGTATGTCAAGATTTATATGTATCTCACGTTGAACGTAAACTAAAATTTCACTGCAATCAATTAAAATTGTATTTGGCATCGGTTCAAAAGGGATTCTAGTATTTGTTTATACTCGGTCGTTTGGTATCGCAAGTGGCAGCGATTTTGGATTAGTGGAAGGTGATCAAAGCGAATTGATAAAGCTAATGGTGCGTTAATAAATTGTTGGTCGTAAAGGTATTAACGGAGAGGATCGATATGTTAATGTTGTACCACGGTGTTCTCCTGAGGAAATTGAATTAAGGATCGTCTGGAGGGAGCTCGGGATACGATGCACCAGCACGGGAACCTGGAAACATTGGGAAAGTGAAGTACTGGATGCCAAAGACTAAGGATCCTCGAAGTTAAGGTAAAGTGCTGTCTAAACTCTCTTCCCTCCTGTGATTAATACCAGCAAAGTCTTCTACTTCTTGCTTCAGTTCTACTATCCTCATTAAAGTGCTCGTTTATTCCAAATTAGATATATCTAAAAAATATCCTATTTAACTCATAGATTTTTAAATGATTAAATAACATTTTAAACGAATTAACTCATCTTATATTTTTTGGCTTTTGACATTTAATGTTCAATTTGTCCCAAGTTTCTTCCAAATGAGAATTTAATGTGTTATTAACTCATTCCAATTAATAGTTGACAATTTTCCAGGGAAAATTAAATAAAAAGTAAAATAAATGAGTAATATTTTTTTAACAAAAGTATATTTGTCTGAAATTAATTGGAGAAACGAGTGAGTTTATTTTAATCGAGACAACATAGTTCGTAATGTAAGGTCAGTCAGCTGAATATGTGTACAATCCACTAATGGAAAACCTTTCGTAACAGTAACGAAATGTCTCAGGTAACGCCCACAATTGTTTTCATTACTCTTTGCCATTCCTATGATTTCATCGTTGCAATTCGAGCCGGCTATCCGATGTGCATTTCTACCCACAGTTAACTAACATAACTGCAGATACCATATCGTTAAGAAACACTCAAGCTAAAGTACTTTACATATATATATATTTATATCTTGCATTGGCTCCATTTCTCCATCTTGTTTCTCTTTAAATTCTCCTACCAGTTTTTTCTATTGTTTACACGATTCCAATAGATTTCTTTTTTTCATATTGTTGCAAAATGTTCCTGGTATTATATGGATTCGGTTGAAAAGGTAATACGTGGTCCGGTAAAATTGTTCTTACTTTCGTTTTATCGTGCGACACACACTCACCTGAACTCGTGCTCCTCCTACTTCCTGCCTTCTAGTCAGAAGTTAAAGATCCTTAATCCGCCTTGCGTGCTTTCTACCACGTTGTTTCGGGGTTTCCGTTTCCTTCAGGCCAGTGCCACGAGCATTAATATTTATGCCCTTGCAACCCGGTATAACATAAACGCATGCGGCCCTCAAGAAAATTATATATTATCAAAAATGGATTATTTCTTGGGAATTAGACTTACAATTAGATTCTTTTGTCGGGTTTTTGCTACGAAAATCTTTTCTAAATCATATATTCTTTTTAGAATTCATATTTAGGTAAAGGAACACGTTTTTGCAAAAAGCTTATTGTGTTTCAGGGAGAATTATTTATTTGTACATTGTAGGCAATGTGGTTCATTTAATTTGCAGCATATCCATATAGTGAAAAGTGACGAAAACTTGGATAAATATAACATAGAATATTTTTGTTATTTTAGTTATGCTGCTTTATTAAGTTTTTCTAAAACGCGATGGAGATGTTTGAAATATAAAAAGATATATAATATTAAATGGTGTAGGTGGAATTTCAGTTAAAATCAGATAAGAGCTACAATACTAAATTCACAAGAATATTTTGCGAGTGGTTGAAATATTGACACGTGAAGAATCAGCGTGAGCTACGCTTACGAATATTCCCAGGAAACGTTCGCGGAAAAAGAAGCACTAATGAGACTAATTAAATGAAGGTCATTAAGCTATAAGTCGCGGTGTTTTGAGTGTGGTAGCAATGAACTACCTTGGAACAGTGCAAAAATGAAGAAGGTTGCGTCGGATCGCTTAGTTCCTTATCGCAGATTGTATCGCCACATCCTCTCCCGATTGACGAGCGTGGAATGCCTCGAGGATTCTTCCGAGAATTTTCGTTCCCGGGCAAAATTATGATTCCAAGCACAGGCGTGGCCTCAAGAGGTCGAAACTCGATGCTCGAGCTTCTCCTATATATCGAGAATCCAGAAACGTTTCCTCTGTATAAGTGTCTATATAACACTTTCCAACTTTCCTTCTTTCTTTTCCTATGTTTCTTTCGCTTCTCTTAGAACTTTCTATCGTTCTTGCTGATATCATCGCAAAATGAATTACTTCACTCATTGTTGTTCCATTGCCTCCAGGATTTCGAGGCTATTGTTTTCATTCTGCCTTACAATGAATTCTAACGGATCTTCTGTTGCACCAACGATCGCAAAAACAAAAGAATTCCAATAAAATGATTTTCAAAAAGAAAGTTCGAATCCACATGAAAATAAAAAATCTCTTAGTTTAGTTACTTTACTGCTGGAAATCAATTAAAAGTCTACTTGAGATTACATTAGTAAAAGTAGGAATTTTAACAAACTTTTGTGATCTTGAAACTGAGGGTAGTTGGATACCTGACGTCTAATTAAATGTGCTGTTTGTAACGTGTCTCATTTTAGTGGTTGTCGAGTTCTTGTCTAATTTGCTTGGAGATTCAGGTTGCACATAAGGGCAGAGCATCTCGGAGCAAGGATTCTGGTCTATACGGTGTAATTCAGAAGATTTAGGTTCTCTCCAGTGGGGTAATGCCAATTGGCATTCCTGTGAAATCATGGGTGGAGACGATTTACGATCGATGGTACGATACGCTTGTTCGTAAGCTTGAAGACTACATTAGGCCTCGTGTTATTTTTTAGTATATTCAAACTTCGCAATTGCAGTTCTTGTTGATCACTTACTAACTATTACCACATATGCATTGGTTGTTAAATTCAAGATTTATTTGAATAAATTTCACGGAACGTAATACGCAATATATGATTATCCAATTATAAAAAGAAAAAAGCTAATAAAACGTACTCCATTCAAGAAGATTTATTTAATCTTCTAGAATTATTAAAAATTGTGCCTTACAGACGAAACTGGAGTGCAACAGAACTCTAAAATCTCGAAACTCTCTCGAAAATTAGGAACCAAAAACCTGGCGAATTAAGCCTAACCCAGTGTTCTAGAGTTTTGCTCCTCGATTTGGTTGAGTTTATCGTGCATCGTCCTTGCAAGGCGGACGACTAATGTTTAGCCGGGTTATCTCCGGATTGAGCCAGACTCCATGAAGGGTTTAGTCCGGTCCGCTAAGTGCCGGCTATACGGGAGAATTTGGATTTTTTCCTGGAGCCGGTCTGTACGCACGCATTCAGCAATAAAACCTCTGGAGAAGAGTTTCAGGAGTAGCAGAAGACTAGACATATAATTAGAGTAGGGCTATCTCGTGAGAAAACGGTCCGCAGTGGTTAATGAGACCAGATCACGAACGAAACTGTTTCTGGTGAGTCTCGTCTTAGGTTGTTTCTTTACTTCAGGAACGACGGTAGCCCTGGTGTTTACACGCGAAACCGGCTGACGCTTTGAATACTACCGATTTCGATTTGCTATTCATTTCGCAATTACCGATCCATAAAATTCGAGCTGGCTTCTAATCGACTTTGGTTTGAATTTACGAGGTGGAACATATTTGCAAGTTGTAGCTGTGAGGTTTATATCGTAAGAGCTGTAAGAGCATCCGCTTGGCCTCGGTCTATTAGTTGCTTCTCCGTTTCCAATGAAACGGGATCCTCTCGATGTAGTATCGATGTTTCCTTTCTTCTTGCATTGGCGCGAAATCAACCAAATGAAAGCAATTTAAGAGTCATGGAGAGAAATGATTGTTTCTATTGGTATTTTCAATTCGATTAAGATTATATTCCATGGGATTTCTGTCTAACACTAAGGATCAAATTCCGCTTTAACTTTCCAGACGATGCAGACCAAGAACGTCAATCAGATCGTATACAACTGTGAGGTGAGGAATATATATATATATATATATATCTTCCAGGAAGAACCGCGGAATTCGCTCAGTTCTTAGTGTGACGAATCAAGTGAGAAATGAGACCTTTGGAAACGATGTCACTTTAATCTTACGACTCAATTTGAGTTACTCCGTAGCTTCCTAATGGCGCAATAGTTTAATTAAGAGCCAACATACAATCCAACTGATACACAGAACATTCCTGAAGATTCTCTAGTTCTAATCTATCTGTTTTGTTTCTATATTGCAGAAACGGCAGATCGACTGTTCGACTGGAAGTAAGCTTGTATTTCTTGTTCATTATATCGCGAGAAAGCCAGGTGAATAATTAGGTTTACGCTCCCATTTTCATTTCCTAACGTCGTTTTATACAAGTGGTTTCGGGTTTAATGAGAAGATGTAATAGGACTCTTAACCGCAGAAGTATAGAAAAGTACGAGTAGGAAAATATCGAGAAATCTCTCTAGACTTATGTAAATTGAAGACTTAAGTAACATTTATAGTATAAAAAAATCGTATCGCTTGATTAACCCAGTTCGGTGTAACAAAAAAGCACTAGTATCATAAAATTAAACAAATTAAAATTCTACGTAAGAAACTAATGAGCTTCGATCTTTCCAAAGAACCTAAACCGTTAAGTGTGCTAAGAAATATTCCGTAATCTATAAAACGGAAGAAGGTTTAAAATTTAAAGCTCATTAACGTCAATTTTACGAAAGAACCAAAGTCGAGAGATCGATCAGAAATTGCCTAATAATAATAGCCAATAAGATGCAATAAAACCCGCGAGACTAAGATTGAAATCTAATCACTAAGCAAAATTCTAAAACCCAAAAGTATTTAGAATATATCCAATTCTAATATTAGTGAATAAGTCGAACTGCAAAGCCCAAGGAGGAAAATACCTGGCAACCGATAAAGTAGGGAGCAAGGCAGAAGAACCAAGAAACGAGAGAGAGGCGCCTCTCACCTGGGCAAGATACTGAACCAGAGTCCCCTGTTCCCCATAAACCCTGGATTTCCAAGGTGGGGTTCAGGTGCTGTAGAGAGACTCTCAAGGCGAGTAGAGAGGCGAGAGGAGCAACCAGAGTCGGCCCTCTCTCCCGGCGCCCACCTGGCGTCCCGAACGAGCTACCTTCACGAGCAAGTGCCGTCGCGTCGCTCCGCGATCGAGCTGTTCGCTCTCAAGAATCCCACGTTTCCTAAGTAAGATCCTCGAAACTTTCGTGCAAATTATTACAAAGAAATTCACGATCATCCATCTGCTACAACGATATTCGTTTTGGTAATAATCTAAAAACCTCATTGTAAGAAAGAAGATTCTATGTGGTGTCGATCAAGTTCACGGTATCCATCAAAGAAGACGATCTACATTGAATTATCAACCCGGTACCTCGAGGAAAGTGTTTCGTGTCTAATCTCCAATTGGGAAAAGTGTAAAATGTACTGAGAGACTGATAGAAGAATATTCGAGGGCGGCTAGAATAATCTAAGGAATGTGCAAGTGGCGGGAACTCTTAGTAACCGGGTAACAATCATCGTAGGAGTGTGTCATTGACGTTGCATCGGATACCTGGATTTTTCTTCTTTCGAGATCTTGATTTTTTTTCTCCCGCCAGTCACCGCAGTCAAGGCGGGTGAAGAGGGGCATGGGTCTTCACCTGCTGCTGTTGGAAAATACCAGGGGCATTACGACTCGTAGACGTGCGCCGTGGGATACCTGAGAGGTAAGGGACCTTCCACCAGCCGGACGATCGTTTCCGCGAGAACTAGTAGTCACGGCACGCATCATTCTTTATCCTTGCGTTCAAGAGACACGAGCAAGGAAAGCTGGGAAAGGGGATTTTGTTCGAAGGTTTTTCGAAAGCTTATTGTTACCTAAGGATAAGAAATGAGATCACTAGGATTTGATAAAGTATTTTTGGAAAGAGGAACTCTAAATCACAATTTGTCTTTGTTCACTGTAAAATAATTAATTACACGTTTCTTTTAAAACATCTACGAAAATTAGTCGAATAATTACAGTAAACTAAATACATACTGTATTCGAATATTTAATATCAATCAGAAACTAATCAATGAATATCTAATTAAGATTTCTTTGATTTAGACAAATTAATACAGAATCACTGTGTGAAGATCTTTCGTATTAATCTTGTCTAACAAAATCCAGAAGATCCATTGTATCTTTTTTGAAAAAAAAAAACACATAATTTATCAAACGTCTCGTATCGTTCTTTTAATTCGAGATTCATTAATCAACGCGGAGACATTCAATGTTGAGACCACCTGGTATTGAATTTATGTGGTTACTTGACATTCGAGTAACTATATGTATATGAATATATATCTATCGCTTATGTATGTATTTATGTACGTGTATGAGAACAATCATTGCGCAAGCGAGCGTGCAAAGTGTTGGTCAGTTTGCAAGAGTTGTAAGGTTTAGTCGAATAATCCCCTTATATATTCAACTCAACACTATTAAGCCAATTGAATCCGTGATACTGTCGAGGTAAGAGGCCTCGAGTAATTGAGATTTCCCTCGGCTCGGTGTCGATGTCGTGGATTCCATGGGTCAAATTCACATGGCTGATATTCGAGCAACTGGAAATCCGTACATAATATACATTCCTTCTCGTAGGTCAGGATCCTCGTGTGTATAGCAATCTCAGAGAAATTAATCATGACACAATCTTGAAATTATCTTAATTGTATACTGTGTTCACTTGAACTTAATTCTATTGTGTACAGTAGAAATAAATTGTGTCATTAATACTTATCTTTATGATATTATACGTATTTAAGTTCACTATTCATTTTCATCACTTTCATTCGCGATTTCGTTTACTCGGTATAATAAACTTATAACGAATTGAAAGTGAATTCAAATATTTTTATAATATATTTCTTACAATTTAAAACGTATCAATCTCTCTAACTAATTTGATCATTTTGATGAATCTATATATTGATATATCAAAAAATATAATACCATAATCAAAAAGCGTAAAATCCTGTTTTATCATCCAAAATAGAATGACACACGCAAATAAAGATTCCTTATCGAACGATATCCAGAATGCCGATATCAGGATATTTATATGTCAGATTCGGTGTGTCAGTCATTGTGTGAGCCAAGCGAGAAATTTGCATGTGTCCTCCATGCGTGTGATTTACCATCACCAGACAGATTGTTTTTCGAACCACTGAAACCACGGGGAACACCTAAACTGCAAAGTTACTCTTGGGTGGTGGAATCGGCAAAATTCCACATTACCTTTACAATGCAAATTAGTCGCGAATCTTCATTAATTCTACTTACACGATTGCGATGCTAATTATATTATGCTTGATGTACGTGGATGGAAATAGGTTCTCGCACGGTGCTCGTGTTTCTTTACATGAAAAAGGTAACTTGGGTGTAAGCTCGTTGCTTTTTACGCGAAATTTACCTCCTTATACGCTAATTAAATCGTAGATCATTAAACGGCTCTCGCCGCATATCGGCTCACGATCTACACCCTATGTGGAAAAACAGTGCAATTCAGCAAGGAAGTATCCGATAGTATTGATAAATAATTATTGGACGAGTAACGCTTGATTTAGTGAATATCAAAATATATTGTCAACTTATTTTTTTTGCATCTTAATTAAATTACTGCATAAAATGAAATTGATATGTCATTTAAATTGACTAATCAATTTTTTCATCTTAAATTTATATTGTTTTCCAAATTATTAATTAGATTCTTCTCTGAGTTAATTTCAAAGTTAATTTTGTGAAATTACGTTGAAGAAATTTGCACATTAAAAAAATCACACTATTTGAATATCTGTCGAAATTCGTAAAAGACACGTGTGTTACTTTTTTTTCTTTTGATTAATTATCCAAGAGACATTCGCTCGGTGTCAGTTTAAATGACACCTTGTATTCTGTATTGCGATTAATATTAATAAGTAAACTTTAATGTCCGAATATTCCGTTTGTTTACTGTATTCCTGGATGTGAGGTCAATGGCATTTATAAGACCAGGAATACCGTTTGATACTCAACGAGAGTATCCAGTCTATTCGAATACTCGAGGTTTCTGCTAATTATATTAATTGCCGACTCGCCCTGCCGCGAAGACTAATTGCGATGAGCTAGCTGCGCATAGCGTAAGAGGAGAGGAGTCCATGATCGGACGTTTCCAACTCGGTAAAATTAACGCCCAGCTCCTGGTTCTTGCGAAAAGGGCGCTCCAAAGGGCAGCTTATTAATAGTAGCAACTTATAACTCGTTGAGTAAAGTTCAAAGGAAACTTTTAAAAAGAATTAAAGAAATGTAAATATAGAAAATGTTAATTCTATGATCTTAAAAAAAATGATTATGACTGAAGCAAGTATTAAAGAGTTTCGAGATTTTTTAAGCTTAATTAATCTAACTGATTATCATCAATTTAATTAGACTATCTTATTCGAATAACGTACATTCACTTGGGAATCAAAACTTTATGCCTGGATTCCTTCCACTGGCTAATCAAATCCTATGTACTCTGATAAATTGGATAACCAATAAAATTAATTATCTCGATTCAATTCAAGTCCACAGATAATTTCTACCATAGATCGTTTTATTCTGTAGCAAGTGATTAGTACAGTATTCTCATGAGCGACACGATAATGAATAGCTCGGTAATTAACAATATTATTAGAAGACACTCTTTCCTAGAACTCTAATCTTCTCGCACCTTTGTGTCTTTATTTCCTATTTCGAGGAAAAGTCTGGAACAGAATATAAGAGGTGGGAAGAATAAAGTAGAAATAAACTTGTACTTCTAATAAAATGAAGATGTATCAATCTGACAAGTAGAAAAATTATAGGGCACTAAAATAATTAAATTGGCCATTGACCAGTTGATTCAAGTTTCACTGGACTCCAGGAGTAGGGTAAAAATTTACCAAACCCGTTTTTCGACTAGAACGAGAATACGCAGTTATCCAAGCTACATTGTGCAAAACTGCACTTGCTAAATGCATATTGAGTATTTCTTGCTGAGCACTTACAATTTGCGGTCGCTCGGTGTAGTTCGTCTACTTTTCTATGGCGTTGCGTATACGTGTCCCTTGCGACACCATAATTTCCAGAGAATTATAATAATACTTGCTCTCCTGGGGAGAATTCAACCGACTGTTATTTCACTGGATGCGTTTTTATTTGCAAACTCTGCACTGTGTGATTCTGATGGATCCCATGAAAAACTGACTACTTGGAAATTGAAATATCGAACTATTCTGTGAGGAATATGATCGATTGTGTCGCATCGAAGACACTGGCTTCCGTTTGAAAAGAGAAATATTTTTCGCTGGAAAATGGATTTAAAAGCAATTTATAATGGAAAGTATGGTTATACGTGTACATGGGTAAAAGCATTGAGTTTCTAGCAGTATTGATTCAATTAATATTTATTATTGGAATAATATTGCGAGAGGAAAATAAAGTAATTTAATTTCATGTTCGTAACATACTTATTATATTACTGGAAATTTGTTATTGTAATAAACTTTGATAAATCAGTGTTTGAATTCTGTAATAACAATGCTTAATTTAGCAAAGAGAAATTAACAGGATGGAACGTACTTGACAAAAAAATCAGTACGGAAGCATTGAATAAAATAATATTGAATCATAATAAATTTAATTTGACGAAAATTTGGTAATCAAAGTATTTCGAACGACAGTGGTACTAAATGAATCAATACACAATACTCCTCGTTTCGAACAATTTTCCTCGAAACTTCGTACCATTCAGGAGAAATTGTTTCGATTCAGAGTTCGATGAGACGATAGAACTGAACACTGGATTAAATTAGAGATTGGAGCCAAATAAGCAACGCAGTTGATTGTAAAAGCATTTTAACGAAATTTCTATATTCAGCATGGATTTTACATAGAAATGTCATCGAGTGGTTAACAAATATTTGTCGATGAAAAATTTCCGTTGAAATGGTTTTGTTAATGGGAAAATGACTGGTGAACCGGTTTTAGCGAAATCGAGTTCTATACAGTTATTTCTGTGAAAAAATCTCAGTGCTCGATCTGAGATAGTTTAGATTGGAATTTCTCGTAGCCAAGTAAAACGTGCTAAGATAAAAATAAGCAATCGAGAATGAAGATCGTAGTATCCCTTCAATTACTCGCAGGTTCACTCTTCCAATTTTTCCACATTAACTGTAGAACCGTTGATCTTATCCAACAAATGCACTCTTCCGCATCCCATTCCTATGCACTGCTCTTTCTTTACATCGCTTCAGGGCAAACAATAATTTTCCACAGCTTTTGTCTGATCTTCCATTCGACGGAAACTTGCGAATATGCTCGTTCCACGAGTTTCATAATTTTCCTTTACATCTCCACTCAAAGGGACGTAAAATCATTTCGAGTTTTCCACTGGTTTAATATAAATATTCATCGCACAAAGATATCACCAATTTCACCAGTTCCAATTATAATTAATTACTTTTAAAATTAAATCTCTTAATTAATCATAAATCAACAAATCAAAACATTAATTGCACGTATGTATTTAACGCTTTACCCAAAGATAATATTCATTATAAATATTATTTTGTATATTTAAAAATGATTTTTTATAGAAATAATTTAATATAGTTTGAGTTAAAGTAATACAAGTGTTATAAGTAGTTGGATTACGATTGAATTAATATTTAAATTAAACTCGTATAAGTTTAAATAGAATTTAATTCAATTGGACTGTGGATAGTGCATGGTAGCAAATTGACAGAGGAAAGTGTGACATTAGTCCAAATACAGACTCTCTCAAACATGACCGCAATTTGTTCAAACGTTATGCTAATATACTTTTGCTCGACGCTGTGCCTCAATTTCCAGTAGCACGAACGATTGGGTCGCGCATCTCTTTAACAGAGTTTAACAGGTACAGTTGATGAGCCAGACATCTCCATATAGTAGGTAAAACCGTTTTCTGACCGATTTCACACGAGTCTCGTTATCTTTCTAATGCGAAAATTAACATTGCCAAGTAGCGTGGCTACTCGAATCACTTTGTACTGAATCTGTATCGTTAGCGATTATACCTCGCGTCCGGGAACATTATTTTTTTTTTCTCACTTCGACCGACTTCACACGAAATTTTGCTCCTCTCCCTAAAGTACTATTGCTGTTTTTCCGCGTCGAGGGAAACAAGAGCGTTGTATTTGAGAAAATTTATGCGGAAGGTAATAATTCTGGGAAATTAGAAATTAGTTGGTGAGCAATGAGAAGTGGAGAATGGGATATATGGTAAAATAATATTGATCTGACCCTTTTCTTTAATTTTGATTGTACGAGTAGAATTTAATTCGGAAAATTTGATAACATTTTTAAATTATTTGGTTTGAAAAAGACAAATAGAAGAAATTTATTGATAAACTCCTTAGATAAATCGATAAATTTAATATTATAAGAATAATTTGATCGAGAAATCTGGAATAGTTAACAGTAATTCGATCAGCATCAAAGAAGTATGTTCAAGTTAGTGACTACTTAATAATGCAGTGACAATCGACTCTATAATCGATCGGCTTTTCTCGGTCGAAGGTAATAACTCTTACAGAACACACGATTTATCTTTTCCGCGTGATTCAGGAACTAGCGGGACACCAAACACCGGTTGCGTAGCTGTCCATTCTCTCGATACTAGAGAGTAGATACTTGCACAGAATCTGTACAGTTAGACTCGAGTCTGCTTGCTTGTGCGAGTCGAATAGGAGACGAACCAACAATGTATTAATACTGCAATTCTACTTCGAACTGGAAAATGGCAAACTTCGCACTAAATGGACTAATGGAAAGATGGACAATGGAACAGCAGTCTATATGAGAATGAATGGCTCGAGAGTGTATTCTTCGAAGATAATCTATTCTCTGTTCGATATTGGAGTTTATAACGTATTCTGACTTACTTGTTCGGTTTGCAGAGAAATTACGAAAGTATCAGAAATATTTCTCATAAACAATGAAACTTTCTTTATTCTTCAATATGTGGAATGATGACATTTGATAAAATTATTCAGAAAATAATTTATTACGAATTGCATATTTTACTAAAATTGTTCTTATTGGAACTGAAATTTAAAATAACTTTTTATTTTGTATTCGTTGAATTTAAATCTGACGATTTTGTTGTTGTACTTTTTGACTAATGCACGAGACGCAATGTACTGGAGTTACTTGTTTAGCTTTTGCCATTTTAACTGCGAATTCCAAGGTGGCAGATGGTCGTAGCACACACGCATCTGCCATTACGAGTCTCTGATTCTTCTCGGGAAATCGCTCAAAAGTGGCAGTGTTTTTCTGTCACGTTGGACTCGCTCCACGAACGATTGAACGACACACAAGCATTAAATCAGAAATCGTTCTATTTTCCCGTAACGCGTTGCTTTTACACATCACGAGCTCTGACATCGTTCGTTCTACTTTCCCGTTGATCCAAATTCACGTGAAAATATAGTAAAACAGTAGAATTACGAATCAAAGTGAAAATTTTCCAATAACATTATATTTTATACTAAACGATTAAAATTAAAAATACTTATGAAATAAATCTGAATGAAAATTTTGTATCAGGAAAGGATTTGAATCTAAGCAGGATAAAGAAGGTAACAGAATAAAGGAAAACATAAAAGCTGTCGCGTCCTTCAGGTAAAAAAGATGAGAAACAAAAACACTTACGCCGCAGGAGATTTACCCTGGTAACGACAAAGATACTCTCATAATCGTGGCCATTCTTATTTATGCGACAACTGGAATTTCAACTACAAGGACTCTCTGTAAACAGGCACCAACGCGTTGCTCGTATCGCGCGGAAGCTAATAAAGTAGACGATCTCCTTTGATTTTCCTCGCTCGAGGTGATTATCCTCGAGCTCGAGTAAACGAACCCGATAGTGCATAAGACCTTCACGGAAGGCATGTAACATTGCAACACGCATTCGTCTCATTTTTTGTCAAGTACCTCAACCCTTTGATTAAGGACGCGGTACGGAGTAATCCATCGAAGCTAAGAACTCATTTAAATATCTCTATCAACGATCAGAGTACAAAAATTGTATATTCCGTAATTCAAGTTGGATCGATGATGATTATTCTTCAATTCATGAATCTATATGGAAAGTTATCATTACCAAATTTTCAAAATTCATATTTGAATTATTCCAGAACGAGAATCACGTGAACAGAATATCAAATATAAAGCAAAAGCGATAAGTCAAGATTGTATATGATTAAGTATGCTTGCTCGCATTTACTAATCACTGATTACCATACTCTCCCTTGACCAGTATAACTTACAATACGAGTTTTCTTTCCCTATATGAACACCTGTATCCATATAATGTTAGCGTATTACTTAACCGATGGCATAAAGAAAGTTACTGTAATCCGATTGAGTTCTAATGATATGTCGCCTGTTCCGTGTGTATACGCGTGAACCATAAACTATCATGAACGGTGCAATTCCTCCAGGCACCATAAAACTGTAGTATAAAATACACTATAAGCGTGATATACCACAGAAGCTTACGTATTGTTCTAACTAAAATTGATCATCCTGTAAAAGGTGTAAAAATATATTATCATTAAAATTAGTTGTATAAGTGAATTCCAAATCCAATGTTAGATACTATTACTTCTTTTTCAAAAGTCAAGTCACTGGAAGAGTAAATTTCGATTTTCACGTTTCTATTGTCACGCTAATCTCGGATAGAAGTGTAAGATTAAAATCAGTGCTAGAAAAGAAATGACTGTATTCAGCAGTGGAAAGAAGTTCAATATAGTTTCTGCAAGCTATTTTTCGCTCATCTGGCTGTTGGCAAGACGTAGATCTTCTCACGGTTGGCAGAGAAACGCGAGCGGGCGAGAAGAGCAGTGGAATAAGGAGAAAGAGAGAGAGAGAAAGAAGTTACGAAGACTAAAAGACGAAGAAGGGTGACCAGGTATAATAGAATGAAAACCTTCGGTAAAACTAGTTGTACGACAAAAACTAGACGCCATTCAAAGGCCGTCCGTAGTACGCACAGATTGGCGATACATACACACACGTATGAAGTGATGGAAAGAGAGAGAGAGAGAGAGAGAGAGAGAGATACTTTTGGAAGAGAGAAATGAAAGGTCGAGCTCGAGACAGGAACAAAATAAGACGGAAGTGGCGGGATGGTGATGAAAGGACCTTACAGAGATCTGAAGAAATGATTTCGGCCGCTGGACCCCTTCAAGCGTTTTGTACTGGGTGATGGGGTAATTGTCCTCGTTCTTGGAGACAATTCACTTTTTTCTCCATCACCATTTTTCAGGACCACTGATTTTCTCGACCATTCATTATAGTTAAAGGAATAATTGATATTCGAATTAACCTTTTATATACCGTAATGTGCGAATGGAAAAATCATTTGTAAGAATTATAATACAGGTAGAATATATAAGTCGTGTTCAGTATCAGTAGCATGTCTATGATGATTAGCATTCGTATATATCAGTTTTTAGCACGAATGCCAATCAGAGTTAGCTTTTCAAACTAATGGATTAAGTCGAGCATAATTTCAATGTGAAACACCCTGCATTAATCTATTGAAAATCAATTTCCGATAAGCTGATTGATTAAGTAATTTTGAGTAACATAAATTATCGGTAATAGTAGTTTGTAGCTTTATTCATAGAACTTGTAGAACGGAATATACGTCTCTGAATATAGTAAATTGGTTTAAGTAGTGAAATATATATATCACTGCCGGCCTCGATTCAACAGTATCCTGTTGAAAGGAACGAAACAAGGTAATTCAATTGCTTTCACAGTGTCTCCAACACCAATTGCCAGTAGTCGATATAATCATAATTATAGCGAAAAGCTCGATTAAAGTTTGAAACTGCAGAAGCGTAAAACGGTGAACAGATATATGTTGAGATAGAGTCAGACTAATAAGCTGCAAAACTGAAGAATTGCTACTTTGCGAAGCTGAACTCCCGAGCGAAGGCAAGTTCCTTCATGCCTTGAGTCGAATAAGCGCGAGCTATTTAACCGGTTTACTAAACGTAAAACAACGATGTCCAGAGGAGCTCAGAAGGAAAGTCTCTTCCGATGAGACGTTCTCCATCCACTGGCGCAACGACCTACCCTCTCGTTTTCTCTCGTTTTCTTACCAGAATACTTATTACATTAATGGAACATAAGTTCAAGAACTCTCAGGACTTGTATTCTCTTTATGCTATTTCGCCAAATGAAGCCTTGTCTCATTTCGTCTGATTACTTAGCTAGTTTTGCGAATTATAATTTTCTCTCCTTTATCCATTAGTTGCTTCGAATAACATTCTAAGTGATTGGAAATAATTATAAATTACTATGGTTACTTTGTAAAAAGTTTTTAATTATTGTAAGAAATCCTTTATCTGAATTGATTATTCTCATAATCAAGATTCTATTACACTGTAACTTTGGTTATTCGAAAGACATATTTTTGCGATATTTTTTATTTCTACTCAAAGAACGAAGTACACGGTGCAGAATGAAGTGAATGATACTAATTACTGAGAGGAAGATCTTTACTGATGTATGCTTGTGAAATGTTGGAAGTTTCAATTATGACTGTGTTACTGTGACGAGTTCGGTGACCGCTCTCGAGTGACCTTGTAGCTACAAGTTGTAGTACTTTCGTTTACTCATCCACGTGTTTCGCGATACCTCTGCATTATATCACTCGAGTCAAAGAGAAGCAGAGAAACGTGTAAGAAAGTTGAAATAAAGACTCTTCATCCTCATAAAATTTAACTAAAACGACAAATTACTTCCAAAATGCAAATCGGGCAGAATTCTCTTGAATATAGAATGCAGACAATTTTTCACCAAAAGGCAAAGCACAGAATTATTCGAATAGTTTTACAAAAGTTTTCAAGTATGAATTGAAAGGAGCACGGAATTATTAGAATAAATTTTTAAAGGTAAAACGAAGCGAGAGTCAATTTAGTGTCGTGACAGATATTATGACAGGCTATAAAACTTAGAGAATAACGACCCGAACGAATAACAGAGCTTTTCCTCTGGAAGATCTATTTTTCCAGGATTCGCTCGGTGGTTCGTGAATATGGAAAAGTAGTCATGGCTACGGACTACCCCTCAACACTGCTACGCCTAATATACAAAGCAATTAACGATGATTGAGCTAGTCGCGCTCTGCCGCGGCTCTAGTAATTGCTAATCACGTTATTTATACCGCGCAGTCATCAGCATCTTCATTCAGTTTCCGGGAAAATCGCATCGACCAGCAAATCGAATTTATCACGCAACGGGAAGCTTCTACCTTTTTTTACACAATATCGAAAAAAATGAAATCTGATAAATAATTTAATTTAGAATCCCATGAGTAACAGTATCGTTTAACAAGAGTTCATCATGAATAATTTTCTCTTTGTCTTCTAAGAAATTAAATTGTATTTTATTTTCCTATTAAAGAATATTTTAAATAATTTAGATTAAGACGATTAAGACGATTAATCAATAAAATCTTTTTTGTTGCTATTTGAAAGATCCTTTGATTGACAACTATCTTCGAGCTAAAGGGCCAAGTCATTGTACTGAATACTGTATCCAGTATCTAATAGCTAACACGGAATCTTTGCAAAAAGCATCGAATCTCGGATGATAGCTTGGCAGTAATTAACGGGAAGGCTCAGAGAATATGGCTCCGGGGCATAACGCTCAGTGATTAGGCGTCACTCCTCGTTTCTTCGCTCTTTGGCTTCCTGTTGGCGAAGTTAGCGCAAGCCTCGTTGAGCTTGCAGCTATCGCGTGAAAGGAAGAAAAAAAAAAACGCATTGCACTGTGCAACTATGGTTTTGGTCGGTTCTTCATACCTGCCACCGATGCAACTGTAATTAAGGATAATGCACCGTGCTGCTAATGTTTCACGCTACGACTTTAATCCGACGGTCTCATTAAGTCCAGACTTCTTTTACTTCTTCATCGTCTTCGTCTTTTGCTTCCTTTTTTCTTCTTTCTTACCTTTTTCTTAATCAGAAACTTCAGCACTTCTAATTATGCGAGTGTTTTAAATTTCCGTAAACTTAAAGTCTCGGGGTCGAGTGGCACAATAAAATGAAACGTTTCCGCGGAATTGGAATGTGGAACGATGCGGATAGAACAATGTTATGATCTTGGAATTGTTTATCGTTGGTTGGGCTGATTGGATCCTGTCGAACGGATTTATTGAACAAAGACAGAAAGAGAAAGAGAGAGAGAGCGAGAGAGAGAGGGAGGTAAGAAAATCGAAGGAAAGTTTCAAACGCAGTCTCTCGAATCCCCTTAGAAATGAATTGTGTCTTATCTCCACTCGTCCTTGCTCTCTTTTTCTCAAAACTGATTGGAGATGTTTTTACGATTGTTGCTTTAAAGTATTGGCCTAATACAGATTCGATATCTATTGGCTTCTACGTAAGATAGAAATATCCTTATAGAGCTTCAGTGCGTTCGATCGAAAACAATGCAAGGTGATTAAATATCCTATTTATTTGCAGCCACCTGTAATGTAAAACTTGAATTCAGAATTCAATGTTGTAAAGAGCTACATTGAGAAAAATTGCGAGCAAGGTAACATCTCGGAAGAGTCTCTAATTTGATAATCAGAGTGCACGCGTTTCCTTAACTTCTTCCCCCCTTCTCTTTCACTTCGGTTCTTTCTTCTCTTCAAAGTACATATGCTCGTTCGAATTCACCTGTAACGCTTGCTCGAGAGAGTACAGGGAAGCACGGCTGGTTGAGCAGCTTAAGTGTCCTCTCCCTGTGTTCGAGTCTAGTCCTCGATCCAGTGTAAGCAATACATACACTCCTGTACACTCCTGTATAGTCCTCCTCAACGTATTTTCTCACGGAGACCACCGGTGCCTTGACCACTTCACAGCCACGTGCTTCTTTTCCCCATGTTACACGATTTTTGGCGGAACATTTACCGCTTCCTTCCGATTCCCTTGTTTACTGTCACGATGAAATTAACTTACCTTACTGAAATAAGCTTCAAAGTAATCGCATTCGATTTTGATTTTTAACTTAGTCTTAAGAATGTTAGTGTCAAACTTTTATATTGTTTATATTAGGATGTGGCTAGTACATATTATGCAAAAACTTGACTTTATGAGACATAATTTCTTGGAAAATCTTCAAGCTACGAAATATAAAGTACTCGATTGAGGACTTAAGTTAATGTGTCTGCTGCTCATTCTCTTCCATGTCCTTGCGTAAGCGGAAGTTAGCATTCAACAGCATTGTCAATAAGGACAGTGCAGATAAGATGTCTCTTGCTTTTGCAACATTTTTCCACCGATGATAGGTAAACCAATCCATCGTTAAAAAAATACACCTTACCCGATAATGTACAATTATTAGATACATTTAGATTTCACATTAAAATTGATTATTTTTCACGAGTATAAATCGAGAATACAGTGAAACTGTTAAGTATGAAAAGTCCATTATAACGAAAGAATTAAGAAGTTTTTTTAACATAGATTTAGCGTGTTGTGGTTGATAGAAGCTCTTCTTGAACGATCGATGCCAGATACGTGGAGGCACGCGGCATTGGGAGTAGCATTCGCGAGGGTCGTCGATAGTTGCGCGTAAACTCTGGCTCGCCCAGATGCCATTTCAACTCGCGTCCTTTCTAGTCTCGCGAGCAGACCAGTGCCACGCTCCAACTGGCTTCCTCGTAAGCTGTGTTTACCAACTACCAGAGGAATTTATATTTATATTTCAACCGATAAGCTCTGCCTCGAGCTACTCATTATAAATTTGCAAACTGCACGGTTTACGCGGAAATGTTTATCTTCTTCTACAAATGAAAAATGTTTTCCATCCAAATCCAAGGAATTTTTAATAATCTTTTTACGGAATGTTATTCGCCAAATGTTAGGATTCGTAAAATAATTTTTCATGAAATAACACCGGTGGAAATATTTCTATCGAAGTGAAAAGGAATTCTGAAATGGAGCGTTTTATGAAAAACTTATTTAATCGTCTGATCTCTGTAACTCTTGCGCTTCAGTGAAGAGGAAACGAGGGAAAAGAAGATGTTATACATAGAGAAAGTGGTAATGAATCGAAAGATACTGTACGATAGATTATCTTTTACTGTATAACCGCAAGATCGATCGAAAAAGAAAAAAACGGTGTATGTAATCGGTTTGCAGAATTAGAAGGAAAGTACAAGTTTTCTGAGTCCTCTTCTTCGTAGACAGGAACAGTGGTCGATCCAGTTCTACGTTGGGAAAAATAAGGGTAAAGGAGAAAATCGATTTAGACCAGTTCTAGTTGGCCGATACCATGTACTCCGGTTAATCGACTCTTGATGAATTAATTAAATTCTAATCGACGGACTCATGGAGGTATCCTATATTTTTTTCAATTTCGATGTCAATGCACTTATAAACGTAGTGTCTACCGATCGGGTATTCGATATTATAACCGGTACCCTTATCGACTCATCGATACGAACATCCTAGTGAGCAATATTCAGCATCCTATGTGCGCTTTAAACACTTTCTACCCTTTACAAATGGTCTTAATCGGACGAAAGCACGGAAGAAGGGCTGTTTTGATCTGAAATATCATTAGTACAGTGTGAATGGATACTATTACACGTTGTAGCGTATGTTCGACGATCGTAATAACTAAAAACACTTTTATTAACACGTTGTGTTATGATGATAGTAGACTGGTTCAATTGATCAAACAAAATACAAGTGTTTTTTAATATTACTACAAAAACAAGATAATATATAATTTGCAGATGTAAACTAAAGTTTCCGCAAAGCGCACACTCGAGAATTAAACTCGAAGGAAATATTTCATGGAAATGCGGAAAAGGCCTGAGTATTTTCAATTACCACGTCGAGCGAATGGTGAATATTCTCGCGAATATTTACCATACGCGTTATAACTGTGAACTGGCCAGTGAAGCGAGAAGGGTTTGCCGGTTGGTTTGCGAGATACAAAGTCACCGAAGACAAAATAAAAAAGGATAAGATGCGTTACTGAGGGTTCTTCGATTACGCCGCAACTTGCTCTTGACACTTCTCTTCATGGAAGAAGTGAACTCACCTTGTCGGTTGGAGAACGATGCAGGAACAGAGGGAAAAATCGGGAGGAAAACAAGCCACTGGAGAATTTAAAGCACAAATTAATGCGTCGAAAGATATTGTGGCCCATATCCATGGTGCACACTGGTCCATAATCGTTGGATACTGGGAAGATAGGTTGCTCAGGGTGTATCCTGTTGGAATATTAATGCCAGCGTAGAATCGATCGCTCGTAGCGGAGGCACCGAGCTGTTTTCTCAGAAATTATGGGGATTAATTTCGCGTTGAACGTCTCCTCTCTCGACAAGAAGACACCCGCTGCCCCGAGGATGGAAAGTTAAGATACGATAACAAGTCCAGGATGAGAACATTTTGCAATATAGTTCTAGTTTTCCACACCTTTAATCCTTTTTTTTATTTCCCGTGTCGTACTATCTTTTATCTGAGAAATTGAAAACGATGGATTTCAGAATTCGTTGCGACAATGATGTTTCTTCGCGGTGGAGTAATTGACCCTGGTAATATTGATACTCTTGAGACACGTTACTTTCCGCCATGGTTACAGTATCTCTACAAGGATACAAGTTTAATCTTGCTAACGATCGATTCCATGCTCGCCTCGAATCTCTATATTATAATTTTGACAAATTTCACGAGGGTAGAGGGCCCTGTCGAAATTTTAGGGTTTCTTTCACCTAAATTTATCCACTTTCACTCGTTTCTCTGCTTAATTGCAAGTTTATGACGCTCAGGGAATCAAGAATGAAATACAACAACCTGCGTGAGTTTGATGCTAGGAATCGAGAATTGACCCAGTGAGCGAATATCGAGAAACCTGTCCCGCAGTAATAGCGCCGGTACCTCGTGGACCGAGAAATCAAACGAGGGAAGACACCGTTATACTATACGGAGTAATCTACATGGAATCGGGACGTAACAAACAATAAGGCGAGAGAAGTCGTGAGAAGTGGAGTCGTGGTAATAAAGTCACGAGAGAGAGAGAGAGAGAGAAATGAATAAACGTATAATGCAATAAGGTAGCATGCATTAAAGCGAATGCCAGGATCTCTGCCAACTTTAAAAGTCTCAAGCCAGCCAATTCGCAGTAATGGGAAGCCTGGCCTCTTATTAAGAGCGAGTGAAAAATTTTATTAACGTTGCTAAATACCTCTCCAGTGGCTCGAAAAAAAATCAACAGCATATTCAAGTCTTTCTGATGGAATCGTATTGTAACATTGGGAATAAATATAGAAGAGAATAGAAAAAAGCTCTTCTATCTAGTTTGATGAAGAAGTATACTTCTCATGAGTCTAATAAGAAGTCTTATTTGCATATACATATGTACTAGAGATAGTAAGAGAAACACGATGTCAGTTACGAAGCAAGTTACATTTATCGAGGATCGCAAAGTATGAAGGATGTACGACCGGATCGATCAAAGAAAACGAGTCATTGGCAAAAATGACATAAACTCCAGTGAAATGACGGACTTACATTGAAAATCAACGATCTCGACAGCAATTGCATCAGTAAAAGCGACTGTGAAATGTAAATTATGTTGCACGGAAAGTGCATCTCCAGTATATTACCATTAACATATGTAAATTATGTTCAATAGATTCGTTCAATGTTCATTTACAAAAATTAAGCAGGTAAATATATTTTTATATTTAAGAGAAAGGAATAATTAGAAGAATAATCAAAATGTATCTTAAATCGCTGATATAATCTCTGTTGATATTTTTTATCTCAACTAATCCAGAAGACTAAATCTATGGTTCGAAAAGAACGAAATGAACGGCTTCGAGTGAGAAAATAGTAAGACTCGAAATAAAAGAAGAGACGCGAAAGCAGTGGTCGGCAGGTTGATATTCGTTGGACGCACGATGTATCCCTGCTGCCTATGAACCTGGAATAAATTATTCTCGTATCCCACCTTCCTCTTGCTTCTCTTACTCATCCTTCTTCCGTCTTACTCTTTTCCTATCACATTCATCGTCGTCGTGGTCACCGGTGATCGTCGTTTAGCCCTTCCGTTTATATAAATTTTCTTCTGTCTACGAGGAGAAGATCATCGAACATAGACGACTATATGTACATAAATATACAATATAAAAGTAACGGACTACATTCCTTGCAATTCAATATTCTATTAATATTCGATATTCTCTCTTATATTATACTCAATATCGTATACTGTGCAACATCAATACACAACAATGCTATAGTTAAACAAAGATACTCTAAATTAAAGAAGAACCATTAATAGCCTTATAAAAAGTGTTATATCAATACGACAGAATTTAATAGAGTATTTTTATTCCAAAGAAATTTTGATTAGTAGAAAATGTATAGTTTAACACATTTCCTGTGGGCCCCGTTATCATAGTAGCAAATGTCTCTTATGACGCAAGCATCCTTTTATTCCTCGAGTCAATTATTACCTTCATTTTGAGCAATGCCTTTCTTTGCCGTCCTCTCTTTCTTCCATTCTACTTCTTGCTGTCTCTTTCGCACTGACGGTACAGTTCATAATGATTTCTCGCTGGCTGGTGGGACGATACCGGAAGTCGAGTCAGAGCGGCGGAACCAGACGCTCACTCAATGGAAAGTTCGGCTCCTTTCAGCAAGACTGGTCTTTCGCGGGGAGAGAGAGGAGGGCTTACGCTCAAGGAAAATCCAACCAGCTCTTCGTCAGTTCGCGCCGATTCGCGCTCATTCGCGCTTCGCTCATGCGGTCGCACGCGACGTTCACGAGCCTGTTGCTTCTTTGGTGATTCTATCACGATTTTTAAGTCAATCTTCGATTCTGTATCAAATAAAAACTACTTGAAACGATTAATTCATTTCTCGGCTGCTCCATTATTATTTACTGATGTTGGTGAAAGTGGTGTATAATAAAAGAAGACAAACTGACAGAATGTTTTAATGGTAGATTTTTCCAAGAGGAAAGAAAATTTGTGAGAAAATATGTGGTGAACGTTTTGTTGGATTCTATCGACGATGGTACATATTGCTCGGTGCAACTGGTGCGAATACGAGGACATAGAGGCGAGATTAGGTGAAAGGATGTCTGCTTTTTCCAGAGTCGGTGCTTTCGGGACGATCTCATGTGGAACTTAACGAGAAAGTTTTGTTAACCAGATAGAAAAGGTGGCGTTAAATTCTTGAGTGACATCAAAGTGTGTTTTCTGTTTCGTAAAAGTGTGTCGCTGTTATAAAAGAATCTGCGGCTAGTCGTGCGAGCCAAAAACCACATTTTACTTGAAACTGACAATTCTAGTCTTTGGAACCCCAAATATTCTCGTCTCCTCTCTTGAAACAATCTCTCAAAAGAATTTCTTCCCAATTACTACCATTTTTGGTAGAACGAGCACAAAATCTCCATTTAATCTGATCCAATCTTATCATTCATGCAAATGTGGTGTTGCAATCTATTGGACGTTACGTGTATGCGTGTAATACGGTGAGAAAGAAACTGAAAAAGTTCTCACTGGAATTCAAGCTTTGAGTGAACTTCGCGTAAGAAGTGCCACGAAAATGCTCATTCGAAGGAGGAGGAAGCCAGTTTCACTGGCTACACGCGTGCTTCGAGTGCAAAGTGTCTTCGTAGTCGGAGGGTGGACTCATCGGTATTGAAAACTCGCGGTGATTTTTAAGGGCGCCGTTGAGACTTTCTCCTTTTCTTGGCGCCGCGTATTTTCTAACAAAAAGCCACGAGACTCGAAGGAAATCGGCGAGTGTCTCTCTCTCTCTCGCGAAAGGTCGTCGATGTGAGGAGACTTCGTCGGTGCTGCATAATTTTAAGAGACTCGAAGAGCGAGTCGAGAACGTCAGAAACGACCGCGAGAAAGAGAGAGAGAGAGAGAAGTTTGCGTGCATTTATGCCAGGATTCTTCAGAGATGGTTAGCCAACACGCGATGGCCACCACCGTTCGCAAAGTTAAGCAGGAGAATCGTCTTCGGCGACAGAACCACAATCAAGGTACATAAATGCTGGCACGCGATTTCGCGATCCTCGATCCCAAAGGAAGAGTAGAAAAACTATTAGATCCTTATTTTATTCCTCTTTCATCGTTTAACACGTTTTCACTGTCGCTTTTATTCACCCAATTTAAGAATCTTATTTTATCACGTAATAATTGAAGTATTTACAGTCTCGGGTAATTCCCAGAGGCATTATATTCAATAAAAAATTTTAGTTACGTTATACGGATTATTAAAGTGTTAGGACAATCTTTGTTACTCTTCGGAAACAACAATTGTCTTATTGTTAGCTTATTGCGGTGTTAACGACATGTATTAAATAAGTGGATTTGTATTAAAATGTTGGTTAATTGTTTCCAGATGAGGAAGGCCTATACAAGCCTGTGCCACCACCGAAGCCGGTGTCGAACAATCATAAGTCCCAGGTAGTCGAACAGGAGGAGGAACAGCTTCGAAGTTCCGGGCAAATCCTTGCCCCGGAGTACAGGATGCCACCGCTTTACGGAGACGATCAGAGCTCCAGTCAGACTCAGCAAGCCAATCTTCAAACCCACAGCAGCAAATTTCCGGTACTTGTACACATAGTCCGTTATCCAATCAACATTCGATACGCGTTAAGCCAATGCATAACTTCGTTCTTCCGTAATCAAGTGACAAAGTTTCTAAGATAATTAACAATTTCGGATTAAGAAGACTTAAGTAAATCGGTACAATGTTCATAATTCATTTGATGATTCTCCATAAATTATCACTGGGAACCTGTTCATTGTAGGAGAATTACGAAATACGAAGTCGAATAACCGTAGATAATTAATTCCAAGGTTTCGAGTCGTTTCTAGCTAAAAACAATGAAATATTTATCCAATTAAAACAACTTCCGAGAATGTAGACGCGTAATATAAGAAGTTCGAATTTGATTCATTATTCTGATTCCGATTGTAGCACGCTCTCTCTTGCTGATTCACTAGTTCTTCTTACCGTTCATCGTATCATAGATCATTGTCTTCTCGAGAGTCGCAACAAAACTGGGAACGAGTCGCGTCAAAGAAATGATTGGACATTACCATTGGCTTATTACCCGAGAGCACTATATTTTCAATCCGAGATGATAGATAAAGTCGCGAGAAAGAGACTTAGAAAATATACTTGAGTATTAATGCTGTTAGCGATGCAATTAGTGTTGATGTGCCAATAGCAAAGCACTTTACTTCGTAATCCTCTATACAATAGAGTTATGTGACTTTGATAAAATCACACATCTTATTCCATATTCTATCAAATTGCAGAATATTTTGCAGAATATTATTTTATACAAATTTTCAATTACGGAAATTAAAAGTTAATGCTTTTGGAAATTTATTCACGTCTCACAATCAGTTATAAAAAAAAGTACTTGGAATGTAGAGAGCTAACAAGAATGTCAATCTGTCAATGTAATGGTAATTGTGAGAGTGCAATAGTCATTTGCGGTTGCTTTGAAGTCGACACAGGTAAAGTTTGAAAATCTGCGGTTTGATTAACTATGCATGGAATTCCTAATAATTTAAATATAGCGTGGTAATTCCAGCCGAATGATTAATAATGCACTGGAGAATGAAATCGAAATTTGACTAGCAGATTCCAAGTGCAATGGTAGAAATTTAATTATAATAGAAGTCTCTATTCATCGAAAATCTACATTCTAAATTTGAGAAAAGAAAAGAAACTAAAAACTAAATTGTACGATATTGAATTAGCTTAACATAATGCAATTGATTAAAAGCTTTTAATTACTTTAATACATCTCTTCTGATCTCAATCTTTAAAAATTAGTCTTCCAATTAATCCAACGATTTTCTAAAATAAATATTCTCATCTTTCTTTCATTTCGAATTAATTTCTGCAACTTTTACCATCGACCTACAATGTTATCAGACTGCTGCCATGTTCTTAATTTCGTTAAAAGCATCGAAAAGTGGATATAGGATTATTTTGATGTGGAACAAGTTGCGAGTCGTGTTACGAGTAAGAGTAGATCGAGATTTTTACCGATGATAGTCGAAGTTGTAACTGACCTATCTTCGATCAGGTTACAGCCTGGAGAGCATAGGGGCGTAGCATCCGCAGTAGTAGTCTCGCCATATACGACAACATGCTCGGAACTTTTATTAGAGAGGCTACATAGGCGTGCCAGTCAATTTTATTGCTTCCGATAATACTCTGGCTCCTCACTATACCAAGAATCAAATATGATTGTGCGAGCCATTGATTTTTACGGTGGCCGTTTTTCTCTTGTATCATTTCCACTGATGTTATCTATTTCACAAAGCATACTATTTCAAAGAAAACTCTTTAACCCATGAAATAGCTTTAGAAAGTTTTTCAACAGAGTTATAATTCGTTCGATGTTATCGTTTGCAATAATTGAAATTAATTGAGATTATCGCGAATATTTAGAAACCGGTGAAAATTTCGAGATTAGAAATATAATGACAGAATTCTTTTTCTTGAGATTCGTTGAGTCTGTTGTATAGTATATGGCAGACTGCGTATGGGGATTCGCGTACGTAGACCTCACTGCCAACAACCGAGAAAAAGCTAGGAGTCAAGGCGTGACGCTTTATTCGGTATGGTACGACCTACCTGGCTTTCTAGGATCCCTCGTGATTCCTTTTAATTGCAGTTTTCTCTTGCGAAAATGTCACTGTACGAACTATGTACTCAGTACTCCTAGTTCTTTTTTCTGTGGATTCACTAGACACTATGTCTACTTCGATAATAAATAAACTCATTTCGATATACCGGTTAATTAAAAAAACATTTTTATTTGATCTTTTGTTTTAAGATTCCATAAAATCCTAAAATATCATTGAGAATTCCTAATTAAAATTAAAAGTAGGACACAGATAGGCTTATTAAAGTAAAATTAGTTACTTTTTTTTATTTAAACGACCCAGATTTATCATGATAGTATTTAAGTACATAGAGCTTCTTAGAATCAAGTTGTGAATGAAGGTAGGAAGTAATTAGAGAAATATATTCAGTCCTATTTTATTTACTATCAAAGCATTCCCATTATTATTGTTCCTTGCCCCGTTTTTAATTAACCCGGTTTACTATTATATCGAAGTCTCGAATCGAGAGTAACCGACGTAGCACTCTAATTTGCACTGAATATGCAATTGAATCTGCAGCATCGAGCTTCGCGTAGGAAATAATAAAGCTGGTCGCGCAGAACGCAAGAAGCGACGACGCTTTATTCCTAACAAATTAGCGCACCTTCTTCCGAGTTACACGTGATAGTTCACTGTAACAATTAACCGTAATTAAGGTTTTGTCTGCCGAGTGTGCTGAATGCCAGTGCATACTTTACGTCAATTAAAAACCTTAGTTATGTTCTGCACGCGACCATTAACTTAACTAAATAATAATTACGAACAAATCATTCGTTTTAGAGGGAATTCTTTTTCATTTTGAATTTCAAGGTCTTGAGCTATATATTCTATACACATACCTTTTTTCGATGCACCAATACCAACCTCCCTACTTATTGCAATTAAATTATATTGAATGAGATTAAATGAAATTGAAATAAATTAAAGTAAATTAATTTAGATTCGAAATAATAAGGGGTCTTAAATATAATGATGATTCAACACCAGTTCTGATCTCATTGTCAGTAAAAAAACAAGTAACGAGAGTTCAGTGTGCGCTGTGTTGTGCGAGAAACAATCAGTTTCCACTGACAACGGAAATGAAGAGACCATACCAAATTCCTCAATTCCCATCCAATAAACCTTTGGCAGGCGTGTGCTCGGTTAATGGAATACGAAAACCGACATCGAATTCTCGAGGAAATACAGTTCCAATTGGAACAATTAAATTGTGAGAGAAAATGCGTGAATGATCATCTGAGAAACGTGACGATTGCTTAAGAAAGATTCTTCTCTAATGATACTGTACATTCTAAAGGGAGAGAAATTTTTCTGAGCTCCGGATTACGAGTAACAAAGTAGAACACAGTTCACGATGATACTTTTAATTTAAAGTAAACCGATTAAATAATATCGATTAAATTGATCCAGAGGCAAGATCGAGATATAGAGAATTAGGGGGAAATTATTTGTCGAGAATCTTTCGCAAGTAACGAAAAGACCGAGAGGAATATGACAGTGGTTCTCTGATGAAATCTTTGGTAAGAGTTCAGAACGTAGATATACGCGGTAAGTAGACGAGTGGTTACGCGCTTGGGAAAATTCTCAGCAGCTCTGTCGGACAAAGGGAGCATCATATACGCGAGCGTACCGTTTGCCGGAAGTCGATGGCCACCCAGATACGCATCACTTTTCCTTGGGCCTCATGGGCCCCTTGCGCGAGAACAAATGGTAACACAATCGTCGACGCTGACGACATCGAGCTTCGTCTACTGGGAGCTTTATTCGCCTTCGCTCGGTCGACGCGTAACGAATGCACAATGAAATCGGACAAATTTTACGCTCCTTTCTCTTATTCTACTTTGTACTGTTATATCAACACAATCTCGTACACCAATAGGTTATTGATTCTGCTTTTGAAAACACACGTTACCATTGTTGACTATTATTCGAGTAAGTTTTATTCAATTTTTTTAACAACCGTGGAACAGATGCCACTAAAGATTTCATTAGCTGTTAAACTTTGAATTATTGGAAACTGATTTTATATCTTTAAAAATACATACAAATTGTAAGATACAATTTTAATTGATTTCACATTGATAATAAATAATCGATTAAGACATCGTAGATACCAATTTGATACGATACAGGATATTAGGTGATAATTGAATCTTTCATTACTTCATCTTCCTCTCTTTTTCGACGTATCAACATCATTACATTGGAGTGTTTGACCCTCATTAAATCGACACCAGTCTCTCACCATGTTATTTTCGACGATTAAACCGAAAACCATTAGCACCGTAACGAGAAGACTTGTTGCTTTTGAGGCTCACAACCAATTTGCTTTCTAACAGCAAAGATGGGTAATATTCTCTGTTGCTTGCCAGGAGTATTGGTTCATACATTGCGCCTAACCGCTTCTAATTGCCTTCTAATTGCTTGTCGATCCTGTCTCTCATTATTGAGTTAAATGTCCTGCATAAATTGACCTGGCGTAACGAATCAATCGTCCAAACGTCAGTCCGTTCCACTAACGGTTTTAAATCGACTACCGTCAGAAATTCTACATCATCATCATTACCGCGGATTTAAGGAGCGTAAAAGGATTGAGTCAAGGCGCCTTGTTATTGTGGCGCACTGTGTAACAGCAAATCAACTACGTATACACCAATCAGCGTGGATATCTTAATTCACAAATTTTAAAGTGTCAGTGTCAGGGAGATTTAAATATGGAGTGATTTAAATCGAGAAAATAAAAGAAGCAGATCTGATCGGAACTGCGAATCGTGAGATTAATTGCATGGTTTACAACTTTTAGCGTAGGTATCTGAAGTATCTTAAATGTATGTGTAAATTCTCAGTCACTGTCAAACGAAATTCAATGGGGAATTAATCTCAATGTAGGTAGATTTTTATCGGCAACCAAATACCGAATCTTAAATCTAGCAAGTTAGCTTGTTCTAACAGGTTTCTCGTAATCACCGTGACGATTTAAGTTTATCGCACAGTGATAATTAATGCTTCCCTCATTATTTTTTGACACAGATTTATGGAATTTGGAAATTTGGTCAGTTGACTTTTTTTAAATAACAATGTTGCATATATTACAATCTCAATCTCAATTTGCTAAACTTGTTATTTTAGGCTCATAGAAAAATCTTTATTACAACAGAATACTATATATTAATCTTTATAGATAAATACGAAGAAAAGAGTGAGAAAGTGTTCTAATCTACGATTCTAATATCTGTGTCAAGGTGGAATCTGAAGCTTGAGCATCAAATGTCAAAGTATTTGTACCAGAAGAATTGAACGTAATGAGACACATTACGTTGCATTCAAGGCAGGACTGAATTCGAAAAGAACAACTCGACTTTCTAGGATTCCACGAACAATTACGTTTAATTGTTCTTTGCCTTTTTGGCACTAAAATTGCACTGCTATTCTATTTCTTCGCTGACAGAGTGAAACCCACGTTATTATCTCATTCGAAATGCCACTCGCAATTTCATAAATGGATAAGAGTGAATTGTTATCTACCGATTATTATTATTATGAGAAAAAAATGTGACTTTGAACAAAGCAACGAATTTGATCTTTAATTGTACTTTTTGAGAATAATAGAATTTTTCTTCATTTTTGCAGATAGAACGAGAGGTGATTCTATCCTCGGGTGACAAGAACTCGAAGATCCCGATTCTTCACGAATACAAACAGAGAACTGCCGGAAGAGTCGCGATCGCACCGGATGCTCCCATCAAACAGCAAGCCTGGGTTCAAGAGGTGAGATCTGAGGTCCTCTTTCGCTGATATTATTTCCAAGAACTTCCCTTGAATCCTGTCATACGATTTCCATTGTTTACTTTAAAAATTTCCTATGAAACAATATTATCCCGTGGATTACTCGTATTTACCAAGAAAACTTTATTCCTTTGAATCCTGTCATACGATTCTCATTATTTTCTTCAATATTCGCAAAGAGAACTATGCTTCCAATTTCCACAAAAATAAAAAAGATAAACTAAACTTTAATTTGACTCACTCAGATCTCTTATTCAGACCAAATATTCTCTATTTAATTGATATTAATTAAATTTTTGAATTTTTAATGATACAATTCTTGCAAAATTACACCATATTTATTCATTTATATTCACGTTTAATTATGTTACTCGCGAATTGATTGTTTTAAGAATCGATAGATACAGTTTTTAGAAATAAGAAACAACAACAATAAGATTGAGAATAACTGTTTGCAGATCGGTATCTATCGTTGAAGGTACGAGTTTGCTAGCGTGAAAGGATGCGAAGCAACAAAGGGTTAATAGGGATTCCGCGATGGTTGCGTGGCAATCGTTGCGAAATCTCTCATTGACTCTTGCCGAGAGGCTGCTAACGCAGAGGTTTGCGCTTTGCGCTTTTCGCGACACCCACATAAATCGCTCAGGGCAAAGTGTAGGTGTCGGATATGCACGTGCCGGCTGCAACTATTCTATAATCTCGTCTTACATATGTGAGCGCCCTGGGCAAAAGAGCTATCTTGGAATAATTATCTTGATCTCCACCCAGAACAGCTTTCTTTTGTTACTGCCCGTTGCTTCCTTTGCATTTCTACGATGGTCAGTCCCTTCGGGCGTGGAAGCCACTTTGTTTTCTTATTTCCTAGCGTTACAACGCTAACCAGTACCATTTCATTGTAATCATTTCGCGTATTTGGTGTAATTCGCGCGATTACTATACGCATTTAATTCCGTTAACTCTCTTTTTCTTACATTTACGGAAATTAAGAAGAAAAAAAACCATTAACGGTAGAATACTAAATTACCGACTTTTATGGAAAATATTAAAAATATTATGGAATTATTTTGAAAGTAGTGAAACAAGTTCTAGAACCTTACGAATGTTATAAATGTAAGAAAATCGGCAGTTTATCTTTCATTGAACTTCATGAAGTTGAAGCATATATATTATCTCTCGAAAATTCCGAATTAAAAAAACAGTCACGTTGACAGTGAAAGATAGCCGAATTTAATGTTCAATTGTGAGGAATGATCTTTTATATGCACTTTTATACATACTTGGTTTCTTATACGATTACATTGGATATATATATATATGCTGTAAAATTTAAAGGGCGCGCATGAAATTGTTGAAAAATTGAGTGCAGAACCACGGCAGGGTGTCTCATGCAATATTCATGGGTGGATGTATATCAAAGGAAGAGGACGAGGGCAGAGTTAACAGTTATGCTCGCGGAATCGGCCCACCTTATTTACGAGATTGTGCTAGCCATCGATTGTACAGTTACTAGCCCCTGGCCACTCATTTACCATCACGATTGCAGCATTTTGCTCTTCAAAACTTTACATTTTTCGATTTTCCTCGATATTATTCCACTGACGCGATAGAAAGCGATCCGATTTCTGTTCGAAATTACCCTACAACCTTAAAAAAGCTTCATTCTGATCTACTTCAAGAAAAATTCTGTGAGAAATATTTTTTATTCATTTCGGCTGAATTTAATTCATTTTCGGAAATTTCATGATTTTGTTATTTAAACAATTAGAAATATTGTTTGCATATCTAACTAGGTTTCTTCAATAGTTTATTACTGTCCCACGTTTCTCTGTTTCTCACTGGAATATTCATAAAGAGCGAATAGCATGGAGAATGGCACGATGAAAAGTATTCAGCGATTATCGGATAGATAATAAATGATCCCGATTCGCTCGAGTGTGTGAGATAGCCGACTTTCATCCCATCATTCTTCCCGCTTAAACCCACTTCGGATGGTCTGTCAGCGAAGACCGAATTCGATTCTTCTTTAGACTCTCCCTCGATTCCTCACGATGAAGAGGACCTTCGAGAGTTTTTTCTTTTTCCTCGAATTTTTCGTTTTCTCCGAGTATTCTCTCGCGACTCAATAACAAAAAAGCATTCATTTTCAATAAATCTATAATTCTTAAAAATAATAATCAGGAAGATAATAATTAAGGACAAAATTGAAGAAAGTTGTTTATTAAATTGTCAAATATCCTATGAGATATATATATGATATTCTTGAAAGAATTAAACGAATTTATCTTTACATTTGATCTGGTTGCAGTTTGATTTGATAAAGTACGTAGATTGTAAAACATACTTACAAGAATTCCCAGGAGGTATTTTCGCGAGAAATCTGATTTGTATTATGACATTCGGCACCAACAAAAAAATAAATATTTATTTATCAAACAATTGTCAATTGTTATAAAAGAAACTTATACTTATTATAACGAATTAGAAGAATATTTCCCGATACTCTTATCATTAGATTGTGAGGAAACTTTATATTGTTCAAACCTTCTTCACCCAGTAAGATTAAAAGGCAGCATATTACAGTTGTCAAACGCAAGAATTTCTCAGAAATGTCACCACCAAGAACCAGACCGCGTTTCCGCAATAAAAACTGACTTCCGCGTCAGATATCATCCCTTAGAAAATCCATCATCCCTCGTGCCATTATTTCCGCGGTTGGTTGAACACAATATCGAATCAAAATTCACCAAGGAAGAAGCCTCGAATTTCCGAAGAATCTCGTCTAGAAGGATATCAACCAAAAAAACGATTTAATCTTGCGCAAAGGTTAGCGAAATTCATTTTTTAAATTTGACAGTCGGACGTAATCCTGAATTCGCGGAGGAATCGTAAGTCAAGAAACTTTTTTTTTGTTCGTATGCATCATGCATGTCATGGAACCCCAATACTAATTCTCTGTCTTTCTTCATCTTCTTCCGGCATCATATGTTTCTTGCTGTCTCCTTATCTCGCTCTCGTCCTCCTTGGAAACCGTGAACTTGATATTCTCAGCACACATCTTCCTAAGAACAGAAGGTTTCGGTCCGACAAATTTGAAATTCTCTCTGCGATTCAAACGGACACGCTGCCATTAGCAACTCGTTGTCTTCTCTCCGGTGTCTATAACTTCTGTCTTGACTGATATTGTTCTTGCGAGAGTGCGAATTACTCGATTTGCACAGTCTCTTGAAATGCTTCTGAAACATCACATTGACATCGAATTATTTCAGTACTTACTTCAATTAACAATTATATCTTCTATTAAATTCCTTGAATATGATATAAATAATTGGATCTAAGTTATTGGATTGTTTACAAATTAGAAGTTTAATTCTTCGAATCCTGACGCTTTTTTCAGGGAAGTCAGATGCAAGAAGCGAGACAGGAAAATCAAACCCGAAGCTATCAACCCCCAGAATCATACGCGTAAGTGTCTCTTTAAAATTAATTAAAATTCAAACGTAAAATTCAGATCGTTAATCTGTAGAAAATGAAATTCAATAGACCACAATAAAGAAATAAAAGAAAAGAAAAGTTGAGGATAGAAGAAAACTAATTGTAAAATCACTTTTCCAAAGATCTACGTCGAGTGGCAACGTAGCGAGACCTACAAAGATCGACGAGGAAAAGAGCAAGTCCTTATCGAGGACGTATCACACGATCAAGGATATGATATCGAGTCGCTTTGGTCCCAGCCGTAAGGACGTCGATCCCGAACCGGAAGCCAGTCTCAATAACGTCACGGAAGAACTGCGGAAATCCAGCAGAAGTATCGATGAAGACGAGCTCAAAAAGAAAGAGGGGATTTATGGGAAACCTCGAGCACAAGAACCTTCTGTCAATATGCAACAATTTCCGAAGAATTCTTGTGGTAAATAAATTACTTTTTATGCTCCTAACAAACACGAAATTTGAAGTACATGTACAATAGACACGCAGTGGCTAACAAAAGAAATTTTATATTTTCGAATATAAATTCTTCCAATTTCTTCATAACTTTAATTTCAATTTAATCGAGGACAAAAAATCGATGTTTAAAATACAAGATAATTACGTTAATGAAGGAAACCCCACAATGGAAAGAAAAAATTTCAAACGTCTTTCGATGAAAATTAGTCTCGGAAGAAATGAGGATGACTCGGTAAGATTCACCAAGCCGTATCCTTTCGAGCAAGCAATTAATTGTTGGATGCTTACGAATTAATTTGGAGGACCGGCGAGACGTAGAAAAATGCACGCATAAGATAAGAGTATAAATATTAACTAGGCGCAGCGAATGAATCGCTCGAAGTAGCCGCTTCCTAGATAATTAGCATTTTTCTTTACCCCTACGTCGTGTACTATTATTCTTAGTCCTGCAGTGCGTGTAGAACGATGAACCCAGTGCAGCGGCTATTCTACTCGGACGTTCCTTCTAATTCTCGTGTCATCATCCGTTCATAACGCGATCATCGTAATTTCATGCAGTTAAGAGATACACGCAAACTACTACTTATCGCATTTCTTTTACCGTGGAATTGTAACGCTGAGCCTTTCGCATGAAACAGGATCGAGAATCTTTTACCGTAATATTATTCCTGTTCTTGGAAAATTAGAAGCTTGGAAGAAACATACTTAAGCAACGACGACAATTGCTGTTTTCTCTGACTTTAGGATAACGAATAAATATAACTCGCATATTTTTCAATTCTAGCTCAAATTCTCAGCTAAAAGTAATCTTAAAGCTGGAATCAGAGTCTGCTCGAATGGAGCTATTCTTCCAATTTCGTAACTTTACAATTTCATTTCGGTAAACCAACGAGATTAAAGTTGAAGGAAAAAGTTGTGTATGAAGAATTGAAGTTTTTATGAGTCTAATTGTACTTGGAGTTTTGAGAAAATAATTTTTCAATATAATTGGAGTGTGTAAGGGGTATGATTGACCGAGTGACTAATTGATCAATCGTGTTTTCATCGACAGGTCAATACGGACACTCGTACAGCTACTTGAGCAATCAACAGAATGTGCCTCTGCCAGGTCAGCTTCAACCGTCTTCGCAAATGCAGCCGAGTCTACCAGGCCAAAGTGCCCAGCTCCACGTAACACACCACACTCCATCCGCAGGAGTACAGACGGTCCATCAAACCCAGGTACCCTCGAGCTTCGGTCAATCTGGAGCAACCACGAGCCAGCAAGTGCAAAACCTACCGAGAGAATACATCGTCCAACCACCGACCGGTCTACAGACTCAACAGATACATCAATCGCTTCATCAGAATCCTCAGCAAGCACAGGTACTTGTCTCATTAAAACTAGTTCAGTAGATTCAATTGGATCGTTAATGATATAAAAATAGTTCTAATTATAAATGTAAAATCTACGTGATCCAATGGGTAAAATAGCAATAAGACGAGAAATAAGTTAATAAACATCCTGATGTTAAAAGGAAATTTTGAAATCGTGGAGTATGTATTACGATTCAATCAAGGCACGATGTATTTCGAATTTCATTTCAATATTTCTTCACTCAAGCAAGAGCCACCCCATGGGGAACACATTGCTTTGTCATCGCTTTTGTGGGTCGCGAGACTCGTTCACGTGGAAAACCTATTCCGCGTATTACGCCAGCTGAAATGTTCCTGATATACGTCAAATAAAATCGGTGGCCCCATTTTCCGCGATTGCGGCTCTGGAAGAAATTGTTTAGAACTCGCATCAATTATCCTTGTATCTCATTGCCCAATATTACATAACAACATTCAAGATTACTGTGGGATAAGAGAAAAGTAACAATTAAAATCTTGTATAACAGGGACAAAACAGTCAAGTGCAGAAACCACATTTACCAATGCAACAGCAACAGCAACAGCAGCACCAAGTTGGTAACGGAATGCAATCGTCGAACCAGAGCTTCCAAAATCCTCAACAATTGATGCACCAGAACCAAAATCACCATCAAAGTCCAAGATTTTCTCAGCAACACGCACAAAACATGCATCAACGACAATTGATCCAACAGATCCATCAACAACAACTGGTCGGCCAACAGAATTCTCAGACAACAGTGAGGAACACTCAACAAAGCTACTTCTCGAATAACGTCTCCTATCAGCAGTATCAACAAGCTCGTCAAGCAATGACCAGATCACAAATCGATCTGCCAAGCACATCGAGGCAGGCTCAAGAACTACGAGTGTCCGGTCAAGAGGTATACTACCACTATGCTCAAGGTCGTCCAAGGTACGGAGTACCACAGGTGTACATGAAAACCGAGAGCAATCAAGAAACAGAATTCCAAGTATCACGAAACACATCAAAATGCATGGAGAAAGCAGCTTCTCAACCTCAGCTCTGTTACGAGGACGAGAGAAATGGTAACGAACAATCGCGAAACCCAACTGACAATTTAAAGACTCTAACGGTAGACCCCGTTGACAAAGAACGATACGAGATCACTGTGGAGGATCATGGTCAAAGTGAATTCAGAAGAAACGACTCGCAAAGGAAAGAGGAATACCGACCGGAAACAAGTTTTGGGATTCGTAGGGATGAAGTTGCGAGGAGTTCCAAGAGAGATCAAGAGAATCATGACCAGCAAGAGATCAACGAAGGGGGGAGCTCTGTGCAAAAGAGAATCGAAGAGCTTCAAAAGAGAGCCGAACAGGAGAATCAATATCAGAAGTCAAGCAAAGATGTAGCTGAAGCTGATGCAGCGAGAAATTCTTCGAGTGTTAAGGCCTCTGCTAGTGGTGAGGCCTCTAAGAGGAATGATGCTTCTCAGTATTCTGGGAAGGATCCTGCGCAAAAGATGGAGAATAGAAAGGAGGACCTTGAGCATGGAATGGCACGGCTCAAGATACAGAATCAGGGATCTGGTTCTGATTATGATAGAGCTGGCCAGAGTTCATCCAATGTTGATTCTGGAAGGGGATCTGCGATATATTCTAGTGGAAGACGACCACCTCCTGAGGATCAAACTCATCCGCAAGGTTTGTGTTTACTCTTATATTTCTTTTTCTCATCTTACGCCCACTGAATATTCCCACGCGTCTCTCGAAATCTTGGAAATTGATTTTGCTTGAAATAAATAAAAAAGAGGGATCTTTTTATGCTTGAATATATCTGCCAATTTTGGTTACAAGGTCATTCAATGTGCATCGGTTGAACTGACGTGGACGACCTCTATAAGAATCGGGTCATAACTACACGATTTATCATCTCTCCATTCAATCGTTGAATACAACAGTTATAAATCCTTCTTCGAGTGACTCTCTATTATAGGAACGAAGTCAGACAAAGAAATGGGGAATGTTTCACGAAGAAACGAGTTCACTGTTCTCCAGCGGTTTATTATTGGCCTCTATCTTATCATCTGCTTCCTATATGCACACTCGTGTTTCATGGTGCATTAAATACAGAGTCTCCCCAGCGAAACGAGTTTACGGCGAGTTATCGCAAATGTGAGAAACGGTTCTGCATCAGCCATCGACATATTTATTCACTCCTCGTCTCTATGCAAAGATTCCTCTTCCGAGTTCTGAGCGCATAAATTTTATATGGCCAGGAGACTCTTAAAGTTTCTTCCAATACGCGAAAAATCAATACAGTCTGACGTGTAAGCGCATTTCAAGATTGTTCGTTTTGTAGTTTCAGCAGGACATTCTTCTACAAATATTCTCTTCTTTTATTACTGTGCTTTTGAAGTAAACATATTTTGATGAGAAATGGAATAATATTGGCTCAAGTATAGTAGAAAATGTAATACATAAATAATTAATGTGACAGAGATAATATTGTTCCTATATTAAATATATTATGTAGATACCTCAAATGTTTAATATAATTTAAAAATAAGTGACCTAAATATTTTCGAATTAATTTTATAAAAATATTGTATTATTATATGTAGTTCAAGATTCTGAGTGGGTCGATATCGTTGAGTCGGAATTAAGAAGTATTTTGGAGCCGCGAGATGTACCTGCGATGGCACATTCTACCCTCTCGGAGAGTGTGTCATCAGTGACACCTCCACTTCCACCCTTGTCACCCCACGAGAGCCCGCGGACACCGAGGAATCGATACGCTGCCAGGTAATCCCAGTTTTAGTCCTTACTCTTATAAACACCTTACGTCTCTACCCCTCGAAAACTGATTAACAAATGGAGTTTTGCCGACTACCACACACTCCCCGCGATAAAACATATTCATGAAATATACCCTAAAATAGAACTTGAAGGAATGTTAATTGAATTTTTAGTTTACCGTATGGTTCGAAACCCAATTACAGCGATTACAACAAAGCTATGGAGAAGAGAGGATTCTCGAGCAGTTCGAAGCATCGGGGAGCGATGTCTTCGAAGAAAGAGACTTCGAAGAAATTCTCTCATCGTAAGTATCCATATACAATATCATACAGTATATCGAGGGTAGATAAAATTACGTAATATTCAGTTGAGATTAAATCGATATCACTTATTTAGTTTTCGGCGTAGAAGCGGGTGATTTGACCTCAACGACGACTGGTCTCGATTTGGACTCGATGTTAGACAGAAGCGACTCGGATTTAAGCACAAACGACGCGAGGACAATTAGGAAACAATTGGAAGGTCTTGAAAATATGTATAGTGAGGTAAAACATAGTTGATTTCTTTATTAATTATTCTTATGTTCCTGGAGAATCTTTCTTCTTCTTCTTCTATAGTATAAAGTATTGTTTGAGTTGCGAATAATTTGTAAATCCAGATAAGAAAGTTTATTGAATAGTATATCACCCAAGTTGGATACTAGTCACGTATGATGGAGTAAGTTAGTTTTCGAAAGAAAAGCACTAAGAAGTAGAGGATATAGACCCCGTGTTACAACTCCGGAATAATGATAGGTACTGAAGTTGCTCGGCGGAAGTATGAAAAAGAGGCGAAAAGCAAGGGGCTTGGCAAGTTACGGTTCTGTGTCGTCGTTACCTACGTCCTCGGTTTCATCGAGACCAGTCACTAGGCATCACGACAAACGCAGATCTCACGTAATCGACGATAGAATGAAGAAAGCCAAAGACATCAAAGTGAGTTACATTAAACAAATATCATTATTAAATTACATTTTATTATCAATTAATCATCAATCCAAGTCTTATTTCCTTATTCAAGTTTAAAAGAATGACTGAAATTAATGTTAAAAATTACCATGCAACTATGTTTCTATAAATCTAACTTAACAAGCGATTTCTTTACTTTTTTCTTTTGATAGAGTATCAATAAGCGGTTCCAACGACTGGAATCTCATGTGGTGACCTTGGCGAGATCAGTAGCACATCTGAGCTCGGAGATGCGCACACAACATTTAATGATACAGGTGAGAGAATCTCTTCAAAGTGTCCGGTGCGCCAGACTGGAACACCCAAGACCCTACTACTACTAGGTTTTCGCAGGAAATGGAGAACATTCGAGGCGAGATTGCAGCACTAAGGACGCAGACGAGCATGGCGATGGTCAGGTCACAGTCCCAACCCTTGATCAGGGAATCCGAACTCCCAGCACTCTCAAACCCGTCCAGAGTGAAGAAACTCACCAAGTTTTTTGGAACGGAGCCTCCTCTTATCAGGCTCTTCCTCAGGGAACTTGGGTATGAGGTAAGTCATCGACAATAGTTTCGCAGTGTTTTGTTCTTGAAAAAAAAAAAAACCCCCTTAGAACTTCATTCCTTCTGGACGTATTTTATTATACTACAAGGATTCAAGTAACTTTTTGAGTACAAACAGTAAGATCCTGAATGCTTTTCAGATTTTCTTCTAATTTTTCTTCCAATTTTAATTGTTTGATTTTTATAAAGTAGTGAGAAACGTTAAATTGATGGAAAATTCTCTACGATACGTAGAGGGATTCACAAAAATGTCTCTCTTGCATTATTCACAGAAATATGCCACAGCTTTCGAAAAGGAAAAGGTGGGAATGGTCGAATTGCCTTACATGAGTGAGGAAAGGCTACAAAAAATGGGCGTACCCTTGGGACCAAGATTGAGAATTCTACAGGAAGCAAGGATATCGGTGTGCAAGGATCCCGTGTACGTCGTGTAACGCGAGAATAAGAGTTCGAATGTTTCGAAGGAAGCAATTCGTAAAGATGGAATAAGTGGAAGAAATATTAGTGCAACTGTGTACTTAAAAAGTGTTTGATATAACTGAGTTTTGGTTCCTGAAAATAAAGACGAGATTCACAAGAGTGAATAAAATAACGAAAAAAATACAACGAACTATCAACAGTTATAGAACTACATTTTTAGTGCTCTTTGAGGGAAGCTCAAATCTCACTTATAATTAATTTAATTTATTCTTCATTTTTACTCGCATGACAGTATGAAGCTGATAAATTATTTGTCGAACGTGTTCTTTTTTCTGTATTTAGCAGGAATTCTTAATTTTGAATATTTTTCAGAATCTGAAGAACTGCGAAAGATGACTGCTTTAGAGATAGATACGATGATAGAATAAGAATCTTAATCAAAATGTAGATCCTTCACAAAGTATCGTGTCGGTACTGATAATGACTATATATGTATCTATTTATGTGACGAGGATGAAACGGTCTTAGGTTACTTGCTACAAACATCAATTGAAATGTTCACGTGTCGATAAACAGGTCTCGCGTAGTTAGCAATACATATTAAGTTTACTGTGTTTTACGATTCATCGATTGCTTGCGGTCTCATTATCGAGCGTACTAACTTAGTGGTACACTTTTTTTTTCTCTCTCATCCAAGTTACGTTGATTTGTGAAGGAAATTAGCGATTTCGGAATTGAATACAGACGCAAAACGAGCCAAAGAAATATTTAAACTTCGTCAAAATCGCGTGTCCATTTACTGTTGTACAGAAAGAGATGCACGTGACAGCAAGAAAAAAAAAGAAATAAATAAGATTTTGGAGGATGAATTCGCGAGACCCAGGTCGTAGTTGAACATTTTCCAAATTGTTTGCAATTTTCAAGTAATAATACGTTGAAGAGTAATTATTCCATAATTGGCAAGTTAAATTATTTACAGAATTTACAAAAAGTTTAATTGTAGCAATATTATAATTTCTTCACGATCTTCCGATAATAATAATTAAGAATTCGACCTGGGATGGAGCGTCAATACCAAAGAATGGATGCCTGCTCTCTGCATATTACGACGATCGCAATTGCTGCGTCAGCTGGACTCGCGAGAGCCAAGCCACTTTAGCTCTCGATTAATGAACCATTTCATCAATCAGAATTTCATCCATGCAAGCCAAATTCACGTTCCCACGTGATTCATCGATAATTGTAAATTAGACTATAAATCTCTCTCAACTATCTTTTAGCGATTTTCATGTTCTTAAATTGATTTCTTACGATTCTAAATAATATTCCCAAACAATTACCATACAACTTTCTCTCTCTCCACTTTCTTTTTAAGTTAAATTCGCAGCTGGTGCTACACAACACTGCCTCAAACACTGCTTTTTTTCATTCTCGACGAGTCTTGTACAGCTAGTTGTCCGTAAGTGTCCTTCGGTTACAGTGAATATAAATATTATTATTTCTAATAACAACGATAGAAATTAGCGATATTTCTAGTATTATAATATTGTCGTGTTGTTAAATTCTGTATTTAATAAACCATTTTCACATCATGCCGAATGACTCCAATGTTAATTATTATTGAAACTATTTAACTTTACTCGTTACTCGATTATTTATTTGTTTAATAAATGCAGCAATCATTTAATCGGATTTTCTTGACTCTAGAATCGCAAGAGAGAGAATGAATAAATTGTGCGGATGTCATCAAAACAATCGTACCGCGCAATGTTTACCGTCGTGATCTTCATGGAAAACACGTGTATCAAAATGAATCATAATCATGAGCTAGTTAGTGTTAGTGTCGCTAGTGACCTGAATATTAGAAGCAAATTGTTTTTTCATTGACAGAAGAAGATTATCGTCTATTAAGCACGTGTGTGTCTCTGAGTAACGCGGGTATCGCGCAAGAGGAAGTTCTTGTTTATATAGACATTCGTATAAGGATTCTCCAGCACAGCAACATTTTCCATTTAATTTTTTTAAATTAAAGTTTCTTCTGTTAATTCAATATATCGATTGCCGCTGATTATTCGGGGGAAAAATTAGGGAAATTTTTAAGGGGAGAATAGTTTGAAATTTAAAGGACCTTGAATCTGTAAATCAAGTTAGTGATGCGTTGGGAAAAGATGTGAAATTTTCTTAGGATGAAATAAGATGTCGAGAAGAAGCAAGAAAGAAAACGGAGCAACGGGAGCGTTTTCTAAACTTTCGTACAGGCTAGTTTCTCGTGAATCAACTGTAGGCTCAATTGAATAATCGCGCATTAACTGTTATAACGTAGAGCGTGCGGGTTACCAAGTGATCTGTTATTATGGCCCCTGACCTCGGGCTGCGCGTAATCGACGCGTTAGCCACGATAATTACACTCCGATCAGCGAATTAGGATCACTTCAAGAAGTTTTTTTTTTTTCAACTATTCCCAATAACCATTTGTCACCGAAACTCGAATGCCAGCAATCGATGTGTTCCACCGTTTCTATTCTCGATTTAGATTACTTCTTCTACGTTTTGAAAAAACTTAGAATAATTTTATATCCCAAAATTCAAATATACAACTTATATACCTCAATGATATATTCGAAATATTTGAATCTGAACATAGTTATGATGGTTTATTTAAAATCGCACGTTCTAGTCAACTTCAGATAAAAACGTCAATTTTTACAAAATGAATTTTTCAAAGGGATTTTGGATTTTTAAATACTAGTTAGATACATAGAATCCTAAATACATATATGTCAATCTAATATATGAACGCGAATTTATGAATGGTAGGTACTGAAGTGTTGGAATTTGAAAAATTGTGAAATACTAATAGAGTTAATTTAATTTATGAGCTTCAACGTAACTATAACGAACCCATCTCGCAAAAAGGAATATGATGATGCTAGTAGCTCATCTCACGAGCTGACCACTAGACTCGACGAACACCGTGATACACTTTCACCGCGCGTGTATCCGATAGAGCGGGTTCACAAACGTGAAATTTCGACAGAATCGCCGAGTCTCGCCGTCTTCCGGCGGGCGGACCAGTTTTATCAGGAAATGCACAATTTAACAATTGTGTCCAATTATTTTTCTAGCGAGCCTCGTGTTTGATTGGCCATGCTGCGGGCACGCCACCGGGCCAGCCACTCGAACGATCGTCGAACTCTTATTTCGTCGGCCGATGATGATGAAGATGATGATAATGATGATGAAGATGATGATGATAATGATGATGATGATGATTCAGAGAATCTCTCTCGAGTTGAGAGAAGCTCACACGATTTTACGCGTGGTGGGAGGATCCGAATAGACTAGATTCGACTACGTGCAATAAATTACAATCAAATAGTCGATTTTTATTTAAATATATTTTTCTTTCTCGATATAAAATCGGGAGAATCCCGCCACCCTAATAATTAACAATTTATAATAAAGAATTCATTATATTTCTTTCCTTTATCATAATTATTCTTTTAAAGATTCTTTTTATCGTAAAAACTGATGCAATCCCGTTAATTGAATAAAATAATATAAAAAGTAGAAACAAAAATTATTATTTTGATCAACGGATTAAATTATTCGTTGAATTCTATCTCTCGGTTATATTAAATTATCAAAATGATATAATTCGATAGATTCACAATTAATGTTCCTAATTTGATATTTATGCTTCGAACATCATTCGACTGGACAATACCGAGTTGAAAGGTAAAGTTAGTACAGTTCCATGCGATCAAGAATTAATCCTCTTCGTCAGGGGGACCAGTCGCATCAAGGGAGACCGCGCAGAAGGGCAAGTTTAATGCAAAAGTTTTCTCTCGTGGTAGCGATAAAAAAATTTTTTTTTCCCCACTAGAAAATTTCCTAGCTGAGGTAAAGCTGCGTAAAAAAGTTTTCTCTGCCAGCGGCTTTCGAGTTTCCCACGTGATTAATAGCACGCGAAATTATCGCGGAATCCTGAAAACTGCGGATGACAGACTGGCGCAGAGTTCACTCAGTAGACGTTTCGCCCGATAAGAAATAGCTTTACTCGGAAAAACAGTTTTCAGAAGCGTTGACAAACACCGGAAACGGTGCAGCATATTTCAGTTTCAACGGTGAGCTTCTAGTTGTGCAATTCTATTTATGCTATAGTGAATTTTATATGCCAATTGCCAATTTGTTCCTTCTACGTTAATAAGAGGGTTAAGTTTAAGACAAAAAGTCAATCTAATTATTTTAAAAAATAATCAATGTAACAGTTTAAATTATAGACTGATATTTAATAATATTGTCTATTGTTAGATTTACATTTTACAGAGAATAAAGTTAAACAGAAAATATATTGCGAATAATATTTTCGTTTATACACAAATATATTTGATATATAGGCATATTGTTTACTAACAAATACGTCGCATAGTAGCAGTAGAAAATAGTGACAGCTAATTGAATAAAAATAGTAGTAAACCTTGAGTTGAAGCAGTAATAATAGTGAGGCATCTAATTGTGCAACAATGTCCATTGAAACTGTCAGTTGTGTACTACTACCACCACGCCCGACAGTCCTTTTGTCATTAATATTTCGATAGTACCTTCACCTCGCCAGCTGCGACCGTTTAAGAAATTATTTCATAAAGTCAAAATAACATTTATATAATTACCAATAACAATGTTTCAATGTATTTCATTTGCAATCTTATTGCAGATAAAATGTAAAAGCTTCAAAGGGGTAACGTTTCAATTATACTATTATATTGAAAGTTCGATAAGCAATTGATTACTGAAGTTCATGTAATGTACCTTCCTTCAAAGCAAGTTGGAATATTCCCTAGTGAAAAAAGTAATCTCTTTCAGCTGTGGATGTATACTTGGATAAGGATAGGAATGTGTGTTTAGGGAAGCTTTTGCCTGAATGCAGATAGGTTGAATTTCCTATCTACTTCAAACGCGGCTTTGGGATCGTTTGCTTTGAGATCCTCATTTCTTTATCTACACTAGCTTAGGTGGCTCGTAACCATAGAGTCCTGTATAAAGCAGCTTTTAAAACCTACATTACAGCTTTCAAGATTTTACAAAAGTTTCTGAAACCATTATCTCTAAATTAAATCAATGTTCTACAATAGACTCGAGAGAATATTAAATATCCGAAAAGTTATTATTTACAATATTTATTATATTGTTAAAAGAATATGTAAAAAAGCATTAGATTCCAATAAGCATATTCACAGTTCTAATGTAATTCGTAAAGATTGATTCGTTGAGAAATTTTTCTCTCGAAAGATAGTAAATTATCGATAATTTAATGATAAATTATTGTAGAGTGAGAATGCGCGACTAGATAAATTCTGTTTAAGATTCGTAAGCATCACTTTCCTTGGAAGATAGACTATTCGATGAATGACTATGCAAGAGACACGGTATGACGAATTAGTGGTAGCCAGTCTGTGAGAAGAGTCGTAAGAAGCGCACATAGTTTCCTTAGGAGCAGCGCACGATACTATCTCAATTGACCTGTGCCCCACCCCTATAGCCTTTGTAGAAGCATCGTCGGCCTTCTCGACAAGGCTTGGACCCGTCTTTCTTTCACTCTGCAACGAAACGTCCACCGAGGATGAGCCGAAACAGTCAACTCGCTTGCCTCCTCTTGGCACTTTTCGCCGTTTCGACGGCCTACGCGGAAGTTGTTAGCTTCCAAAACTGCCCTGTCCGTGATCGTGAGTACTCTTAATTTCTCATCTTTCGATTTTTAACTCATTTCACATCAAAGTAGCTATTCTTCATTTTCTGTATCCTCTTTAAATTGTCATTTTTAATTACTCTCAATTCGTCACCTAACTTTGCGTTCCAATTTATTTCGATTACAGAAGTCTCAGGTAAAATTCAAAAACTTGAAGTGAACTTGCAAATATGTAAATTCTACGATTATTGCGATTTGAACTTTGCTGTTCAAGAAAATGAATTATCGATTGTTGGTTTTGTGTTACAAAATAAGGAGTTTGTTTAATGAGATTTATTGTAGTTTATCTGACCAAATTTTTGTTTGCTTTGCACTGGAATTCTATTCTCATTATTATAATCTGATGCATAGTAGAATATCGCGTGGCTTATAAAACGATAAACTTTCGACAGTGATAATAATTCTTCGCATAACAAGAAGAATATTTTCTTTATTCACGAATCTGAAGTTGTTTTAATCTACTGATTCAGAAACCAGACAAATTATTTTTCAATAAAACTTATAAAAATCTGTCTAATAACTCTGCATTAATATTTCCCATTAATATATCTCTTAAATTATTATCATATCTACCAAATAAGAAAAATAAGTTCACCAATAAATCTGGTTGCAATGTCGTCGAAAAGTCAGGAGATCGATTTCCAGTTGTAATAACGCTTGTCACAAGTTATCAGCGATAGCAGACCCTGCGTAATCTTTGAACCATGCTGAACTTTGGAAAAGAAGATACCCAGGAAAACACATAAAACTTACTATATATTTACTTCCTCGTGTCACATCGCGATACAGTGATTTGCCCTACATATTTCCAATAATTTCTTTTTATCTAAAATATAGAATTTGTATAAAAGATACAATTCTGAGATTGTCTACTTTCCATTACTTAACTCTGCGTTTTAATTCTGTTTTAGCTGATGCACCGGTGAACTGTACAGTACACGAAGTTCGAGTTGATCCATGCAAGGAGGCTGCAGAAGGCAAACCATGCAGGCTAAAGAAAGGACAACCTGCCAGTATTAGTTTCGATTACACTCCCAGTAAGTCCTGATTCATTTCTATTATAATTATATATTAATATTCGTATTTTTTTTTTATTATTATTATTAAGCGATAGCTAGTTCCTTTTAACAGAAAACTGTGAATAGAGTGAGGAATACGTGATTTCTTTTAGATTTCTCTGGAGATAATTTGCAAAGTCGAGCATACTGGGCTACCCAGGCAGTCGACTTACCTTTCTTAGGGATGGAGACGAATGCCTGTGAAACGACTACCTGCCCTGCTACCCCAGGACAAAGGAGGACCTATAGCATAGTACTGCATATTTCCAAGTCCTTCCCAGTGGTGAGTGAAAACTAGAATACTTTATTAAAACGTTCTTTTTTATTTCGTCCATTTGACCTCTTAACAATTATACTCTATTATCTGATACTCGATTATTCTCATTTTGCGTAATTTAATAAACAGTAGAGTTTTTCTAATACGAAAGATTTTTAATCGTACTTCAGGTTTTAATAGTTGAAAGAAATCGGTTTATTTGACGTATTCAAAGATACAGCTTTTATGTAATTTTGTTAACAAAGTTAAGAGAAATATTTATTGGTGAAGAATTATTATAACTGACTGTCTGATTATTGTGGTTTTCAGAGAACGTATGACCTTAAATGGAAGCTGTGGAACGAGCAAGAGCAAGAGTGTTGTCTCATGTTCCAAATTAAATTGCACAAATAAAGATAATATAATAAGATTCGTCGACCCACCACGCGCAATTAATTGTAATTTGCGAATTCATAACTTAATCGAATAAACAGACCATTGTACTGAACATTGCTATTTTTATCCTTCCCACCACTTAATTCTGATAATACACAATGAATAAACATTCTCGATTAAGTAGCAATCAATTTTCAATAATGATTTTAATCACACGGTTCTATTAATTTCTCATTAAATATTATTAATTAATAATAGGAAAACTACATATACGAACAATCTAGATAAATATTAACTCAATCACAACATAGTCGCAAATAAAACGATTGATGTACGAATACTAATAAATTACAAAGAGTTGAATATCGAAACTAAAACCAATTAACAACAATAAAGTTGTATATTACTAAATAAAAATCGATTCTTGTAAAACTTAATATTATTTCATAAGTTAACTACGTAAAACACTCACAATAAATTTCACTAGCCTTATTAAATAATTATGATTCTATTTAGAAGTATGAAAAAATACGCGAAGGAATAAAAAAACGCATTATTAAATGACAAAAAGGAAACGCTGCGGACAGGATTCGAACCTGTGCGGGCAAAGCCCATTGGATTTCGAGTCCAACTCCTTAACCACTCGGACACCGCAGCTGCTGTCAGCAAGTGCATGTATCACAGAATAGATACCACTGTCTCAAATAAAATAAATTGGCAAAGAAAACAATTATTCATCGATGAGACAGACATCAGCGTAAAATTCTACGAATTATGTTCCATAAATTTAATTCTAATTATTAATGTCTGTTTTTTTAATTCGACTGTCCAGTGAATGAGATATTATTGAGTTCCGAAGATACTAAGGTAAATTTAATTGAATTATTCTCCTTTTACTAGTTTTACTCTACTATTTGTTAGTTCTAATTTATTATTTAGGTGATAGAGAGTAATGTATGGATGAAATTAACGGCAAATTTCTGTCGGAAAAGTGAACCGGTGACATCTGCCACTCGTCAGTTATCTTACTTAACACTTGCAGGTAAGCGATTACAGCTGATAAGCAGTTTTTAAAATCCCAGAAGAATTTGCCAACGTTGTATGAATTTTGTGTTCAGTATTGATTCTATTAATTTCTTGCTTCGCGATTAAAGTTATTAATAGATCAAAACATTGATTACACAGCGAATATTATAGATCAAATTTCACTAATACTGTTCTTACAATCAATTTAAAATTGATTGAATATATCAGAATACAATGTGCTAATTTCATAAAAACACAATACATAACAAATTATTTAGAATTTTACAATACCATTGATTTTCTATAAAATAAATATGTTAAAAATACTTAGGCTCCTTATTTGAAGCATCAGTCATGAAACTTAATATTTGACAATTCGACAAGACGAGCCTTGTATAGCAGAGAATATCAGACACATTATTTTTTTTTTCTTGACTGTCATCGAAGCAAGAAATTTTAAGCCATCAAGTGTCTATTACATCATCTCCAACAGTGGATTCCCATTTTCGCGAGTGTAGTGACCTTAGGAAAGAGGAAAATAAAGTATTTTTCGTGGGTGTAACGGTTGAGAATTATCGGTCGGTCTATTTAAGACGACAGTCGTAATCGAGTGGTCAAGAAGCTTGGGTCGGCAACCGAGGCTGGAAGTGGGCGTGCTTGGATCCTGAGTCCAGATAGAGGAGCCTCTACGGCAGAGTAGGTTTTGGAATGCAAAATCGGGGGATTTGAATGCCGCTTGCAAAAGCAACTGGCCAAGCACACAATGGCTACACTCGTCAGAGAGAAAGAAAGTCCCGGTGCTGCCGGGAAAGGAAGTGGAAGTGGCCCCAAACGTAACCCACATTCGATACGAGCCGATGATCTCGCGATCCAATTTTACTTTTTAGTCGATCTACCTTCCCGCGGAAATCTAAATTTGCATCGAGGAAGAATAGAATCTTTTTCTTTCAGAATATCGCATAATGCGATCTTCGAATCGCTACGCGAAGATTATTCGATGAACACTATCTATCATACAAATATGTATTGTATAATTATAAAGTATTTCTGTTAGAGAAAAATATTTTTATTGACAAAAGTTGTGAAAATAAAACTTTGTTACTGTAAGATCCAATTTAAATGTGTGCTAAGTAAATTGTAGAATATTAAACGACAAATCGTTAGTCACTGAATATAGTTACCTACAAAGTGAATATATTTAACTTGACGAGTTTTATATTCCTTTTTAGCTTAGGATCGAAGGGTTTCCAATGGCAACCGGTTAGAGAAGAGTTACCCTGTCTGTTTGCACGCGGCCACAATACTGCATCGCACCTGTTGTCCGTAACACAGGAACACGTGAGCCTCCGGTAATAATAGACACTTTCGTTCAAGCGCATTTACCCTTCGAATTCACTTTTAAAATACTTTCACTGTTCAAACGCTTGACTCGCTTTTCAAAGGCGCGAAACTGAAAATATACGCTGCTACCGGACGGAAGAAAGTATTTGAGCACTAAACGTATACTCGTCAACACATAATTCTTTTATCTTTCAGAAATATATTTAGCTTAATAAAAAGAAAACAAATATATTTTAAATAAAATCATTCGTATTAATATTACAAATATATTTGTTTTCAAATGTTTCTCGTGCGATAATTTCTTTTAATCATAATGTAATTGTTCTCGATCAAAGGGACATTTTCCAAGTATATTTAAATAAATAAATATACTTGGATTTGTAGTAGAAGCTGAAGAATAAAATTAAGAATATAGAATTATTGATAAAATTGATTTTCGAAAGTATTCGAGTTTGAGAGTCAAAGTTCTCGCACCTGTTGCCCCATTGGCAGAAAGAGCAGTGGTACGTCACTGGCGGTAAACTGGCTGTGGCACAGCTCACCTGTTGTTGGTAGCGGCAGTACCTGGCCGGATTCCCAAGCGCGCGGTGCCTTTCGCTCGTTTCCTCGGCATTGGTCACCTTCGACCGCTCCACATTATACTCTTCGCTCTTTTATCAACATTCTACCGCGACACGACATCTTTTCAAGAGACTCATCTTCCGTTTTCGATCTTTGCCAACGACCATAAACCGACAAAGGGTCAAAAGAGACCCTTCGACGACGCGCCCAACGACCGGAAACCGCTTGGGATAAAGCACCACTATCCAACCAGCCGCTAGAAGAGAAGCCTCCTCTCGGGTTTTCGCGGAATTCTTACCGAGTCGACTACCACACTTCGCGAATTCCTTTCCAACGTTTAAGCGAGTGATCTTGCTCCGTGATCCTGAGTCGAGTGTCGCTTGAATTCCTGTCGCTGGAAGTCCTTCGCTCTCAACGTTCCACTTGGTACGTTGGTCTACTTGGCGATCTGGGACGTGAGGAAGCCTCGACGAGGACGATCGTGCGTTTCGCACGATCATTTTGACAACAGGTATTTCCAAAGTTTCATATTTATAGTAAACTGGATCTCGCAAGATGATTGGTACTCTGCTTCGATATTGAACTCTCCTGAATTTGGTAATAAAGTCAGAAATAGGCACTGAACACATTGTTGTTGGATTAGATAGGAGATAGACTCTGATATCTGTGTTTAGGGATTTAGCGCCGATAGAAGAATTTCTGATAAGATGAACTATACTATTGTTTGGTTCGTCGAACAATGGATTCCAAAATGACTAGGAAAATTATTGTTCCGATAAATAAGAAATAGTTCTAAATTGCAGTATGTAGGAAATAAATTGGAGAATTAAATCTCTAAAGATTCTACTGCATACCAAACTTGAGAATCACCGTGAATAGTATTTCGACCGTAAAAGGTCATATAGAGAATCGAATCTTGGTTCGCAGACGTCAGTCCCTATTAGTATTTTCATCCGCGATCTGTGCCGTCTAACTGCTCGCTGACGCGCATACAAATAACAAATATGTAAAAACGTTCTCTCTCATTCTCCTTGGTTATTGAAGCCATAGTATTCCTTTTGAAATTTCCGAGTGACTCACAGTGTCACAGAAGAACCCTGTAAGCTCTAATTGGCAACTACACTCTATTTGCACACAAATACGTAGCTCAGGAAAATCGTGAAAAACCGTTTCCCTCGACTGCGAATGCTTGTTTACCTTTGCCATTCGAGGCGAATGGTAGTATAGCGATAAAGGGTGTAATATAGTCTGGAAGGTACAGGAGGAATGAGAAAATAGCCATGTTTTGAATTGGTCTTTGCCATTGTTTACCGAAACGCTCGGGACGAAAACTTTTATGACCCTGTATTGACCGTAATCTCGAATCGTCCTTCGCTTTGTCTTGGCACTAGAACTACCGGAACGATTGACTCATAAAATGTCTTTGAAAAATATTCTACTTAACAATAGAATTTTCGATAAATAACAACATGCCCCAGTTTATAGCTGAATAAAATATTTTATTGCTTCCTGTATTACTATTTCTTTCATCAATATGTTGCTGATTAATGTTAAAATGAATTAATAATATATATATGCTTTGAAATTCGGATTTCGAAAGCCATTACTTTGCATAATAGTAAAAAGTAAGAGAGATACGTACAATATACTCTAAAATAATCTTGGGTAGCTTTAACTTTAGAGATAAAGGCTTTCCGTGTTGTGAAGAAAAAATTCGCCAGACCAAGAGACGCAGCAGACATCAAAACAGGTTGTCAGCAACGAAAGTAAACGACAACTCGAGTCACCGAGGAGTCGCGTTATATGGAAGACCATCATCTCGTATAGAAAAATGCCTGCGGTTTGAATAGAGAGTTCTGTCGTGTGAACGTTTGAGAGTGAAAGAAAGGAAACTCATCTTTGCGAAGTGTAGTGAGTAACCGTGGTTTGTCCCTTCTAGCAAATCTCGGCAAGAGACTGTCCACTTATCGTGGTTTCAACTTGGATTTTTTTGCGATTCTACATTAGTACAAGTGAAAGGTATGATAATCGTTTCGAGGATAGATATTGTGGTTGGCTGGCCGTGATCTTCGTCCTTTACCTTAAGTCTCACTCTCTCTCTCTCTCTCTCCCTCTTTTTCTCTGTAGAACGGTTCTCTTTCTTCAAGTGTGGCTGTAGATATATCTCTGCATTCGAGACTATGAATCCTTTCGAATGATGAACTGCATACATTTATTATGTTACATGGCCGCTGTTCTTTTGCTTTCGAACTAGATCCTTGATTTATCGCAACAGGAATAACTACATCGAACCAATTTCGCGTTATCTCTGATAATCAATAATTAGAAAACCGATTAGTTATCAATTGATTTTCCTTCTTATTTTTCTTGTCAAAAGTCTGACGATCGTAATTTAATTAACGCGAGTAGAGGGAAAGTGTTTCTTAGCGGTGGAGATTTGAATTTAGTGAAACTTTAATCGAGAATCAAGAAATTGATAATTCTACGATATACATAAACATTGTTTTTTATATATATCGTGTGCAGTGTATTCTTTTACTGGCTTCTAAAGAAGAATTTTTTCCCGGTTTCGATTTCCATTTAAATGAAGCTAATTTTTTTCGGTAAACAAATGCGCTTTTACTTCTCGAGTTGGAACAGAACAGCTTGGCATATTAATTTGCGTGAAAGACGTGCCTCCTGGAGTTTCGTTCGCATTAGTAATCCTGACGAATGGTCACGTAAGTGTATGGAAAGGTCGACCTGCTGCTCTAAAAATTCGACCCATTTTAATAACCATCCAGAACACTCGTATTACCTTCGAAAACAACTATTAATGTACTTTTAACTACACCCTTCATGACGACTCTTCTTCATACATATATATTCTTATCATTATATAAAATTGCACGATAGTTTGATCCCTTCAAATTTCACTCACAATTTCTAATAAAATAAAAACCATGAGTAAAAAGGATTTTTCTTCGAGAAGATTATACGAGTTACAATCTGTTTCGAAGATCCTCCAAAATTTCGCAAGTGTTACGAGAACTAGTTTATAATCACAGTTTATTGCAGTAGTTTGCAAAACTTTGCGGTTTCCACGATTTCAAGTACTAATTGCACTTCCTGATAGTTAATTTACAATGATACTGTCTTTTGACCTCTCTTCCAATTTACGAGAAACGAAATTGTAACTTACAGTAGCTTGGCAAGAAAAATTAAGAACACGATGCATCAACCATTAATTTCGCCCGAGTTTCTCCCGAATAGCAAACTTTGTTATTTAAATTGACGGTGAAAAAAAGGTAGAATAATAAATATTATACGAGAGTGCAATGGCGCTTGATATCGAATTGCAAACAATCTTTTTTTGCGATACTGAACAGCATGATACATAGCAAACTATCGATGTCTACAGAAGCATATCACTTTTTGTTGGATGATTTCGTGTTGCAATGGGACACGGTTGACGGGATGCTGTTGCATTGCGTGATCATGCAACTTGAAGTCTTGGCTAAGGAGAGAAATGCTTGCGAAGAAATTCCGCAATTACGTACGAGAGATTCCCTGTTATCAGAGCTGCCGATAGAAGCGATAACGAGACCAGCTCATGTTTTATTTTTGCCAAACAGTTACCATAATCTTCTCTAATCGTTCGGATAAGAATACCAGTTCTTCGATACGTTTACATGTCGTTTATAACCATGTAAACTGTATACTAAGAATGTTATGATACTTACGAACTTTGTAGCTTCTATAATTTAATTGAAATTCCTACTAATCGCTGCTAAAACCGCAATATTAATTATCTTGATAAACTATTATAAAATATTTCTAATTCATAGATATTTTATTCAACGAAACGTGCAAAAAATGTTTATTTTTATACGTACATAGATTTTGAGGAATATCAAGGAAATAAGTAGTAAATGAAGTTTTTCTAAACTCTTAGAAAACTCTAGACTAGTTTCGTAATTGCTGGCGTCTATAGAGGTAGGAATTTTCATATTGGAACCGTTACCTGCCGCCTTGGTTGGCAATGTCGAGTCCCTAAGGGGGTCTTCTATTCTTCTCGCGCCAGTTGGACAATACCTATGGTGGTCGCGGGTGGCAAAGTGTGAGCTGAAAGAAAGAAGGAAGGAAAGAGAGAGAAATTGCGGTGCTGAATGTCGTGAGAAACTTGCTGCGCTCTGTTGGCTCATTGTCAGGAGGGAGTCGCGTAATTGGCGGCGCGGCTTCGACGCGGTGAGCTCTGGCCATTTCTGCTTTTATTTTCTCCCGACCCAGGCTTACATGAACTGCTCCCGTTACTGACTTGTGAGAAGAATTTTGATTTGTCCTTGTCAAAATTCTATAACCTTTTCTTAGCTATTATTCGTTCATTAGGTTACTATGTCAGGTATTCTCTCTTTATTTTTCGTTTATTAAATTCTATTCTTTGTCTATCGTTTCCTCGATTCTCATTCTTTAAAACCGTGTCAAAATTGATCTCGTTTCTATGGAACAGGTGTAATGACAGTATTTGCTTTGTTGCAATTATGCAGATAAGAAAAGTCAATGACTCGAAGATTCTTTGATCTATACTGGTAGATTCTATTTTGATATCAAGGAGAATCCAATTCGAATTTGAAACTGAGACTGCCAAACGGTGAGAAATATAGATCGAGCGAGTTAAATTTACACGAGTGTTGATTAATTGGTTTGAAGTACTATAGTTTCCTAATCCAATGCTATAGATTCATTGAATCTCGTTCGATACAATAAATGTAACTCATCTATTCCATGTAAAATTTCAATTATTCCATCGGTAATAAATTCCAGCTAAATTCTATTCCCGAGAAGCTAATATATCGCACGTGTTCTCTATAAATCGAATTGCGGAATTAAGTTTGCCGCGTTTAATTAGAAGCTCTATATCAAAGTTTCCGCAGTTAATTGCTTCTGGAAGTTGAGATTGTTTGTTCGTCTCGGGGAAAATGACTGTGCAAAGTGGCAATTAATCCAGTGAGCGTTTGCAAAGCAGCTACAATACTGATATTGTGTTCTCTTATCTTCTCGTAAAGGGAACATACATACATGTATATATGTATATGTAAGTTTAAAGCGTATTTTCGTGATGAACCTCATTATCTTCTACCCGATAAGTGTCAAGGCTGCGAAAGTGCTACGGGTTTGCAATTATATACAGTCGATTCAAAGTCGTAGACATAATTCATAGTAACTTAACAAAAACAATACCAAAAGAAAAAATCACAAGACATTTAATTGTCCAGAGTGATTAATTGGAATTCTAGTGATATATAAATTGCTATTAAATTGAAATATAATGGTCAGTGATACTGCGCTGGCACAGAACTCAGCTTACGTGTGCAAGATTCAGTAATTTAATTAATGTCAGCATGGAATCACGAGGCTTTAATTCAATTAAACGGATCAGTTTAGCTTTGGATTGCAACTACGTGGATAGTAGCCCCCAAGGGCTATACGTTTCAAGAATCACGTCACTTGTACGAATTTATCAAGTGTATAAAATAATTGTGAACAGCGTTTTATCGATTGAAATCATTCTTATACTTTGGCAAATCAATTTTTAATTTTACTAACTAGACGAGAGACATAATGTGTTACTGCCAATTCGTAGAGAAACGGGGTTCAGACAAAAACCTCTTGGCTATCGACGATTCAAGCCACTATAAATAGAAGATCACGGTAGCATCCAGCTTAGCATTTGTCCCTGACTACTAATGAGTGGCTTCCTATTTTTATCTACAATCGCAGTAAATTTCTCAAGCGATACATCGCCCTATTCACCTTTTTGCCTCGAGGACAACGTTCTTACACTGTTTACACTTCTCAAGCCAGATTTAGTTAGTACATAGTCCTCGCATTATGATACTTCATCTATCTACTCGCGAATTCAATTTTTACTCTAATACGTTAATTATTGTGTTCTAAAATCTAAAAAACTAAATTATTAGTATTACATCGTAATCCATAAAAATAAATTAAATATCTAGTGGCTTATAATCTGCATCAAAATTGCCCTAACGTGCTAAAAATCCTGCAGAATTTATCAGAAGCGATTTATACGATTTCTAATTTTTCTCGAAATGGAGAAATTTCAGGAAATCATTAACACCGTTAAGGTGTCAAAATATGTTCATGTTAGTAGAAGAGCCAACATACTCTTCGATTAGAAGCAAAAGTTGACAGTAGCGTAGGGTAAAGTAAAGCCGTTTCCTCAGGAAACTGATAAAAAAGAAAAAGAAGGTGAGAAAGGAGTGCGAAAGGATCGAGGGAATGGCGAATAGCGCACTCTAGGAGAGGCTACTCCTCGCCATTAATTCCATGTGGCGGTGGCGGGCACACGCAAACGCATAGTTTGCATCGCGCTGCAGTTGAGTGACCTCGAAGTCGCCACCGAGGGAGACCGTGTGTATCCGAGCTCCAGACGAAACCGGCCGATCGGCATGCCAGTTATTCGAACCGATGCTCACGATTACGATAACGAGATTACTATGATCCTTTTATATTTTATTATTTTTCAACCGCCCCCTGCGATCCTCATCAGCTAACTTATGACTTATCATTTTTCAGCCGGCATTTGTATCGCAGATATTACACGATTTTTTTAACTGCACAATATGACTCTAATGAATTCGATAACTTATATTTTATTTTTTAATAAGGTCATTAAAGTTTTAATACAACAATATAAAACAATAAAGTTTTTAATAAGTGTCGGTTGAAAATAAACTTATGGAGTTTGGAAATGTAGTTTATTGAAGTGAATTCAATTATTGGATAATTTGGAGTATAATTGTAGATAATATAAGGATTCGGAATAATATCGTATTGTTCGATGATTAGAGATGGCTCGAGAGCATGGTGGAAAGGAATCATTGTAAGTACAGTGTTTCGCACAGGAACTATAGGAAACTAGTTAGCTGGAATTCGACGAATCTCTGTGGTCGATGTTTAAGCTAGTTTATACTTCCGGTAGTTCGTGGAATCTTCGGTATTCAATCCCTGTGAGCGAGCTACACTGTTTATCTAACAAATTACCAATATTTTACACTCACTCAAATTTTGTATTACAGTTAACACTAAATCTATTAATTGCACCGGTATAATTAACGAATTTAGAAGTTATTTCTACATGGAATTCATGATCTATGTTTATTATAAGTCAAAACCTAATTATCGAAAGTTGAGGATTATTAATTTATTCTGGATCTGATAGTTCTCTAGTGCGATAAGCTGCAGAATTACTACGATGCGGATGCTGCTATGCAAATTTCGATAACGTATACTTCGCGTAATAGCACACCAGGGGAGGATATGGTGTCAGCGTTAAATAAAACGAGCTCGTTTAATAGTCACCGGGTTTTCTGGCTTCTAATCACGCATTTCATGGGACGTACCGTGAATACTAGACACTACGATAACGGCGTGAACTTTCAGTGCGTGCTGATATTCGTAATGAGATGATGACGTCTGAATTCTGAACGCGAAACGATCGGTTAGCTGCCGTGAAATGTTTTTGGAGTGGTAGTCCGGAAATTCCGATTTATCTTCGACTACGCAATCACACTTAACTTGTTACAGAGGAATCTTGTCATTATCAAAGATTAAAATCATTGTAATAGTATTGTTACGATTCTTTAATTAATTGAATAATCAAGATATAATTGAAAATTAAATTTGTTTATATTAGTATTATACAGAATTTTCATTCGATCGATTCCTGTTTCTACGATAGAGTAATTACATAAGTGAGTTAATTTGCATCATCAGTCATATCGATGAAGACAGTCATTCTCGTAAGAATTTTAGAAATCACTCGAGATAAATCATCGCACTCGAGTCCATATTATCCATCTCATTATTGATACGTATAGCTTAAGTATCCGTTCGGTGAGATTATGCTAAATATTTCGTCTTTTCTGCATCCTACGTTAACGTCTCTGATATGATAATCAATATTCGCCTATAAATTAGCATCGAATGAAGCAAGTTGCGAGATTTTGCGAAATATTGAGAAACGTGTGCAAACATAGGCTACAAAATGTAAGAACTACTAATTTGTACACAAACTCGTGATATCACTGTTTATGGTATATTTGTTGTATAAATTTTTATTACGTGTTGGAAATATGGGATATTACGAGAAAACGACACTAAAGAAATTATTTAACGATCCTTCGTGACGAGAAACGCTCCAATTCCAAGCTCATTGAGGAAACCAAATGAACGAAGGAAATTCACTGCTCGTATCGTGTAATTAATTGGCCGGGTATGCTTAGTTTAATGATCGGAGCGCGGTAGCCTGAGACATTTTAATGAAATCGTGTAATATAGACTCTACGATATAGCCAATATTCTTGGAAGCATTTCCGACCGATAACACCACGAGCCAATATTCTTTATTGATTATTTCCAAACTCTCCTATAAAACTGTTATTTCATTCTTAAATCTCTGATAAGTAAAATAACACATAAATTAAGCTAACAATTTTATTAGTAAAATTATAAAAACTGTAGTATGTTTGTGGGGAAAAAATCATACGAAGATGGAATTCGAAATGAAAATTGGAATCAGGGAATTTTTGGAGATTTTCTCGGATATTTCATGGAGCAAACGTTCGCAAACGTTCCCGTCCTCTTCCTCCGACACAACTGTACATATGCCGGTGTGTATTCACTTCCGCATTCCTGTCAGAGAAAAGCGCACGTGCGTGTTTCTACCAGGAATTTTACGTAGTTTTTGTAAACTTGATCGAATGACACAATTTACCAGTGTTATACGCCATGGAACAATTTATTGTAGAATTCTACATCTTTCTCCTCTGCTATGAAAAATGCTGTATGTAGGTGTCAAAATGGAAAGCAGAGGCAATTTTCAAATTTCTGTTCTGCAGTTGAAATTGAAGATATATAGACGGACAGAGTTGAGAAACTGGCTTTTTCCAGTGCTGATGAGCGCGTTCTAGTTTTACACAGCGACTCGTCTATTAAATATCAGTTCGATTTAACGAGACAAGCCGCATTTAGCCAACTAGCATCGTCTGTACTCACTACACTTTAGCTATAATTGCTGTCGCATTACTTTATTTGCGTCTAAAAGTACTATGGAACGATTCAACTTTCTAATGTGTTCATCTGTTGCACTAATTATGATATAAAACTAATTATAATAATATTAAACTGCCTAGAATATATTGTCTCAAGTACATTAACAATATCATTAATAATAACTGTCACTATTAAATAAATTAAAATGTATTGAAATAAATTGAAACAGATAAAAAGGGAAAGAAAGCAAAATTTGATGTGTGATTAAAAATCAAATTTGATAAGATACCATTAAGAATATATCTAGATCATTAATCCCAAAAAATGTCTAACTTAAATCATACTACATATATGCTTAGATTGTAAAATGAATCAGCTCAAGTCATAGCATAAGCATCTCGACATTAATCTCACTATAGTTTCACTGTCACCGATTTGAAGCGAAAGAAAAAAGGATCTTTCCACATGACTGCCACGCTGGCACCCTAATCCGAAGCTCGAAAGCAGAAATTCCACGGTTGGATCGGGAGTATCGCATTATCCGTAACAGTCTACTTCTCCGACAATCTCAGTTATCGAAACCCGATTGCCTCACGAATGCGAAACAATATCCAGAAAGGCGATCTGTCTAAAAATCTCTGTCAGTAAGTAAGAGGTAACAGCGCATAGTTCTCTACTGAAGTATCGGTTTAGGGTGGAATGGAAGAGGTGTACCAATGTTAACGGTGACTTAATATCGAGGTGAAGTGAGCTAGCGCAATTATTCGCGCGGGTATAACGTGTACACAGACACGTAAGAAATGCGTGTCAACTATACATACATATATAGATATATATATATAGTTAGTTACATAGTAAGCAAGCACTCAGTACCTTATGCGCCAATAAGGCAGCATTCTACCCGGGTCAATGCTTACTGGTTTCGCCTTTCTGTCTCCCTCTCTCTCTCTCTCTCTCTCTCTCTCTCTCTCTTTCCATTTCGTCTTCTCTTCCTCTCTCTTTCCTTGGATTTTTCTCTTATCTACCAAGCGACCGCTCCTCGAACACTTCGTCTTTGACTGCTCCCTTGTTCTGCTGTTCTGCAGCTTTAGAAGGACTCGAGAATCCTTTTTCGTCGAGAGAAGAGTCCCAATTTGTCCTGCTGACAACACTTTTATCGGTGATACACACCTTGATGGACCGTGACTCGAACCTGAGCAATGCCTCGCTTCGGATACTCTAATGGCATTGAACAAAGTACGAGAGAAAGAGAGAGAGATATATATAAAGTTGCTGGGAAAATTGTATTCAGGTAGGAAGTGGAAAGTGAAACTAGAGTAGAGATTTTCAAGGTTGTAGAGTAAGATTAAATGGAATAGAAATATGTTCATTGATATATTCATTGATTCAAGAATTAACAATTGTTTTATACGATTATTAAAACCGTTCGAATTGTTTAATTTTTCCACCAAATTTAAAAGACTCGAGATAAAGTGTGCGAACGTTAAAGAGTGGGATTTATGATTGAAATATGTGGTAATTTTTAAAGCTAACATTACTGAATGGTAAAGTCCACAAAAATGGGAAAAAGATACCGTCGGATATTATGAAATCTTACGTAGCCGCGAATATTCTCAAATTAGCAAGTTTCCTCGTATGATTCGACAAATCTGTCGGCACAGTTCCTCTCGTGTCGTTGATACCGCGAGTGTAATCGTCGTTCGTTTTCATCGACCAAGGTCGAGTGTGTCGATTTTTCCTACGGCATAATAAACCTCGGAAGAGAGAGAGAGAGAGAGAGAGAGATACATAACAGAGACCGGTAAGAAATGGCAAAGAATCGCGCGAAGATTGCTTTGTAATTTGGATCGCTCCGCGGCCAGTCTACTGACGCAATTCCATACAATCGTTAGAGGCAGCTACTTGAACCATTCAAGACTTTTTCTCTCTTTTTATCTCAGCTAGACTTTCATCGCCTCATTATGAGGATTATTAAGTTCTGAGTTCTTAGTCGAAAGCAGGAAAATTTGTATTTGACGAGGCCTGATGTAATGCCGTTATTGTCTTCATAACGATTCCACAATTTTACTAGGTTTCTTCGTCTCTATACAACCGTTAAAGTCAATTAGAACTTCTTTGCGTTATTTAGTACCTAAAGAGATAATGTTCAGTTTCAATGTATATAGTATAATTACAGTCCTAATTATTGTTCCATTCTCAAAATTTTACTATACATTAAAATACCATTAAGAATTTTCAACTCATTAGTTCACAATTCTATATTATTTAACATTCGAAATAGGAGTTTCAATATTCCTATAAGTCTCATTGTAAGCGATCTTATTGTTAGATCATAAAACTCTAAAGGATCAATGCAATCATAGAATATCCTGCCGTAACACCAATTTACGTTTATTATTAACGCGTGAGTCATAATCGAACGAAACTTCCGTTTGTCCAGGGACGGAGTCGACAAGCAAGGAGGTGTATCAAAATGAAAAGAAGATTCCCGGATCAGCGATGCACGTAAACGGGCATCGGACGTACGAATCGACGCCAGAAATGGGTGAGTTCAATTTCCAATTTATTCATTTATTTATCAATTACCAACTGGAATATCGAGAAACATTAAAGGATATAATTCTTAATATAAAGATTCTTTCGACAACAAAACCAATAAAATTAATAGAAGAATTCATAATAAAAGTGATATTAGGACTAATAGTAATAAAATAGTATCACGAGTAATCATGATAATGAATATTTTGGATAATAATATCTGAAAAAAAATACAGAGGAATAAACAAGTAACATGTGAAGACAATAGGAATGAAAGTTTGCTTTCTTGAAGCAAAGGTTTGACTATTGCAGAGTTAAATGAACGCATCTAAATATGCGGCATATAATTCTAGATAAAATGAGTTCCAGTTTGCCTTGTAGAGACTTTTTCACACAGTAATGAAAGAGAGCGAATCAAATTGTCGTCTTAGAAGAGGTTTTCGAGTTATCAAGGTTCGACTGATATAAGAAGCGAGTTGCATTACGCGCGGCACACCATTTATAGTGCACCGTGCGTTGCGATAGTAATCCACGTGAGTAACTCTGCTCCCAAGGAAAGAGATTTTACTCTTAATTAGGAGAAAACTAGCGTAAAATCTTCCACGAGTGCATCGAGACACCTTTCTCACGCAGTCGTTGAACCCAGTACGCTTTTCTAGATTCGCAATTGCAGCCAGTTTTCGAAGGAATTTCCCGTCAACGTGACTTTTGGCTTTACATCCGCTTTTATTGTTCTTAATTTGGCTGAGTCTGTGTCGACGACCCGTTTTTGTTACGTGCTAGTATTCTTGGAGAGTGATTTTAATAAGCGTGCTATTAACAGGAGTCAGTGACACTGTTTATGAATGGTGCTCCGAGAAGAGAAGCCTTATTGAAGGCAGCTGGCGCGATTAGTTAACGTATGCACACTCGGATTAAAAGTATTAGAGTTCACCTTTTCAATTAATCTAGGCCAAATGGACATCGGAAATAGAGAATTGCTAGAGCAATTTTTAAGAAGACTGTTTCAAATTGATATTGAACTTGGGAGTGGAAACGATATTGTTCTGAAAATATTCATATCGTAAAATGGTAATTTTTCAAAATAGTCATAAATTAATTTGAGCTATACACAAGTCACATCTGTGGTAAATTGTTTGATATGTGCAAATAGGGAAACGATAACAAATAAGGAATAAATAAGAAATAAAATTAGAATATACGCATGAAATATTTGTCCTGAAAGAAATTTCAAAAAGGTTTTCTAAGCTGATTCACAATGAATTCTAACACAAAGGAACCAGATAACTAGATGAAACCAGTGTAATAAACTCAACACACATAAAGTAGTTCTTCCAAAGTAGTATGTAAATAAAAATCTGCATTTCTCGATAGTTCATCGGTCAGCAAATTAGCAATTCAATTTGAAGGAAAAAAAGTAGCGGAACTCGAATCATCAACAGGTGGTATTGCAAACCTCGAATATACTGACAAGGCACCCACACGATTTGTTTTGTCATCGAAATTTGATTCAGTTGGAATCGCAAATGGCATTTTTGCATTTTTGGCCAATCGATGAGATACGATACGACGCGCGGCGCCGAAGCGTGTCGTAAGCACGCAGAATAGACATTGTCTCGTGGCAGTAACAGTGGCACTTGTTACATAACATAAGCCATTCAAGGTGCTACGAGAGATGACGTTACATACGAAGGTGCGCCTCGCTCATCCTGTAGACTCATTAACCTTCCTGTGCATAATTTCCTTTCTCACTATCAAAAAGTACTCTTTCTCGTACTTTAATATCTGTACAAAGATAAATTCGAAAATTTGTCCTTTTTGGAAAATTAACGTTGCATACACATATAAACACCTTCCGAATATTACGTCATAACGTAATATTCAATTAAAATAAAATATATTTAGATTACTTCAAATAGCTATTTCAATCAGAAATAGATTTTAGGTTGAAAAAAATTCAAGAATTTCGTTCGACCATGACCAAAATAAATTGGTAAAAGTTTCCAAATGTTTCGAAGTGAATAAACAAAGCGACACGAGAGATACAATGGAAAATAGAGAAACTGTGATTAGAAATTCTCGTGATTGAAGGCAGAAAATGAATGCAAGAAAAAAAAGAAAATTGTTAACCAAGAGATTATTATCTTTGTAATTGGTTGTAAGAGATTATCAAAAATTTAGCATACAAATACGAGTATCCAATATAATTAGCTATTCAAAGAGCGACACAGAAACATAATAACACGCCACAAGCTATTAAAGAGCGAAAATAATTCAAATTGCAAGAACAAATGCTTAGTAATTCCATTTCCTACGATTCTAAATTGTGAGATCCGGAAAATTGTATTCGCGCGACGTGAAAGTCAGTGAAAGCCATTAATTAGAATATCGTTTACGAGATAACTGCGCACGAGCCAAGAGAATTTAGCGATAGAGGTAGAGATAGAGAGATGTACGGCGTATAACACGCATCTTTGGTCAAAAGTCGATGTGAAAAATAGTTAATAGAGAATTTCCAGAAAAATAAATTTGATTTGAGCGAAGAAAGAAGGAAGAAAGAAGCAAGGACGAATATTATCTATTCGCAACCTTTTCCTGACCGCTATGAATAATGTTGCATGTATAATTAAACTACTCCGACAAGGTGTGGGTCACGCCTACGTATCGACTGGCGAATCTTCCCGCTAAAAATATCATCGATAACCGACCGTTTCGCAGTTCGCTCGCCAATGTGACACCAGAATCGTAAAACGCATTATAATAAAGTTCGTATTGTTTCCTCACATTTAAACAAAATTTATTTAAAATCAGTTGCTAAATTGTATTTATTATTGTATAAGAACTATTTTATTTAAATGAAGAATTCGTGAAAGAAAGGATTTATAGACATAAGAATTATGTTTAATATTAGAGATAAGCGAAGAAAGTGTGTCAGTCTCAAACGATAGTTCTAATCTGGATGATTCATAAAAATGAATGTTCATTAAATGCCTTATCAGAGTACGCGTAATAGGATTGATAAAACGATAAGATTGACGTAATACACAGTTTGTCACTGCTTTACAGTACACTTTCTTATTTTAAATTGCTAGAAATATTACCGTGGCGTAACTAATTACAGTTAATCACGAACGGTAAGGTATAAGGTACAAAAGTTTATTAAACGAGTCGTGAAGAAGGTATATTTAAGACAGAGAGGATCGAAGAGTAATAAAAATTAAAAATCATAGAGAATGATTTATGCGAGTTTACGGTTATTGAATAAATTGATAACGAAAGTAAAAGTGTCTATCGCTATTTAAAGAAACGAGAATGTGGCGTTTCAAGAGAATGTAGCAGAAGCATGATGCCAAGAGATAAACACAGCACGCCCATTCCCCAGAGGCTACTAAAACTTTGAATTATCTTCAGGGCTTTTAAGGTTGTAGCAACTTCTAAACGTGCCATTACGTAAAACGCAACATGGGAAACAAGTTTCGCGCAACATTCGCAGGCTTAAAAATAGCAGAGAAAAAAAATTTATTCTGTAAAAGAGAATAATTATATTATTGTAAAAAATGGAAAAATTGAGTGAAAATATTGAATTGGAAAGAACAATTGATGTTTGGGTTCTCGTTCTAATTTAATTCCCGGAAAATAGGTCAGGGGAAGTACTTGACAGGAGAATGAATAATAGCAGTGCGAAATCAATATTGGCGAAGCACCGGAAATCCATAAAAGCTAGCATGCCGAGGTTGGCAGTAAAAACCGATGAAGCTTTATCAGCGATTTCACGTGGGATTTTCGAGCCATTAACGGGAGGAGCGATCCTTGCATTGGCCTTGTTTCGTATTTCGGGCTGGAATCGTGCCGATGCATGACATAATCCAGGCAATTTTAATGGTAGGAGTTGTTGGTGTACACAGGATGGGACGGTTTCGAGGAATTGCCAGGGTGTGCCAATATCCTGGAAACAAATTGCTACAATTTGTTACGACCGATCGGCGAAAAGCCCAAGTCAAACGCGTCTAATCAAACTTCCGTTAATTAAACAACGTTTGCATGACTGACCTGTTACTCCGTTATCTTTCCACGTTCGATTTAGTCTTACTAAAACGTTCGTCTTCGCCTCATAGCTATTAATTTCATACAGAAACAAATTATTATATTTGTATAAAATATCTGGGTTTCACTTGAACTATCAAACTTGTAAAATCATTAAAATTAGATTCTTCCTGTTAAGGTATTATGCACATTTTGATCATTATAATAAATAAGAAAAAAAGTCAACAGAGTATTAACATTAAAATTATTCAGGAAAAAATCGAAAAGTTCGAATTAATTGAAGTTTAAATAAACAACTATTTCATGTGGCTTCATTTGTGAAGAAATCAAGTTTAAAGAATGTCGAGGTTAAGAAAAAAAAAACGTAACGCGTAGTACAGTTACTTCATTCTTTTACCGTAAAAAGTGTGAACCCAAACAGTGCTAATGCTTGGTGCACACGCAAACACGCACTGCTATAGGGAGAGTAGAGTAGAGTTTATCGGGAGGTCCCAGTCAATGGCTCGGCGTGGTTGCGCGAGTCATCTGGATCATCTCGACTATCTAGAACGTATTGATCGCGCGCGCGCGCCTAAGCAGCTGTACTAGCTCTGACAGTAACGTTGGAGCGGCCGCACGGAAAACACACGTGTCACGGGGTGCTCGCTGTTCACACACGCCGTTCCCAGTTCCCAGCGTCTGAACCTACCGAAAGAGACTCTCGAACATGCGAAAATCATTATAAAAACCAGTTTACTACTCTTAATCTTTAAAATCAATTCTGCAGTGAGTATCGGTCTTTAGAAAAGTGCAAGTGAAATTGGAAAAAGGTTCTTGAACTCAAGGGATATGTGAACCTCTCGAAATATACTTTTCTAATAATTCTAATTATTTCAATACTCTGTAGAGTATTTAATTCTCTGTATGATGTGAAGTGTCGAAAGTGAAATGCGTGATTCGTTAATCATAAATCAAAGTTGAACTTGTGTTTTTTGAGGAATTTGTCGACGGTTTTATGATGGAAATGTGGTCGAAGGTAAATAATGGTTGACTGGAGAGAACGTAGGGTAGAATAGGGAGAGTTTTGATTTCGCGTGGTCGCTTCCCTTGGCTATCGATTCCATGGACGATGGTGAGGAACACGGTGCTAGTGATATATGAAGCAATCGAGAGTGGAATTCGAACTCCACGTGCGTGATGATCCTTTGGTTGTGTATACATTTCAACAAGTAAAACTCACTACCAATGGATAAACAATACGGAAGAATGGGCATTCGATGACGAAGCTGGCGGGTTCTGTGTGTTTTCGATGAAATATCTTCCACGTGGCAACGATGCCACGAAGCCATCGCGATGCTTCGCGCTTCCCCCCTTTTGTTTTTGTTTTCGTCTAGTCGTGGTTAATTGGAACAAATGGGCTTGGCTTTCGATTTAAATTCCAATGGATTCGCTTGAGAGATTGTTATTTGCAAATTAGTGGAAATTCGGGAGAAATTGATTTTCGTTTAAAGCGTTGATTGTGGTGAGTGTTGCATCAAAGAGAAGCACGCTCCTTCTAATGAAAACAAGTACATATTCCCCGAGTGCTTTTGCATATTTCATTAAATTAGTTGCTCGAGTGGTTTCGGTAACACGCGCGGTAAGTCGCAATGGTATCAAAGAGTTAACTGGTTTCCAGTACATTTTGATATAATTAGTGACCTTTTAATAATTAAAGCCGAAATTTTCTACTTTTTTCTAAAAATTACGTTGCACAAACGTAACATAACAATTACTGATATAAAGCAATATAGTTGATTTATCTCCAAATTTAATATTTAAAAAATAATCACTTATCAAAAGACACTGCTGCAAATACGCATTTTCGTGCGGATCAGTCATAAGATTTTAAAAGATTGCCACGAATCTGTTTGCGTAAGACAAGACCCGTCGGTCTTATTTTCCATCGACCCGTTGATCAAAGTAACAGATGGTGTCTGGAGAACGAGAAGAACTGCTTGCGAAAGGTCGCCAGGCGAAATTCCGTGGTGTGTTGCGAGCGATAATCGGATATCTGCGTTTAGCAAAGTTTCTCGAACGGGAAGAGGGAGAGAACTCGCATGCTTTTCCGTATCTTCGAAAGATATGCGTACTTACATAATACCAACGTTATTTCTACGCTCGTTCCGTTGGAAAAATCGTGCGGCTGGTGAGTTTGGATTTCAATCGCTCAACGATCGTACTCAACGCCGGCTTCAATTATATCAGGAGAGCTCTCTTGATCTCGAATCTAACGAACAATTCGTCTTGTTGTTCCTTTATCGAATCGTAAAGTTGATTTCGAAAAGAAACTTTGACTGCAACACTTTTTTTTTATCCTCGTTATACTTAGAGGATGTAATGCATCGATGAGTTCGCGATTTCGATTCAGGGCGCCTTTTTTTTTCTTCGTCCGCGAAGATTTGGCACGGTTCGCCGATTGTGGTTTTGGGTCGTGGCCTGCATACAAGGATATCGATTGACGGAGGATGAAACCAATAAATATTAGTCTTTAGAAGATTTCAAGTTCCGGGTTTGTCACGATCGTAAAAGGAATTCTGATCGGATCATAATTTAATCGATTAATTCGAAATTAAATATTCTTTTATTTATTATGGAATTTTAAGGATTTTATGACTTTTGAAGGAACTACTCGGTGCTTCAGTAGTTAACAATGCCAGATACGCCTCCTTCTATTGAGGATACACACATTGTAGACTATAGAGACAAAGTTCTACTGCGGAAATTGCAAATAACGGTATGAAAGAGCAGAAATTGTTATTAGATAACAGTATTTCAAGTTTTCCACACGAATTCCTCGCAATCTTACACGCTCCAAAACAGTTGAAAACAATCAAATTCCAGATGCATTCTCATTCAACGCGAACAGTTGTTTTTGACAAATAAGAGTAGTTAAAATCCAGTTTGTCCAGCTACTTTTATTGTGCCTCTCATTTATCATTCATAAGGTTCAATCTAAATCCCTCAATAACTTTATTGATTATTATCAAACGTTGCGCAATATTATTGTTTTCATTTACAATTATTTTTAACACTAGTATCATAACAAATAGTACTATTAATCATTTTGGTAACTATTAAAATTTAAAGGTACATTATTACTACCATTACTACTGATATACAATATTAATGATATTATGATCCACGATCGATTTATTCGTCATTAATACTCGTTTAAAAACGTATTTCTAACTCATTAGCTTTCGTAGATTGTAAATCGTTTACGAGATTTAAATGAAAATTGATTTCGACGGTAATTCGAGTGTAACAATTCCATAATTCCCAAGAGAGAAATTAACTTGTAGGAAGATTGCGCCATTTAGTCAGCCAAATCTTGAGTTAACACGTTTATTGAAGATATTCCAGCTTGGAAGTACGGTCGCGTGATGCGTTTCACTTTCGACGAGGTATTCGACTATTCGTGATTCTCTGCGAATTCTAGCACCCATTTGGATCGCGATACTCAACCTATTACATTTGCTACACCCTTCTTCTTCGTCCTTCTCTTCTCTCTTGCCTCCCACTCCCTTTTCGACTCAATGACGCGGAACTTTCGCTACGCTAATTGCCACGGCACTAATTGACCAGAATTGATCGATATTACTTGTTACTTCGCGCCAAGAGAAGTTCCTCCGCTCGAAATCGCTTTCTTCGGAACGATTCGCGGAAGATTACTCCGCTGCTGCTCCAAAGCTATTCTCAAGTCGCAAATAATGAGATAATTAATTCTGGGAAGATTCGCGATAAGCAAATCGCGCGATGGGATCTAATTGTCGTATTGCAGTGGGAACTACTCTTATTAGCTCTAATTTTGTCTCTTAGATTCTTGGATAATACGATTTTTAAGATGATTGGATGATCCCTTACGAAACTTTTTAACTAATGATCTAACGATACTATTTAGAATAAACTAATAGATTCTTATTAATCTCTGGCAATTTTAATTTGAAATAAAGACAACTTCGTTACGTTTGCCCTATCTACCGACAGACATCGATTTTCTGGGACAATTTTCACTCGAGGGCAAAATGCTCTTTACCGAAGAGTCCTCGTGGCAGAGAAATCTCGAGTTAATCGAAGCTTTCTGCGGAAGCGCGATGTTGGTCAGTGGTGCTAATTGATATCTACGTTTTATCGAAGTGAGCTTTCTCTCTCTTTCTCTCTTCCATCGTGGAGAGAGAAAAAAAAACCGTGAACTTTAGAGAAAAAGAGAGACATGCTACGGACGAGTGCAGTGGCTCTGTTTGCGTTGGTTAATCAGTTCAATTGAATAACGTATTAATACGCCGGGGTCATCGGGAAGGGTTAATCGCAATGTCCACGCCGGACACGATGGACACCATTGACGAAGCTGAACAGGCGTGGCGTGAGTATTCAGACTATTTTTAAAAGATTTTGAAGAAAAAAAATTCCAACAATATAATGAACTCTAGAGAAATTACCTATTTATATTCCTGTACATGTATCATTTAAAAAAAAAGGAGAATTTCTGTTATTTGACATAATTGAACTAATAACTGAAACTATTCACTTATCAGAATTTTATAGTAATGTTTTTATTTAATATATATGTAACTTTTATTTTCTATTGTTAAAGTATATCTTCTAATTGTTATTCATTTCTATTTGCCCCTATTCCAGTATCTAATATTAAGCGATATAAAATATCCAAATGTGTAAATATGCGTAAATTATTTATTCAATATGTCTAGTTTTTATGCTAAAAGTTAGTAAGAAATTCTTTGAGAACAGGCCATTGGCATTGGTTTCTTACCGATAGTTGCCGAATTCTCACGTTTCTTATGCGCGTGAGTATACGAAAGTCACGAACGCAGCTTAATGTTTGTCAAGCGGCGGCAGAACAGAAGGAAAACGAGCAAATAATTCAACGCTTATCGTGCTCGGACCTTTACCGTATACAGACAGCGGCGGTGTGGCTCACACTGACTTGGCGACCTAGTTTTCCAGATTCGCTCTCGTACAATCATTGTTCCAGATTTTTCTCTTCAATGTTAAAGGTTAATCCCATAGTTTTGCCCTCGATCGATGAATCTTTCGGAAATCCCAAATCGTTAGAATTGAATTTCGCGACAAGCCAAAAGTGGAAAGATTTCTACATACGTTAGATATACTTTAGCGATTCGAGAAATTAGAATATTCAAATTCTCACTCGAACAATACCCGATAGATTTGTATCGCGAAACTTTAAATACTATTAGCATTTTACTGCAGCACTGGAACAATTCAAAACTTAAAGTTCGATTTTATTGTATAGAGATATTATCGCGAAGTGGGAGTTGGAATTTAAAATTCTAAAGTGAAGACTACTTCTAATTTAAATATTATATATCTAATATTTTTAATAGTATACTGTTATAATATACGGTTGGAAAAGAAATGTATAGAAACGAAATAAAATTAAATTAAGGCAAACTGTAGAAGAATCAATTCAGAATATAAAAACGTTTTACTTCATAAATATATCTCAAAATCCATACAATGGTATAAATGTGCGTGTAAAAATGTGAATACATAAGAAATAAAGTAAAACGCAGAAAATAAGGCGTAAATAGAGTCAAAGTGAAATAATGACTTTATTACAATCGTTAATATTTAGCAAATTCAGGCAACTCGAAAGTATTGATTTAAAAATCTTTTTAAATTGTTGTTAAGCCCTGTATGGTAATAATATTATAAAATAACGATGATACCAGTGGTTTTAAATTATAACCATAGTTATTCTCTGCTTTTCTCATTTATTCACTTTCTGTTTTTACTGTTGATTTTTAGACGAGATGCTGGAATGCGAGACGGGGTCGCTTTTGGGCCGCGTCGCAGACCTCGAGCGGCAATCCTTGGCGCAGCGAGACGAGATTGTTTGTCTTCGTGCGACTCTCGCGGACGCGCTGCGCCGAATTGCACAGCTCGAAGGACGCGACCGTCGCGAGGACGAGCGCAACGACAGGAGAAACGAGAGAACGGTCTCGTCGCCCCTAAGAAATGGACATGTACAGCTCAGAAGTGAGTAATTCTTCCAGAATCGATCTTTTCTATACCTAACTTACATTATAAAACGTTCAACACAAACTGAAAACATTTCCAGCCGATATTTCGCAATTTCATTTTTAATATAAATCAATATACGTTTATCATTATTTTCATTAGTGTGTTTATATATATATCAAATCTCTTTTTAACTACATTTTCTACGTTTTACATGATTTCGAAAACGAATTTTAGCTTCGATAAGCTACCTTTGCTTTACCTCGATTCTCCATGAGACAAGCAAAAGTCAAATAAAATTCGGAATGTGTGGAAACCTTAGATCTGTCGAAGGGAAATGGTAATAGAATTTCAAAGTGTGTACCTCTGTAAGTCTAGCGCAATCGATCGTAACGAGGCATGTTGGAACAGTGGAAGAAGGGTAGAAGGAGGAAGATGAATGAGAACGTTCGTGGGAGATCGTGAATCGTCTTTAATGAAAGTCCGATGTTCGCAATGTTCGAGCAACGAACAGTGAACGTGGGACTATGTACTTGTCCATTTACTCCGTGGTTACCATTTCCCTTTGAGTGAGAAAGAACAAACTGTTCGAAGCGTGATCTTAATACGATGAGCATTGTTCGATCATCGTAACGCTGCTCACGGTAAAACCGATAACATCGGTAACAGGATTTCATTTAGAAACCATAAATCCGATTTACCTTTACACTTTCTTACTCGGTAAAATCAATTTTACTCGATTGTCGAAATCGCTCTTGAACTTGACATTTCAATGGCTTTAAGAATATATTCGATCGAAACCCTAATGGGAGTTTGGTTTGGTTGAAGGAAGCCGATGGTGAATCGAGATTCGCTTGTCGGACTAATTGAAATCTGAGTGTAGCCGGAATCGATCAAATTTCTTTCTTCGATTTCTTGATACACTCCGCTGAAGGAATACGGTTCGAATTTCTCAATGAATCAAGAGGCAGAAATAGGAGTAACGATATGGAGTTTTAAAAGCTGCAAATTTTCTCATTAACCTAACTCAATGTATCTGATTTTCGCATTTAGCGAACTGCTCTGGTTCGATTAAAGGAGACTATATAATTTACTTAAGTAGTAGATAGCTCTGTTTGCGTCTCTACTAATGAATACTTTAAGTTTCTTTCTCTCTAATCGAGATTCAATGAGCTCGTTCTCTGTGCAAAACCTGTATATCGATAGATAATTATTACCGATGCAAATCTAATGACTCACCGTTGATAATCGTCTTTTGTTTTGAAAAGATATTTAGTTACGATTCGAATTCTTAACTCGACCTTCAATTCGTTTAATTACTCCGAAATAACGATAAAGAATTTACGATTAAGTGACGATATATGTATTTTTAGCCACAAGATTTTTCCGAACATAATTGATACCTTGAGGTGAAAAATATTCCTAGTTCTTAGAAGAATGATGAGATGTGTGAACGATACTTATAAACAAGTTCCTCATTACGGTCAGTCGTGTCTTCTCGTATGATTGAAATTCGATGCCTGGAAATGTTGCATCTAAGCGAACAGAATGGAAACTCATGCTAGTACATATTTCTGCAACTTTCTACTTCTACACCCGCTATATTATGCTATCCACTATTCATAAGGCTTCACCGATCCAAAACATACACTATTGATTGAATCAATAGAAAGAATTCAGTTCTTGCCATTTCAATACTATTCCTTCTATTTTACAGTATATCGTTTTATTCGACTCTAAATCAAAATTCGTGGATTTCGAAAAATATTGACATTTTCACTGTAAAAATATTAATTATTTCTTATATTACATTTAGTAAATTCGTTCTTTATCTTATAAATTCTTGAAAGTACTTAAAATTTTGAAATCTATTTATAGAACGATACTTAATAATTAATTAGTCTACATTTTCTTTGATACAGACTTTATGTAGAATAACTCATAACTGTATTATTATTATTATTATCACAGTTTTAACTTGTTTTCTAGAAATTGATAAAAAAAAGAAAGTCACAATTGTCATTTCAAGGTAACCAAAATTCAGTGCCTCAAAAGGATACGCGTTTGCGCCAGACCAGCGGTGGTTCCTGCCTGAGAAATTCTTCCTCTTCAGGATCCTCCCAAGACGTACGAGACACGGTTTCTAGTCCGCGGAGACCGGTCAGTTACATTCACTCGTCGCAACTTCCTCAAAGGTATCGATCGTTCTATAAAGAGCCTCTCTGTCGACTGATATAGTTCCGTAATATTGAGGCAATGAACCTTTCATAAGTGAACTTTTCTTCGAACTTATCTTCATTGTCCCTTAAATTGCAGATTCATCGGAAAATTCACATTAAGTAAACGAATAAATAATCCTATTTCCATATCATATTTCTTTTAGACTCAATTTTCTTAATATATTGTCAATATTAAATTATTATACACGTAACGTGAGAATTAAAATTGTATCGAATCGATTAAATTGTGATATCAAATAAGAGAGAATTACATTTTCAGAAGGTCAGTCCACTATCAATCGACTGGTTCTCTACACTCGGACAGTCCTAGTAGCAGTAGCGTTTCTCCGGTGCCATCGCCAAGTCCCAGGGCCACTCCACTACCAACAGCCAGGTATATTTTACCATCTCCTTTTACATATTTTCACCAAAATGCTTGAAACATTTTTTTCTCCACCAGCTTATTCTATTTATGTCTCTGTATACATATCTTAAGTCAGTGCACGAGAATTACGTGTTCCGCATCTTTAAATTCAACTCTGAATGTTGTTTTATAACTTGTGTTTCCCATTGCAAATCGATGTTGTATCGAAGTGTACCTTAATTCTTTAATTTACGATACGTTAAACTATTTTCTGTTTTTTTTTTTTTTCCTAATTCAGATTAAAAGTAAAGAATACAGGAACTTCTCCATTAACGCATTCACTGTCACGTCGAGTCACAGAATTCTTTTTAAGAAAGTTTTAATTACGATCCGAGAAGGAAACGAGGAACTTAAGAGAAAACTCTATTATATAAGTCACGTCTACTAAATTCTTAATATGTCTCAAATATTTTGATACTTTTTATTATACTTTATGTATATTTATTCAAGCAATTCCTATTACATGCGTAATTTTATATTGGAATTTTCACATAATAATGCGAAATATAATGATTTCTATACTACAATTCTCTACTATTTGTCTTTTGAAAAATGGATAGATAGTGAATGCGTTAAATTAGGAAATCCTCGATCAATTGGATCACATTAATCTGTAATCGAAGCATGCTTTGTTAGAGCGCGTAGGTCGCCAGTGTCATTTAGCAATTCTTGCGATTAATAATAATCAACGAAGAATTCTGGGAAATAGCGAGAGGCATGTAAGTAGTATCGTTCGTTATTCAGTAATCCTCTTGCGCGGCAGATCACCAACAGCAAGATCGAACGGACCCCCTCAGAGCAGCAGTTTAAGGAGAGCAAAAAGGTGGTCGTCCACTGGTGACTTTACCAATTCTCCACAAAATCAAGCTAACAATTCGCAACTGGTTGGTAGCAGGTAAGAATCCCGAAAAAGAACGAATTTTAAATTGCACCCTTTGCGTTGAATGCTTTATCGAACTTTCTTCCCCTTCCTATTTACTTTCTCTCTTCACCCTTTACTTTGACTTTGCTCTTGAAGGAAGATTCTTACTTGGTGGCGGTGGAATGTATTTTCCCTGGTGCGTGAAGACAAAAGCGATTTAATTAAGATTAAATCATTTTCGCGTCAATAGTTTCTTATCGACACTCGAGAAATAATCATTTCTTCTATTTACAACTGACTAATCAAATACCTAATTATTATTACGATTGTGATCCGTGTTCCATTCGCACAATAAGAATGAATATTTTATTAAATTTACTTAATTACTTAATACATCGTAACATCTTCCTTTTTTCTAAAAGTCCATTGTTCTCACTGGAAAAAGTTCTAACGCCGCTAGTTTTTCATTAACACTTGAAAATTTGTCATTTCTCGTGACTAATAAATTAATCAAATAATTTATGCTTCTTGCAACTTTAAATGTTGTACATCACGCTTAGGCAGAAGAGTGAATAATTTCCAAATTCACAATTACTCTATAAATCACAGCATTTTCCTTTCCTCCGCACATCTATTGTTTGTGCTCAAAAGAAAAAAGAGGAAGGTCATTAGCATCCCCGAGTAAGTCGATGCCCAAAGCAAAGAAAAAGTCGGAGGAAGAACGCACACACTCTGGTGGCAGTGTCACTCGCGTCTGACGATCCCCAGATTCGCCTGCTAAATTCACAGTTCATTACGCGACAAAGGCATCTCCCTTTAAAACCAACTGAATCGAGATAACGGAGCCGGAAGTTCATAATGCTCTTCCACGCGTGCAGCAAGAGCGCAAATCGCATGGAAACACGCTCAACACACTTCGTTTACCCCTTTCTTTCACATTTCTTCTCTTCTCTCTTTGTGATTTACCCTCAGTTTTCTTGATCTTTTCTTTTTCTTTAATTCTTATTTTTTCCCCCTCGATCTTTCCCCCCCCCCTCTCTCTCTCTCTCTTCATACGTTTTCTATCTTTCTTTTGCATTATTTACTTTGGTTTTGCACCGCACGGTTTTCGTTTGCATTTTCGTTCATTATAGATTGTCAGCGTCCACCAAGTCCCTGTTCAACCTCTTCAAGCCTCCGGCGCTGAACAACGTGAAACACGGGTAAATAGACCGACACTTTTCTCCTCAAGTCTGGCTCTAGTTTACTCCATTTTGTGTTGCACGGGCCTTTTGGGTGGAGGTTGGACCTTATACATTACTATAAATTGTTTTCTGTGGAATTCTTTTTACGTCTATCATAATTAATTAAATTATACATGTATCACACCTGTATTTTTGGAAATTATGAAACGATAGAGTCAATTTCACTGCTGTTACGATACCTCAGAAAATCGATCCTAGTGTTGTATTGGGCCACGAATGTGTATAGAGTGACGGACAAAACAAAGTTATATCCAATTTTGCAAAATATGCAGAATTTGTGTATAGAGAAGTGTATGTGAGATACGAGTAACATTAATATATTGATTAGAATGTAAATTTATGCAAAATAATATCTGAAACTTTCTGTTGTTCGCCACTGTATAATATACATACATAATTGCATGTGCACGTACGAATGGGTTTTTCTCTAGCTGCATGCGTAACGCGAGACCACGTGCACTGGCCACGTGTTAAGCCCGCACGTGTGCATTGTGAAGTCGACTTCCGAGATGCATTTTCGCAGGTGAGCACTATCTAGTGTCTTTGCTTTTCTTTAGAGCTGAACGTGAGTCTCGCTGGTGTTGGGTTACGAAGAATCATTAAATTAATATTTCAAGCAGAAAAGTTCATCGTGGTTTTTATCTAAAACTTTTCATCGAAAGCCTGGAAACTTCTCTGAATCAAGTAACAGAGAAATTTTGTTGAAATGTAGTAATTTTAGAAAGTATAAAAAGTACATTTGCCAAATGCAGTTAAGTGACTCTCTGTTAGTATAAAAGTAGTTAAATACTTTCCCTGATAACTTTTTCCCTCTAGTAGAATATTGTACTAAAAACAGTAATTGTTGCAATGAAAATATAGAACTTTCAGTCGCTAATGAAATTTCGTTACATATAGAGTTATTTTTTACTATAATTTTACTCGATTTTCTCTTGCGTTAAAATCCGCGCGAAAGGGATAATACGCGTGAAGCAAAGAAGGGTTAGATACATCTCAATCAAAATTTCAAGGAAATCACGAAATGGCTCGTAGACACGTAATCTCGTGCAGTTAGTTTACGTAGATATATATAGATATATAGGTATGCAGTATGTAGTTAGGTGGTACAAGCAAAGCGATACAATCAGAACGGAAGTGAGTGTCAGCGAGAAAGACAGGCTTTTCGCCAAGGGTGCAATTGCGCCATTAGAATAATCGATTAGCCACCTTGCCAGGAAGGAAGCGTGTTTCTTCGAAGCAGCTACCGTTGCAAATCGTAGCATGTCACTAATTGCGGTAACAAAACTTGTGCTTCCGACCTTCGACCTGGCATGCAAATATCATAGTGTAATCCTTAGGATTCTCTTGGCAGAAAAAAGACGAATGTATAATGAAATCACGCGTGAAACTCTTTCAGTTTAGGAATCGTGTTAAGCTTTAATTTACCGATTAGTAAGAATTTTAGATAACTTTAAATTCTATCTAAAATTTTTATACACACTTCAAGTGCAAATACACATGATTTTTATCATATATTCCTTTTATTTATGATAAAGAAGACTTTGGCTGATAGATACATTAAATATAGGTATAATTGAAAGTATTAGAAGTTTTTGGGTCAGTCGTGGAATAAAATTATCGTCGTAGCACGCGTGATTTCCTGCTTATTAGTGGACTTATTAGAAACCGAAGGAAGCGAATGTCTATATTTTCGATAGAATCTGATTTTGAAAGCAACAGGAACGAAAGGTACACATTACCACGTGAATATAGAACGATTCGGTCAGCGTGTCGGCACGGTATGCACGGCGTAAAGTACGCGTTTGCGTTACCAAAGAAAGTGAATCGCAATTCCTGTCGTTACACAACCTCACGCTTCCTGTTATTTGCTGTTCGCGAAACTGTTAACGTGTCAGGATGCCAACCGTAAATGAACTGATTCAACTTCGAAATCGGAATATAAAATATTCAATTTTTAATCATATACTTTACAAGAAGCTTTATCATTACGCAAGAGTAGATTCATTGAAGATAATCCTTGAAACTTAATCCATCAATCATAATCAACGTAATCCGTAACTCTACTGTGATCATTATCAAAATAGTTAGTAGCATTATATCGCTCCGATAAAATATTACACCAGCAGAAAAAATTCTAACGATATTTAATTCTAAACTATCAAGCTATTGACTGGAATAAAAAAAAATAAATAAAAATAAAAGCGGAAAGAAAACGTTTTATTAATTAATGGGTTGAGTTGTCAAGCGAAATTCACACAGTGTCATAAATGTTCAGTCTTTACGAATATCAGAAAAAAACCACTCTCTTAATTAAACCCTGTTTAAGTTATCACGTGAAGAGTACTTGAGTGAAAGGTAAAAAAAAGGAGGATGAAAAAAAAAAGGAAATTAATTAATCCTTGGAATCCTCGTTCATTATTTGCCTGGCCTTCTGTCAATTACTCGAAGCAGTCGCGAAAGTTAGCATATGTCAAATTGCGTTTAAAGTCTCCGAATCGGGCCGAAAACAGTGAAGCCTTGACATGCCAGTAGGCTGGCAATTGCCAAGACCACCTTGCAAGGTGAATTTCAAGGCGAAACTCGGCAGACGTAGCTCCCAAGGAGCAGTTAACTGCGTCCTTTTTTTCGAACGCGCCGTTTTTCGTCGTAGCCAGTCAAGAGAACTGGGCTCTCTCAGGCCTTGATCGACTCTCAACGCAAAAAGAGGCACGTTAAAGTGACGTAACACTGCAACGAAGCGTAATAAAGGAGGAGAAGTGAGTCACACGGCTCTCTGCGCGATCCTCGCGGTGAATTCTGCTGTTACGATCAGTTTCGCCTCTGGCAGTGAATAGTTGGTGGGTGCAGCTCCATTTGGGAAAGTGAATTTGACTTCTACGCGCTAATACGTATCACTAATAAAAGAAAGTGGCTTCTTCTAATACGGTATATTTATTGTGTTCGTAGAATTTTCAAAAATGTTGCATTTTCTATCGATATCGAGTATTGAAAGGGCAATTGTATAATAGGGAAATTGTTTGGTGAAAGTGAGGGTCTCTTTAAACTTATTGTTAGTACTGATTATGTATTTCTACTTTGTGCAAAACAATTCGAAATAGAAATTCATCGAATCCTTCGAAATACTAAATATATATGTATTTATATACCCGGCTTTTCTAGCAGCTGCAATTTATGGATTTCGCTTAAGGGTCGCTTAAATGGCTTGCAATTTTTCACTCTACTAGAGATAGGTATGGCTTTGGCGGAATACACTTCCCTGGTATGCCGGAGCTTCAAAGCACAACTTGGAGTTCCCGAGTAGCAGCTTTTCTAACATTTACTTTCATTTCGAACAGAGTACTCGCGTAATATTCTTAAAATATTAGGAACGAAAGATAGTCGAGTAAAGAAAGATGTTAACACTGTATTAACTTTATTAAATAAAGAGCTTTTCCACATTCTCTCTTCCAATGGAAAACTTCTTCCATTCTCATTAAGAAAATTCGAAATTCTAGATAAAATTATGCTACACCACTATTATTATACGACAGAAAGTTAAGTCTGTTATAAAACTTTATGAAAGATTTTTTAGAATCTTATTGTTAATGTAAAATGATCGAATTGGAGGTTATGTGAATTTCAACATACTTTGCAAATATTATATTTTGTATTTGTTTCACAGTACTAGAGACATGCAGTACAACGAGGAGGAAGGTCATGTTCGCATGTATCTACGAGGTCGACCATGCGTCCTCTATGTACCAACAGCCCTAGCAGACTCTTACGATCTTCACAAAGTCAGTACACCACCCCAGAGTAAACTTAAACTCGACTGGGTATATGGGTATCGTGGTCGAGATTGTCGCAGCAATTTACATCTTTTGCCAACTGGCGAAATCGTCTACTTCGTTGCTGCTGTAGTAGTCCTTTACAATATGGAAGAGCACAGTCAAAGACATTATTTAGGGCACACTGATGATATAAAGTGGTAAGTTTCTATTGAATATATCTGTTATATCGATTCTTCAGGGTTTCGAGCTTTGAAGCTTTGAAAAGTTAATTTACTCAGTTGAATGGAAAACAATGTTGGTATTACTTTTATATTTTTTTAAATTCGTTTCACTTAACTGTTAAATTTAATATGTATGAAAATATCATTTGGGAAATAGTTTATCTAAGAATAGTTAATTGTTCGATTTCAGCATAGCCATTCATCCCAACAAAATGATCGTCGCTACCGGTCAAGTTTGTGGAACCGATAGACGCGATGCCATGGCAAGTATTTTATAAAATACAACAAATGTGGATATAAGAAATTTCTAATTTTATTTTTTCTTATATTAAATGTAACTTTATATATTGCTTATAGCCACACATTAGGATATGGAACTCGGTTAGCTTGACAACTTTAACCGTAATCGGTAATGGGGAGTTTGACGGCTCGATCTGTTGTCTTTCGTTCTCAAAAGCCGATGGAGGAAGTTATTTGTGCGCGATTGACGAAACTGCGGATCACAATATATCGATTTGGGACTGGCAGAAAGGCGAGAAAGGCACAAAGATCACCGAGACGAAGGTACAACGATAAATAAATTCTATATCAAAGCAACAAAATCAGTAAAAATTCAAATCTAAAACTCAATAATTTTTTCAATTGCAAAAAAAAATATAATCAGGTAAACTTTAAAAATAGGTCTTTCCGATACTTTGAAGTTCTTGTTTAAAGCCCTCGAGTTACGTAATACTTTAACCACAATTTCTACCCTTTCCGCAAGCAAAGTAATCGTATAATGGAAGACAGGAAGGTGAAAGAAAAAATCTGAAGGATGTATCAGCGTTGTGTTGACCGATGGCGGAACAGGAGAATTTAATAGGCTCAATTGTGAATTGCAGTGTTCCGTCGACACGGTGGTGTGCGCAGAGTGGCATCCGCTGGAACGGAACCAGATCGTCTCCTGTGGCAAGGGACACGTGTCCTTTTGGTCTTTGGATAATGGTGGCATGCTTTACAAGCGTATGGGCATTTTCGAGAGCAGAGAGAAACCGCGATACGTTACATGCGTGGCTTTTAATCAAAATGGTGATGTTCTCACTGGTGACAGTAATGGGCATATCATTGTTTGGGGCAAAGGTAAATACTATGATCAATTTACTATAATAATATGTATATCACTCTTAATTATTTCCAATTAAATTTACTATGAGATTTATTACTTAACACATTCGCCACCAGCAAATTTTAAAAATGATCAAATTTGTTTGGAAATATCAATGTTGTTATTATGTATTGTTTAAAATGAAAAGATAAGCTGGACGTGAAAACACGTCAGCGGTTGCGACTGTTAATATATACTTCAGTTTTAATATTCATATATTTATTAATTGGAAGGTTAAATTTTAAAGTTCTGAAACAAGGATTTTTGTTTCATAGGTACAAATACAGTCTCGAGAATAATAAGGAACGTGCATGAAGGATCGATCTTCTCGATATGTGTCTTAAAAGATGGATATATCATCACGGGGGGTGGAAAAGACGGTAGAATATTGTACTTCGACGACTCCTTGAACCTCACTGGACAAGAAGCTCAGGCAAGAATAACACTCTAAATAATTAATTGGATATCGAAGGAAGAATGCTGACTAAGATTAAGGTGATTGATTTAGATCGAAGATCACTTTGGTGGAATTCGAACATTGGCAGAAGGCAGAGGCTCACAATTACTGATTGGCACGACAAGAAATTGCATTCTCGTTGGATGGTTTGGAATGGGATTCAATCCAGCTATGTTAGGTCACGCCGAAGAAGTTTGGGGCTTGGCATCCCATCCCAGCTGGCCACAATTCGCCACAGCTGGACATGATAGACTACTGCAGATGTGGGACAGTTTAAGTCACACTGTTGTCTGGAGTAAAGATATAGGGGTTCGTAAAAATATCTAGTATAATTTAATTCTCTACTTTGTAAACGATTAGAAAATATTAGGAGAACAATCTTAAAACTTGTTTTTATCGATTATTACGATGAAAGAAATACTAGAAATTAATTTTGATTTTGTTTAGGAACAAGCACAAAGTATTGGCTTTTCTCCCGATGGTAATGTGATGGTTGTTGGATGCACCTCTGGTAAATGGCTTGCGATTGACAGTCAAACGAGAGAACTCTATACACATCATTCTGATGGATCTGAGCCTATCCAAGTACGAATATTTAGATATTTTGTAACTTAATCAATTTTGTCATTTAATATTGAAGAATTTTAAAATATTCGTCAAATGTTTCATTAGGTGGTTCAATTTTCACCGGATGGCAGCCTCTTGGCACTTGGATCAAGGGACAATTATATTTACATTTATCAAGTTAATTCTGATGCTACCAAATACAGTCGAGTTGGTCGATGCATGGTAAGACTCATAGTATCTATATCTATATCTGTAATATAATATCAATCTGACAAAGATACATTATTAAAACGACTACTTTATTAAACGCAAAATAATCGACACCTAAATCAAAAGCTGTACAATGCAAATTTCGCATTTAAGACTTCATCGACATATTCACGCTTGCCTTACCGTATTTCTCGATAATACAGAGATCATATCATTTTCGTTATATGAAAGTAGAATACTATTCACGTATCTACAAATCATTGTAAATAATTCAGTAAAAGTTGGGAGTTAGCGATGTCTATAAATTGATTAGTGCGATGTTTCGGATATAGATGCGATTAGATTATAGACGAGCAATAAGGAATTAGTTGAAACGTTATTTAAATAACATTATTTAATAGGCATTTTTATCCCATTTTTAGCCAAAGCGGATTCGAAGGCATGGAGTAAGACATGTGTTTCAGTCACTCGAATGCAAAAAAAGAGACATTACATTATTGAATTCGTGAATACATACAAATACAAGTTGTTTTCATTTATTCCTACAATATTGAGCTTTATAATTGAATTGAATTAATGGCAAAATACACAAGTATTATAATTATCAAAAAATTAAGAATCTTAATTGAGAATGTAATGTCTCGTACACGTAAAGCGCAAAGTAGAGAAAAATAGTGTAATGCAAACTGCTAAATGCTAGTTTAGCGGCTAATTAGACACGGAGATGCACAGTAGAATTTATCTCAGTAATTTGCACGGCAAATTTAACATTTCACAATTACTCACAAACAGCAAATCCAGTCGATACCAAATCCTCACGATACAATTGTTTCTTCCAGCAATATTAAATCTGATTAAAGAAATTTGAACACGCAGTTGATAATCAATATTAATGAATTTCAGGGGCACTCGAGTTTTATTACGCATCTGGATTGGTCGGTGGACGGACAATATTTGCGAAGCAACAGCGGTGACTACGAATTATTATATTGTAAGCAAATATGTTTCTATGTTGTTCGATAATGTCGTGAAAATTATTGGATGAGATCAAAAAGTGAGATATATTTAAAATATCGTTTATAGGGAATCCAGGCGTCTGTCGGCAAATAGCACAATCCTCGATGCTCAGAGACGTCGAATGGGCAACTCACACCTGTGTAATATCTTTCGAAACGATTGGCATCTGGCCAGAAGGCGCCGATGGCACGGATGTAAATAATTGTGCTCGCAGTGGCGATTCTAAGCTGATTGCCACTGGAGATGACTTTGGGAAAGTCAAGCTATTCTCTTATCCTGCTTGCCAGCGTAAGGTAAAGATCCAACGCTTTGTATCCCCCTCGATCAATTATACAGAGTCAATTTTTATTTTCATTTTATACTTTTTACCTGGAATTATTTTTTTAAATATCTCATCTCTAATTGGCGATTGAGTCATTCTCAAACTCTTATCGATATCTTTTTTTAAATTAAGTTCTAAATAGGATTAATATTTTAAAATGCAATATTTTATAAAAACACGGGTATTGTATATCGTTGGTATAAATTGAGTAATTATCGTGAATCATAAAATATTATTATTTTCAGTCATTGTGCCACACTTATGGTGGTCACTCGAGTCACGTAACCAACGTCTCATTCCTGCAAGATGATACCAGATTAATTTCCACCGGAGGAGCCGATACAAGCGTTTTACAATGGACAGTGAATTACTAACTATATAGTTAGTATGCTCGCAACGAAGATGCGAAAAGTTCGAAATTCAATAAAAAGAATCCACCAGAACTGGATGTACCTATAGTCGAGGATTTCACGAAGCCAGTGTTGACGAACGAGAAGCCATGCAAAACTGAAGACTAACAAATTAATAACCAAAACGACACGCCAAGAATTCTTCACGGACTAGCTTGCGCCAAATTAACTTACTTAAAGTGTCCTTCGCGAACGAGGTGCTTCGAGAGAAAAAGTGAAACGAGAAATGAGGAAGATCCTGTGCACTCGAAATAATAGAATTCAGTGCATCGTAACTTAATGAAGTTGAGTTAGTTACTCGAGAACGAAATGCATTTAACGATGGACTGAAGTAAAAGCTGAAAGAGAAAAAGAGAGAGAGAGAGAGAGATGACGTTCTATAAGTTCATTGACAAGTTCATTGATAAATTCTATATGTGTGTCAGTGTGTGTGTCTATTGAATAGCCAATGTTGTCGATATTCTCCTGCTGTTAATTGATGGTTCGTAAGTCTGTGTGAGAGTAGTGTATTCCATTGTGATTTCTTGCACCATTGCGCACAACCACTCGGTGATAATTCGATTTCAAGAATCTTAGAAGTCCCAGTAAATTTCCAGTAGTGACAAATCTTTTGGTTACTCCTATCTACAAATAAGTATCTTTCAAATCTACTAGTTCATCGTTAAAAAATTAGAGTACAAAAAATTCTCTTCTAATAATTCGTTAAATTTTTAACAGTTGTACCAATAGAGAATATTGGTAAGGTAGGTTTTGAGTCATTGTTTATCGATTAGAATGTAGAAGTTTTTTACGACAATTGTTCTCTTGAAAACTATATTTTCCAGATAGTTTTGCGAGTGGTTACTAGCTTCGATTCCACACTCACACCCTTTCTATCCAATGTGTGTGTTTCCATAAATGGAAAAAAAAACCGTTGAATTGATTAACGAGCACGAATATACTTGAATCTTGTGCCAGAAACTTGTAAAGGGTCACGAAATTGAAAGAAAATGGCAAAAGCGTCTCGTTCGAGAGAATGTAGCTGGGAGATGCGATAATTGTTCGATGAAATTCCGAGATTCTCGGGATAGTAAGACTCCGTACCGTAATATGCCGTCCAGTAGGAAGTACGTAGCATAATGTGCGAGCTGACGGATATAGTACAGAGATCCAATTCTTCCGACAGTAAAATTTAGGCCAAAGAACATTAAATTTATCAAAAAGAAAAAAAAATGAAATATTCGATTAAAAACTGCCTAAATCTTTTTCACAGTTTATCAAAATGATATCTTCCCAGGATTTCCACGAAAATTAAACTTCCAATCTGATTTGTAACTCGAACAAACCATTTGTCTCTTAGTTTCTGAAAAATATGTGGAAAGAAATTGTAGATATTCAACTGTGAAACTAGCAATAACTAAGATGATAGATGTAAATCACGATTGGATTTATTTCGACAAAAATTCGTTTACACTCTGAACTTAATTTGTGTTTGAAAGAAGAAGAAAAAAAAACGCCGGAGGAATTGGAGCAATCGTTTCGTCCGCGAGAAAGTAAACGGAGGACTGATTCTCTGACCGCCTCGTAGAAATCAGCGTTAATATTTAAGGTGCGACAAAACGAACCTTTTTCGGGGGGCTGGTCGATTTGTACACTTGGAGTAAAATTGTGTAAATACAGGAAATATAAACGATGCAACTCCGGAAACGAGCGTTCCTTTGTCGTTTCGTATATATATATATATATATATATTATATTATTCTAGTTCTCTGTGCGTCTGTCTGCCTACTTACAGAGAGTAGCTAAAGTATTCGGACACTACGATATACTTCAATTTATCTGCTTTATCATCTTACTAATTATTTACGCATAAAATACTTTACTTTTCAATTATTTGCTAAATGATTATTATAACACGATAATCGTACGTCTTGTGGATAAATATGAATTATACCATATTGTTTGTGAATTAGTTGGAAGAAATTCCAGATGTTTTATAATTATTTATCGTAAGTGGAAAATCAGAAATAAAAAGGATTCATTTATTTTGTGCATAAATAATTGAAGTAAATTAAAATTAATGAAAAATATATTCTGGTGTCCGAAAATTTTCGTTATTCACTGTGCCTATTTCCCCCTCCATGTCACTCACCTTTTTTGGTACATATATGATTGCTTTTACCAAAGTCTAACAAAGCAACCATAATCGATCTATTTTCACTCATCGTCACCGTGTAAAGTATGAATAGCTATATATTATATATATTTTATTTATGTCACGTAGACAAACGTCTATGTATACATGTATCTTTATCGATTAATAAATCGTCTTTACCAGAGGATCAGTGTTTTAAGATTATTTAATCATTTATTGGTTTATCGAATAATTCGACTATCGTGCGATTATTAGGAGGTAAATACAAATTTGCTTTTTCGAGTCAGTAGAGAATCGCTTGCAGGAAGATTGACATTGGAATTTCGAGGCCATGATGTACGAAACGAAAGTGAATGAGACATATTTCCGAGGCGAGAGAGCATTAGAAAAAAAGAAACGCTCCGAACTCCCTTCGAATCGAAAGTGGAGAAAGTGCTGAGTTATTCATTAAACACAATGTCGCGGACTAAACGAACCAACGGTGCATTAAAAGTCAATTAACGCGCTGCATCTAGTTCCACGCCCATTCAATTAAAGCCTTCAACGACGACTTGCTTCAGTCAGCAAATCAATCATTGACTTTATTTAATTACTACCTTAATTTTTGCCCTTTCTGTTAGCGTAATATATTATTACTTAATGGACTACTCGATTGCGAAAGTAGCAAAGGTGTCCAATTGACTCGTTTAAAATGTGTAATTTGTTCAATTCTTTGGAATTGTGAAGGAACATGTTTTTTCCCCCAAGTAAGTTTTTTTAAGAGAGAATTAAATTCATTGTTAAATAATTAATATGGTTAATTATAACATCGTGTAGAACAGATCTCTCATTCGCTAGTTCTCAGAAAGTGAATAAAGTTTTTCCAATCAATTTAATAAACGAGAATGCAGCCAGATTGCCTTATACCAATTCAATTCGAACCAATTGAAGTGGGTCGAAGAAACCTCAAATCGCATATTGCTGTCTCGCCAAGTAGTTAAGACTCGGCGAGCACTTAGTGTCGGTTGTTCGATTGGTTTGACTCATTGATCATTGTTAATTGTGACCGACATCTCCAGTGGGAATAGTGAATTCTTTCGCACGGCTCACCACACCCTAAATCGATTTCTAATCATTTTTGATAAAAATTCTACAATTGCCTTTAATACTTTACTTATATTGTATGTATAAGTCAAGAATAAGAATTCTACATCAGGTAAAATTACGCATAAAACAATTTCAAACTTGAAATTAGATTCAAAATAATTATCCAAATCAGAATTCAAGTCAAATTCAATAACAGTCTCTTAAAAATCTTCATCTGGACGATTGATTAATATTAGCATTCAATTTAAAAGAATCGAGATTATTCGAAATTCAATGATTTTTAAAAGAATATGTCCAAATGCAAATTTCTCCAAGATTCAAGTATTTCTAGAAAAAAATAAAATAGAACTTGATATAGTTATCGGTCATTCTAGTATTAAGATGTGCCTTCTCTTCCAGTGGCCTTATGCAAGTGCGACTGGGTCGATTGCAAAAATGAATGCGGCACTACCTGACAGAAAGAAAGTTCGAGAGAAGGGGTAAAGCGCATTAGCATTGCGAACAGCAACGCGGCAAATGTTACTACGCGATTTCGCGTTTATGTAATCGAGCGTGTCGCAACGTTTCATGAATGAATCTTGCCCGGCTTTGACGAGCGTCCTCCAAAGCATATCGTCGTCACTGGATTAAAGGCGAAAGATTCTTCGAAAGAAAGTTTTGTCAACTGCGATACACAAGACGTTAATAAATCTCTGAATCCTACTAGAAAAGTAAAATTGCAAAATAGTACAAGAATCTTTTTGTTTAATGAATGTAATGAATCGCTAAGAAAATTCATTTTAATACGTCGTTTATCTTTTGAAACATAAATTGTATTCTAAATGGAGAATTTGGGAGAATTTAAAATCTAATGTAATATACTTTTGAATATAAAGTTTAAGGAAAATCAGGCGGATTGATCGATAATTAATTGTTAGGAAGAATTATGCGAACAGCAGAAAATTATGTAAGTTGTAAGATTTCTCATATTACCATATAAATTATAAAATCAGTTTGAAATCTGAGAACTATACAATATATCGATATAATCTTATACAATCGTATTATTTCAAACTATTATTAAACTCAACTATAATTGCAATATCATTACCCAGTTCAAGCTTATAGAAAATCAATTGTCCACTTGCAGATCGTTTCATTGAAAATGAAATAAAGTAGAATAATTCTTCTTTAATGGACATTAAAGAAGTGCAGAATTATGAATTTAAACAGAAACTTAATGTTACTTGCAAGCGTGCATATATTCATTGCACCTGTCCAAGCCACTCATACATTAATTCATAAAATACACTTTCGCAGCTGGTCGGGTGGATGATTACATGAGTCACGGCGCGATTAGAGCGAAGATAATCGTTGAACCCTGACCCTCGAAGAAACCGTACTTCGCGATAGAGAAATCAGACTCTTGATGCTCACCAATTAGAATGTCTAATGATCATTAGGACGATGTTCATAATGCCAAGAGGGACAGCCGATTAAAACAACATCGCGGAAAAGGATTCTCTAAAGTGTCATGACAATGCTTTTCTTTTCTTCACTGTAATCTCGAGGAGTCTGACGTTCCTATCGTTTATGATGACGATGAGAAGAAGTCCGCCGAGCGCAATGAATCCGATGAGTAATGCAATAAGTTTAACTAAGAGATAACTCACATTTTTTTATCATTTCATAATGTTATTTTTACTCTAAAGACAATTGTCACTGGAAACAATTAAACTTTTAATACAAACAATTAAATTCTTGATTCCAAATGCATGGTAATATTTCTGTTTCACAAAGTTGCTACAAAACGGTTAGAATTCTCGCATGACGGAATTTTGCAGATTATTTGATCTTAGAAAATGAGAAAATAATGATTTACGTATATCGCAGGTGCATCGATGCACTTTCATCCCGGCGCGCTTTCTTCGAAGGTGTGATGCATTCCTCGCGAAGAGCAACAGTAAGCGCATTCTGCAGTTATGTAAGACACACAGGGAACTTTGAATACATCGGGATTTATGGCGACGATTATCGCGTCAGCATTTGCTGACGTCTCATAAAGCATCCTGTTTGATTGCACAGACTACCCTGTAAAGCCGTAAAAGCAGCAAGCGCGTCGCGCGATTAGAAGGCCGAATTCCTTCTGAAATCTTAAGCAATTCCGATTCCCCGCGATCGAAAATATTCCTCGCAACAGTAATTATCGTAGCCGTGAACCAACAAGAGGGCTCGATAGAACCGCCAATTATGAGGAATTCGGGGTCAAGGTGATGAGATTATATCATGCGAGAATATTTCAATATGTACACACGTGTTTAATTAATCGGTTACTTCGAAGAATTTTATATGAAACGTTTTATTCAAGATATTAATATCGATTAAAATTATTTACAGTTTGAAATTAAAAGTTGCTCAAAAAATGACTTCACAATAAAAAAAAGTAATAAAATACTATTTTATGTATTTTTATATAGAGAATATTTCATTAGATATTTTATGACATATTGTATATGATGGGAATGTGAATATCAAAACAACCAGTGGGATGACTGTAATCCTAACGATCTCCGACAGACTGCTCATTACACATACAATTCCATCTTTCAATTACAGACTTATAGCTAAAGTGCACCTGATCCAAGTCACCGAGACAACTTGTCACGAGAAGAAGGTTCACAACCTCAGACGGCCAGAAGTATTATTTTCCTGAAGGCATCGAGACTCGAGTCTTTCATAACATCCGGCCAAAAAGCATCCCATTGCTTCTCGCGAGCGAGCAACAAAACCAAAAGAAGAGAATCGCAGAGTAGAAAGGGTTAAAGGAGTGTACCAGCGTATACCGGAGGGGGACCGAAGAAGATAGAAGAAAAAGAATGAGAGTAAGAGAGATGGTTTAGGTTGAAGAAAAACGGAAGAAAAGGAAGAAGGACACTCTTGGCTTCGAATCAAGGACCAGACGAACCGGTCTATCCCCTCTGCCTCAAGATGCGTCCAATTTTTTTCGAGGCCTCCCTTTTTTCCTCGGGCCTTCCTTTTTCTTGCTCGTCTTCCTCTCTCGACCCTCCCCACGCCTGTTTGCAACCTTTTCATCCTGGCAGGATACTTGCAGGTGTCCGAGTCCCAGCCAAAAATCCTCTTCTTGATTTTCGACCCCTGCATCTATCTCTTCGTACCCTGAACCATGGCTTTTTTCTTGGTTTGATGGCGTAATTAGTTCTTGATTGTTTCTTGGCTCTGAATTTAATTCTCGTTTTGGAACTTTCGAACCTTCTTTTTCTTATCCTGATAATCTTCTCGAATCGATTGTTTCAATGATAGTCAGAGTTCTTGCTACCGGGCTTTATTTTTATTTAAGAAAATTCTACATTATGCTTCTTAATGCTTTTGAGATTTTAAGATATTTTTAAAATGACGGTTTGGATAAGTTTTTATTGGTGGTAAATTGAGCTTGTTATTTAAATTATGTAGTTCATTTAAAGTATCTCGAATCCTCGAAAGTGGAATTAAAAAGGACTTAAGTTAGAAAAGACACGTTCGGAGACAATCACACGGATGAGGAAGATTTGCTGCGAGAATACCTAAGAAGGTGCATTGCTGCACGACGTCCCGATTCGAATGCAAAGTTAGCTCGTAAAAGGCGAAGCGTGATAGTGCTTAGTTTCCCCATGACCAAAAGTTCAATTTAGCTTCATAGGACAGCGAGCTTATTAATCTATATATTTCGGTATATTTCATTTCGTTCTTTGGACTATAAAATCTTTAGTCATAAAATTTCAATGCCATTTTATAATACCACAATCGAAAATTATTTTAAAGATTTGACTAGGTGGAATCAGAAAAAGCTGAAGAACACTCTGCTGCATACTAGTGATGGTAACTTTGAGAATCACCATCGCCAGTGATATAACACAGTGAGTAATTTCACACGGCATCTATAAAAGAAATTTCAACCACTCAAAGTCGAGCAGTATTTTAAAGGCAGTTTGAGTTGTCTCTAATCGGTATAGCGACGAGTGAAGGGTGTAACCCAAAATTGCATGGTCAAATTGATCGTCTGGTGGCAATTTAAAAGCCCGTATATTCTGGCGTCCAGCCTGACGTAATGGACGAGGGTGGCAGGGTCTCTGCGAAGGAGTAATTTACAGATGATCTGTATAGAGGATGCGGGTCCTGTGACTTTCTCGATCGGTTTCTGTCGCGTGTCCCACATCCGTCCACGTGAATCGGATGGATTTTCGATTTCTCTCTTCCCATGAAAATCTCAACGTGGGAATCACTCATGTCAAAGTTCAACTACATATAAATCAATACACACTCTACTCCGAACATTTTAGCATTAATTCAAATCAAATTTTTCATATCGAACAGCTCTATCTCGATTTATCATAATTCACTGTGAACTTGTCTCTACGAAAGTTCAAGTTCTTAAAATAATTCTCAATCTAGAAATTTACATTTCCGATGATCCAATGGGTAGAGTTTTTTCGATTGTTCACGCGAAGCGGTCTCTACTATGCACTTATCGTTGAGAATAAAAAAAAAAAGCTGACAAAGATCGAGTGGTTTCGCGATTCTGATCAAGCGATCCCATCCTCCGTCATTTTCGAAACGACGCAACGCGACACGACGCGATGGGCCCTTGTAATCGCGCGGACACACACATACACACCAAGACGAACAGGATGCCTTGCAGTGTTATGCAAGAAGAAGGCCCAGCTCGCTGCTCGAAATTGCAGTAGCGAATTCCCGACCGGGTCCACCGTCGAAAATGTCCAGCCGTAACGAAAGCCGAAATAAAGAAAGAGGGGAAAAAGCAAAGAGGCTCGACCACAGTGCATCGAGAGCTAAAGCTCAGCTCACACAGAATAGTTGCAATTTTTAATTTGCTACAGATTTCGAGTACTTTAACATGTAGATTAAATTTTTAAAGATTCCATTAAATGTTCCGATACTTTGGATTAAAACTTGAACTTCTTTATCGATTAAACTATCGATTAAATCGATTAAAATAAGAGCTGATTATTCTTGCTCAAACGATTATTATTAATTAAATCAATTTAGATTCCGAGAAAATGTTCACAATGAACCCACGAAATTTGTACTAAACTTCATTTCAATGATTGATACATTATTCACGTTATCGATTTTGTTGGCGAAATATTGCCCTTTTTTAAAAATGTCATATTCACATTAAAAAAAATGTTATTCTCCAAAGTGTATAGAGAAGCTTAAAGTATTTGAACTCCGTGTGATTCATGAAGTATACATGGAGTCTCACAATTTTTCTTCACGATTACCTTCCATCACGTAAAGCCCGTAATATTAATCACTCGAAACGTTCGATTAACCACTATCCAGCAGTATCACGTCAGCCAGGAGCGATAAGAATGTGGTGTCAATATTTAAAGGGAAAGAGTGCTCTTGAACGAAGAACACGGCAACGAGAGAATATATACTTTTGAGTCACGAACACAAAGTGTGGTAAGAAATATTAAGGTTGACTTCATGAATTGTGTTACTCGTTCTTTGTAACGTTTCGAGTTAACAGAGACAAGGTGTAGTAAATTTTCAGTATGAGATCAGCTTAAGAGTCGTAAAACGGGTTCCCAATACCCCCGGGGGTCAGTTCTTCTTCCTCCTTTTGGGACTGGGCTTCGATCTTTCGCGTTAAACGCCGGAACGTTTTAACCCTCTCTCGCCCCGATAACATTGCCTATGCATTTTTATACATTGTCGGGCCTTTTATTTAAGAGCTACAGGTGGTTTTTCAAGCACGCGCGTGAGTGCGCTGGAAAACACGATAAGAATCGTATCAACCCCCTTTATGAATTCTCCTCTCAAGACCAGTCAAATAATATTAAATTTAGAACCCATTGTTTCCGATTTATGTGGCAGGAACAAAGAGATCTTAAAATTAGTCGTACAAGATTAAATGTGGAGACGGCGCAAATCTGATGCTTGATACTAAAATGGCTAAGTTTAATGAACGAAGAGAGAGAGAGAGGGGGGGAAATTCAAAGAAACAGTTTGAAAGATATTATCGATAATGCAGATATTTTTAGAAGGCTTAACATTGACATTTCGAAACTCGACATCCATGCTACGGATTATTGATGTGTCTTTTTGTCAATTTGGGGATTTTGAAATCTTGTGGGAATCCTGGGAAGATTATAGAAGATTTAATAGTACCTATTTATAGGTATTTCTAAAAGCAAAACCTGGGAAGTAAGGATGAAAATATATTTTATGAATTATTACACTTTTTTTATAAAGATTTGCAAGCTATTTAGTCGAAACTATGGATAATCTCATTATAATTGGTTTGTATGCAAAACGGATGTTAGGGATGACAGAAAAATTATTTTTGATAATAAAGATGCTGTAAGGATGGAAAAAAAAGAATTGAATTATAATCAGATTAATTCGAAAGATTTTTCTCATACAGAACTGAGTCACCAATAACTCAAGTAAAAATAACTCAAAGCTTGATTGATTATCCCACCCACAACAACAAACTATTCGCAAGAGAGAAACAGAGGTCCAAATTTTCTCGAGATAAGAATCCATAAGAACGAGGTAATTAATGGTCGACTGCATATTAGCTTTTCGTCGATTAATCACTCGGAGAGGACCTGTGTCGAGCAAGGTCACGATATCGATAACTCTCGCGTTCCACTTAAACCATTCGTCTTTTCGCGATTCCTCTTTCGAACTGCAGCAAAGTGGAAAAGTACTTAAAACTTTTAAACTTTAAAACTTTAAGTAAAAATAAGTTGCGTTTATTTATTATCGAATTATCAAAAACTTTACGAGTACAGACTCCATTTTACTCGGACTTTGAACTAAGGATGGAAATTTTTTTCTTTTCGCAAGTAGCGAAAATAACACGTGGAATCGTAAAACGTTAATGCGAGTCTGTTCTTTCGATGCCATTCGTCTTTTGTGGGTTGCGGATCGATTTTGTCGATATGCAAAAACAGTTGGCAGTCGTAAGAGAATTTGCGATTGAATGCAGTCGGTTGATTTCGAAATCGATTTGAAATCAATTATACATGCAAATCAGTGTTATAAAAGTAACATTTTAACATCAACGCGATACGAAGAGAACACATGGTTGAAAGATTGATTCACTCGACTGTCATTAAGATAATTATTGTTTACAGAGCGAGCTTCTACGGATTATGAATCACGATATTAATTTCGTCTACAAATAGCGTTTCTTTTATCAATGGAATTAGCAAAAGGATCAAAATGAGCTTGTTGAACTTTCTTATTTACGAAATTCACCATTCTAGGATGTTATAATAATAATTTCCGTAAAACTACATTTAATTGAAATGAATTAAACATAAACCGGTTTTTTTGTTCTCGAGCTATAAGCTGTTGGAAAAAGTAAATAATCTCAATCATTCGTGAAATTACAGGTACATTAGTTGCTTAGTAAAGTAAAAGGAACGATTAATACTCTAGCTGAAAGATTCCAATGATAGTCTTCTCCTCAAATTAACATTTATAATAGAATTCCAAAAATACTAATACATTAATATTTAAGAAAAACAAATACTACCGGTTGAAGTATAAAGCACGATCTAAAGCAAAAGCACATTAACCGATAGTCTTGTCCCTTTGAAGAAGACCGCGATATATAATAATTGATAGGATTAAAGGGTGAATTTTATGGAAGTCGTTCGACGCTGCAATGATTCGATACGAACACCATGAATTTCTTGAAACACGATAATCGTTCCTACCGTTTCATTTTTCCTCGGACGATTGAAATCGTTAATGATCGGATTGGAGGTCTCATTGGACTGGTTCTGTTAATCGGGTTCAGCGATTTATTTCGACTTTATCTGTAGACTGCATGTCATTATAGTAGAGAGCAATCAAATGCTCGCTACTCGCATAAGTAGTAAATATATGATTGAGTAAGTAACCTCGCGTTTTAATAAACGCTTCGTGCCCTGTGTTAGTCTCGTTTTCCTTGGGTTTTCTGATCTTTCGTTTCCCCAACAAAAAAAACCAATTGCGAGTTAGCCGCTTAGATAAAAGTTCCGTCAAGCGAACGAGATTGCGCGCGCTTTCAACATTAGCTCTCGTTTACTCAATCGTTTGACTGTGTTGTAAAAGTTACGTTCAATGAGTTTCGAGTGAGATAGATTGCATCAGCAACACTTTTTGAGTAGCTTTTTCTTTTGGTTCGCGTGCTAACTTAATTAACGTTGATAAGAGAAATGTGAAGGAAGTTAATGCAGTTTTCTATTTCGAATTAATATTATTTTTGTTTAATTACAAGCTTTAATTTAAAGAAAACGAATTCTTTTTTTTAAATTGGAATTAAAGAAACAATTGATTATTATCAGAAGTCGCGAGTATGATTATTGTATTAAATAAATTAAATTAGTAGTGTTGAAAGTGGATCAAAAAAATGTATTGATTTATTGTGTGTATTAATATGTACAATTTTGTTAGAATTGATTTTGTTCCTTTACTGGATTGTTAGTACTTATCAAGAAGATAAGTTACTAAAGATACCTAATACTCTAGTCCACTCATGACAAAGTTTACAAGCAGCCAGTTGTTGCTCGGCAATTTTCAGCAGCACGCTTGCCATTAAACCTAAGAGTCACTCTTGACCACTTAAGTTCATCACGCTCAAAGTGAATCGACCAATCACAGGTCGTAAATATGATCATCCTAGTAACTCTGTGCATGAGCTCTGTGTAAAGCCAATTCGCCTATGGATCTTCGAATGAACAACTCTACCAATCCATGGAGTGTTGATCAAGACAAAAGAAATTCACTAATTTCATCTTTTTTTGCAGATCTTCAAAACTAACAATAACGATACTAACGATTTATCCAATAATCGTAGGATAAATCATTCGTTAGAACAAATACAATTTTAGTCAGAATGAAATACACAGAATATGACTAAACTAAATGATGAAAAGAGAAACATGATATTAATATAAATTCAATTTAAATCGTAAAAGAGTTACTGTATTTACGATAGGAAGTCACAAATTTAAGTACAATTTATGGTGGATTACTCGGAGTAAAGTGAATTATAGCTCGTCGTCTCAAGTTTTTTTCCTTCCGAATCTCGATTTGATTATGGCACGTGATTCATGTGACAGGCTCACTTTTGCAATGAAGAGCAGCCTTAGGTCTTCATTGGCAAATTTGGCGGAAGAGTTTACCGAGAGGTCACCTTGCGAAACGTAACGAACTCTACGTTCAACAAGCACACGCACTAATCTTATACTTCAACAATGTCTTTTTTTCCCCATTGAATCTGTATTGAGAAAGGTCGTGAAATAAATGTCATAATGTATAATTAAAAAAACTAAAGTAATACAGTAGACACAATGTTATTAATATTAATAATCCATTCTAAATTTGTTTCCTTAGTATTTCTCCTCCAACATTACATAGATTGCAGTAACCAACTCACGGTAACTATAATTCGACAAGTTTTTTTCTCCGAGACTTTTTCAACAATTTTTTTCAGCTCCTTGCATAATGTACCAGTGAATTACGTAAGATGAGGTACAGAACTATTAAATAGAATGTGTGTGAAGAATGGAAATAATGTAAGAAAGGACCTTGGATCAACGAAGACGAAGCAGTCGCGATTACAATAGGAAAAAAAAGGGGAATTTATATCCTATCATTGTATTTTGTATATTATACTGCTAAATAAAATAAAATAAAAAGAATACTGAAAAGATAACGAACTTCTTTTTGTTGGGTATCAATATAAATTGTTCAGTTTAATTAATATAGAGTATTAGTAGATAGTTCGAAGGATCAAGTTTTAAAGGTGACGTGCTAAGAGAATAGATCCGAGTATCGAAGAATCATTTACGAGAAATGATCGAAGAATGAGAAAAGGAGCGATGCAACCAGGGATCCTGGCAGCCAGATCCCGAAGCTTTAGGTATTCAGGAAAGCACACGCAGCCCGTAGGAAGTCTGCTACGTGACAGTGATGTCAACTTGGACCGAAGAAGCGAGGAACGATAATAAAAACGTAAGAGAAGGAGAAGGGGAGAGAGAGAGTGAAGGAGAGAAAGAGAGAGACGAAGCATAAACGAGCGGCTGGACGGACAGTCGTCTCTCGCATATGTAATGCCCATTGTTGGTACATGTGTCCGTGATGTCTCGCGATGGGACACCGTCCACTCTCTCTCTCTCTCTCTCTCTCTCTTTCTTTAACCTTCCGTCTCCTTTTCATTCTCTGTTAACCCTTTGTCGTGCAATTTCCGCGGGAAGGAAATTCTTTTGCTTCGACACTCTTCGCATTAATTTCCAGCCGCGCCTGATGAGTTAATTAAAGAGATCGTTAAAGCTACATGTAAATTGAACATGCTTTTTCTAGAGACGTTTTAAATTTTCTCCCTTTTACGTATTTCATTTCTAAGGTTTAATAGGTCAATTAAAATGATAGTTTTTTTTTTGTTTTAATCTGGAGATAGTCAGTTAAATATTGTATAACTGACGTTACTGGAATTTATAATTAGTCTGCGGTTCTAAGTTTCATTGCGTTCCTGAACCGGAAGAGTCTATTACAAGTTACGTTACACAGCAGGTTTCTTTTGAAACACACTTCCTCTGAAATTTTTCTCGGCAATTATTATCTCTACTCAATCGGATGTTGCATTAATGTTATGTGAGGAAGAGAATTGCTACTTAATTTACAAAATTGTACCCATCGATTGGAAGAAACTCAAAATCTATGTGGTTTTAATAATAAGCGATACAAAGGCTTTAATAAAATAAAATTCTGAATAACATTAAAATTCAACGTCTCAAAATAATTTCTTCATAATCTTGAGAATTTACTGATCAAATTAACAATCAAGATCCACAATTCGCTTAAAATTGGAAACATTGCTTTGATTTCAAGTATTCGAAAATTTCAAAACTGTTAATCGTCATCGATAAAAGTTGCACTTTGAAAATAGTACGCGAAAGAGCGAGACTTGAAGCAGACGTACACATACATACTCCCAACGACGAATTTAGTATGCAAGTCAGATTTCGCGAATTCGCTTTCATTCGGGCGTCTTTTTTTCAAGGCAAACAACAAGGAGAATAGGAGAGTGTGTGTTGGGTGACTCGAATTCGCTGGATGGTTGGTAGCGTCGAATTCAATAAGCTAAAGACTCTGTTTGCGAGAGGAGTAGAACACAGGGCGCCTTATGAGCTGGACTGTACGTAAATTTGTATCAATTGCCGGTACAGCTGCTTCAATTTATTGTGGGATTAGAAACAATGAGTGGGGTCAAATGGTCCCTTCTTGTCATAATGTACCAACCCTCGTTGGCGTCTGCGGTGACGTCACTCGCCTCGACCGAAATTATCAGACGTCTATTTGTTTTCTCGACCGCCACGCCGACTCTCTCGATTTAATCGAGGGAAATGCCCTTCGACCGATCGCGATTCACGCTACGCTTCTGAGTAATCATACTCATCCTTCCGATGTCCTTTCTTATTTTCTTCAAAAATTCAGTTGTATTCGACTAGATTCGAAAAGAAAAGATTTTGGAACTTATTAAGATTCGGGTTAATAACTAGCTAAACGCTTATTGTTACTTATTTGTTTATCGATGCCTCTTGAATTTGAAAACTACATTTTTATCGTATCTTTATTTCGATGAGGATCGATGGAATCAGATGGGAAGTCATTATGGTATTGGAATAAGTCATGTCACGTCTTCCGATTAATCAATTTATCGCTTTTCATCAATAAATCCTACTTGTATAATAGACTTTAACCACGCGATTATGATAAGAACGATAGAGACATTAAAAGACATTGTTCGAGAGCTCGTTAACAGTGTCGATTTGTTTCCTCGAACGACAGAATGATGAATCTGCAATATTTCCTCTGACAGACGTCTTCCGTTTTCAATTTCTGCTTTAAACGACGGTATTTGAGTATTAATTAAAATGCGATGTAGTAAGAAGTCGTTTAGACATTTCTATACGACTTACTAAACTCGAATAATAATAATAATTTAAGAGAAGAAGGATCATTTTGTTACAAATACTCGTGAGATAACAAAGATTAAATTCTATCTGGGTTTAAAATACCGATTTTTAAAGTCATAGTCGGGATGATTTATGAGTTTTTAATTAAAGATCCGACGAGAGTAATTAAATTACGCGTTATGCTAATGGCGAAGACCCAAATTTTCTGGAGGAGTGGTTTCTCTGCTATAGCAGACAGAGAATAGGGAAATCAGAATATCCCGAGGCATTTTTCGAGCGAGAGTCTCGTAGAAGGAATGACGAACTGTCTATGATAATCACCATCTCGTCTACTGACACCTGTCACCTAGCCATCAACCGATTTGACCATCGTGTGTCAAGCAGATTCTCTTTATTGATCATTCTGACCTCCTACCTTTATATAACAACCTTCAACCAAAACAATCCTTTTGCCCAAATGACAAGTTGACAATTTTTATTTCACTTTTACAGATAAATATAGTTTTATCGATTTTAATAAGGGGACGTTTCGAATATAAGATTTTTATTAAATGCGTTAGACTGGTTCATTAAACTTTTACAGTTATTCTATAATCAAATTATAGAACTTGTTTCAATATAATTCTTTCAATTATCTCAAATAGAGTAAAAATAGTCAAGTTACGAAATAAATATTTCTGTCCTTGTCTCTCTAAATCGTACAACCTCAACAAAGAATAAAAATATACAAGAACAAATGTAGAATAAATATAAAAATAGTCGATGGATTGTTTTTATCAATTTGGACAAAAGTGTTTTGTATTTCGCGAAAACACAACGTTAGAAGAATAGAAGTTGGAGACTTCTAGTTATACTTGGTTTCTATCTGGTAAGAGATAACGGTACGTCGACGGAGACGAAGTCACTGATAAGACAGAGTGATCTTTTTCGTCGAGTCAGTTAAAAGTTATCGGGCAGCCCTCGTAGGTCAGAAGAGCTCGGCTCTGAGCTCTCTGGAATCGTAGCTCGTCATGAATGTTTGCTGCTTGATGTATTCTACGCTCCACTTGTAAAATACAGCCACTACACGAATTATCATCCTAACTTTTCTCTCCGACGATAAACAAGCTATAAAGATAATTCACGTATATCGTATACCACGATTTTTCTCTCTCACTTCCTCCAACTCGATTTCGTCGCTCTTAGGACAGAGGAGAAGCAAGATTGATAAATCATTGACGATTCATTTCAGCGTTTATTGTTAAGATTTATTTTGTTACTTGGAATAGAACTTAGGGTGTTTACAAGAAACTTTAATAATTTATTTTATCTAAAAGTAACAATTTTATGTATCGGAGTTATCAGTATTATATTTGTTTATTTAAAAATCGTTGATTCGTTACATTTTGTATGAATTACGAGATTGAAGAATAAATAACAAGAATATTGATTCAACATGAAGATTTCATCGAAAATAGGAAACAAAGATCGTTGTTGATCCGCAATGAAAAGAAAAAAAATTGAATGAAACTAGAGTCTTTTCGCATATCGCTGCGAATTTTCCGTGAGGATATACGTAAGATCTGCCGGATACATTTGCATAGAACTTGTACACAGAATGTAACTTCCGCGTCAGACGCGTTACCGTCTTCCTCGTAAAGATGCATTACGTAAATCGTTCTTTAGTATTCCTATAATACAATTATGCGCTTGAAAGGAAGACACGGAAATCGGCAAACAGTTCTCAAGAAAAAAGAATTTCTTAATTGAATTGTAGGAATCGAAGTATTCTACTTGAAACACGAATAATGAAAGATTCATTTAATTAGTGTTGTTCATAATAATCATACAAATATATTATTGTTTCTTCTTAGGTATTTATATTTTCCAATTTTCCCATTAAATATCGTATTAACTCTTAAGCCAAGGGTTAAAGATATTTACTGCTCGAACACCTTACACCCTCATAATTTCTTAGAGACGTATTACCACCAATCGTAAACTGTAATTCTCTTATGTGATCTAACTGCACAAATATAAATCTTTAGATGTTGTATTAATGGCAGTTTTACTATCCTTGTTACACGTTTCATATTTGCATCTTATATGAATTACTCCTCAAACGCTAATACAATATTATTCAAATAAATAGTAAACCTGTATTTTGTTAAATATGGACAGTAGGAATATAATGTATACGACTCTCTTACGAATTTCTGCCTACCGTACATAGGTCAATGTCGATAAATTACCTAAGAAGAAGGTTCTGTAAGCAGCACAATTTCGCAATTAGCGAAAACCGACTACCAGTCGAATAAATCTTTATTCAAGCAAAGACCAGATTTACAATTAGTTTCTTTCGACTCTTGCTCCACAGAATTTCTTCTCATAAATAATACTACCGCTTATTTATCGCGATTAATACGGTAGATATATTAAACTTGTGTTAGATTCTCTAATTAAGAATAGTCGTGAATAGAAATTCTTGAGTATTTGCCCCGTTATCCAAAAGAAATTTTACTAACTCGCTTAAAGATCAGCTGAGCAGCTATTTCGCTACTAATTATGCGAATTGTGAAAAATTATCAGGAAGTAAACGAGATGCTATTAATCGTCTCTGGAATGAAAGGTCTAGAATTTATAGAGTCAGTGAAATTACAGTGAATCAAAAAACCTTTTGAATTATTATTCGGTAGTAATCGCGAAAATATTTACAAAATTGTAATTAGAATACTGGAAAGAATGTGGAAAGTCAAGTTCCAAAAACTCAGTTACAAATGTATTTGAGTGAAAGAAAGTGTGAGAATATTTTTTGTTTCACTGTGTATGACGTAGTGTAAAGCACAGCAGCCAATTTTAACGCCACTCTCTGTTGACTATGCCTGTGCTATTCAAATTAATTTCACGATAACCCTCGTGAGACGTGGATAACCCATAATGATAGAAAAGGGGGAGCGAGATAAGGGAACGCGACCCTTTCACTGAAGTTAGACTCACTAAAAGACAGTCAAAGTAATCATCTCTTTTTTACTCTGACATACATCATAAAATCTTCCAATTTTACCAATAAAAATATTATTAATCCCCTGCAGTAAATAGCACACTAATATGCAAATTTTTTACCAATTAAAGTATTCACAAAAAAAATTTCTACCATTAAAATAAAAAAACTGGTAATCCAGGGAATCTTCATCTTATAAAATTAAACACAGAAACCATATTAAGAAAGCAATTACACTAAAAGTTATTATTGTAAATTTCGCTCGAACGATTTCCAGCTTGTTTAATATTATTCATTCTCAATGACTATAGAAAAGAATACTGCAGAAAGGCTTTCTCTCGAATCGTCTTCCGGTCGTCACATCCTTCTTCCGCGAGAGAGACAAGCTTATCACTGTATATCGATGTAACAGTCGCCGTTACGAAATTCAACTAAAAGGGAAGCAAATACAGTCAAAGCGTATGCAGTACGCTCGAAATGCAAAACTATTCCGCATACGGACTCTCACAATTGGTTTAGAGGTCGATGAACTTCGATGGTCTGTTTTAATTGTCATTCGCAAGCGATGGTTTGAATTTCAAATTGAAACTGGTAATGTAAGAATAAAAAAACTATTTTTACTAAAATAATTTGACCCCTCGACTGGTGACTAGTCACGATCTCATTTTATAATAAATATTTAATCTTTTACAAGATTCTATTGCCGAAGAAATCAAAAATAGACTAATTAAAAAATTACTCCTTTTTTTATCCAGTTTTGAATATATATCTTTCGAACGAAAATTATAAATCCATCGCTCACAATCAAACCTGATCGAAGCAAAAAAGAAAAGAATAAATGAATGGCTATAAATCCAGCAATGATCCACACGATTATTGACTAGAGTCGAGAGGTCAGATGAGAGAAGAAACTCGTTGAAGGCATCAGGACGATTTACTCTTCAATAAAGGGCTATTAGATTGATCTGTTTGGTTCTGCCCCTCGGTAACATTGCTTGAGGAGTTGGCCTCTCTTTCGTTTAACCGAACGATTAACCCACTAATTGCCAAACCGCAAAGTTTTCAAGAGAGACTTTCACGGTGTCTTGGATCGTTACTAACCATCGTGCGTACTCTAGTTTATTACGCTTTTACCGAGATAACGTCGAGCCAGTGTCGAGGGCACGGTTCTCCACGAGAGACACCGAGTTCTGCTGTAGTGAGTCTTATGGGTTACCGGTTAATGGGGGTTTAAAGTTCCCGAGAGTTCATTAAAAGTGAGACTTCGTTGATGTTGGCTAATGGAGAAAGCGATAATTCAATTAAAACGTGATACAATAATGAGCGATTAAAATTATTTCAAAGACAAATTTGGCAAATATAAGTCACTCACACGGGACACCATTTTACTAAATCTTAGAATTCTGTTTTCAACTAGATTTTCTAGAATGGAAAGTTCCACTTCCTCGACGAGAGAAATAGGCCATAAAAGTTCGAGAGGATTGCAACAACGAAATGGAAATTCAAATGTTGGGATCGTTATCAATGAGTTTCGGGCACTCTTTTTCGTGACATGAGTCTAAAAGTCGAGATGAGATTATCTTTGCTGGCAGGAAACGTCGGAAACCTTTGACCGAACTATTTCATTCCGAAACGCATGCCGCGATTCAATTAGACCGCTGCACCAAACGAATACTTAAATTGCCCGGAAACTTCTAATTTTAAGTAAGTCGCTCGAGTGAAATACAAATCTTTTACTACTTTCAATATGATAATCGAAAATAACGGCATTGAATTCAGTGTTAAAAAATTCTTACAGCAAAAAAATACTACAAAAATTCTTATGCTCGTGTGTTTAATTTATAGATGACTCGATTTTTTGTCTTAAAATAATTTCAATCAGATATGTAATGCATAAGAATTATAAAATGATAAAGTAGTGAAATTATTATTCGAAATATAATTATTCATGCACAAATCATTAGAAATGAATCTCGTCAGAAAATATATCAAATAGTATAATTATTAAGATTATTGTTATATTGGCAATAATAATCGACGAAAAGCAATTTGAAAATTAAATTGGGAACCACTGGCTTGTATAAGCTCCGATCCACAACGCTGTACGCACGTGAACCTGTACGCATAGGGGGTTGTACACAAAGCCAGTGTGCGAGGAGAAGCCGAGGGAAGAAGGACAAACGATTCGAAGGATCGAGACGGAGAAAGAACCACGAAGAAAAGGAGTCTCTGAGAGTCACAACAACCACGAAGCAGAGAGAGTGAGAGAATCGCACGATGGGCAAGCAACACTGAGAGTGTACCAGAGAACGAAGAAGAAGAATAAGAAGCCTTATACCACTCACAACTGCAGGAGAGAAGTAGAGGAAGATCGTCGAGCATCGACCAGTTCCGAAGAAGAAGATGAAGAAGAGGAGGAAGAAGAAGAAGAAGAAGAGATGAGGCTCCAGGGAGGAACCTGCGAAAGCGAGAGGGAAGAAAAGAGAGCAGATGGAAAGGAAAGAGGAGAAGAAGAGGAGTCACACGAGATCCATGTTGTTCCGAGAAACGTACAGTCTCCCTTGAAAGTTAAAGGGTTACTGACAGAAAACGATATAAATCAATAAAATAGTGGTAATGATTTTCTTTAATTCAAGCTCAGTGGCCACGAGAATTTTTGAAAAATTTCATCAAACCGTCAAGTGTATTCTACAATTGAGATTTATATTAAATTGGAAAAATATTGTTTGAAATTTGAGACGAAAGAAAGATCAAAGCAATAATCTTAATTAAGTTAAGACTGAAGAATTTTGATTAAAATTTTAAGATGTCCACCCATGCGGTAATCGAACAAGATATACAATCCTGTCTCTTGTGAGATATTGCACGTATATACACTACTCCAACTGCTCTTATCTTTACCTCGAATGAAATAATTTCATTGAGAACTTTATTCCTATTGCATGCGATTTCGAGTTGTAGAATACAAGATAAAAAGCAGCCAATATATATTCTTCCTTCCCCAATAATTTCACTCCAACCAAGCACAATATAAATAGCCATAACTAAAGAGCTTATCTGAGTGGCAGCATGTTACTCTATTACATCACAGTCTCAAATTTGCCTCTTTATCCAATTTCTCTCGTTCGATGCCAGGGAATTCCATCGAATAACGCATAAGAACGTTTTGTGAGAATCGTGAATAACAAAACGATATAGTTAAGGAAATGTTCGAGGTAGGTATACATTTTACAAAGGTATAGATATAGCTGCTATCTTGAAGGAAGGACTCACGAAAGGATCCACAACGAGCCAAAGTGAATTCCATTTTCCTCTGTGGTACCTTTCGTTCGTGGTGGGTTATAGAACCGGGCAGAAAGGGGCTTGTTGCTTTATTTCCGCGCTGCGCTCGCATGAAAGAAGGATATTCATGAAACTTTTTTACGCTGACGAGCCTGTGAGAGAGAGAGAGAGAGAGAGAGAGAGAGTAAAAAAAAGGGAGAAAGAGAGACAAGGGAACGTTTGTAAGGCTCTGGTGACGAGCGTTACGACTGGTTGACTTCTCAAAAGCCGTATCATCGGCCGACTCTATTTGCCCTTTGATAACTTATGCTGGGGATTCCAATACTTTTTCGTGACTTTCTTAGCATTTCCAGTCAGTTTCGTTGCAATTGTTTGTAAATTCTATCGATTAGACCGATATATTGAATTCCACTAGAAACATGTGTGTATGTCACGCATCATTTAAATTATCTCATTGTCAGCTTATTACGTGGAGTCAGAGTACAATAAAGTGTTGGATTGTAGCTGCATACGTCGTTGACAAATACGTCTGATAAGAAAGGTGTTTTTTTTAATTATAAACTGCAACTGCAGTTCCCTCATCGAGCTTTGTTTATATCGCTAAATATAGATGCAGTACACCGGTAATAGGAATTGTAATTATTTTGATTTAGTAAGAAATCGAGGTAAAGATAAATGCGATAATAATAATATTTCATTCAATATTTTTAATACATCCTAACAATATTTTATTAAGAAACAAGCACAGTTTTGCTTTATTCGAGATAAATGCAATTCAGGGACCAGTAGCATTTTTCTGATAAGAGAAATTTCATTTCTAGATTTCTCGAAACTAACGCATATTATTGAATATTGTGACCCTCGAAACCACTGATTCCAAGGGCGACGATAATCCGCTTAGAGCCAAGACTCGAGATACCGAGGAGAAGCCACGGTAAGAGGAAGTCTGTTTGCGCTTATCGGCCATGCATATTCATGTAACCTCAGCTCGTATGTACAATTGCAAATTTGCATTCCTCTTGAAGTTTTGGTACACGCGTACGTGCACGCTCGATTTTCTTCCTTTCTCGAAATCGTTCAGACGCAGTGTGGAATTAACAACATTTCCGAGAGTCATTGACAAGCGACAAGAATAGAAAAGCTTCACTTTAACCGAGAATTTAATTGTTTAGTACAAAAACAGGAAATTCTAGTCTTTTTAGCGAAATTTTAGAGTACTAGATTATAAATCAATCTGAGAGTTTTACAAATAAATATATTATCTAGTCTGCATAAATTTATATTTATATATCTAGTTAAATATTTACGTATACAATAACTATTTATATATGTATTGTCAGAGGTATATCTTTGTTGTGGGTGTATTTTCGTTCTTCCGAGTAACAAGAGAACAAAGAGGAATTGCGATAGCAGGTTATACGCGTAGTTACGAGTAGGTACCGAGTGGGAATTACGAGGATTGGTTCGGCCGTAGTCGGCTCGTCAATGAGGCGCTTCGCTGGGAGCCACGTGATAAAGGGTCACGTGCGTGCGAGATAGAGCTCGCCAGTCGCTCGGTTACTCGCCATCCAGGTAGCGTCTCTTGCCAACGTTCCGCGGATTAGCATTTCAACGTCTGTCTGGAAAGTCCACCATGCCCCCTTCTATGCAACAAGAAGGTCATTCACCTTACTTCTTTCAATTGTCCTTGTGGTATGCATGATTGCAATGCATCAGGGTAGTTTTTGGGCTTAAATTTTACCGTTCAATTATGTTATAATTATTAATATTAAGTCTATCGTTATATTATTTCGATGATATATATATATTAGTGTGTTATTATTGCTTGTTAATATCAATGATATTGATACTAATATCAATTAGATAATTATGTGTAGATAGTTTTAAGTGGATTTAATGCGGGGTTTGTATTATATTAAGAGTTTATTATCGTACGTGCGAGGTTAACTGCTAACAGAATCTCACGCGTTGCCTATTCTAATGGAGTGACACAGCGTCGGATGTAAACATCAACAGAAACTTGAAGCTCGAATTCGCGCTGGATTCCGGGAATTGGCCGGGTATAACACTACAGTAGAGCCTTTCATATACGAATCTTATGCGTCGTATGCCCCGTGGGAAGGCGTGAGAGTCTACGAATTATATCAAAAGATATTTGTTTTTAATTTTACCAACGTTAGAATAATAAATATAAAGAAAATCTACAAGTTGAGATTTGACGATGGAATAATATAAACAAAGGAAAATTAAAGAAAAATTCCAACGATCTGAACGGCTAAACGAAACTATGCTGGATTGTATTGTGTTTCAGAAGTATGCGAAATCAAGGCGACGAGCTGTTTGTATGGGCACATTGAGTTTACAAACGGCGACCTTCTACGAACTTCCGATATGTTTGTGCTATTCAATGACAGCGTCGCTCTGCAAAGTCTGCTTCGCTCGGGCAAGGTGAGTTAAACAGTGGTTTGTGTCTTTATGGCATCCATATTCAACGTGTGAGTGTTCCGCTTTGCACGGTCACTCGATAGTGAGTGATCGAAACGTTTGCCATGAAACAGAAGTACACTCGCTTCGAACCTTGGAGATTTTTCTCCTGTTCCAGAAGCAGTTATCTTAATGATTACAAATGTATCGGAATGAAAGAAACAAAATTGAAAATGTTGCAATATTATATAAGAATAATATTCGACTTAAAACCGTAAGTTTATTAAACTATCATCTAAGAAGACTTTTGTGTATAAAATTGGAACGATTACTTAAATGCGTTGAATTTAACTGAAAACAAAGACGTCCGACTAAAATGTTAGCAATCTGAAATTGCGAGTTCTCTCATTTCTCTGACGGCTCGAGAAGATCGTTTTCCTCTTTCGCGGCGGTTTCTGCAGTTCGCGCTCGGTTTTTGCAGTGGTCTCGACAAATCGTTACTGCTAAAATTACACGGACCACGGCGTGCCGCGACCGCAACGCAGGAGATGCAGCTCCTGCGCGCGGCCAACGGACCGATTCGCGAGCGAACTCCCTCGTAAATAAGTTGTTGCGAGGGAGAAAAAGGGGGAAAAAGGTGCGGCGAGAACCTCTCTTGGGTAGCATTCTGAACTAGAAATAGATTTGGCACTAGAATTACGATGAAAGTCAAAATAATCTACTCATATTTCTTTTTTATACAATATTCAATGAGTAGTATAATTTTTAACTGACTATAAATAGAATAAGATCAGTGTTAGACTTAACAGGTTGAGTGTAAGCTTGCTCTTGAACACAAGTTCAATCTTAACACCTAATTAAAGATTAAACTTGCAATTAAAAGAAAATGCAAATTAAACAGGTTTTGCAACATTACGGTAACTACATTCAACTGAACAGGATATATTTGCAAGAATCGAAGCACTATAAAGCTAAATAAGGAATTAAAGTCATTTTAATTCTGAATACGAAAGTATAATATTGTATACATATTGTCCTAACATTAATACATTATCAATAATACGAAATACCTACTGAAATTCTTCGACGTAATAATACTTTATTGAATAATTTACGATGTATACGATTAAAACAAAATGTGTGAAAACCATTTGGATACTTGGAATAACTTTAACGTGTAAAATTAACAATTTCCATAAATTGTGACATTAAAAGAAACTGGTTTTTTATTCTGAAGAATCGAAGGATCACTGAGCGAAATTGCGTTTAAAGTTCATCAAGTCAGTTAGGCAGAACAAGGTCCAAGTTATATCTCAAGGAAGAACGCTCCTTGAACCTGGCCGACCATTGACAAATCCAATGAAATCGCGTTTCGCGCATAATAAGAGTTGCCTCGTAGTCACTGCTACTCGTCGTTCCCTCGATTATAACGAAAATCGTGTCTGGGTTTGGTATCTTGCAATCTTGACCCCCCGATAACCACCGAACGCGCGCCTCGTCCCATCAGACTTTATTGTTCTCCGAAGGTAACGTATATTTTGTCGACTAGCCGCCAATTTTCCCTTGCAACCGGCTTTCGCGCGACTTCTTTCCTATCATTGCTGCGAGAATTTGCGATTCATCGAGGAAGATTACAGCTCGCGGACCTTTGAAACGAGAAACCTTCGCATCGCCCTTAAAGAAAGTGACGGTGTTAAAAATATCTTCGGTAGATATTAAGAATTTTTTTTCTTGCGATATTTTTGTTTTTCATACTAATCTCAAATATTTATAGTGACACACAATAGGGTTCATTTCTCTTGCAATGAAATTTTAGAATCTCTTTTAAATGACATTAGAGTTTTAATTGCTACATTATTTCTTTGGAAATTATATAATATAAAGGGCAGTTTACATGATATTTCCTATGTCTCACGTCGACCTTCGATTGCCAGTGTTACCTTGACGATAAACTTAGATCGGCAGAGAAACTTTTCCGTTGACATCGAATTTGCACGGGATACATTACCGGGGGAAAGTAAACAGAACGTATGTTTGGTGATTTTATTTATATTCGCTCTCTAATGCTGCTACTATGTTTGCGATAGTATCTCTGGCTAAAGGTTTTAGTCTCTTCGCGTATAATTATGCATTTAAATTCTTACAGACACCTAAGATACTCAGCATTTATTAAAACACTCATTAATAATGTATCGGGATATTTCTAATATATCTCTAATTCACTCTTAAAGTAACACTTCCATAAATCACAGAATATTTATTGTTAGTGAGAAAATTTTCTCCCGTATAAGAAAAATTCAATAATATTGTATTAAATAAATGCAACTTATAACAATATTTAAAAACATCAGAAATTCAATTCTGATGAAAATTTCGCGTGTAGCATATGTATATGTATATACTAAAGAAATAATTGAAAACAGAGGCACACCAGCCGGCAAGCTGACAAAGTCCGCCTTATTTCCGATGAGTTGGCAGGGAAAAACACATTCGACATCAGTGTTTACACATGCACACACACACACACATGGACAGAGAGAAAGAGACAAATACCGACATGGAGAGAGAGAGAGAGAGAGAGATCAAGAAGACTTGACTGGTAGCCAAATTTCGCCAGGTTAAAATAGGCGCGGAAAGATAATGATTTTTTTGCGATCCATGACACGTGGAGCCAAAGTTTCAATATTACCGTTTACAATATCCACTTCCTATAATTACTTTGTTCCCGCGGTAGCGCGTGTTTTTTGACACGCAAGCAAAATTTCGAGACACAAAGGTGGAGTAAATGTTAAATTCAATTAACGTTGATATTAGCAAATCGTCTTGACACATTCAAATTAAAATTCTGACAAGTCGAAATCAAATGTTCCAATCTTTCTAATCTTAAGAGTCTATTATTAGTTGCCTCATCGTCATCAACTCAAAATTTCTCAGTCCGCAAATCGTTAATGAGCCTTACTTTCCGTTTCGAAATAAAACGAAGGAAAAAAAAGGCTACGATAAATTGATGATTCTGATTGACAGGACTTCCTTGTGTTTTCCTTGAGGCAGGAGTAAAAGTGGAGAGAGAGAGAGAGAGAGCTGAGAGAAAAAGTCTGGCATGAATGCCGAATGAAAGAGAAAAACAGTTGGTATTCGCGCGGGAACGTATATATGTATACTCGAAGTACCGTGATTAGCAGATGCCGAGTGTAGCACATTTTCGAGCTACCGGCTAATTAACTTTCATTATAACTGGCTCGATTTTTTCAAACCGGTCTCAACCAAGAGATCGACCTCTGTCGACGGCGCGGCGTGGCGCGATGTAAATCATGAATATGAATGTGCCTGGCGTACGTGTTTTGACTCCCTCTGGCTACATTATCCGAGATATTTCAGTTTTGTCCACTCTTCTTCGTGGTTTCTTTTGCGAAAAAAAGGGTTCACATCAGTTTTGCATGGCTAACTTAATTGCATGCATTAGCTTTGCTTGCTTCGCTGCAATTTATCTCTTTAAACATTGACTCTAATTCGACTCTAGAAATTAATAATAATTAAATTGTTGTCCTCAAAAAGATTAGTACGATTCTGGGAAAATTACTGCTAAATCGTAAAGGATAATCAATATGATTCAATTTTAATGCAGTTATCTTATCATTAATTATCAAAGTTGTAAATTATTGTGTGCACATATTGGTAAATTAGTTTATCGATAAAGTAATGAAAACTTTGAGCAATAGAAGGATTCAGAAAAAAGTGAACACTTAGAATAACGGTTGAGAACACTCTTTGCCCGGTGCGAGAAGTCACGAACGCAAAAAGAAGACAAGCGAGTTTTGTGTGGTCAGAACTGAGAAAAATGAAGACGACTTCAGAAGCCAGAAAATTTCGACCAAACCGTGTTCGTTTCTCTCGCATCGCTGGACTGAAGTTTGTTGAGCAATTACGAAGCTTCGACTTCCTGAAAACGAGCCCACCACAAAAAAACAGACTCAAGTCACAATGATTTCTGGCAGAAACGAGTAATATTGAAGAAATTATTAACAATTAATACATCGTCATTCTATAGAATTCTAAGTCAATTTTTTCTTCTAAAATGACTCTGCTTGCTGAATAATTTACCAGAATAAACTAATTAGAAACGCAAAGAACAAATTCCAAGTACTATTCATTAGGATTTTTTTGCAATTCTAACGTTTGGAATCGCATTTGCCAATGTTATTCACCTCACAGTATGATAATGGATAAGTTATCATCAGCGACAAAACAATCCATGTTCCTTAGACTACGAAGCAGAAGCCATCGCGATTTTATAAATAATACAGATAAAAGATAATCAGTCTAAACATGGAAGCTCAAAGACTATTCTGAAAAGTTGGATCGAGAAAGATGATTTTTATGATGATCATAGCTCATTATAACACCATCTCAAAACAGCCATTATTAACTTTAACAGATTTTGGGAACCGACTCTCAAAATTGTTCGACCGAAATACACATGTACTGCCAAGAAAGGTTTCTCGGCAGAGGGATTGTCAGAGGGAGGAGTTCGACCTTTCAAAAGTGGAATTCTTAATGACTAGAAAAAGTTTGGAGGGCGTCTCGAGGATCTGGTCCCTTTCAGGACGCAGCTCCTGCAGGAAGAAACTGAACAGAGTACAGATACCGTACTTCAAAGTCTGGATGATGAAGTCCATTGGACCGTGACAGGAAAATCTTGGTCATTCGTTATTTTTGACAGAGACCCTAAGCTACTCCCCTACGCTAATGACTTAATTGCAAGAAATTAAAACTGAATTTTTGCCTTTCGGTGTAACTTTTAAACTCTGACAAACCTTATTTTAATAACGTTAAAATGAATTCCAGGTTTTATTGCCGTTCGAAGATTTTTAAAGCGATTATTAATTCTGACGATTTACTGGTATTAATCGATCAATGATCTCGCAAATGAAATCGAGTTGAATTTCCATCGAAGCTCTATGGTATTCAATAATAGAGCTTTGAGATTCTTAATAAAAACTTTAGAGTAAAAAACTAATTCATTAATATAGATCACTAATTTATAATATTTCTGACCTGCTGAAATATACATTGGAGTTATTTTTGTTTCGAATTTCCTTGTCCTTAACTTCTCCGAAAAGATCTAGACCCCTACCGTGTTTTCTTAGTCCTTGGCAAAGCTAGTTCTGCACCGCACCCAAAAATATTATCTTCTTCGACCACGAGTTTCGCAAATACTTCGCGATAAGATGAATGTAAGATTGAAACTGTCAAGAAGATCAGCATCATTCGTTTCGGATTCCTAGTTTATGCAATCTATGATTCAGAAATATCAATGATATATTTGTGTAAAGCAAAAAAAAATATGAAAATGACACTGTAATAACAAATCTTGAATTGGAATATAATTAAAGTATTCTACTGAACGAACTCTATATCCCTTGATCGTTATCGATACTTAAGATCAGGTTTATAGAAAATGCGAGGCTTCTCCGTGACTTGGTATGCTAAGTACACTATCGAAATCGGCTGTTTGTATTTTGAAGCACCATTAATGGGCAAGTAGGCAAAGCTAAACCTCGACGTCATATGCGAATAAGACCTCGTCGTGATTCTCCTCGCGTACAGTCAGCCTTATAAATATTATTCATTGAGTAATCGAATGCATACTATTCTCGCGAGTCTCTCATTAATATACAGGGTGGCTCGAAGATGATTAGTAGAAACAACCAAAGTATAAGGTCACTCTAAACCATGAAATAACACACAAGTATCAATGAAGGAAAATTCGAAATAAAAACAATTGAAATTATTCACCTCGATGTGAAATCGATCGCTAAATATAGATAAAATCGGAATTGTAAACGATGGGATCAAACCCAAAACGAAGTTTGGTATATAAAATACTTTTGAGTATGTTTGTTTAGGCAACTGGATTGCGAAGAGGCAAATCACGTTTTGTAAAATCGTCAGCATTGAAAAAGAATTAACGTAGCATTAATACTTCATGAGGTGTAACCTAGATCGTAAATGAAATCGAAATCTCTCTACAACTCGGGCCAAAGAATTCGTGACACGTTCCTTCTGTTATACGAGTATCGCTTATCGGGTTATCGAATACAAGTCGATCGTGATTCAAATATCAATAGCTAATGATTCTCTTTAATAGGTTTAATTATCGGTAAAATCGATCGACAAACCATTCTCCATGGCAATTATCGTTACTCGATTGTTCCGCGTTCTTGTTAAAAATAATACGATACTTTCGTAAAGAGGAAACTTTCGAGTCCTATTATGCACGATAAACAATATTGTAGAAGGGTATTGTTTTCCGAGAGACAATTGTAATCGATCATGTGAAAGGTACACTGATAATTTTATCGACCAGTACAAAAAAAAAAAAAATAATAACGCAATAACCTTATTTCGAGATAAACGATAAATAATAATTATTAATTGAGAGTAATCTAAACGAAACGATCTAACAATTTTCTGTTTTCATATAAATTATAATTGCAATGTATCCATCGTTGAATATACGATGTGTTATTTTATGAAAAATAACCAAAAACTATTGCTATTTTATATGAAATTATTTCCTATTATAATTTATAATAGTTAAATTCACAAAAACGGTTTCTAACACTTGTAAAATGGCAGAGGATTTTTTTCTGAATCCTTATTAATTTAGATGGCATGCTGGGGCGTTATACACTTGCTGCTCAGCGTGTGGTCGGTAAAAATGAGGGTCTTGCTTCTAAGCTCGTCTCTATAGTTAACACTGAACGGCTGAATCCCTCCCGATAAACACAGCTTCCCAAGCGATTCACACGCGGTGCGCAGCACACACATAAAACGAAGAGACGCCATACCACAGGCGTGTGTGTATGTATGTAAATTGATTTATAGACAATGGGCAGCTGCGTCTCAAGCATAAATTCTGAAATTACTCGTTGCCTTTTATAGACGACTAATAATCCAAAGGGACTTTGGAAAAAAGTGTCTTTATGTACCGAGTGACCTTACGAAGGGTTAAAAGAAATCTTGAAAAATTACTTTAATGTCATTCCCATAATAATTATAGCCAACGTTTCTTACAATAATTCTAAACTCGACTAATGAATAAATAATAAATAATAGATGCAGTCGACAAAGTTAGAGAAACTAAAATCAGCCAAAAGAAAATTAACTGGAACATCTACTTTAAGAATGAAATAAACAGCTGATTTAAGGCTGCAAAGCCTGATAAGATGGTAGCAACGGTTAGCGTATAGTTGAAATATTGGCAAGAATTATTAGTCGCGTATAGAAAAACAGGTTTGAGGCTTCGATGGGTGAGAATTAGTGTGTTGGTGTGTTTGGAAAGCGTTCGGTCTTCCCTTGTGAGTTTTCAGTCGAGAGCTCGAAGAAATCCGTTTAAGCTTCGCGCACCTATCACTTTCTACGTGGTTCACGCGCGCGGTTGGTGTCTAAGGGCAGACGAACGAAAACAAAAGCTGGCAAGGGGGCGGTGTAGATGTTTGCTTAGGCCAACAGTTCGTGCTGCGTCTAAAAATGCTGGCCTTTTATCCTTTACTTCGCGGTGTACGTTAAGCTAACACTCCTGCGAAAACTCACAATGCCAGTTGAAATGCGCATCTCTAGACGCGCAATGCTAATGCTAATGGTAATTGCTAGTTCGTTTTAAAGTTTTGGTTAAACTCGCGATAGTTAGAAAATCAGTGAAATCGATTTCTACGGTTTATCTTAAACTTCGTTGGAAATAAATATTCTGAATTATATCTACTTTAGTTGAAACCTCAATGAAATTGATAGAAAATGATTTTAAAAATTTACAATGGTTTGTTATTGGTTTTTAATAATTTATTATACGTTCGTTACATTAATTTTAAACCAAAATGTAAAATTGAAAGTTTAATTCAAATTGAAATCGGTGAATATTGTAATATTATTAATATCTGTCATAGAAATATACAGAATAAACTATATTCAAAGTCTTCTATAAATAATTCAGTCTTAATCTTGTAAGTTTTCTCAAAATTACATATTGTGAACATTTCTTATGTTTCCTGTGATTTATTAATAGGAGCGCGATATCGGTTTCAAATTTCGTCTTGCCAGAGGGGATATTAACGAGAATCGAAAGGGTGAAAAGCGACATAGCGCGGTTTCACGGTGGAGTGTACCTGCCACCAGCAAAAGAACATCCCGAATAGAAAGTGAGAAGGGCTAGAAAGCGAAATAATAGAGGAGCCTCTAGCCGATTGTTCGCTGTGAATAGCGCACCTTGCTCGCCAGCAGTGAGCCTTTTTTCTCCTGGCGCGCAGGTGAGCCCAAAATTTCGATGACAATGAAACGGAATAATGACTTTTCGAAAAGGAACAACAATAGTGAGACCCGAAATGGCGAAAAAGGGAGAGGAAGTCTGAAAGCAAGATTCCACCGCAAATTTTTCATACGGATAATATTTCAAAGTTTCTGAAAGTTTGAATTTTATTGCGAGCAATTCCAATACGAATTGCATAGTAAATATGAGACATAAATCAAATGATATTTTATGAAACATAAATACTTCACATATATTTCAAATTTACTTACTTATTTACTTATTAATAAACATAACTCGCAGAGCCTAACTGATCATTATTCTTTTCATTCTTAATTAGAGAGACTTGCAATTAGAAACTTTAACTGTTCTCATGATAATAAAAATGCAGTTGAATGAGTCTCAACAGTAATTCTAACATTAAATGGTTTTATTCAAAAGTAATTCCTCATAAAATCAATAAGAATCCTACTGCGAAAGTAATCTTATAAAAGTGAGGATATTCCTTGAACGTACTCTACTGTTGAAAAACTATTTCTTACATAACTTTGCACTCTAGCAAACATTTCATTATACTGCAAAAATAATTAATTCGCTTTTCGACCCTTTTCCTATAATCTGATACACGTAAAACCGACTTATCGAGTATATTTCACATTGTTTGGTTAGTCTACCATCGAATCGCATTGTTCTTCACGGCATGCTAGCTCGCACGCTGACCCGTGATCGTACGTTCTGCTTTAATTTCTAGGTTACTTTACATGCAGTTATGAATTACAACAGTTTTCTAAGACATTCCATCAAACTCTAATAAATAGTCAACTATCATCACGTGCAAAGCTAAACACTGAAATATCTCCTAACATTATTACTCCACTAAACCATACTGCAATATGATCGTTTCGTTGTTTCGAGAATCGTAAACATTAAAACCTTTTCAGCACAATGAAATAACAGTGGGGAATAGCAGCTGATTCGTTATGACCTCCAGAATTAACGAGTAAGAAACACGAGAGCGTGACTTCCATTGGAATACAAAATCGCACGTACATGATTCCATGTGTTTAACCTATATGCACACGCCGAGGCTATACCGAGTTACACGTGTCTACCGAAACTATCGGATCAGCATCAATCGTTCGAATAACGGACGATTGATGATCAGAAACTGAGAATTTACAAGATATTTATCATTAGTATTGAGTATTTAGATGTAAATCGACTCACCAGTGATGCGTCGTATCTGCGTTGTATCTGCGATGCACGTGAGGAAGCTATTTCCCAATTCTCCGATGAACACTTGTTGTCACTACACTTTTGGCACAATATCAAGACACTGAAAACACACTCGAACTGATTGTAGACCGGCAAACGAAACGTAAACGCGAATAATCGAAAGGACAAACGCACGCGTGCCCGCTAATGCATTGTCCCTTAGTTCAACACTGATCGATACTGCAAGAGTGCGCCAGCGGTCGATATATCGCGAGTCGCATTCAAGTAGGGCCTTTGTGTTAGAACTATTTAGATAGTTTTAAATTATCGACATTCGATAATTTTCTAAATAATTCTCTACTGATTTATTTTTAATTGCAATTTAATTAGTTGTCGATAGATTTCTGGGTTTAGTTTGTTTGAATATTTTTTATTTTATAATTACCACCAAGTTGAGTATCGTAGTTCGTGTCCAGCCATATTGGAATTTCCCCACCCCGTTCTTTTCCCCGAGAGTTCGTCGCCGAAATCAGTGTGATTTTAGTGTACGTTAATTGTTGTAAGTTTTCGCATTAAATTCTTGTGTTACGGTGCGGTTCGCGAGTGGTGAAGTGTTCTGTGAGTGTTTTGAGGAAGAATCGATGCTCTCCCGGGAAAAGCGGCACAACTATATTATTGAGCTTTCTACAACGGCGATCTTACTCACTGTCTAACCCTAACGCATCTTTTCAAGAGTCGGGAACTGCAAATTCAGGTTCCGATCTCGTTGCATAGAAAATAGTGACTGGAGAAGGATTAATGGTGAGTTTTTACCATTATTGTATCTATTCAATTCAATAATATTACTTATGTAGTAGTAATGGGTACTTACGTAATATACATGTATGTATATTATGTATGTATGGTCTAAATAGATATTTAGATCCTTATTTGAACATCGAATATTCTCGAATATTTCCTTCAATGCTTTACTGAATCTTATATGCATATTATATGTGTTATGTATATTAGTCACTATTTTTGTCGCTAACAATAAGCCGTTCTAGATTGATTATCTTTATCGTATTAGCTATACATACTGTGCAAGGCAAACTATATATATCCGGAAACAAGTTTCATGCAAAGATTTACATCGGAATTCACATTTGCATATGAAAAAAAGAAGCAAATAAATAAATTGAATAAAGAAATATAAGAATAGCTTTTCGATATAGGTTCGTAAATCTACGTACGATTTTGCAAAATTCTGCAAATTTACAAGAAATTGCACATTTATTTAATGTATGTTACCACATGCTACCTTGTGACGTTTCAAAAGCTCTACGCGGACAATCGTGAGCGATAAACAGCGTGTAGTTTTATCGTATCTATCTACTGTCACGTGTTTGCAATAATCGAACGGAACTCGTGACCATAATATCTACCCGGACTATTGTATACCGTCAATTAGAGATAACAACAACCAAGCAATAATCATTCTACCGAGTACAGCTGATCGCGAATTTCAACCATTCACATCTGCTAGTTTATATTTTGAATTGAAAAACATAATCAAGAATCTAATGAAAAATATTCAACGTCGTAGAATTTGTCGGAAAATATTATAGTTTAATCACCTTATCGTTCTACTCTTCACTTTCACTTTTAACTTACAATTAGAGGCCCCGTGAACGAGAATTTTATCACCGAATAATTTACACTAACTGTTTTTCAATATAATTGTAGGTTGCTTATGGCAGTTGTCGTTAATTTTAATTGACAAATTTTATTGTTTACATTAACGTATCGACAAGAGAGATTTTTTCGAATTCACAACAATTTAGTTTGTGACTTAAACTCGTAAAAAGGTGAAAGCGCAATGGAGATTCATATTTAAATAAACTAAGAGGCTGTGAAAGGGAAAAGAAAGAAATATATGTCGCAATCGTCAGTTGGTTGGTTGTTCTCTCTCGCATATTGGTTGGGTAAGGATGTCGGCAGGTCGTGCCGATTGCCAAGCGAAATGGCAGAGGCTGACATTAAGTCCTCGCGGTTCTTCCGAGGATTCAAAAAAACAAGGAGAAAGAGGAAGATACCTTTTCTTCGCGAACAATTACCGTGATACGCAGTGACTCTCACTTTCTTGCCTGTAAAACGATGATGTCTATCATGGTTCGTGCTTCGCACGCGTTCATTAAGTCAATTTCACTTGAAATTACACTTGAATAAGACACGAGTCTTGACCTCTAATCTTAGTTTTTGTACGATTAACTGACTTTCATCTTGTGCGAATTTTTTTGCTTCCTAAGTGTCACTACTATATTACGCTACTTTCAATTAATAGCTATTCACTCGACGTTAATCTAGACGGATATTCTCGTCAGAGGAATATATACGAACTTTCTTGAAAATTCACTTGCATCGAGCAAGTTACATGATTAGACTGTTTTACGATTATATAATACGTATACTTTGATAAACGTAACTGCTTATTGCAATAGAAATCTCGGAATGAAACCCATCAGCTTTTACGGAGTAACTTCTATGTACAGTTTTAGCATTGCGTAATAATGTCTTACGAATTAATCCATCAAAAATTAATGTGAACTGTAACAACTTGAAAATCTAGATTATACAGGGTGCATTGTAACATTTGAATCTAACTGAAGTGGATTTAGAGCAAATAAGTAATGAAAGAAATGCAGAGAAAATATTTGAAGTGATTATCGTCTCAAATAGAAGTTTCCCTTTGCTTAGTTAGTTTGATAAAAGAGTTATTGGATGACAGATGGGTGTTAGTCGAGAGAAAGATTAGATAGAAAGTTATTACTGTCGTTCTAAACAAGTCCAAAGTTCAACATAATAACTTGTAGTATTTATAGACTTTTCAACAGACTATAATTAAAAAAGAAAGAAAAGAGCAATAGAATTGCCGTTAGTGTTCTTTGGATTAATAAAAGAAAAAATAGTAGTTTAAGTATAAATTATAGTGGAAGTAGCTTTAAATAGAAAGTGGAAAAATTACCAGCATCGATCGCTTTCTCTAGTCGGAAGTTTTTCTTATTTGGCGATATTTTTTCTGACGTTTCATCGAGCAAGCACATCGTGCCGCAACTTGCGTTACGTCATAATTGCAGGGCAATATCTGATTGAGCAGAGTAGGATTCGATAAATTACGAGGAAGATGAAGTTTCTAATATTCTCGTTTTCCTACTGTAATTGTAGGTCACTGAAAATTCAAATCCAGTTGCAAAAGTAGGAAAATTGACGTAAAAGGAAGTTTATAATAAAATTTACTTTCACAATTATGCAATATACATCTTGAACTCCGTAATAGAATAGTTTAACTTATTGGCATTATTATTACTTTAAAAATATTTATCCATTTAAATCAATGAAGATGATTTCATTTAACGATAAACAAAGAACAAATTCTAATCGATTCTTTTCAAGGCATTTGATAATAAAATTATTCTGTTAATTTTTCAATGGAGCCATTTTAAAGAAAATTGCATTTTGTGCAATTTCTTTTGGCAGTCGAATCTTTTGGGAGGTCGAAGTAGTCAGTGTGCGTGGCACAATAGTATAACTTTCCTCGAGGCGGTTAATAATACACGGCCGTTTAATATGACGAAACGTAACGTCACGCGCGAGTATAAAATACTGAACAGGAGGGTCAGAAGAAACCGAAGCATGTAAGTACAATATACCAGAAGCGTGTTCAATGTTCATGCAGACCGGCTACGAGCGAGGCTGAAAGCGAGGAACGAACACTCCGTGCACTCGGTGCATTTACGATCGTTTTATGCGCCACTGTGAACTGCATAAAGGGAAATGCAAGCGGTCAGAGAGTACAAAAATTGCTATTTTGCTTCTCCCTTAGCCGTTGTCCTGAGTTTTTAACTTTGCCATGAAAACCACTGGTGTCGTTAACTTCGGTATACTTAAAAGATTCAAGCTTTATGTGTCTAGGTATTTACACGGATAATCGAGATAATTTCTTACTATGAGGTTTAACTCATTTTTCTAATTGTCATAGTACAATGAGATACATTGCTATTCTTCTCTGTAATTTATCACTAACAACTAACAAGTTTCTTTTTACATTTGCATATCGCAATGCAACAACAGAAAACTTGGTTTTCCAAAGATAACATTTAAGTGAAAATTATAGCTTGTAAAAGAAAATTCTTTAGTATTTTTAAAATATTGTATGAGGAAGAAAAATATATCTATTTTGTTGATAAATAATTGAGGCAGAAGGAGATGAATTCAAGGTAATCGTGGTGTTTGAATCTTTTTGTGGTTTAGCGAAGCTTTAAGACTTTTTAACGCTTATTCGATTAGATTGACAAGATCGCAAGGGAAAATAAAGGATCTTACACGAACAGTAGCTCCTCCCATTTTTTCCCACGTAATCACTGGGTACTACCACTCTCCTTGTGTCCTGTTCACCCATTTTCGAAGGACCTTAACCAACCATGACCGAGCGTGGTGTACTTAGTTTAATGCCAGACTCGCGTTTTCCTCCTGCATTTGCTTGGCTCCTTCTTCTCTTCGCTGTTACGCTCCGTGATCGGTGAATTAAGTCTCTGCTGCATAATTTCAAAATTCAAGGATTCACGGCAAAGCGAAATGCAGTCTAAGTAAGACTGTTAGACAAGGTCTTGCAAACTTCACTTTCAACGGTAGACGATGATATAAGTCCCACAACAATGATAATAATATACATATACTAAATATCATACATTTAGATTGATTATAAAAACAAAATTAATTAAGATTCTTTTCGAAATATCTTTACCGAATATCGGAGTTATTTTGTTTACTCTTAGGTGTTTTGGAAAAAAATAAACTTAATCAATGTCATTTTTGTATCGTATGCAATTTATATTCCATAAATTGATTGTTGTAACTTTTCCAAATGACATTTGGAATATATGTATTTACTTATAGTAGCTATGAAAGTCAGATTAACTATTGTATACTTTCTAAAACGTGATCCTTAACACCAACACACACACGTACACACTATACAAAATCGACCTACTTTCTCGAATACAATGCATATTACGAAGAATCTAAAAGTTAACATAAATATATCAAACAACCTAATTTTTAATTCCTTCCGTAAATAGAAATAAAAATTAAAAAATTTGATTCATCTCGGTATACACGATTGACTTTAATCTGCAAAATAAAATACAAAGATCCTGTAATATTAACGGCACTTTCGGATTGGATTAGCATATCGATAGAGGTATTGCAATATCGCGAGGCACCTGTCTTGTCGATTCTGCGCTTCTTCTCGCGGATTCACGGATCTTGAACACCGAAACGCCGGAAGTCCTTGAGGCTGTTGACGCGGACATCGAGATGACCGCGCGCTAAGTAGACGTATAATTGCATCCAGAGCCGCAGCGATTTTACACGGCGATTAATGCGCCTGTGCATACTCCCATATTCACCATTGGAATATAGAAGTACGTACCTGCTATTCTCTATTTCAGGGTAAAACGTGAGATTCAATGATGAGACTTCTGATTATGATATCTATTACTTGTCTGACACTCTTACTAAATTTCTCATCAATTTTCTAAAAAAACCCGCAACATATACAAGATCAATTCCTTTTCTAATTATTTCCTTAATTTATCGCATAATTAAAGTAGTCAATCTATACTTACCATTAAATTGATCAATAATACAAAAGAATCAGTGTCTATTATATATCTATCGATAGAAGTCTACTTTGCTTTTCATGTTTAAGTAGAACACTAGTAGAAGTTCGATGACTTGTTCCAATCGATTAGTCGAAAATCTTTAAGCAATAAGAGCAGACTATTAATAGTCAGTATAGTGTATAAAGAGTAGGAATATTAATGAGTTTCGATGAAGCGATCGGTTGTACTTACAAAATGATAGAATAACGACAATGATAGTCAGTGTCTAGTCTAGAAGCGAGGTGGAATACGAAAGAGACTTTTGGCGGGTACTGTATGTCGAGGTGTTATCAGCCAGAAGCTTCGAAGCCTCTGTGCAAGGGTTTAAGTTCGAGCGAGTGACAGCGCTCGTAAGGGGAGCCGGATACGATAAGAAGTTATCATTCGGGGGCACGGGTGACGGGCCCACACAGGGGGCCCTTTATCACTATTTCTCTCTTTCTCAGTCTTTTCTTCGTACTCTCTGTCTCTCTCTCCCTCTCTTTCTACACACCATCGTATCTATAGACTAACGATATACATACGTACCTACTTGAGAATTTTACTTCCACTGGGGAAGGAACAAATTCGGTAAAATTGCAATCAAGAAATTATTCTACTTAGAATTCTTATTCATAGATATCAGAATCGCGAATAGAACAAAATTAACGGTAACAAAAACAACGACTATATTTTCAAAAAGAATTTTTCTTTTTAATCGTGATTTGAACATTTTATAAAACAAAGAAAGTTAATGAGTTTCTAGAGAATAAATGGAAATTGAGTAAAAGTTATTGTTGTTGTTGGCAACAACATGTCATAATTGTAAAGAGGTGAGAGAAAGGATCTCCAGTGGACAAAGAACAAGTATCGAACTCGGTTTGCGCAACGGGGACACTGTTTCTCTCAGGGCTAAGGGATATTTCGGTTCCGCGGTTCGCTTTGTTGCTCTTCGTCCGCTGAAATATCTTTGCGCGTTAGAAAGTGTTTGCGCCTGTTGGATATTTTCAGCCGGCGAACACACCGAGGGGAGAGAGCATCTCGTGAAAAACGAGCCGAGCGTACGAAAAACGAGGCATCGTGCTCGATAAAAAAAACTCTCGATGTACCTCGAAGAGAATTTCCTCATGGAGTAATAAACAAAGTGCAAGGAGAAGGTTGAATACGGGTTGTTAACTTTAGTTTCAGTAGCTTCGAGGAAAGTTTCAGGAAATTACATATTAAATGACAGGAGTGTTACTTTATTGGGTAGTTGTAATACAGAGTGCGTTTTAAATTATTAAGGAAAGTACTTAATAAACAATATGTTTTAGCTACTTGCATAAGTATGTAACCTACCATGTTACAAAGAATATGTAAAACGTCTTGTTCAATGTATGCAGTTCGAAAATTGCGATTCTTGGTTTCTTGAAAAATATTTCTAATCCCATTTATTATAATTAGTAAACAAATGTAGAACTAATCAGAATTAGTAGCTATCGATAGATCATATTTTCTTGCATTCGCGTAATTGCAAATTTATTTGTACCCGATTGTATCCAAATGCTTTAAATAGTGTTTAAAAAATGGTAAATTACTTTTACCATTCTTGATGTATACAATACTATTACTTAAGGTAAATATCACCGATAAAGAAATGTTGAGTGCATTGACGTAAGAGCGAAGGAAATTACAATATTTAAAGTCGATAACAAGGAGGACGAGCGAAAAATCACAACAGCTGACATTCTCACGTCTCCTGTGAGAAGTAAAGGTACCAAGTCCTCGATGGTATAATCAACGAATTGCAGGCTCCACGGAGGATGGTCGTAAGTGAGTCGCGAAAGAGATACAATCGGGATCGTTATTCCCTGCAAATTTGCACAGATGTGCGCCAAACCTCGAAGGATCGAATTCGGTTGGATATTCGCGTGAAATTCGAATGCAACCGAGTCTCAAAGGACGAGGGTCGTTATCTGACGGTGCGGCGCGGCTCTATTATCGCTGCTTTAAGTGTTTACATTGGCAGATAGAGCGCCTTCGAAGATTCTCCGCCTGCTGCGACTTATTCTGATAAACTGGATGTAGTATTGTGAACAGAAAAACGTCTGTGAGATTGTTTGAACGAATCCATTTTTGCAGAAAATTCTTTTGGTTAATCGATTACGATGAAATTTAATTTTTATCCATCGATCATTCAATTATCAATTATTACTGCCGTTACCAATTGGATAAAACATTTTCTAACGAATATTTTCAAGCACTAATATTAATTTTTCAACTAATTCAAAATTTGATAAACACGAGTGAATAAAAAGCTTTAAAAGATGTAGATATAAAAACAAAACTGTGAGTAACTAAAAGAATTCAAAAATTGCGTGAGATTAGAAAATTGAAGAATTCAATTAAGATCGTTTACTTTTCTAGGATCGATGGCGATATGTTACTTATCAGATTTTTCGACAGCACCGATCGATTTGCCGAGGTGCTTTTTGCTCCAATTACTATTAGATTTTATCGATTACATTATTGATTTACTGATTCGGTATCAACAGTGTTCACGAGTTCACGAAAACAAGTTACACACATATCGGTTTCCATTTGTCTGGTTTCTCTCCCAAACTCTTTTCAGTCTCACTGCAGTCTCCCTAGATTCTCTACGGATTCATTAATAACACGTTGTGCAAGAACGCGCCGATGAAAAGCGTATCAATCGCTTTATTTGTATTTGTCTTCTTATCGGCGCGCACTAAGATCCATTCAACTTGTATTATTGTTTGCCGCCGAGCGAACAACGTGATTTATTTATAGGCAGCAAAGTCAGTCGTGATGCTGCGCCTGCGTTGTTTTCGGGCTCGAAATTGTTATTGAGCGGTTTTTGCGCTCGAGAAAAAAAGGGTGCACACAAGAATACAATAACAACCCACGGAACAACGGCAGACAGACATATATATATATATATATATTTTTCGGATGCCTCTCTAATTAAATAACGAAGTCTCGGTAATTGTTTATCGCGTGATTCGGATGTTTATTATTACGACATTCGCGCGATACGCTTTACGTTTGTGGCACAGTTCGGCTACTGGCAAATTTACGATTGAGAATTCAAGCTTGAGAATTTTGGAAAGAAATTTTCGGTCGAAATTATTCTCTTTTCAACAATTTGTAAACCAAAACAAATTTTACTCTTATTTATAATAACTATATGATGTAGCAAGTATCTCTGACTATCTTGTCCGTCCAATAATAACTTTTATAACGTTAGTTTCTTTTATCCACTATTATCTTTCCCTCGATATGACCATCGTGGTCAGGAATATCTAAAATCTAAATCCTTACTTCAAATAAACTTCTACTTATCCAACGTCGTATTTGGTAGTAGAAATCTGTCGAAAAACGAGCTGAAAATTGAATTTTAGTCCAATTTTACTCTCTTCGCGGTAGAAGATCAGTAGCAGTCCCAAAATCAGGACCATCTCACGCGAGGGCCCCTGCGGTAAAGGCAAATTGGTGAGAATCTCGCAAGCGTGATTAAGGAGCTAATTAATGGGGGGAACCAAAGGTGGTGGTCACGGGGCAGTGGCAACAGGTCCGCAGATCTGGCAACGTCGCCCAGTCCGTTAAAATGTAAACAACTCGGCGTGCTGTAAACGAGCGAGCCAGCCAGCTCGGCGAAGAAACAGCTTCGAGAGGGGGAGGTCGGAAGAAGACGACGAAGAAGAAGAAGAAGAAGAGGAGGAGGAGGAAGAAATGGAGAAAAAGAAGTAGAAGAAGAAGTAGAAGAAAAGGAAGAAAAAGTAGAGGAGACGAAAAGGAGCAAGAAGTAGAAGAAGAAGAAGCAGAAGAAAAAAAAAGAAGAAGAAGAAGAAGAAGTCACGAGATGGGCAACTGAGGTTGATACACTCGCACAGGAAAGTTCGCATGAACGCAGAATCGCCTATCTCAAATTAAATCTAAAGCCTTCGAGTGAGGATACGTGGCCCACGATGATTTCTAATTTAACTATGGTTCTTTTACTCTTGTCGCTGGTTAATAAAACTGCCCTCTATTGCTTCTTAATGCGTCTGGGATTGGTACGATCCGAGATCCTGATTTTTTTACTGATAACTAGGTAACTTGGACATGATTTGATTCCCCGAAATAAGAAAACTCATTTTTAAAAACGTGATTCTATAGACTTTCTTCTAGTAATACAAGTTATAATTGAAAAACTTATAAATTAATCCGATAAGTTTTCCTGTATTCAGGTTTATTCTTGACAGAGTTTGTACTTGAGGAGATCGTTACGTGGCCCTGTCGTACCATTTTCCTTGAGTTTGCAATTACGCGGATTTCAATTGGTACTTTACACTAGTAGATGAAGTTGAATTTCCTTATAAGTGAATACATACTTACAATATGTATATTGTTGATCAGTAGGTAATCTTTATTGATCCAAAACCTTCAGAAAATCCCAATTTAAACGATCGCAAGTTTAATAGATCAATATGAAGGATCTGGATTTCTCTAGAAATTCATTTTTCATATCCAAAATTATTCTTTGAATCAGTCTCTTTCATCAAAATCAACATTTTAAGGGTCCTAAAACGTTGGCAGTTGAAAGTAGAAAGAAAAAAACAGCAGGTTTCACTTGACGAGAATATCGCGTAGAATCGCAAAAAGGGAACTAGCTAGTCCCCCGAAAGAAGATAATTTATTTTACGGATATCAGGAGCGAGGAACAGTAATAAGGCGGTTCTCGGTAGTTCTAGCAACAGAAAGAGAGCGAAATATCGACTAAAGATTGGAGAGAAAAGAAGAAGAGTTCACGGTCCTAAGAAGCAAGAGACGGAGAGAAGAAGGCGGAGAGGCAAGAGATAGTGGACGAGCAGGTCCTTAGATCCCTTGAAAAATGAATCTGTCGGGAGGTTCAGGGCCATTTCGGTCTGGGACTAGCCACGAAAAACCGACCCTAACCTGCGTCAAAGAGGTTTCGTAGAGGGGATTTTTGGTTTCGTAAATGGATACCCTCAGACCGATACCGATCTAAGAAATATGACGTGTATCCCTTTTAACGTCGCTTGATAGGGTAAGCCGATGCCCTGGGGGCTTAAAAGCCTCGAAAGCAAAGTCGAGTCTCTTGAGGTATCTCTCTACTCTCAACTGGAATTCTGCTAGTGACCCTGCTAAAGGATATCGTCCGATTTGTTTGTTACTAGACAGAGTCTCACATCATCATAGAACATCTAAATTGCGATTGAAAATATTTTCAAGAGAATTGATGATTTTTTCAACAATTTAATTTCTGTTTTTCTGTATATTCGTTATGAATAAATAAAATTCGTGGATTCAGTCAGAAAGTTAAGATGGTATCTTTAAAATAACGATCTCTTCGATCAATGTCAAACGGTTGATGGTGTTCCGGGTGTTCTTTTCCATTGATTATGGTCGATGACAGAAGTGAATGACACACTGTGTTACGTCGCACGGTAAACAGGAATTTCGCAATTGGCCACTGCGATAATTGACATCCGCGTGACCAGAAAAATACGTTTCTCTAGGTTTCGACAGTGTCCCAGTGTCGCTTGGTTCACTGCGACACGATTTTACGAAGGTGATCGAGCTGATTCTATCCTTTGGTCTATCTTAGCTATACTGTCAAAGTTCGGAGGATGCTGGTTCCAGTGTGGCAGGGGAACGTGTTTTTCGTGACACACATACCACCGCCGCGTTGCCACCGTGATGTAACGTCGCGTAATTGCAACGATGAAGCAATTCCAGAAAGCCACCAGCCACTTTTGGTATTCTGCCATTGGCGTCACTGGAGATCTCTGCCATTCATATGCGACTCTTGACTGCGATGTCATTTCGTCATCGATTCGGTCGATCCCCTTAACCCTTACCTCCTTAAACTACCGCAAAAGTCAATTGTCAATGGATTTATAATAATTAAAGTGTCTCAAGGAATTTCATCGTTTCTGAATTTTTCAAATTGATCAAAGTTAGATAAACTTTACTCGTTACTTTTAGTAAAGTTACTTATAAAATTGTTGACTATCCAAAAATAATTGGACAAAATCGTTATCAGTAAGAATAATTCAAGATCTCAATTGAGCATGTTCAGAGGTTCGATATTTCTAATATCTAAGAAAACTATTCTTAGAAGTTAGTGTCGGCTCGAAGTTGGAAAGTTTCTGAAGAAATTTGCCGGCAAAGTTGAATGGCGGCCAGGAGAACGTGAGCGATTCAGCGCTGTGGAACGACCAAGGAAATACATTATCGTCCATGACACTTGACGGGGCTCTACACGCAAAGTCTCATTGTAGAACACGTAGAGAGAGGTACTCGACTACATTTACTTCTGCTATTCTGCTCCGCACTCGGCCTCTCTTTCTCTTGGCCGGTCTCGTACTCCTGTTCGCTGTACAGTGAGGTACAAAAATGACAATATGTTCTTTGTGACAATGTATCGCTCGGGATAATGGACATAGGGTTAATAGGTCAATGGACAGGATTGAAATAGATTTGATTGAACATTATCGTATACTAAATATGCTCGTAATGTTTATGGAAATCTGTCTTTCTTGTTAATTCTTGGATTATCAAAAATGACAATATGTTCTTTGTGACAATGTATCGCTCGGGATAATGGACATAGGGTTAATAGGTCAATGGACAGGATTGAAATAGATTTGATTGAACATTATCGTATACTAAATATGCTCGTAATGTTTATGGAAATCTGTCTTTCTTGTTAATTCTTGGATTATCATAGAATAGAATAGAATGAGGTAATAATAATATTGGAATAAATATTATAGAATTATTGTATTAAGACAGTTCTAATCTTAGTTCTAAAACATACTAAATGCAATAAAATTCGCGATAATACTTACATTCTCAAACTTTTATTTGTCAAGTCGATTAATTGTACTAGTTCCAGTAAAATGACTAAAATTTGTACCATTGGAACTAAAATTACTAGGTTGTAGAAAAGTACAGAAAAATATGGTTCACAAGAGAAATCCACTTACAACCAAACGTAGTTTAAAAATTGACGCTCATTTATAATTCATGAAAATGATGCAATTTATTTGAAAATTTCGATAAGGAAAAGTGCGAGTACCTATTCAGTATTTGTGTAGATTAGTGTACACCAGTTGCTCGGCTGTGTTAGTAAGACATTTGGTGGCTGGGCGCGACAATTACTAACCTGGGTCAATGAAAGAGAGAACGATAGTACTCGAGCTCCAACGACGCGTAAAATCCGTGCAAAAACCGCGACCATTAGCGCGTAACTTTATTTTCCTCCGACAGTGGCGTGAATTCGTTGCGTCTACAGTGGCCTGTTTGTTTTCCATACCAGCCTCTCTTTTCGTACCTTTTTCGCTTTTACGTATTCCTACCTTCTACTCTCGAGTTATGAATTTTTGACTTGGCCACGTTGAGTCACTAAATTACATACTAGGTTGCTAGAGCGGTTGAATAGACCGACGTGAGATTTCGATGTGCGCCATTGCGACAAACTCGTGCACCGTGAGAATGAGAAATTGGATTAAAGTCTTTCGAAATTGATACTCTCTTATGAGATGCGCGGTTTACTGCCACTTGCATATTCTCATCTTTTCTTCCAATTGCACAAGCACCTTTTTTATTTTTAATTATTATGAAGATTATGTTAAAGATTCAGAGACAAATTTAAATATGTGTAAATTTGCAGTTTTTCAATTAAAACGCAGTTTAATAAGTTTTAGAAGTTTTGATTTATTATTAATCTGAATATTTCCCAATTTCGTGGAATTGAAAAATGTTTGCAATGTTGCTCAGTCTCTTATATAGTAGATTCTCGAAGGATAATATTACACTATTACTTACGAGTCTCTGAATTAGAAATAATGAGCGGAAGTCTCGTTGATTTTCCCAAAGTAAGTACGCATCCATCGCGATTACTTTCCGCGTGGCTTGCGTTGGAAAAACGCGAAAGTCTATTTCGACAGGAAAATAATTGGAATGGAATGGAACGGAATGGAAAGGACATCGTGAGAACTGGAAGTTCGATTACCGGATCTGAAAGCGAGCTACGGATAATGCCGACTATCTGTGTTCCCTTTCCGCCTTCGAGTTTTCCACGCGATTCCAGACAGACTAATGAAGTATTTTCTGCGCCAACTGGTTCGTTGGGCCTTAGATTACTGACCTAGACCAACGAGGCTGGAAATGAGTCAACGCGTGTCGACATACACACTCGTACTGACTTTTAAACTCGCTTGATTGATCTCATCAACGATTTTTTTACAACCTCAGCTGTGTAACAGTTATGAAAATTTCACGAGAATCGATTTCGCGAAGATATTCTCACTCGTAGGAAAATCAGTATCTCGTTAAACATCGTCAGCCGAGTAATTGGAATTGCTGAAAGAAACTCTCTCTCTTCGCGTGAATGAGATCACCGCAACTGAATAATTAAAGTATTTCAGTTACAAGTGAAAGTAGAAATATAGTAGAATTATTAAATAACCAAATTTCTCATCGTCTAATGCAACTGGCAGTTATCGAATCCCAGGGAAAATTGAGCTCACGCATAAAGTATTAGAAATAAAGAACTAATTAAAGAATAATTAAAGTATTTCTGGTAGGAGTGAAAGCAGAAGTAGAATTAAGTAATCTAACTGGTCATCGTCTACCGCAACCAACAGTTAATGGAATTCTGGTGAAATAAGGTTATATATATATTAAATACTGGACAGTGAAACATAATTGAACCAGAGTATTCCATTTAACTGTAATACATTTTTGCTATTCTCAGCTCGCATGACTCGCGATTATTATTTATAGCATCGGATGGCACATTTTGCGCTGGACTTTCAGCGCAACCGAGCAGCACTGCCGTACATAAACATGAGAAGTCATGCGTCGTTATCGCACAAAGTTACGCCGAGCTTCACTCTTTTAGCATCACACACATGTATATATGTATATATATACCCCTCGCGATAACAGCGCTTACTCAGGGAAAATTATAGGTTCGACAAAAAATGACAGCGCGTTGTGGTTACCTTGAACGAGATCGACGATATCGTATTTATAACCGTCGAGTTATGCAAATCGGGATGCAATAAAAGCGTCGCTAGAAAGAAATCGAGAGAAGATTCGATTAAAGTTAGAAATTACGCGAAAGTGTTAATTGCTTATGAGAATAATAGCATCGATGAAAGCGATAAAATAGCATCGTTTATTTTATAGTTTATAATTGTACTGAAATGTATAGAGTAGAGATCGTGGAATTTATTCTGTGAACGTAATCGCATTTGAGATATTAATTGGAATTCGAATAAGTTAAATCGATGTGAGAGAGAATCCAGTTATTGCTGAGATTCCGTAGCAACCTTAATTGGAGACACTATTCTGCTTTAATATTTAGTCTCTAACTCAAGAGCCGCAGAAATTCTTCATCGACAGTGAATAAATTAGCAAGCTCGGAATGAAAATTGACTTTATTCGTAATAATCTGCCACCATGTACCCCATGGGACTTATAAATGGTTCTTGAGCAATGCCACTACCACTCTTTGTCCGACCTTAATTACAAGTTTAAAGTGCGGTTGACGTGGAACTCTTCGATCCAGTCTTCTTTCTTATCCTTTCGCTGCGGGAAGCTGCTGTCCGTCAAGAAAAAGATCCAGCTCCTTTCGCGAGGCGCCTCTGCACTCACAATTTATTCATTGGCCCATTGTACTATATGTACTCTATGAATCAAGCTATATCTGAAAAATTCAGCTTGACCCTGCATCATACTCGACCGGCCTTCTACTTCACCTACTTCAATGATAAAGTTAATCTTTTGAATCAGAGAAAATAAATATAATTTGCATTTTATATTATATCGAATGTACTTTAGAAATAGTCACTATTTGCAATAGCATACTATCCAAAGAATAAATAAGATTGAATTACTCGTGTAAAAAGAAGATTGAAAATATAACGAATTGAAATAAAAAATTGATTTTGACATCTACTGAAATTGTGCTCTGAAACCCAGCAGCAGCAGCAGCATCGTAATTTTGATGGCGGCTGTACCAGCGTGTCGTTCTGTTATTGCGGAGAAATTGATATAATCCTACGCACACGGAGAGTCGGAGAGGCACGTAAGCGAGAACGGAGCAGCGGCCTGGGCCCGTCTGGCTGGATATCGCATCGTACGAGCATGAGAAAGACGGCCGAGCATTCACGTACGCGGTAGGAAAAGAGAAAGAGAGTTGGGAAGACCGGACTATCCATCCTGTGGAGAGCAAGACGCGAGTCGTGTGAGCTCAGTCCGCATGGTGTGGATGCAGGAAAACAGGGACCTAAGAGAACTACGAGAGCAACAGAGCAACTCCTTCGATTGGAAAAAGATCGTTGGACCTTGCCGAAGTCCCGATCGTTGGAGATGAAGGATAGGTTAAAGTCGATACACTTACGTATCTTGGATAAAATTGAGATGATCCTTAACCAGAAGATAATAGTATTATAAAAATAGTATTCATATCGAAATTCTATATTAATACATATATGCAGAATTGTGATTAGAAAAAATAAATATTACTAATTATACAATAGATGTTTCACCTGTCTCTGTATCATCTAAGTAACCCGATCGACCAATTAACTTTGAGAATTGTCCACTAAAAACGAAAAACCCGTCCGTTTAGTGAAGTATCTTTAGCACTACTGGATGACTTCACTGAAGTCTAACGTAGAAAAACCTTAATAAATCCCTCTTTCGGTTAGAGCCAAGAGTACGCTAGTTAGCAACGCATGTGTGGACAGGACTTAATTCTCTCGTTAGAGAAAGAAGGAGATACACACACAGATCCAGCGTCTTCCACAGCAAGAAACGAACATGAGAGAGACACGGAGTCTCATTCGAAGTAGTCAAACAGAGAGGAAAAGAGCTGAGATTCACAAGTCGAGGGGTTACAAGCCCAGAACGAAGAGAATCTTCCCCAGTGGCAGTGGGGTTCGTGCAGGCCAGAGAGAAAGAGAAAGAGAGAGAGAGAGAAGCATCAAAATCAGAATTGGAATCGAAGAAGAACGAGCCGAGGGTCCTAGGAGGCTAAAAGGATAAGGCAGAGTCGAAAGATGGAGAAAGAGGGAGATGAACCCATAGGCCGAACCGTCGAAAAAGAAGGTGGAGGAGAAGGAAGTGACTAATTGAAGGAGTGGAAAGTCTCAAGAGAGAAAGAGAGAAAGAGAGTGAATCTTGGAGAGGTTGAAACCACGTGAACGAGAGAGAAAGAGAGAACAAGCCATCCATGGATCCTTGTATAGCATCAGACGAAGAGGGAAAGTGGCTCCAAGACCGCTCTCGTGGAGGATTTTTTATCCCTTCAAGGTCATACCTTCAATATGGCCGCCGGCAGAGCACAGGTCTTGGAGTTCTCGTACTCGAGTGGACGCAAACCAAGAGACTCGAGAGAGTCAAGAGAGCGGTTGGGAGGATTCTCCAGTGTGGAGAGACACGCTACGTTGCGGTTGCTCTTTGCTCTCTATTGACACTGATCAATAGGACGCGAAGCACACTATGCTACTGTTATCGGAGAATCTTTGGTTTTTATTGAGCCTGATCAATGGAACGCGAAACGTATTGGAGTAAATGTCCCAGTAATCGGATATGTGGCAGATATTCTCTGCGATTCATTGTCCTGGAGAAATGTGAGACATGAATCCCTACCTCTGGAATTTTTGGAGATTTCTTTCTCTTTCTCTCCCTCTTTCACTTCTGTTATACTTTCTATTTCGATGTGTATCGAAATCTCTAGTATCACTGAACTACTATTTTTTTTTAAGGAACTGTATTCACCGGTGCTTTTAATTAATCGTTCCGAGCAAAGATCTTACCATTAATTAATTATTTGATATAATTACAATAGATAAATTCCAGTTACCATTACTATCGATCCAAATATGTTAATAATACACATTGAAGTGATTGACTTTATCGCTGATGAGAGAAAATTAATCAAGAGTTTAGAACGACATACAATATACGTGACTTGAAAGTTATATGATCCAGGAGTGGATTAGTGCCATTAGTCTGCAAGTCTAACTAGTCCAATTATAATTCAAGATAGATAAGTATGTAGAAATCCAGAGATTCAATCGGATGATACTTTTCATTTTCTAAGCTGATCAAACATTTCAATTTGCTTGGTCCATGTTTCAGTAGCTTTTAATAACTAACAGAAGATCTTAGAGATCCGCGATCTCAAAGGCGAAACTCTCGACACAGTCGCGTGGGTGTACTCGCGATTTGCATATTTATACGTGTTCCGCTTCGTTGCGTTTAATAATGTTCCGTACTTCAAACTACCCTCAATCGATTCATTCTTCTGCGTAGTTTGCGCTTTTGATGTTCAAGAGTACAAAGTTTTTCGTCTCTTCAGCATCGTGGATAATTGAATGTCGCAAGTTATACGTGTAATGTTAACTGGTTCTCGTTTCCTCTTCTCGGATTTCCTCGTGCCACGCAAGTTTACGGCGGGAGAAGAATCGAAGTCCTATCAGGTGTGTGATACGAGACAGGAAGTGAGTAGGAGTTTTTTTTTCTTTCTCTTTTTTTAAAAAGAAATACTTTTAAACCTCCGCTGACTCGGACACTCTGACCTATGCAAAATCGACTGGTTTCGGTGCTGCGATATTTCATGGTAGCATTTAAATACGTTCTCTTTTTTTTCTTTTGCTGTTGCTTATTAAAATTACGTAAAAAAGAATCGGAATTCTGTTTAGGTAACAAAGAGAAAAAGAAATAATTAAGGTAATGCTTGGAAACAAATTTATTAATATGAAATCGATATTTTGTTAAATTAAAAATATTTATAAAACAGACTGTTAATTTAATTCTAATTAAGCCCAAAATCCTAAAGTTGTTTATGTTTGGCAGTTTAGTTCTTTAATACAATTATAAGTTAAAGCGTCTATTTTACCCAAAATTCAGCAAAACACGCGCTGAGACTTCGTGGTGGCTTTCGGGTGTCGTGATATGCTCCTGATAAAGTTTCTCTTCCGGCATTGGTACAAGTGTGTTAAAACAAAACACGGCTGGTATATACCGTTGCAGTCGCATTATCCTGTCGCGCGCGATTCAATTCTTCCTGTGGCCTTTTCGAGCAGTATGTGTATTCGGCATTCACGAAGTATTGTCCGGACACGGTTCGTGAATTAACGGGGTACTCACGCGAGTATCTCGAAGCTGTATCGACGAAAAAACGAGAGATCCGAAGCGCACACCGAAAATCGGTGAATCGAGATCGGCCTGAGTCGAACCGTTATTCTCAGATCCCTTAACTTATCCTGGAAAAAAATACGAAAAGATAAAATATTTTATTTGGTCGAACTGCTAACACTATAAATAAATTTTATATTAAATTTCTTCACTCAATTTGTAATACTGAATTGATACAAGAATTCTTCGTATAAATAAAATATTATTGCAATAAGAATTCTTTTAAGAGATCAAAGTTTAATCAAAGTATATAATAGAAGTTTATTAAAATATATGGAACGATATTGTTACACAACGTATTGATAAGGATCAATCATGATTACATTCCACAGTTCAATTAAAAGCAATTAATAGAATTAACAGAGTTCCTGAGGTCAATCCATTTAGTTGAAACACCAGATAGAACGTGGACACTCATTTTACACGAGCAATATTGATCATTGGAGTGAGCATTGTAAGGTACCAATTGCGAGTGAATTTTCTTGGGGCTGATATCTCAATGAGTAATAGAGCAGAGAGAATGTCTTGCGTGGGTTGGCGAGCAAAAGCTAGATCAAAGTATAGATCTGGTAGGGTGGTAAATTCTGATAGAATATTCTACAGTCCATTATCTATAATTTATATTATATCTCCTTTAATCTATTCGGATCTCTGAAAATAATAATTGGTTTCTTAGATTACGAGTACAAGTCTGGATTCTTTTATCGTCCATAGAAATCTGTTCGTTTTAATTCATTCGTATTATTCTAAAATTTCTATTAATATACTTTATCACGGTGGAAATAATTCGCGTTAATCGAGGGTAGAAAGAACTGTTCGAATAAAAGAGCACATCAACGTCGCAGATCCATCCGTCCGGACAAAATACCGCGACAGTATTTCTATCCATGAGTCTGGAAAGAAACTGGAAGGAGGCGCAGATTTATTGTGTCCTAAATCTGTCCTGCTCGCGACCGCAACCGAATTAAACAAAGCCTCACGTGCTACCAGGAGAGTGAGATGAGCGAGTTGCCGCGTGCTTGGGCGAAGCTCACGTGTCGCGTTTCGATCGGTCGCATGCTTCTGCTCGTGTTTTGTGTTTTCGCGTTAGCTTCCGATTGATATAGAACAGTAAATCGCTTGATAATTAAATTTTTAAACTCTATAGCAAAATGGGTGAAATTTCTTCTTAACGAAGGTTCAATAATAATTCTCCAAGTTAAAAAAAGAAATTACTTACTGTCAAGTTATACAAAATTCTGTTATACAAAGTTATTTTATTGAGAAACTGTCGAGAAAGAGAGAAATACTATTAGCAAAGAATCTTTGGAAAATCGTGTTACATTGAGAATTCATGGCTAGACGAGTCGCTATAACAGAAGAACCGAATCTCCAGCGTGAAGCGGTGGTCATAAGACCCAAGTTCGTATTTTATCACGTGTCGCGTTGGCTAAGTCATAAAGAGGTGAGCGTCGTAAACAGACGGTATACGCGCGATTAAGGAACTCACGTGTCGACCAGTGCGTCGCGTTGCGTTGCGATGCATTTTATCAAGAGTGTTCCTATCTCTACACTCGCAATATGCGATTCGTATACACATATACCGAACGGTAACCGGTACAACAGGGATAAGCGAGTGAGCGAGTGAGTGCGAGAGATCATTTGCTCAAAGAGATTACACAGTGAAGAAGACGTAGATTCTAGAGTCCAAGTGGCCGAGCGCTTGAGAAAGTTGAAGTCTCACCGGGGATGAGAACTCGAGTAGCTTGATTGGGAGACAACTCGGATAATCGTCGATTTATGGAAATTTATCTTAACCCTTTAATGGCATTTCGAAAGTCTCTTGATTCAAGGAAAAATTCAACATATTTTTCTACATAAATTCAAACTGTTTCTAGTCTTATGAAAATATTCTCGAAAAACATATGATTTCAATTGTATTCAGAAATGTTAATATTAACAAAAATCTGACTTTGTGTAATATCAAAAAGTCACAATTGTACATTTGAGTGGTTATTAAAAGAGTAGTATAAAAATCGAAAGTATAATATGTATAACTATGTATCCGCAATAAACAATTCCAATTAAAGGTATCCGCACAACGATAATTGTGTTAATTAGGAGCAATTAAATATCCGTTACATATTCCGACGAAAATAAATTTGCTCCGAAGGACGAGGCAATGAGGAGGAAACATATAGAGTCTGGCGAGATATGGTGAGCAAAGCGGAAGTAAAACGGCACTCAGGCCACGATGTAACCCACTTATTCTCGAAGGTCAAGCCCGAAATTAGAAACTCCTACGATTCGCTTCCGACTTTCGTTGCGCGAAGAATCCAAGCGCTCGCCGGAGAGAAAGTGCTCTGATGCGTGCCTTTGCTTCTGTGCCAGAGAAAAACATCCAAAGAGGAGAGAACCAGCTCTGGCATCGCTACAGCGAAAAAAAAACAATATAATCAAACGAACTTATTTATAACCAATTTTACAATATTTCTATAAACGAATTCATAAAATGAATAAATTGTTCTGGCAGATCTTTAACCAGTTTTAATTATGAATCTATATATTAATATTTAACCCGTTTAATTCAACGTTCCTTAATAATGATTAATTTTTCTATTTTTAATAGCTACCTTATTTCCTTCTTTTCCATAATTTCTGAGTTGACTTTTTTCGATGCTGACTTATGTGTAGAATCGCCGGAAGACCGGTTCCACGATGGCGGACGACTGGTGGCATTGGCAGAGATAGGGACGAAATTTCGAAATTGTAAAAAAAAAAACACCGGTTAACGGATTCCTCTTTTACCTGGGACTAGATACACAGTCGACCCTCCGTAACGTAAATCTTGGATTCGAGATATCGTCCTTTCTGGGTTGGACGCCAAGGACGTCGCGCCACACCGTTTATGGGGATCCTTTTTCGGGCAGGCCTCTTGTTTACGGATATAAGGACAACCTGAATCTCTCGTTTCTCGTTTCCGAGTGGGATTTGTGGGATAGACTCACTAGCGAAGGCGTAAAAGAGTAAAACTAATGCATTATATATAATAGTTGTTTTCAGAAATTAGTAATTATCACGATCGTTCTTTAGTAGCATTTTTTATTCACAATCGCCAGGTAGAAAATTTAGAGAATTCTCGTTGAGATGATTTTTTTTTAGAAATCAATTAGGAGTATCGCGCAAAAACTGATATATAATCTTACGATAACAACAAGGTATCGGATAAATAATTGCCCTGTAAATAAATTCAAAGATTCTTGAATTGATTTTTTCATTTTATTGTTAGTAATTGTATGAATTATTTCTGTAGGGGTAGAAATTAAGCGAGGGGTCTTTATTTACATAATTGACGGGTAATTTTTAATTGGAAGCTACCATGAACTGGTACAAGGGATCGACTTGCCAAGCGAAGAAACGAGTCCGAGCAATCGACGCGAATGACTGTCGCTTATCTGTCGTTTATTTTTGTTCTTTTTATCTTATCCACGGACAATATTTCTCCTGGGTGTTTGAGCGTGATTGATAAGACTGACCGACAGCAACGCTGACCAAGGGGATAGCGTGACCGGCCTGAATCGTTTTTCGCTATACTATAGCACTTTGGTACTGCCAACCCTAGTGTTACTCTGATCACAGGAGTTAGTCAACAATTGTTTTTATCGTCTGAAATAAGTGCAACGCCAATTTTCATTGGTTCAAATAACTTAACAATGTGTTACAGTAGTTTGTTAATTATGCGGTCACTATTCGGGTTGAATACTTCAATTCGTTCTATTGAATTCAATTTGCACGTTTAGTCTATAAAAATGATACTTGAAGCAAGCGTAATTATTTTTGTTTCAATGTAAAAGAAACTAAGACCTGATCGTAATAAAAATAATTATTTTGACCTCTATACAAAAAGAGCACTTTGTGGTAAACTTTCAATATTGCAGGTGCAAAGTATAATAATCACAATTCTCCTAAATCCCATGAGATAAAATCTTGAGAATTTCTGAAGGTTGAAAATCAGCATAAAAATAGCAAGATGAATGTGTCATTTGTAATATTTCTTATGGTGGATGCAGGTTGCAACAGAATCCCACATTCGTTTTCCTTTTGACCGTGAATACCAGTAAAGAGCATTTTGGGAACCCTCTATCGTGAGAGGGTGCAGCCCGTAATATTTCACACGTAATCCATCCGAATAGCAGTAGTAATTTCCGTAGGACACCTGTATACCTGTGCAACCTGTGCAACGGTCGTGTGCACGCTCGTGTTCCACGACCGAATCACGCTCAATCGAGGGACTTTTCAAGGGTAAGGGAAGCTGCAGGCTAGAAACGTGAAAGCATAGGGGTGGAAAAATTGGTACCTGTTGAGAAATCTGCTCCCTCATTCAAAGGGACGCTTTCTCTTCCTTTTCTAGTGTCGTAAATTCGACTCTATCCTATCCATGGGAACATGTGTGTGCAAAGGCGACGTATTTTCTCCTTTGAAAATGAAATTTAATTATGTAGGCAGATTTTTAAAAAGAAATTTCTAAACATTTTATTCATATACAAAATTACCTATTAATAACTGTTTAAATCAGATTATCTGATATATTGAAAAATTCCAAATACATAATTACATTTTATACATTGATACGATGTAGATACGTATTGTATATAAAACTATCGATACAGGATACACTTTGATCGATACCATCTCAAGAAGGCCATTTCGCATAAAGTTTTCCACACACTCCGTTCCACTTGGAAATAAAATAACTTCAAACGATGAAGTTACAGATGTAGTCTTCGTTCTCTTAAATATTAGTCTCTTAATTATGACATTACACTACCAAAGATAACCCTGTTACCCAACCGAAGTAAAACGATAGTGGCACATGAACCTTGCTCTTCCGGAAAGGCAAGTTTTACCATGAAGCAACCACTTATCTACAGCAATAATCCCGACCGAAAGTCGAAAGAGGCTAGCTAGCTCCTCTCTGAGAGCACGATTAAGATAATGTCGGTAGGGATTTTTTGCGTGGCTGTGGCTAGGGAATGAAAAAAAAACCATTTCCCAGAGTAATAGGGGTGCCCTGCTAGCGTCGCTAATGGAAAGTTATCGTCTGGCGCGAGAATTTCGATTGGCTCCGACTGTATACGTTCCGAGGCATTAAAAGGGCAGACACATGAGCTCGTTGGATGTCTATAACTTATCTCTGTCACGGGAGGGGGGGAGAAGGAAACTGTCAAAGGACCCGCAGAGAATAATTACGTAAGGCAATTTGAGTGTACAGGTCGCAAGATATTTTCACCCTTACGCGATCGTCATTGAAGAAGAGAAGCTTCGTTTGCTAGTTCTTCATCTTCCTCTTCTTCCTATTCTTATCCTACACGTTGCTTCCTTCGCTAGAAACGCATTCATGGATTTCGTCACGCCGCTTGACCGCATCAATTTCCACCCTGGAAAAGTTTCTGGCGGTGCTGCATGCTCTTGTGCTCGAGGGCTGAGCAAACATAAACCGTAGTTTGTTAAGGTCCGAAAACCTGGTCACGGTGTTGGGCGTCGGGGAGTGATATTAATGAGCGTGAATGCAATTAGAGGGGAAGGTGCGTATACGAACGTTGTGTGTAGGTTCTAGGTTCTATTAATTAGTCGTCGGATCGCGTGTCTCGAAACTACTGCTGAGTAAAAACTTTCTAGTCGAATAATAAATTAAACAGCAATCAATTTAATTATTTCGTACTCGCGAGTTATACTTGCCAGTGATTTTATTTCAAAGTAACTAATAAATATAACATGTAAGTAGAATTTTGAACACTGGGATTTTATTAATCTCTAAATAAATACACGAATAATAATAATTCTAAAATTCCAATATGTATAAATACTGTGAAATTGATTTTTATACTAGCGAAATGTAAAGCGTTTTGTAAATCGATAGACACATTACTCTGTGAAGGTTGCTATTAGTTTCGTTAAATGAAGGAGACATCCACGACGATGATAACTAATAACTATAATTCATCCTGTCCCGATAACTAATAACTCATTCATCTATTTATCCTTCTGGAAGCTGTGGAGAGCGCATAAATTCGATGCGGCAGGTTCTTCCTGTCGATGTAACCCTTTAGATAAATAAACTCGCGTGTGTGTAGTCAGGGGAACGGCTCGTATGCACACAGGTGTCCTTGACGAAATATGGAGTAGGAAACAACGAGGACTCTTACTGTTCCTAATAAATTAATAATTCACTCTACGTAAGATACAATATCATCAAGAATAGATCACATGTAACACTAATAAAACTTGTTATTTTACCGCAATAAGAAAAATCTTATGAAATCGAGTGTATGTGCATGTAATTCGCGCAAATGGAGAACCAAGGGTATTTTATTCCGCAGCACGAAATTAATCCGCATCACGGTTTTTCCCCTATTGAGTTGGGTAGCGTTCGGGTTTGGAGACTTAGGTCGGCACGTCAGAGGACAGGTCGTCCGTGTGGATCCAACCCCCACATAAATAAACAGAAGGGCGCGCCGCGACGAGAACAGGTCTAGCACACAGGTGCTTGCGAGCGGTCCCAACCAGTGGATGTTACGCGCCTAGATTCAAAGGATACGCGTACGTGTGTCTTGAAAATGGGACTTTCGGGGTTCTGACCCCAACGAGGCGAGCGACCCTCCCTTTTCAAGGCTCCGACGAACGACGCATGAACAGAGGGGGCGAACGGCTTCTATCGTCTACTATCTTCCTTCTCGAATGGAGGGGCCGCTCCCCCATCTTTGCAGTGTGCTTCTTTTTTTTTTTCTTCTTCTTCTTCTTCTCCGGACCGCACCCCCGTCCACTTGGGGCCTGATCTCGAGATCGAAGACGCAGGTGGTGGTGGTTCAGCTCTTACGAACCCTCGCGAGAGCCTCCAGTGGCGTAAAAGGGACCCTTGATCCCGGATCTCGATTCTGGGATATCGTCGAGGAATAAATTCTCAGCTGGATCTATTGGGTCTTGAGAAATTCAATCTTTTGGATTCTTTATTTAATTTTTTGCTCCAATGCTTTATGAGTGAATTGTATGCAGATTGAAAAATATATAGTGGAAAGGACTGAAGAGAATGGAAAATTTCACGATATTTAAGTAATATTCTTGGAGTGATGTTTACCATGAATATGAAACCTTTAGGATCTTAAGAAACTTTTAATTATTGTTTTATATCAGGGTTTTTTTTCTAAATATCTCTTTAGATATTTAATGATTTTCTTTAAATCTGTATTTTTAATCATACCCCACTGAAATGAACAACAGATATTTTGCCAAAAAAAGTTGTGTATCTAAGAGGGACAAAAGTAAAAGAATATTGTTTTAAAAAGATAAATTGTATTTATTCTTTGTATTCGCCGATTTACTTGTTTTCGAGCAAAAAGTAGAAAACACAACGTGTTCTACGCTCATGTGACCCTTGAACGCGTTCTTAGGGATGCGACGCACATGTGCGCGGGTTCGTCGTAAAAGTATTGACCAAGACATCTGGACGCAGCGATCGCGACAGCTAAGAAAATTGGAAAGAACCCCTGCGAGATAATTCTAATTGCGAGGTCAATTGAGTAAGAAGAAGTTTGACAGTTTTGATCATGGAAAATAGTAGGATCCGATGGGTTAATTGTCGATGGTGGGAATACGGGAGCAGCTACAAAAGATTCCAAGGCTCGAACGTCTTTTCCCACGACCGCAACGTACCCTGGACGACCGTTGAAGGAGCCGCGGCCGTCTATGGGGGTGCGCAGGCCTGGTCTTCACATGTGGCTCGCGAAAAAAAGGTCCCTTAGAAGGCAACTACGGGGTCACAAGTCGGAGAGATGTCGCTGACTTATGGCTCTACCGAAGAAAAACGACCTTTCTTCAATTAGAAACGCGATTTGTTCTTTCAATGGACCAGTTTCGAATGACCAAACCAGTGACATAGTCCAGAAATCGAATTTCCATTTGTACTTCCAATACTGAAAAGAACCGGACATCGTTTGGAAATCGAAATTTCACAATTTTTCATTTCCAATTAGATTTCAATTATTAACACTTTTCTAAATGAACGAAGACAGGTTAATTTTTTAGAAAATTGCACACAAATCTAAAGAACCGTGAAATGAAAATCGTTAATCGTTTGGCTTAATTGGATTTTCCGAGAGATCGAGCCGATCGCTAGCGTAAACGATGCGTATCGATTTTCTTCCGAAATTCTTCCGTAACTATCCACCCGATAAATCCCTCTTGTTACATACTAATTGTAAGAACTGGTCCCTTGGTCCGAGTGTTTTAACTACGATTAAATTTCGCTTAAATAAACCAATTAACTGTACCATAAGAAATTCCTAAAATAATTAAAATACACGAGTGCATTTATCTTATAATCGTCCAGTTTTCCAAAAAATAATTTCCTCCAATCTTAGGACCTAAATATAAGAACAAAATTCCAGAGGAATTAAATCTATCAGACTCATATTACTCGAATCATAAAAAAAAAATATTCCTACGTGTATTATTATTATTTTTAAAAATACCAGTATTTTTTCTCTGCACTCCAAAAGCTGCAGTTTATCCAGAGAATGTAGCTGTGGTTAAAGGTGAGCCGATCGCGGCAAGATAATCGCCTGTTCGGAACGGTCGCCGATAAAGATCTTATTACGAGAGTGTGAAATTAACGGTGAAACAGGTCAGGTCAACATAGCGAAGGGATGAAGAGCATAATAATTGGCTGAAAGGTTAACCCTTACCCTGCTTAACACAACGTTCCACCGCGAACGAATTTACCGGATCCGACCAACGAATTGAGGGTATTGTTATTGCCCCGATCAATAAGTAATGCCCCTTTCTCTCGATTCAAAAACAAAAACCCTATTCACAACGTCTATATTCAAAATATAATACAAATTAAAAAATAATACTGAAATATTGAATATAATATTATCTAGAAAAAACATTTAATATTTCTGTTTGGAAAAATTTTTAAATCGTGATGAGTGGAATAATATTGTGCAGATCCGTTTCACTCGAATGACCAATCTAATAAGGCAAAATCGTCTTACGTAACAGAGTAAACGTAAACAGTAATTATTAATTTCTTCCATCGATTATTATTGACGACTATTGGCTGCTGTTTTTTCCTCGACCAACTGACAAGTTTATATTTCTCTAACAACAGATCTCTCTCGCTTCTTGAGGGAGTTTTTTTTTTTATCAGCTACTAATCAGAGGATTTCCTTCGCGATTCCTTTCCACGTGAGGAAACTTAATGAGTAAACCGCAACACTTTCCTGCGTAACGCACTTATATCAGTAGAAAAACCTCCAATTAGTATTAATAGCTCTCTAGCTAAATTAATGTTAAAGGCAATTCCAATTGAATTTCCTAAATAGTAATGATTGTGCAATAATGAATTTTCTTACGATACTGAATTATTATATAACAATACAACATACACATATAACAATATTATATTGTTCAGAATATACGAAGTATTGTATAACTTACAATTCTGAATTGATAATTATCAATACTAAATTATGTGGCATAATATTTACGTGGGTGGAGTGAGAAAAAGAATTTTCTTTTTCCCCTTGCGTTGATCCATTCGCGTAACCTTTTTCTATCTCTCTCTCCCTTTCAGTATCTCTCTCCTTCTCTCTCCTTATCACCGTGATAGAGAAGTTGTGTCGAGTGGCACGTACTTACTCGCTGTTTATATTTTCGCGAATGATAACTTAACGGTGAAAAAAGCACGACGATCAGACGTCGCTGCTCAGTGTGACGTCAATTTCGAAGGTTGTTTGTCTGCGATGGTGAAATCAGAGCGAATTGACGCAAGCTTACGTCAAAAACCGAAAAATCATTGGCGCGATGAACTTTCTATTAAATGACGTCATTTACGTTTTTCTCAATAAATACATAATACAGAAAAACTTGCCAATAAATATTTCTGTTTACTTGCAAGTTGTCACTGATGAATTTTCTATTCGTTTTTTAAGTTTCATTTATTCTACGAGTGTTTCTTGCTCTTCACTGTTTATCGCATGTTAGTTTACTGCTTCTCGTTATCGCAGCCTCTTTTTCATAATACGCTCGAAGCAGCAAATCAACGAGAAACTCATAATCAGTTTGCTTTCTAGCGCGCCTAGAATTATCATCGCGTGTATTATCATAGCGTGAGAAAAAAAGAAAGAAAGAAAGAGAGAGAAAAAAAAATCTCCGAATAGAGAGCGCGATCGGAATGGACCATTCACCCCGCTAACAGAGTCGACATCCATATGTAGTATCGCGTTAACCCATATCCAGGCTTTGTACAGTCTTGCTGCCGCTTTTTCTACTCCAAATTCGTGGAGCACATTTGACTTTTTAAAGAGCGAAAGTCGATGTCGCTTCCTGCGGATTCACTGTGAGCTCAAGGGGACGAGAACGATTGAAAGGAGTGAATGAATAAGACCAGCACCACTGTGCAGAATGGAATTCAGTTGTAATTCATATCATCTCGAATTTAATTCTTGATGAATGAAAATATTGATTACAGAGTTACATTAATAAAATCCATATCTTAAAAGAAAATAGGTAAAAATCAATTTTCTTCGTAGTATGGGCCAAAAAAAGGTATATATTTTAGTTGAAATAATTATCAAGAGACGTAAAGAGCATTGAAGAATTATTAGATTTATTCCGAGTACTCGATGAGACTTGCTATTCGTGGAGCATTTCGAGTGTTTCGAGAAAATTAGTGGGGGATACGTGCAAGCTGTGTTGGGAAGAGGGAGCGAGGAAGGAAAAAGGGGTCTTCTGAGGGGAACGGTCGTCGGCTGCGGCCGATAGCAAGGGCCTCCTCGACTTGCATGTCGCATAAGAACAAGGTCCCCTTACCAGTCTCGTTCTGCAGGCTTTCTTCATCCTCCGTACCCAGAAACGCGTGAGTGGGCATCCTCGTTCGTTCGTTCGTTCATTCGTTGGTTCGTTCGTTCGTTCGTTCGTTCGTTGGTTGGTTGGTTCGTTGGTCCGTTCGAGGCATGCATCGCGGACCATAACATTCAGCAGTCACAACCATAAGGGACCTAACCTTCCTCAAGAATCCCACCGCACGGCTTTCCTACCATGGAAATACATAATAACTTTTCAAGAGATGCTGCTTGAGCTGATTGTCAAGTAACCCTTTACGTTGATGTCTCCCACAATGTTTGGATGTTAACTCAACATTAAAAGAACGATATTCAATTATAAATTTAATTTGAAACAAGATTTTTTTTTCATATTCGTGAGAACTCGTGAGAAGTTAATTACGTGTTAAGTACTTTATTTATAGGATATTTATAATTAAATAGATGGTAGAATCTTAAGTAAGTTTAATTGGAACTATGACTCAAGGTATCGGGTTTTCTGAAAATAGAAGAATTCAAAGGGAAATGTTGCTTCGTCACGAGATAGACGTTCGTTCGTCTCATTATCCACGAGACCTTTAATCCGCCTCTGCGTTCAAGAGAATCTAATATAACTCGATATAATAGTGTCAGGATGATTGCCATCCGATGAAGGCTCGCGAGTTCCAAGCAAACGCGTGGCACGTAGCCTCCGCAATATACATACATAATGTTGTTGCAAGCGTACTGTGATAAAATCATAGAAGCCTGAGAAACGATTTATGCTAATGGCGAATGTCTCCTTACCATGCATCATCGCGCAGAATCGCGGCAATTAGCATTCGGTGTTTGGGTCAATGTTACTTTCAACACTACCTCGAGAATTGGGGTTGAAAACTATAAACTGATTTAAACTTGAGATTCAACTGCATTGCGTTCCAAGTGACGTGTTCAGTTCTTCGTATAGTTCTTCTTGATTCGTTTAACTTTTATCGTGAATAATTAAATGTCTATAATTCAACATTAAAAATGAATGTAAGAAAAACGTTAATGTTATTCTCTGATATTTTTAGTGTTGAAGATACATGTATATTTCAAGCTTTCTTATATCCGCCTCTGTATGATACCACATGTAATAGACACGTGTGACATACATGCCAACAATAGACAATACACCATTTCTATACAAATTGACTTAACAGATACACACATGTGTATCCTTCTATCGTAAAGAACATTGAAATAACAGTTGGCCACATTGCGTCTGTGGAATTAGAATTAAACCATATCCCAAGAACATTAATAGACTGGGAGATTACAGAAAGCACGACGGGAGGAAAAAAGTCGATCCACTCACGATTGGTTCAGCAGCCATTCATACTGGTATCGATATCTGCGAATGCCTATTAATCTCGCGACTATATGGCAAAACAATGACTAGGCAATGACGGGCTCGGCAGCTCTTAAATTAAACGAACCGTTTGCTTAGATGCACTTGCAGCTGCGTTGCAGAAGCTTCGCTGCGCCGGATGTTTCCCCACCTTCCTTCGAATTTGTTTGCTCGGGTCAAACGCCTCGACGACGACGTTAGCTCTTGCCAAAACTGCGCACATCACTTTAGGATCCGCGGATAAATCAGGAAAATTCACATTCTAATACAAAAAAGAACAAATTTTATATTAGAATAATATGGATAAATTAACTAAAATTGAACAGAGGAATAAATTGTTTAAAATAAACTTGTTACTTTACCACAAAATTTATTTAGACATTTTAGCTTAAAGGGTATTTTTAAACTAAGGCCAATTTAGTAGATTCTTGCTCAATTCGCCAGGTTTTCAGAATTTTACTAAATCCTAGGTTCACATGATGTCATGGGAATATGGATATTCTATGTGATGCGTGGGCGTAGGGAGAGTGAGACTTGCCAAAGGTCATGGGCAACTACTTCTCGTCTCAATGGAACCGCCGCTAATTTACGGTTAATGAACTAGCTTGACTAATTAATATTATATTGAAGATTATAGTTATGTATTTTCTAAAATAGAATTTATTAAGCCTCAATGAATGACGTAATATCAAGATAACAATACATCACCGTATTAATTATCTATAATTAGCTACGAATCAGACTCTTCGTATTAAATACTGATTATACCTGTACTTATATACAATAACAGACAAACCAGAGTTTAACATCTGCCAGTTTACATATTAAGCTTATTACCAACTCTAGTATCATACAAATCACTTTAAGGATAAAATACAATTTAGTATCCTTTTACCTACTTTATTCATTTACATTAGCAAATACAATATCGAACATATGGAAATATAATATGATATAGAGCAGAATAAACTATGAATTGGGTTTAAAATGTGAATATCTTTGTGATTGTAATAAAGTGCTTTAAACGTTTTCGGTCGAAAGTCAGCTACGAAGCGACAAGAGAGTTGTATTAGGAGAGGGATAACCCATTCCATAGACTTTGGCAAAAGCTATAAACCGAGTCGAAAGTCATGGGCAGATCCTAAAAGGAGGTTACAGCGTGGCGGGAGTGGTTATCGCGGTGTTCCTAGTATCCGAATCCCAAAGGAGGTCCGCCAGGGAGCCTGGTGTGCACTTGCTCAAACAACGGTGCCTCTATGGGGGCCCCTCACAGTTTATTGGCGTTTCTAATTCAGGAGCGGAAGTGGCCGAAAAGCACCGGCGAAAACAGACCCGTTGGATTAAAATAGTCTTCTCGTTATGCCAGCAGGGCAACTGCGCTAGCCCCTTTGTATTAATAATTAACGCCTCGCGCGTTCTCCTTCCCATTGTCACCCCCTCTCCCGCGTGTTAATCCGACCCATGGAAACTAGTTTTATTTCATGGAAATCCCGCGGCAGCTGACCGCCTTGTCGTTAGTTCAGCTCTAATTGTTTGCTTTTGGATGATCTGTCGCCCTTTAGGACAATGCTCTGAATTTTGGGTATTTCCTATTGTGAGATCGTTTTATTAGGGCTGAATAGGTTTACGAGGGAGGATTAGGTCAGTGGGTTATTAAATGAAGAAAAGGATGGTAATAGGTATTTTGGTAGTTAGGGTAAGTTTGAACTTTAGAGTAATGCGACCCTCTGTGGTTAATGTGTTATGGTTCCATCGTAATGCGTGGATTGTTATTTCGAATTAGGGGAATGAAGATGGCTCATTGTGTTAATTGTTTTAATGTTCAGATGGATTAGGGTGAATAGAGTTCTTCCTAACGGATCAACGCTTTATAAATGACACATAACGATGCAGTCTATGACATATAACGTTATTATAAACTCTGTTTTCTAAAGATTCCTTTGAATTCAATTATTTGAAAGGTTGCGTTATTATCTTAACATTCTTCCCCTCCTCCAATTAGTTATATGTACAATACCTTCCTATGTACAATATAAGAGAAAACTCTTTTATCAATGAACGCCAAGAAGCTTTATCTAACGAGCGCGATACGAAGACTTTGAGTAAAGTCGGATAAACCCGAGAGTGCATACAATTGTCTACGTCGTTGTATACCGAACGCGCTGCCGCAGTCCGCGTAGATACGCTGTCAATGATAACTGCTGTCAGTGGCAGAGCAAGCGTTATCCGTGGAAATTTCCACAAATGTCCGCGATCTTTCACGAACGATGTAGATGGGAGCGAAAACTCGTGAAAACTGTCACCAGTTCTGCTGAATTTTCAGACTGATCTTCGGGGAAATCGGCGAAATGTCAACCAGGACTTCCACGTGGCATATATTTCTGCTATTGTAAGCGTCTACCTCGCGACGACACTAAATATTTTGGACGTGTCAGACGATCACTATAGATTGTTGGGTGACATTGCTAGAAGTTAAATTCTGATATATATTAACTTCCTTGGTGTTAGTGTTTAGATTAAAAAACTGAATTCTTTAAATTTAATGTCAGACGAATTATTAGAAGTTAGAGTTATTTGTAAAATCCTTCATATAAATTTTAAACGAACCTTCAATTGTCTGAAATCAGTTATTAATGTTTAGCAAATATCAATGATTTCCATTATTATAGTATTTTTAGAACCATTTCACACATTCGAGTTATAAAATTCTACGATCTTTAATCCTTTCAATTAATCTTCTTTATTTCGAATTTTCCTCACGATCGTGTAAATCGAACGCTCAAAAAATATCACTAAATCTTTTTTGCCATAGCAAGAGCATTATTCATGACCAACCTCAGGCGACTCACGTCGAACCTGTCTTTTTGACGTCACTTGTCAGATGTAGTACGATCGACAAATTTCCCAGTGGAGATTTAATTTTTCTCATTGATCTACATAGATTAAGCACGCGCAACCAACTAACCGTTGGAGACTCGATCTTGACAGCTGCGACGCGAAGAGAATATTTACGCGAACACTTGCATCAATCGCAACAATATATCAGGAGTTCTGCAACTTGTTTATGAAGTCTTTCGCACAAATTACAGACTTGTCACATGTGGCGAGAAACTAAATTGCAATAATAATTTACGCAGGAAGTTTTCCATGAAAGATAGAAATAACAGTGCTATTACGGTCTGTTATAATTTAAGTGAATAATTAAGGTGAAATGGCAAGATGAAAAATATGGGGAGAAAAAGCGATGAGTTATTGGTTCTATCCGACTGGAGGAAGCTGTCTTGATCGCAGAAAGGAGAACCGGAGGAGAGAAAGGGAAAGTCAATCGGGTGAAAGTCACTCGTCCGGATAGTTTGCCTCTGTTTACGCTTCTCCATGACTAAAGAACTTTGCTCGGAAGAATCTTGTGGATCTCTTCCCAAATAATTTCCTCATTAAACTTACAGTAACATCTAATTCTTTTGTACTATATACTACTATTATTATTCTTCTTTTAAACTTCCAAAGTACCAAGCATAATTCACCGACTACGTAGTAGAAAAACTTGGTAAGCGTACTATCGAAACAAGCTTGAGACGTGTCCTTCGTACATTCTTCTACTTACCTACGCGCACAAGAGTAGTCGTCCGCGGCAAATGACGTGTGGCACTTTTTCCATCGAGGATCAACATTTGCCTGGTGCATGGCTCAGATAAGGGAACTGGTAGTGCTTTACTAATAACGAAAGAACGACCACACAACCATCTGGACCAGTTTAATTTGCGACAAGTGATCGCGATAGGACATTATTCATGCTTCTCAATAGGGACCAGGATTGTAGAGCGAACGTTCCAAGGAATGAATACCTTCGCTATACACAAGAAATTTTTCTTTTTAAATATCAGACAATAAATCAGTTTAACAAAATTCAATTTTTATGAAATATCTTTAGTGACATACTTTCCTATAAATTGAATATTGATTGCTATCTGCAAATTGTTGTGTCATTAGGATCATGAAAAATGATGAATTCGAAGTGAACGATTGTATAATAGAAGTAGTTAACGCACCAACTATATCATTCGAACCTAAATACTTACGGAGAATGATTTGGAAGAGAATTGCAGGCAATTGATCTGTATTTGTGTCTCCTCTTCTTCAATGAGCAGAGACATAAATAGGGAGCAGTATAAGTTACCGGAAAGGTTCGTTCGCAGAATATTACCAATTCTCCTTTACCGAGAACAATAATTGGAATCCAAAGAGACTGGGCCTGAGGCATCAAATTCACCCAAGCAAGTAACTTACTCACTCACGAATTGAGAAGCTAATAAGAAAGCAGCATTAACGAGCACAAACAACTGTCGGAAAGAGCAAAAACGTCGTCGATCGTAGACGGTTAAACCCAATTATCCTGAGCACGAGCTTGATCCGTTGAAACATTCTATGTACATTAGTTACGAGATATACAGATGCATAAGGGAAGAGTTTAAGCCGCTGGTAAGTTAAGGCTAAGCAAAATGGTGTAAATATGTATAGGGTGCTTGTAAAATTACGATACGATCTACATACCACAGGATAAATTTCACATAAAAATTACTCCTAAATTTACAACAAACTTTCTTCTCGAGAAAATTGATATTTTTCTTTTACTAAATTGGAAATAATTAAAATGGTAATAACGTTCGTCGAAACCGTGTACCATATTATATATGTATAATTTAAAAATCTACCGAAATTATCTTAATATTGTTTAATCAAATGAGCAAGCTAACATGAAAAAATGTACGAACTTATAACTAGTTTTATGTTAGGTGTTGTATCAATGACTTTAGGAACTCCCTATACATATAAGTGCGATTGGTAAGTGCTGATGTATGGAAAACTGCGTAGCGAGACTTCGATCGCAGTTGATTGGCCGATGTGCGCATAACACATGGAAAACTGGACGCATGCACGATGTCGTGCCGATATACCATGTTCTACGTCGGGGTTTACGTCGAGTTCTACGTCGGGCTTGGTATCCTCCTGCTATGTCGCCGCGAGTCATTGCACTTTGAACGTACCGCGGTGCGCTCTTATCGTCGAAGCCCCTTCTTCACGCATATGCGTGACCCCGCTCTCTCTCTCTCCCTCTCTTTTTCTCTTTCTTTCTTTCTCTTTCTCGCTTGTTCTCTCTAACAATGCTGGTTCGTTGTTCAACTAGTAGACGACCCGTAGAATCATCGGAGCCTTGCAACGACGGCGATTTTGCGTGTAACCCTTGACCTCCTTCGATTTTTAGTCCAATGAAACGTAGTTCAAGTTTTCAAATATTTGATTCAAATCGGAAAAATGTAATGCTTAATTATTAAACTTAAAATTAGATATTATCAATCCTGGAAAATGGCTAATAAAGTCATAACACTTTTTATCTTCGTAGTATGTAATATTTTCTAGTTTAAAAAAAAAACTGATAATAGATGTAACTATGATTGGTACATTCCCATATTGTATCGCAAAAATCATAAGTTACTATTTCTTCATATTTAATATTCCTGTATATAAATATTAATATTAGTATTAAATTAAAATTCAGAAGTTTCTTGATCTCCATCAGCTCGTGGAATATTTTAAGGACGTGTCGATTTCAAAACAAACACAGTAGTCAGGTTCGAGTTGAAATAAATGTCACTTCTTACAGTGTTAAATAATTTATGCCTTAAATCGCTGCACCATGTTCACGTTAACTTTGACGATCAATAAATTCATAAAACAGCTTATATATGCATATTCTGCCATTAAGAAAATTGAGGTGAGCTTCCTCAAGATTGGAATTCTTCCAAAAAATTTAGTAAAGTCAATTATGCTCATCCAACGACTTACCAATACAAATCGAACTTTAAACGCTCGAAACTTTTTTTTTTCTTGGTCTCAATACGAACGCTTTTGGGATGTATTTCTCCGATGCGTATCCAGTGTGATAGTAAAGACTAAGGGAGTAGGGGGAGGGGGAACTTACGTAACGCACGTGCTGGCCGTTAATCCGAAATTAATGCGAAATGTGAAAGTTGTGATCGACGTGGCGCCGGTGCCGGCGACTGGAAATGCGGCGGAAAGGAAGAAAGAAAGTGATAGTCAACGAGCAACGCAGGTACAAACGTTGTAAGAAACAAGAAAGAATGAGTCTCATATCGAACAACAAGCTTCTTGGAGAAAGGGAAAAGGACAAAGTGAGAGAGGGAGAGAGAGAGAGAGAGAGAGAGAGAAAGGAAAGAGCTCTTTTAGACGAAGGGGTAGAGTTTTGCTGCCACTAATAAGAGGATCATTCTGCGAAATGTTCTTGTTACAAGATCTAATGAGTGATGTACACGCTAACTTGTAATTTTAAAGTTATTGCCTCACAATTTATCCAACGTGTTTCCTGCTTTTCTATTTTCTCAGTGATTGATTGTTTTCTTGACTCGCTCGCTTTTCCAGTTTTACATTTTATTAAATTGTATTTCACTAATTGTAATGTCAATTTGATTTTGGTCGAGCATTTAATTGTCTGAAGATTTAGTTTAAAGAATTTAAAATTTCAGTTCTAAAGATATTTCACAATGATTTTATTATCTAGGATATATTTTTCATATGATTTTTTTATTGCTACGATCCATAACGATTGCTCCTTTTTTATGACTCTTGGTCTAATTCCGCTTGATTTTTATGACTGTTTTACGAGCTTAATTAAACTTTCATCTTGTCGTTACTTTTCTTTCGCTCGGTATTTTCCATTGGATTCTCCAAAGAAATCGACATAGAAATCTTCGCGTTGTTGGTGTCTTCATCAATCACGAATCTATCCAGAATTATACAAGCAAAAGCTTTCAAGCGTCAGGAGACATACGAGTGCCACAAACATTCTAATTGGTACAATTCATTTCCATCAAACGCTCTCTGGTTATTCCTATCTAGCATCATTTTTACCAGCTGACACCCGTCACTTCTTGGCAGCATCATTACATCGACTTTCTATTTTTCCCCCTTAATCAAAATCACTTCATCCTAAATGCCGCTTCCGCTGACATTACGTGGCACATTTTTAATTCGCAGTTGAGATCTCAAACCTCTTCGACTAGAACTCGATAGTTTCGTTTATGATTCGTAAAACTGTAACTGTAAATATTCATTTACTAATTCTAATTCCTACTACCCTAATAAGTAATTAGACAAATAATTACAGGCTTCTCATGAAAAGTCCAATATTATTTACGAATCGGTCAGATAAATTGGACAAAATCACCCGTTCCATAGATCAGTCTAGCTAACAGTCAACAGTGTTAAAGTGCAACATAGTAGATAGCCAATAAGAGAATCGATAAAAAAAAAGAAGCAATAACAACAAGTTTTTCGAATAAGAATCCACGGAACTACCTGATGGCTGACGTTACGCGAGTCTGCCTTCGGGGTCTCTCGTGTCCGGTTTGCCTGCGTGCATTTACCCGTACGTCGTTACTATATACCTTGCCGCGTGTCGTTGCCTTGGCCTTTACGATTCCTGGAACGATCTGCCTTCGGATCTATCGATTTCTGAACCACGATACCACCAGCCAGGTAGCCGCAGGTACCACCAATCCACTGCTCTCCAAATGCGAATCTCTCTTCTCTCGACCTTCTTATTACCCTCTCCCCCTTCCCTTTTGATTAAGTGCCGGCGGCTGAGGAAAAAATCAGGCCGATATTGCTGCTTGCAAATGATACTCGCTTGCTAGTTTAGTGCTGGTGAAGCGAGCTGGGATTAAGAAGACCCCTTTTGCTTCTGCGTGATTCTGAACTGGTTTGGTCGGGTTTGTCGTGGTTCGCTTGAGAATGTTTTTCTTTTTCACTGTGGAAATCATGCAAATAGGATAGATATTGATTAACAATTATTGTCAACTTAGGTCAATAAAATTCTACTGTCCTTCAACCGTGTCCTCATTCTTTATACTGATTAGCATTTTAATATATAATTTCTCATAATGCGTTTCGTGAAAGTAGTTTTTCTTCTTTAGGAATATTGTCTTAGAAAAGTTTCCATTTGACAATTACCAAGAAATAGTATTGGACGAATTTGATCCTCTAATGGGCTTCTTTTTTAAGTGGATTTCAGTAGCAGGTGCAGTGAGCCTAATAAGTAGCGTTGAGTTAAAATCGTTGAGGGCTAAAAGGCGGAATGGTTTCGGTAAATTGGATTCATTCCCATCCATGGGAAAGCGAGTGGTCTAATAAATGCGACGACAGTTTTTGGTCTATTACCGGAAAGCATCCCCGTGGGTGGTTCCGCCTTTTAAACTCGAGCTACCCGCACGATACAAAGCAACACGTGTCCCTTGCTCTCTCGTGTGGTCCATAAAGTCGGGACGTACCATCGAAAGCCAATACTGGAGGGCTTCCAGATGTTATTTGGCAAAGACTTCCTTCTCCATGGGTGTGCTACTTACCAAATTTATGCAGAAATCCTTATAAACCATATGTACTCGTGAACATAGTATCCGCTTATTCCCTATAATCGTGGAATGAACAATACTTATTCCATGAGATAATTTGTTTGATTCATTTATTCTTTAATTTGTTTTCCAATTTAATGGTAAATTGGAATATCTTGACTGTCGGAGTCTAACTTTAAGCCACGAAAACAAGCGAGGAATACTTTGCCAGAAATAGTCAAGTTGAACGAGTTAATCCAAATAAATCCATTGCACAATTGACAAAGAGGAGGCTGATTCTCGGCTGTGGCAATAAAACCTCGATCCAAGGAATCCGTGTGGTAAATATCAGGCAGAAAAGCTCCGGATAAAGATAAAGCTAAAAATATCCCAACGAAATTCTCATTTATGTGACGTCAAACAATTGAAGCTTCAACAAAGCGCATAAAGCAATTAAATTTTACCTGCATAGGGTGTAATTAAGGAGTGTCGGCAGTAGTAAAGATCTGTCTTTTATTTCGCTATATCTTCGTTCTTGGCCTTCGGTTAGCAGTTATCTTTAGAAACTCTGGTCGATGGAAGGTAGTAATTTAACGACATCGTACTTGACATATGTTACCACAACTGACACACTGTTCCAACTTGTTGACTGAGGGTTAATTAATCAGGCATAAGTAATAGACGCGCCTCGCTTAGTTTATGAGTAATGATCAAAAATCATAAATCACGAGTTAATAATCGTAATAACGAGAACTGCCGATGCACGTAAGTTTCTTTTTTTTTTAAGGTAATTTTGAGAAAGGCTCGAAGCGAGTTCATGTAAACTTATTGAACGTATCTTGCCGATAAGCGAACCGGACAAATCGTGGCGTTAATCAAAAGGTAAAGAGAATCCTGATCGTTATGAAATCGTTGAAGTCTCGTTGCTAAATTGGTGTCTCAGCTTTCACTGTGTCACGTTGCACACTCGATAACGATTTTCTTTTAGAATTTTATCGCTCGATTTTCATTCTGCAATACTGTGATTGCTTTCACAGATTATTTTTGAAATAACACAACGATTAGGTCTGAAGATATCTCAGTGAGGGAATTTCCATTTACAAATAGATATTGCTAGTTCAATTTTTTGCAAAAATGAAACTTTCGTTAAATCTCGAATTTTTCATAAATTTATTTTCAACGATGTTTAACAAATGTGTGTAAACCTGCAATTAACCACAATTCGTCAAAAACTTTAATTATCGCTCCCAAATCTTCTGCACTATTCTTATTAATTTCTCAAATGTTTTAAGAATTTTCGCATCTTGTGAATCCTCCATGAAACATCACAATTGAGAGACTGCATGCGATTACTATAAGAAAGGTAGTTCTAGTCTGGTTGAGGAAAGGAGGGAAATGAGAAGTGAAAGAGAGAAAGAGAGAACGAGAGAGACAAAAGTTAACCAAGTGTCCAGCAGATGTACGTACAGGCACGTACGCGCTCATTATTATGGGAGTACACGTGTCGAGCAGAACCCCATAGCACCGAGGAGGCCTGGCTGCTCTCGTCGTTGGAGCCGGCCCACGTTTTTCGTCCTGCGTGCCGTTCAAGCCTCCACGCGAGTCCTCAAAAGAGAAAGAACAAGAGAGAAATAGAAAGAAACGCAAAAGGCCCAAGCTAAGAAAACGGCAAATAAGAAAATGCCACGCTCAAAATGTCACACGCTGAGCAACTTGACGTCATGCTTCTTCTTACTTTTTACTAGACTACACGCGTCGCGAGGAACCGCTTTCCGAGGAGGTTACTCGCTACTACCTGTAGCTCTAGCTATTTATTATAATCAGTATTTCAACGATTTGTATTGAGATAATAGCTAAAAGGTTTTTTCTCCTTTTTTTTCTTTTTTTTCAAAAAATACAGCAACAAGATGTTGTTTCGAATTCTATTATACCATATTGATTGATGTAATTATTATTTGACCAAATTTGCACTTTCTACAATTAAAAGTAATGTTAATAATTAAATTATTTTACGACTGCAATAATTAGTAACTCGAATAATAGTAATAACTGTTGTAATGTTCAATCGAATCCAGATGGGATAGAAAGTCTGAGGATATTGGTTTCCGATACGAATTTCTCTCTTACGAGAAAAAGTCCAGTTACGTAATCGAGCTCGCGGCAAGAATTTTTGGTGACTAGCGTCTCGAATGTTTACGAAACTCGCAGGGTCGTTCGAAGGAGGAAGTGACATTTCGCAGGAGGGAAAGCCGGAAGAGGAGAGAAGGTTGCGCGAGTAGGAAGTGGCGTGTCGCGGCGAACGTTTTGTGGAGGCGCAATGTCAAGTGCCGACGAAAAGGTCGAGTGAGCCTCGCGACACTATTAATGACCCACACTATTAGAATTTATTGTAGTTGCCACCGTATACCGTATTTTCTACCGAATCGGAATTTTCAATCGATCTAACAAGAATTCCTAAAATACATCACATCTTACTGTTTAGTTGGAAATTATTGTTTTTCTACAAATCAACCGAAGATTTGCTACTTAATCTTATTTGATTATCATATTTCTCAAATGTTTAATATTTCACAATAAGTTTATTAATTTAATAACTTTATTCAATTTTCTTGTTGGAGATCAATGAATAATTAGGCAATGCTAGTTACTAAGATTGCAATTACTCGCGCAACTGTTACTTGCATTCCATTCATCTAAAACCCTGGAGCAACTAGGTCTCCTAATTAAACGGAATAACTTTCCCTATTACTGCTTGACCATCGGATTAACCCTACTATTCGAAATACCAACTTTTAATTAACTCCACCAGTCGCATGGCAGCGGTGTATGTACCAATAACTATAAATGTGATTTTAATGGCAAAAATCTGAGAAACACATTTTTCCATTCATTTCATTTTATCTATTTTTATCGTAATAATATAATCTCCGGGTTTTGTCGTTCTAGAATTCAGAAGTTTCAATTGTGGGTTCCTCGATAGAAAAAGAAAGAGGAGATAACGTAAAACATACGTTTAATAAACCGTGATATTAACGAGATAAGTAATTCTAAGGGGGAGTGTTGTACTCGATAATTATTAAGTGCTCGAATTAGGGGGTGTTATGGCTTTTCGAGTAACATAGGGGTCCATGAGGGCACTCTGCACCCCAACTCAACTCGAGGAGGGTTAATGCTTTCAACCCCAAGGGAACAGATTCTCATGCTGTTGGATGCGTGGAATGGCTCTATACGTACAGTATATGGCGACGACTGGGAGTCAGCTTTCGTTATGGTGGCCAAGCTACTGGTACAGATAGCAGTCTGGCGTATGCGGGCTACTTGTCGGGTGGAATAGCCGCCCTTGAACAGAAATGACGAACTGTGGGTTACGTAAACTTTGACTTCTCACAGATTTCTGGGAAACTCGTTTGGTATTGCTTTCCCATGAAAGAGAAGGATTTCGATAGGAATTTTTATTTCCCATAGTTTTGCCAATAGAGTGCCAAGCCAACTCCTACTTCAGTGAATTCTTAACATTCTGTATAAAAGTATTCCTATAAAGAGTGTACACGACAAACATTCAATTTTTTACCGGTTAATTACATCATCCAGGTTCAAAACTAATTTGAAACAAGCAATAACTCTTTTCTAATATTCAAATGAAAATGAAAGCTCACGTAACACATTAAGTGCATGATAGAAGCGTTATTCAGTGATATCTTGATGCAACGCTTAGAGTCCTTGCCCCAAGCACTGTTCAAGACACAGCTGTATTACAACTCGATTTCTCTGACAATCAGTATAAACACTAGGAGAGAGAACTTGCTCGGCATCCTGCACTTTGTTAGAGACAATCTTTCCTACAAGAGACTACCGGGCAGAGTCCATTCAAGAGTCAATGGGTAGAATTTTTCCATTGCAGTGTTAGCGGCATATCAGTGGCGATATACAATCGAACGCTGACAATGCACACTGTGGTGGTTACCGTTTGCAATCTGCGGTTTACATCGCGCATGAATAGAAGCTCAATTTCATTCATGCGATGCGTCTCGGACAGTGTTTGAACGCTTGCACCAAGCTATCGGATCGCAACAGCACGGCGCACGGCGCATCGGACACCGCAGGCTAGAAACGCTATAAAGCACCGATCAAAACACGATTATGACGGTTACGGCATACTTATTAGGTGCGATGGCCGACTCAATTTGTACTCGGGTGATCCTGATGCACCACAATTGCTTCCATTACTATTGTAATAACTTTCTTATAGTAGTTATTAGAGACCTATGTACTCGTAAAGTTTCAGTTTTTCTATTCCACCGTGAAATAAATTAATATTAACAATGGGATAGAATGATTTCAATAGCAAATGAAGTAAGTCTCTCTAAACAAAATATAATGAAATTAGTTTTTCCGTACCGGAAACAAGGAAATTGATTCCATTAAGAAACTTATCCGATTTATTAGTTTCATGTTTCACTTGAACATTCATCAAATTGGTAATTAGCCAAACATCGACTAATTGCGGATTGGTTATTGAAAGTAAAAAATGGGACAAAGATATATTTTCGAGAGTTGGGCAAAGACGTCAGTCTGAAAAATGGAAGATGCTATTTTGGAAGGCATGTCGGGTCGAGGATTCATAGTCAAGAGGGTGAAAACGTGTAAACAGAAATAACCCTAAACCACCCTCGATTTCCGCCAAAAAGACTCTGATGTAAAGATGTAACGAACTTGAAGACGTACGTAGAAGGGGGTTGATGGTAACGACATGACAACGGAAATACTGCTTTTCGAGTGTGAAGTCTTAACAAAAATTAGGAGCGAAGTTGCTCGAGACTTCCCGTTCGTCGCTACTCTTTTATTTTCTCTTGTAGCGAGACTTACGATTGACGTGATTACGATTACGATCTAATTTCCTAAATAGTTACAATTCAGAAGATTCTAATAAAACTACAGTCACAATTAATGTTTAGCAAGTATATTAACGATCACGAAATTCACAAGAACTGTATTCTTTTCAATAGACATAACAAACTATTGAAATCCAATCGTGAAGAGGTTTACGAAAAGAATAGTGATCATAAAACGATTCAGAACTTGAATCAACTACTTTCAAACCGAAAGTACATCCCCTCCTTAAAGCAAAAATCATAATCCACCCCTCGATCAAGCTATCCAATGATACGATCCGTAAAAGAGCGAGAGAGAAATCTCAGAGTAAAAGCACCCCGAGTCTCCTCCAATGAGAAGCAAAAGAGCTTCCCCTTTACAAAAGGGTCCGTTGTACGGGGGTTGTTGAATGGTGCGCACAATTTCGCCCTCGCGTTGCGCGGACTGCGCGGTTGCTGACTCTGTGTGTCTTTGAAGCCGAGGCCTATGGTCAAATGGTGGGGATGAACTATCGTGGTGTTTGTAGTTTTATACATCGGCGCGACGCACTGGCATAGCACGACGATCGGGCGCGTTCGGCTATTGGTCGGTTCTTCTCGGGCGCAGTCGTTTTAGCGGGCGAGCCACGGTGCCACGGAGCGACGTAGAACGTGCGCGCATCCTCAGTTCGCATTCGGAGGCCCTGCGAGCTACATCTCCTTTGAGCGAGGGACAAGGCGACGCGTCGCGAGCGCGAGATACTCGAGTTTTGCCGCTCACTCCTACACGGGAGTCGCGAAACGATACAGATTCTCCTACGCTCTACTGAAGAATCAATTTCTCAGTTTTCTAACTCTTCGTGTATACTCGTGATACACGTAAGTGTCTTACTCGCGCAAACACGAGGCGACGAGTTTTCGGTTGTTTTTACGCGCGCTACGACGAAACTTCTTTTCTTTTTCGTCGCACTCGAATCCCTGAAGAAAGAAACAGGCAAGCGAGTGCTGAGTGGAAGATACTCACGTGACGAGATACACTGAGGATTCTACGGACTTACACACAGTCACGGAAGGAAGGAAACTTAGAGAGCGCGTCGTCGGTGGCTCTCGATTCGCGATTTAATAAAACACTATCTCTTCCCGCGCACACACCACCACGTTCGCGAACTCGGTGAGGTGTGCTTTCGATGTAAATCGACGGAACAGTGCTGGTTTTGTGCGGTTAAATCGAGCTGAGAGAAAGAGAGAGAAAGCGCGTAGAAAGAAAGAAAGAAAGAAATCAAAAAAGAAAAAGAGCAAGACGCTCGTAAAGCCAGGAAACAAGAGAAACAAGATCTAAGAACGTACCACGACGACGACGACGACGACGCTTCGTCGGCTTTTGTCCGCGCGAGAAACGTTGGAGAGAAGGCCGTCAAGAGACGACCACGGTGGCAAGAGAGAACGGGGTGCCGGAAGAGGAGAGCGACCAGGAGGAAAGAGGGTCGAGAGTACCGAGTGTGTTTGATTTTCTTATTGTGCGAAACTAAGGGAACATGTCGACTGCCGTCATGAGCACCCCTATGTTCGAGTGCAGCGAGCATCTCTTCAAGGTAAGCAAAAAAAAAACAAGAGAGAAAGAAAGCAAACCTCTAACCCTTTGTTGCTTTACCGGTCGCGCCCTATACGTCCGCTCGTCCTTGAATCGTAATTTGCTAGGCGTTTACCAATAATCGCCTGGGACTAATCGCTCGCGAGGAACCATTTGTATATATATATGTGTTTGCCTTCTATATCATCAAGTTTGTCGTTTACGAATATTCAACTTGATATTACAGCGCATATATTTATGCTTAACGATCGAATTATTCCATCTCGACTTTACATCGATCATAAGCCGATAGGAAACATCAAGAATTATTATTCCAATCACCGATCAATTTCTGGGATTCGTTCACGCATAATTCCAAGTAAACATCCGGCTTCAACGTTACAATCACTCGATCATAGATTAACTTGATTGAGTTCGCGTTAAGGATAATTCTAGTCCTGGATGGAAATATAATTGATTTCTCAGTTTAATCGAGGATCTTAGGAAGTATTTAGTAGTTAACACGTGGAAATCTTAAAAGGGTGGGGAAAAGGGTATCCTATCTTTGAGTGAAGATTCGTTGATGATCGTTTAGAGATGATAGTTGCGAGTTGTCGCATTTTCGCTCGAACAAACACTATATGTACTCGGCTTGGTACTCCTTGGTACCATGGCGCAAACACCGGCTTTGCTCGCAGTGTTGGTGCGACTCGCCAAGCGCGTATTCTGTTCCGATCCGACCGCTACGCTCTATTGCACCGCCGGACAAATATGGAATGGTACGAGAGAGGAGAAATGGAGGATCGGTGATCGTTGAACGCGGAATTCACTGTGGAAAAGCAATGTGTTTTGCCAATACTTTGGAGTCTAGTTTCGGTGATTAAAACTCCCTTTTTGGAGCGCGGGAAACAATTTCTTATCGTGATACGATGTTTATGAGTTAGAGATACGTTTGTAACTTGTTATGAAACTTGCTGTTTCTTTATTTCTTACTTTACTCTGTATTTTATTTGATCTTTATTTTGTATTACATTTGAAATTTAAAGTAGATTCTTTTACGGGAGATTCTGTTTGATCAGTTTGAATTTCTCTGAAATGGTTGTAGTTGGTCTTACATTAGTCAACGTTATGGCTACGTTTATTTAATAGCGAATAAGGAACTCGATATAATTAATCTGGAAAAGTTCTGGAGCAATCCAGAAAACGCAAGATAGAAGTTATTACAGTATAAACACGATTATCGTACGACTTTGAAGTTATTCGTTGTACGTCACTTGCATTCGAATAAATTTCAATTCTTCTAATATATTTGTTATTCTTGAAGAGAAGTAAATATTAATTGCTTTTATTCTTCAACATGGTATAACTATGTATATTACATGGGTAGCGCGCGGTACAATTATTCTTTTGGAAGAAGAGTTTTCTTCGAGGAGAGAAAATACTTGCTCCAAACGAGGCTTGGTTTCTTCAGTGCTCACACGCCGCGTACGATCTTATTTATTTTCATAACCGCACACTGCCTCGGCTGAGAGCTGACTCAGAGGCTAATCCGTCCTGATATTGAAAAAACGCCGCTCCCGACCTCGAGTGTGCGCGTTCGTTCCTTCGTTCGTCGTTCGTTCGTTCCTTCGTTCCTTCGTTCTTATACAATACTGGATCCCGCCGCACATAGTCTTATTCAACAGGTTTTACGCCAACGCGATTGAAAATCGATACTCACCAGAGAACCTCTCACAATATTTTCCTTCTTTTTACCGTAAAATAAAATCCACCAGGAGTTCGTAATAGTCTGACATTTTTGAAAGAAGAAAACTTTATGAAAGTTTTATAATCCTAATTTCTTCTATAATTAGGGTTTCCAAAAATTGCTCATTTAAGGAAACATTTAAATCGTTCTCTTAAATACTAATTATCAATATAAACCATTTCAAAAACTTTGTAATAAACAAGAAACGTGGAGATCTGTTCTTATAATCGTCCTAATCTTTTTACTATTACTATCAATTGGAAATTTCTTTCAAATATTCTCTAGATCCTCAATCAGAGTATAGCAGTTGCCTGGAATCATTCATACTTTCGTTTTCGATGTTTTCACAGTCCTAACTCTGACCAAGTCCTATATGGTTGCTCATGCATGCCACCTTCACTCGAGTCTCTCTCAATAACGTTATATAGCGATATTCATGCTCGGTTTGCGGTCTTTATGTATTTTCGAGTCAAGATGGATCGTCAGTTGTTAAACAGGCGACATTGTTATCCACAGCACAGCCGATTCGCTTGAACTTGCGATGACCCTCTTGCTCCGGTTGAACCTCGAACCTCCGCTCGCGTTTTTGCGTATTTATATTTTTTCCCGCCGCAGCCAGGCTCCGATCGGTGAACATGCGAGACAACGATGATGTATGCGTATATACATGTACGGATTCCCTTGGTTTCTCACTTTCGGCCTCACCAATCGCGCCAATTCAAACACTCTGTTTACCAGCTGTTTTTTTAGCACGTTTCTCGCTGATACGTAGATACAATATTATTTTTGCGCGTGCACGAGTCCCTTAAGCTTCGCTGACAGAAGTCTCTTAACACTCTGTAATTAATCTATTCACAATTTTAAATGTTAAACACGCGTTAATAATTAATTTACAAATTAAAAGGATTTATCAGTAGCATAAATGTTATGGTTTTGTAAATAATATTTTTAAATATGCGTTTACTAATATTATTTATCATTTTTATTACACATTTTGTTTTTACCATGATGTTATAGATAATTTTACATGCATAGGAATTCTTGTTGATCTTCTGCAACGTATTTGCAATTATCATTGAGGATCCTTTTTGTCGTATAAACCTCGTTACTAATATGCCGATCGAGCAATCTTGTATTGACCAACCAGCATACCATTTCTTACGTAAAAGTTCGGCGACCACGTTTTTCAAGTATCCGATGCCTTTAACCAAGAGCAAACTCCGCTTGAGATTTTCTTGCGACAGGCGAGTTACATAAAGGCTAGAAGAGTTTTTCAAAGTGTCGTGTCTTTTTTTTTCTACCATCGAACTTTATAATTCATTGGGGAGCCACGTGTGCTTCCCTTGTAATGACTTTCGAAATTCATTCTCCCGAGTCAATGTGCATGTGTCTGTGACCCCCTTTCGCCATTTGGTTTCCGCCGTTAGTCAGACTCCCGAGCTTCCTAATTCGTGTATCTAAATGGCTAAGCGTACTTTTGCTTTCACGAAGCAACGAGCGAGCCGAAAATAGTCGCGGGAGTGTTGTACTTCCGTGAAACTTCATTCGAGACAGGAAAGGTGAAGTTTCCCCGATGGAAGTTTGACTCTGAAGCATGGCCATGTGTTTTGAAAACATCCTGTGTCGAGGATATCTTTTCTCGAGGAACTCGATGGTATTTTCGGATTGTGCATGCGACCCTGCAGGATATTGTGTTACGGTTGATTTATGCTGTCAAGAAACTTCGGAAGAAATTTCTCTAGTGATGGAATCGAAGGGGAATAGTAAAATTGTATTGTCAGTTATTTTCTTCGTATAATTACAGTTTTGAGTTTCCTTATGGTGTTGTCGTATTTTTAGAATTTTTTAATAGTGGAATTATGAATTATTTCTTATCTAACATTTACATAAGAAAATTCGTAATTTCAATTTACATTTGATTCTACTTTATTCGATACTAATTTAGAAGAGATTAGAATGATCTTAATGAATCTTTCTCAGGAATAAAGGATCATTAATTGAATCTGTAATAGAGAATCTGAATCTATCAGGAAGTATCTGTCGTCAGAGTAACTAGCGATGTTGGTTTCCTGAAGGAAGTTTTCTCGAATGAAAATCACGTAGAGTCGTAAACTGACGCGCGACTATCCCGCAACTTCCGGTCTCTATGGACTCATATTGTACATGAGGCAGTGCTTATCATTTCCCAGCGCCTTATTATTCATTCTGTATACGATTTGCATAGCATTGGTCATGGCTATTCCAGTGTAATTACCAAGTATAGAATCAGAGAATTGTGTTAAACTTAGCCATTAAAAATGTACGATTTTGAAACGTTTACTTCTTATATTCGCGTGGGTCAGCATTTAACCAACGATCAAAAATCTGCTTTCTCATTGGTTAAGACAGGTCGTCACGCGATACAATTTAACAACCTTACATTGTATTTCATTGAAATTCTTCGAATTTGGCGGAAGGAAGTGTCACTCGATGAGTCATAGAATATGGAATGGTAATAAAGATATTGCTAAATGTCTTAAAGTACATTATCTTTATTACTAGACTACATTGTGTTCAACTTTTTGAGAGGATAAATATCACTACGATGATTATACGCACGTTTCAAGTTACTTCGATACTAACATAACTTTTTAATAGGTCATTCCAATTTCGTCATAGTACTTGAGACTATAAACAGAAGAATTTCTAGAAAGTTTTTATTGCTAAATGTTTTCTTGTGTTTATAAAAAGCTAAATTAAAATAATTAGTTACATATAGTATAATTATCTTAATTCCCCTTGAATATTTTCATTGGTTACTGTACATGGGATACATTCACAGTACATAAAAGGTACACTTTCATTTTGGTACATCATGAATGAAGTCCTCGTTCATTTAACCGTATCTAGGCTCTGACTTAACGTGTTTCACGATTTTCTCGTGCTACAGTCAACTCGTATCACAAATTCCAGTCTTCTTTCTCAATGGTAGCATTCGAGTACCAAGAGCCAAGAGAAAGAAACAAATTGAAGATTTAATCATTCTCAATTATATTCTTCTCCCATTATTGTTGTTTTCACAACTCGTATTTCAAACAGTCAATGATCGTGTTTAACTTCCTTCTTTTTTTTTCTGTCTCTCTCTTTCACTCTCGTGACTCTTGCTCTCTCGTGGCTTTTCGAGTTGCGGATCCTCCTATAACTTTCCTCGGCAATTTCTCCTGAGCGATTTCGAAACTCGTTCGCCGCAGATCGCCTTTCGACTTTCGTTGTCGATTCGACGGCCCTGGCGCCATTTAAGTTTCCGGAAAGAACTTGAATTTTCAACGAGACAACTTTTCCGACAAAATAATTTTCCTTTGGAGAAGTAAATTTTCCTCGATCCGTTTTATCGACATCTGTCTAAGCCTCGAGGAAATTTGAATTGCAAACGTCGAAAGTTATTGTTGATCTCGATCCTCGAGCATGTTGATTATATTCGCGTGACCTCTTTATTTTCTTGGGCATAGTAAGTAGCATTTTTCTAGTATTTTTGGGCCGCGCCGTCGTAAATATGTGAGTCACTGTTTCCTCTATCAGCCGATAAATATGTATCGCCGTTAAAATTGTAATGAGTTCTGTTGTTAGGATTTTTACAAGTGAAATTCGAGCATTGGAATCGCTATGTAAACGGAACGCATTGTAAAATAGTCTAGTTTCTATGATCACTATGTTGTTATCTATTCTTTTTCACTATTAATGTATACTCGAATATTAGAATCCTATTTGGAGAATCAATCAATATTTACACTATGTACATTAAATTTTCTCTAACATAAGATGCAGAGATACATACGTATCGCGATCTTTAGACCGTCGAAATCGCGTCTGGCAGCCTCTTTCCAAATGTGAAAGTGATGCTTTTGCGCTCGTAGGTGTAGAGATTCCAATAATATACTTCCGTGTACGTTACGTCGGGTCGACCGTGCGTCCGGCAGAAGGATCGTGTGTTATTTCAACGACCACTCGGCATTCAGTAGTTCCACCTACTGAAACTTACGGTAATAACACACTATGAGACCGAGAGCATCCTACCACTTTGCTCACGAGCGTCCGTTCCACTGAAAATACATATATTCACATTCATAATGTGCTCCTGCATAACAAAATTGTCATATTGGAATAATAGATTTAACTGATTTTGCTGGGAAAACGTTTCCCTTCATCAATTCATAAGTTTATTTAATTAATTCAAAATAACTAAATCAAAGTAAAAATCTAGATCAAATTTTATCGACCGATTAATTCTACTTTAGTGATCAAGAATGAAAAATCCTTAATCCAAAGAGTTGTAAGATTTAAATTTGTAATAATTTAATATATAATAATAATAATCATAACGGAATTGTACGACACTCGGTGTGAAAAGCCTCAGTTCCCAGTTCTGGTATCGTCGAGCAAGGGAATCACTCGCGGATTTTTCTGAAAGTGGAAACCGCGCCTTGCTCTGCCTTCTCTCTTTCTCTCTCTTTCAAACACGCACGCACGCAGGCACGCATGCACGCGGCAACAAAAAGCGACCGGCTAAATGCAAGCAGCAAGAGAGGAGGGAGTGCGCGCAGGAGGAACCTGTTGCATCGGGTTTGCATGGGAAAGAAGAAGAAAGACGAGAGAATCCATTGGAGTCGAAGAGAGAGAGAGAGAGAGAAAGAGAGAAAATCGAGACAAGATGGGGCGAGAACGCGCAGTAGCCAAAGGGAGAAAAGCAAGCGTGAGAAAGAGAGATAGAAAGTGTGAAAGAGGAAGAAAGAGGGAAGGAAGAAAGGGAGAGCAAGCCAGGCAAGGCACTCTTTGTGCCCTGAAGCCAAGCCCAAGTCGCGAACTTACAGTGCCGTAACGCTTCGTGGACACCGGTCATCCACTGACAAGAGTGTGTACTCTGCTGCCTTTTATGGCAAGCCTGCCGAATTTCCCATATTCCTGAAAAGAAGCCGCACGCACAAAGGAAGGTGCGACAGGAAGGGCTCTCCGCTGTTGCTCTCCCCTTTTAGTGACCCCGTCGACTGCACCTTGTCTTCTTCTACGTTGCTTAAATTGCTTCCAGCTTCGAAGAGACGATCTTTTAAATTGTTTTCAACCCGAATGGGATGCGGTTGCATGGTTCATTTTTAATTTTCTGCGCTTATGAAGATGATAGTACAAATGATCAATTTGCATGAAACTTCGTTTTAGTTCATTTTAGGTAGTCAGATGTATTAGGTAATTTTAACGTTGAAATTATACACACTTGTAGTGTTGTTTGGGGAAAGTGGAAAGCATGTGGCAATATACTGTTTGGAAAAAGAAATTTCAAGGGATCTTCCTCATGAAATATTTGATTGCCAGCTATAAAGCCTGCTGGGATTTACGTTAGTTTCGCTTGATTGGAACTCGGCATAAAAAGCGCGCTGCTCGAATATTTTTGGTGTGAAGAAAGTTGAAACCTTAACTCGAAGGATTTCATCCTTAACCATTATCCGGTTTCTCCGAACTCAACACCTCTTTCTTTCAACACGTTGACCACCGGTGACCGGCGTTTGTAATTAATACTTTTTAATAAACCTATAACTCTTCCATCCGTGTAATTATAATTTGGAATTTTGATAAATTAAATTATCATTATTGCTATAGTTTTGTCACATATCCGTAAATCTGAAGATTTTAACTGCTTCTTTAAGATTCGTGTTACCAAGGTTCAACCGTGGTCTTTATCTTGGAACCCTTTTGCAAGTTTCCTTAGACGAGTTCGAGCCGAGCAATAGAATAGTAAAACTGCAACAGTTTCATTAGCATTTTTATGCGTACGTGTTCCTCGGTTGGTCTGCAGTTCCAACCGGTTGCTTTTGGGGCAAAGTGCGCGAATTAACCCAACTGTAACACTAACCGTACTCCGGCCACCGGAACGCTAGGGTGTTTTTTTCACGGTAGCAGAGTTGAGCGCGCTCAAAGAATTTCCCATATTCTTGAAAAGGAGCTCGAGAAACAAAGGGGCCAACGACAGGAGGAGGACACACACAGAAGAAGCGAAAGACCGCTTTCTCGTTCGCACAGGAGCTTCAATTGCACGACGAAATTTCAGGAGACTACTGCAGATGGTTCCCGTCGCAAAGACAGGTCAAGACAGGCTTCAAATTAAGAATTTGGGAAATTCTTTATCGCTTCGTTGAGCCTCAAATATTTACATTTACATATTCCTTCTTTTATACACTTTCCAAAATTATTAACAATTCTAATATATGATATTATTTTATTATCATAATCCGCTTCTTTCCTTTTTAAAGTTTAATGAATTGGAGTATTGTAGTTGAAATTCGCCATTCGTTAAAATTGGGTAGAGTAAACGAGATTGACTCACTAATCTGGTATTGAAACATCCGAGCGGAATCACTTTGACTCGTGCTGTATTAATCCCAAGACCCACTATATCCTGCGCTTTGAAGCATCTTCGAAATCTCATCGGGGAACGTGAGCTCGTTATACAACAGCAAAAGTTTCTTGCTTCGCTTTACGCGTAACTGGCTTACACTGATTGGGTTTCTTAGCCTGGCCGTATTCTCTTCTCCCTGACTGGTGGACCTTTTTGTTCGTTTATCGAGGCGAATTCACTTTGCGGTCTTCTTCCAACCGCTCGAAAATCTTCCCATATTCCTGAAAACTCGTTCGACAATAATACTCACCTAAGAGAAGTGGAAATAAACGAATTATAGACTTTGGATACTGTAATCGTTTCACAGAGAAAACAGTTTTTGGAATTTAGTAAACATTGTTGCTGCCAACTCGTTTTATATTCAATAGTATAAATCCAGTTAATTTAAAGAATCATTTTGAATCAAATAGATTTGAAACTGTATTTTTCAACAAAACTGGAAACTTTTTCTCAAATTCCATATGTTCCATATATAATATACCATCGTTCTGAGGATCGAATGATTCTTCCCTCGTAACTGTATTCCATCTTTCGAAGCTGAATAGACTCTTTTTCGGAAACCCTGCCCGAACAGGTAGAACCTGCATTCTCCGGGACCAGAATACCATACAGCCGGCGAAAATCGACATCTTTTTTATTCGAGGTGCATCCTGCATGTGTCAGTCGTTTCGCGCGAGGTGGAAGTTCCAGGTTGTTGGGTTCCCATATATTTCTGAAAAGAGAAGCTGGTCTTTACAAAGGAAAGAAGAACAGGCAAGCAGAAGAGGTGCACCTTGCTTCTCGAGCTTTCCAGGCTAAAGGCCAATTCACACGCGAGAAAGCGAGAGTGACCTCGCGAAACAAGCCTCCCTCCACACTATGTTATACAGCCCCTCTTCTTTCTCTTCTTACGATTTCACTTTCACGCTTGATTTACTCGGATCCACGATCAGCCTTTTGAATCAAAAAACTGTCAACCTAGATTCTCTATAGATATTTATTTCTGACAAGGCTCCTTTAACTCGTTCACTCGTTTTCTCTACTTGTGACAAATCTGTTACTTTTCATCAAAAATATTCAAGTTCGAAATTTATTCTACTAACATTAGCGAGAAAAAATATCTGTTTTATAATAGAAAGTTGTTGGTAGTGCAAAGTTAAAAAAAGGATTAAATTGCCTGCGAGAAGGTTAAACAGATTTTGGGAGGGGCTTGTGGAGAGGATTCTGGTTATGTAACGGGATGTTAATGGGGGAAGAAGGTTGATGGGGGGTTCCTGGATGGTATTTGATCAATGCACGGATTGGAAGCTTGGGGTAGTGAAGGGTCTCTCTTATGGTTTTTGGTAGGCTGAGCTAGTGATGGTGGGCGGGCTGGATTTCTTGGAAGGTTGGGGAGTGGTATGTTGATGGACCCCTGATTATACTTTCTGGGTAGTGGTGTATGGACGCCAGTGGACTGTAGATTAGGTGAAGCTTCTCGAACTAAAATTATTTCACTAATTACAAGTTCAACGATAACAGTAGAATCATTTAACTTGATACGATTTTGATAATGAAAGTTTCTACATCTTCCCTTTTCTTTTTCCTATTATACCAAATTACTATTTTAAATTCTTTACTTGTTTAAATTAATTTTGCCTCTTCATTTAATTTTCATTTCAGATATTTTATTTACCATTCTTAGAATAATTCAGAACCTGCATCTTTCATGTTTTATTTGTCCAATTTCTTACTATTTACATACATAATTCTATATCTTTATTTCACATTTGCGGATATAACACAAACTTTGGTTGCTAATGAGATTCGTCGGAAGAAAGAAGAAAGTGTGAAACCTCGCGAAATAAACCTCAAAGGGAAGATCCGTCGATCGATCGTGCAATTGTTGCATCGGCGGAGACTTCGCGAGACGCATGTGAATGAATCCGCGAAAGGCGGCTGTAACCAGCAGCAGCAACAGCATTGAGAGTCACATTTAAGCTATTCCAAACGCATCCTTCGATTGTTTAGAAGACCCCTCGATAGTCGATTCCCGTACGCGCCGCGAATGGCGAGTCTCATTTGCTTTTAACCGTCTACGGTGCCAGATACCTCGTGTGAATTCCAAATTAACCGCTCGTTTGAATCCTTGATGCATTGTTGCAAAACGTTCTGGTAAAATGCGAAGCGGTTTACTGGGAGAATACACCTTCGTAATGGATGTATATAATATGTATGTACTTGGTATGCTGATGCTTTATTTGTGGGACTCTTTTCGTTATAATCAAATCACGATTATTTTTAATTCCAGAATTAACACAATCTTTTTTAACGTTTATCAATATCTAATAAATAATTCGCATAGATACTTGCATGCAAATCTACTCTTTACATAAGATTTGGACATTTTATATTGCATGTTTATTGAATTGCGATAATAAGAATTATTTATTAGTCTGCCGAGGAATTTTTTTACTTCAAAATTTTTCGCTTACATTATTTGTCATGGGCGTTTCACCTCTGATACTTTTCCCAAATAGGCATATCTAGGTTTTTACGCTTGAGAGTGGTTTCTGCACGGCTGGATCCGCTACTTGCATCGAGTAAATCTCCACCTCGTCGAGCTATTATCTTTTCAACAGTGTTGTGGCCTTCCGGAACAATTTATCACCGCGCACCCTGATTACTGCCTCAGTGGTTTACCTTATTATGCGTATTCAGGTCGCTCCTACCTAGTTTGCTTTTTTCTCTGACCATTGTTTTATCAGTTCGAGCGATTACGCGAAGCAATAACGCTGATCGACATTGGCAAGAAAAAATAGAGTTTAGTAGATACTCGAACAATTTTATTATGACCAACGCAATTCAATTATTTTAGTGGCCAAGAACCAATTTATATATGGGTTCATGATCCCAAATTATGTAGCTTTAATACATATAATTAAAAAATGATTCCCTCCTTTTCTCGTGTAAAATTATTTACTACTTTTCAAGATGGTTCTAACTGACAATTGTCATAAGAATTGTTCAAAGAATTCCTAAAAAGTGTTACACACCATATCGCGATTAAGATTATTAATTTTGAATTTAATTTAAATTTCCATCATCATCAGGGCGCAATTATTAGTCTCTAATTAAAGTAACCACGATACAATCGAGGAAGCGATAACAAGAAGAAGAAAACAAACTTGCAAATGTTGCACAATATCGCGATATCTTTGCATTTGAGTAAATTTTCGGTTGTTAGCATCGCGATAAGCCTCGAGAAATGTTTCACTAACTCTGTTTTTGTCTACATATTAATGCAACAATTTATTACTACTGTTTCTCAAGTAAACTTTTTGTTTCATAATCTCATGCTCCATTATTAGCCCTTGAATTTTCTTTAAAAACTGTGTCTTAAAATATGAAATAATTCATCGGGAATACTGAGAAGAAATCCTCGTGAATCCTTCCGAGTGGTTTCTCGCAGCATATTCAAATATAGAATACGGCATAATCCGCTCTCTCTCCACTATTCTGAAGCAGCAGCAGCAGCAGTTCTCAGCAATTCTCAATTCTCAGCAGTGGAGAAAGAGAGCTCGCGGGATCGAGTTTCCTTAGAAAAGCAGGCATACGTGCCAATTCAAGGAAAAGCCTGGGCAATAATTACCCCCACAGCCTGTTCACAGCCGTTCTGGGCGTCCTCGAGAAAGAGGGAAAGAGAAAAAGAGAGAAAAATTGAGTACTCGAGGCTCGAAATACGCGCTTGCAAGTGTTCTGTTCTCTCTCTCTCTCGCGCGTATAAGTGTACTCGAGGTTTTCGAACCGCGAGAGTTGGAGGGCTGTTCTGTTCTCCTTCTGAGTCACCAGGCTTTTCCGTGGAAAAGGGGGAGAAAAGTAGCCACGCGGAAGAAACAAAGCGAACCCATGCCAAAATCAAGACACACGTGTGTGATCTGTCTTCTCTCTGTCTTCTTCTTGGTGTATTCGTGACTTGCGTGACTGAATCATCGTGTCTCCCTACGTTTTAGTCCTCTACTATTGGAGCCCCCCCCCCCCCCCCCCCCCTTACCTTATTCTTATTTAGCTGGAAGTTCCGCCGGAAGTAGAGTTCTTTTAGAAAGTTCACTTACTACGTTAATTGTTTATTCGATCGAATCGATTTCGTGATTTTCTTCGAACCGGAGGCGTGTGAAAGTATTAGCGACTGTTACGTGAGACATGATTTGTTCATTGAAACTTTCAAGACAATTGTCTTTTTAACCATTTTTAAACACTTTTCAAAAATTTTCATCTTCTCAACTCGTGTCTCAAATATTCCATGAATGCAAATCATTAAATTATCCATCAATTTCGTTCCTTGCGTTTTCTAATTCGACACAAACTTCTCGACTCTCGATCAATCTCACCGCGATGACATTCAGTACCGTTAAAATCCTTCGAGAACGTCACTGGAAATTTGCAAATTACTGTCGACTGCAGTAGAAACATCGAATTATTATTGTGTCGCGTAATCAGCATCGCACAATGGCAAATGATTGCATCAAACTGCGGAGACTGGCATTGCGAAAAATCATCGTTTCGCGATAAACATTAATAACGGTTCGCGTGACGATAATTCTTACCAAAAGCTTCTGCCACGTTTTTTCCCCCTAGATTTTTCACTAGAAACCACAATAGAAAAGAAGGAACGAAAGAGAAATCAGAATTTTTGATTTTGTTTTCTCAACATAGACGCACTAGCACAAGGATATGAAACGTATCAGTTTATTCAGTGGCAGTAACGCATGCGTAACGCTGATGCAGCAGATATTATCAGTTTCCTCTTGGCTTCGCGATTTTGCATACGGCAAAAATACTATTATACGCCTCGCAGCGCGAGCGAGCCATATAATCTTATGCATTTTGTTGCGCGATTTGAATCTCGTTGCATACGAAAACGCGCGAGGAAAATGCCAGTACTCGCGACTTATGCCTTTGGGAAAATTCATATTGAAAATTTAACGCGAATTAGTTGTTTAGAATGTAGCGTGTAACGTTTGCGGTAGATTATTATTCAAGTATCATAGCGAAACCAAGAGATCTACGAGTTTTAACGTTCCAATCGAATTGTGAGCTATTTTTCAAGATTTTACATATTTATCACGTAATTATTCGCTGCTTATAACCGTGAAAATTCTTTTCCACAATTCTAAACATGTTATATGACAAATCCTGGTAGTTGCTGGTTTGAATAAAGATGAGAGCAAAATTAAAGTCAAATGAGGAGCAAATAGAAATCTACTAATTATTGAATATTTATTAATTAATTTATTAGACGCAAATTGTAGGAATAAATTCATATCTATCAATACGGAATATTATAGATTTTCATAGACAAACAGATAAACTCTTTTTCTTTCAAAACTAATGTAGGATAAAAATTCTTTGACTAATTATTATTTTTTATTTATTGGATTTAATAGTGTTTTTGGCTAAGTGGTATATTCAATGGAGTACAATATAAGCGGTAGTTGCATTGATTACGATTCTTAATGGGCCGAGTACCCGCATGCAGAGTCGCAGAGACCTAGAGACCATTGGCCCGTACACATCGAGCGACTGAACCATGACTTGCCCTCGATAGACAATGAACAGTAAGCCTGCTGCAACCAAAGCGGTTGGCTCGTAAATCGCTTTAAAATAACCGTCTCCCTAGAATTGGCCCTCGTTTTCCGCGAAACTAGAACTATCCAGCAGATTAACGAACCGTTTCCCCAGCTTTTCCCAATTTTTTCTCTAACTTTTTCCTTGTTAATCGTCTCAACAAGTACTGCCTCAACTTTTTCCTTTCGATTATGATAAACTCGATAATTAAAAGTTTAACCCAAAAGTGTTACCTTAAAAAATAATAATCAATACACAAGGAATTCGCATAAAAAATCCTCTAAATTATTATCAATCTTTACAACGATTTGAACTTTGATCGTTTCGAGAGAAAGAATTATTATTTCGCGTGACAATGTTGCTGCAAACTGTACTTCCACATTAAGTTATTTGCGTGCTTTATTCTTCCTGAATTATCGGGTAAAGTATCCACGTGATCGACCGGTAATATCAATGTATAAGGCCAAGTGTAGCAGAAAGTTGCAATTTTGCTTCGTGAACTATAATAGTCCTCGAGGTAAAAATTGCAACTCACTGAGTCACAAGCGGCAGTAAATTGTGCTGAGCAACCTTTGCGAAGCAGACAAGAGAGAAACCGGGAGAGAGGAAAACCATACGAAAACTTTCTCGCCTAGCCGAACGGAAGCCGGATAAAAATCTCCTATCACCTCGACCGTGAAGTTCGCCCGGGCAAATGAATTTTGCGTGACCGTCCGTGACATTGCACCAGGAGCCTTTTTTTTACTGAAGGTTTTACGGGCGAATGGCATTGTACAACAGACCGTTCAATTCTCCAATTAAAGTGAAGGTTACTTACGGAAATATCTCGTGAATTTATTGACGAATTAAATATAGCAGATTCTAAGAAAAAAGAATGTCGAAAATATTCTTAATACTGAATATTATGTTTTATATATTCTATTTTGTATTTTAATAATTAGTATAAAGGATAAACAATTTTAAAGAATGTTTTATAAAATTTGTTAAAATTGTTTTAACCAATGTCGAAGACACTGCGCTACTTTATTCGATCTTTATCGCACGAAAGGATCTTGCCGAAATCTCACGTGAGTTCAAAGCGTGAGCGACCACATCCGCTTGTTGATTATTCTCTTTTGATCTTGGTGGCGTGATGGAGAGGCCTGATTCACCCGCGCCTCGGTTAGTCATCGCGCGTTGTGTCGTGGTTCGTCTTCACGAATGCACCGAAGGAAAACCAGGCTAAGAAAGGTAGGACACGCTCTTCTGCGTCGAAAAGCGAAACTCCTTACCAACGCGCGCTCTCTTTTCGTTCATTCTTCTTTTTCCATCTTCTTTGCCTTTGTGCAGTTGAGGTTCGTCCGGTGGAAAATCTATATCTAAATCTTGATCTGTCGATCGTCTGCCTTTGATAAATCTCTACCTCTGTTACTTGTAGCGATCGGGTAATCGCTATCGATGACCATTAACCCGAACCACTCGACTTTTGTCAACTTTTGTCAGATCCTACGTCACTTTACGTCAGATATCAGTCTCATTTTTCTTTTTCCTTCTTTGTTAAAAGAGACACTAGTAATGTTTATAAATACATTCATACTAGATTTATATTGTATTTATAGTTAATGAATTACGTTCGTAGATATGTTAATTAATCTTAAAATATTGTTCGATACCCGTTAGATTAACCTTGATGATCTCAATGAATTTCGACTACTTATCGAGACCAAGTCAGAAATTACTTTGCGATCGACAGTCACCGATGAGCAATGAATCCTTAATACGAACGGATAATAGAGGTGATTAAAAGCAAGAGTAAAGTCATTGGTTTTGCAACTTGAGGGCAAAGTGTACGACTGGGATGTTAATTTACTGTCTTACGCGATTCTAACAGCAATGATATAATAATTACTGTATCAATTAAGAGTTCGTGAGTCACCTAGAATCACGGTAGTTTGTAAAATATTCAGTAGTCGACGAACAGGCTATTGCGGAAGTAAAACGTAGCGTTAGTTGTCATGGAAATGGCAGTGATCGATGACTACTAGTAATTGATCCAATGAGAAGCATTATAGCTTGTTAAAAGCTTCTGCATAACAGAGTTAAAAGTATTTAGTAATAATAAAAATCTCGCATTCTTTACAGGTTTATTCTTTCAAAGTTAATTCTATCGATAAGCATAATGAATAAACGAATAGAAGAATTTTACATCAAATGTATTTCCATTGTACTTATACATATTAATTTTTTTTCTTTTTTTCTCTACTATGTGTTAAGTAATCGGATCTATGTTACCTGGCTCATTTGAAATGCACAATAGTAGAGCGAGTCTAATTTTAATGCGAGCATCTCCACGCTCGATTTCGTGCTGTTTGAAACTGTTGAAAGGACAATTGCAGCTGCATTGCACGTCACTCGTCACAAAGTCCGTGCGGTAAAGGTCAATTCTGACGAAGCTCTCGTTACGGAAAGTGCTCTGCGACAATTCTCCAAGCCACATTGCAGGGTCAACTCGAGATCAGGGGCTTCCAACAACCTTGATATCCTTTACTATGCCAATGCAACATTAGTTTTTCCAACGATTTTTTTCCCCCACCACTGCAGATATTTCTTCTATGAATTTTTCTTCATTTCGAAGAAAAGATCGATCGAAACAGGCGTTTACCAATGGTACAACAACATTGGCAATATTATTCGCGATCACGATGGGCCGTCGAGAGTGCAGAGATAAGGTTTTATCGAAGTCGATTAATCGACAAGGCGATCTTCGTGTTTCTAATCATAGTCTTGATCTGCCGCGTGGCGAAAACAGCCGATATATAGTCTGAATGAAAGGAGCTGAGTAACGTTGGATTAACTCGTTTCGATAAATTCTTTAAAGCTGATTTCAAAGTGAATTTTGATTAATTTTATCCACGATATTGTTCAAGATAGATTATTAGCTTCTTAGCTTCATTTAATTTCTAATCGATTCATCGTCGATTTCATGCGGTATTCTCAAGGTTCTTTCGATTCTAAAAATCGATATCATAGTGATCCTCTCGAAAATCCAGCTTGTCGTTGATAAGATAACTGGTCAGCTTAAAGTTCTAGTCGTATTAACCACGGGACGATTAATGAGACAGTTCTCTCAGTCAAGTTTATCACTTGAGAGGTAAAAATCACTTAGAAATATTTCCAAAACTATTTATATCGTAATTGATCTTTCCCAGTTATTTCAAGCTCGAAGAAGATTCGATGCCAGTTTCGAAAATCCTTGGTTTCAGAAATGATCACGATTCAAATTAAGAGGTGATTCCAGCTGTTCTTTCGAAAGATGAAGTTGAAGATTTTGGCTTGGTCGTTCTTGGTTTTCTGGCAAGTAGAGAGAAGAGGGCAGCTGGCAATCGCGATGGAATGATCTTAGAACTGCGTGCCGGACGGCCGGCCAATTAGGATAATTAGAAGTCCCAGTGATGCCGTGATTACGTAAGAACCAGTGCGTGAAGCGTTGAGTCTGTGTACAATCCATTCAACTGGCGCCTGGCTTGTTTTGCTCTTGACTCGCGATCCTATGCAATGCATTTTTCTTCCCCGTGATTCGCTTTTACCTTTGACCTTCGATATTCTCTTGGCCTCGTGCATTCTACCTCTCTACTGTCTATCGATTTAATTATATTTATCGATTAAACGCTTGAAAATGAAAGTCAACTTTGTTTCATCAATGAGTATATGAATGTTTTTTTTTAATTGTTCAAAATAATTAACTTTGCCTGTAAGAATTAGTAAGTCAGTTTTATTTATTGAGTGAAATGTTGACTTTCTCTGTGTGTACTTGATTTTTTTCTTCCGGCTGAATGCCACTTTCGATGTTCGTCAAGAGTGTCTGTCCTTCAGGTTCAGACTTGATTGAACTCGCCATCGGTGTTTTGATCGAATCGAAGGATCCGATATCTCGTAGGAAAAACAAAAGAAAGAGAGAAAGAGAATGACGAAGGACAGGATGGAAGAAAATCGTTCGATTCTCTTCTTACACTTGTTTTGCGGTTTTAAGACGCTTTCTTGCGAGAACTTTCTTGGTTTTCTTGCCGCAGAATGACGGTGTTCCATTCAGAGAAGAGAATTTGCAAAGTTGGCCTTTACTTAAGGCGCATAATTCCCAACACGGCTTTTCAATTAGCAAGAAACAGAATGATTAAGAAAGCAGTAGCAAAGATTCTCTTGATCATTCTTTATTCTGTTTGCTTGAAAACCTGATTGCTTCTCCTTCAGCTGTCAAGCTTCGTACATATTTCTTTTAGACAATTCTAGTCTTTTCTGCATGTTCAATATAAATACTAGACTGCTTATCAATTTGCATTAGCTAATCGATAGATTATGTCACTTTCATACAAATTAAATTGGGCGAAATCAAAATATTAGAATCCAATAATTGCATTAAATTAGCTTCGATTATATACAATATATTCTGGTGAATATTTATTAAATGTATAGTTAAATATTAGATACTCGTTGGATAATTAAAGAAAAATAAATTGAGGATAAATTTTGCTTTGAACTAGTTTAATTTCTTTCTGGTAGTGAAACGTATCAAGAAGACGGTAACTTATTGTTAGTAATTTGACGATGCTCTTATATCATTGTAGTTGGAATTTCAACTGGTTTGACATTAAGAATCGTGCTAGTGTCGTTACCCTATCGACTTTTATCGGGCTTTCTCGATGATTTCTCTTAGGCTACGTGGAAAACTTCGCGGACTGATTGCCATTGTTCACGAGCACTGGAATTATGTGTCATTTTTAAAAATAATCGTCAGTACGCGCGCGTGTGCATGGTCCAACAGTGAATCACGGATTCGAGTGATGATCGTTCGTCACGATTCTCGCGAGACGATCGCGTGCTTCCCGATTATTAGGGAAAAAGGAGATTCGGCTGAGAATTCGACATTTGGTTCACTGTCGTGGGAATATTTGCCTTTGAAATTCGCATGGTTTTGTTGTGACTGATTCTCAGAGTAAACTTTAACTTCTCGTTTTCTTTCTTTATTCTTATTCTTGTTTCTCTTTGTTATTAGTGTTTCTATACTTATTGCTTTACTGAAATCGAATAATTATTGAATATTCTAACGATTTTTCGAATTCTCAACTATTACTTATTCTATTGATCTATCTTTTAAATCGCTAATTCCAATATTAGCTGCAACAGTGCACAGAATTAATTCGAATTTTTCATTTTGAGTTAAACATTACCTAATCCTACCCACGAATTTTTATTTCTACAATTATGATTTCTATGCACTACTACCCTGTCTACTGCTTCAATTATTAATTCCTACTATTATTCTCGAGCTTTCTAGTTCTACCATCACTATTCCTGCAATTATGATTTTTCCAATTTTAGTTCTAATTTAGTTTCAGCAATCGCTGTTTCTACGATTCTAATGTTCATTCTATATATTTCGATGAAAAAGTGTCTGTGAATGAAAATGAGTGTTCCCACGCGAGGAGCGCAACAAGTAAACCTTCACGAGTCGTTCAAGCGGCAATTAATTCAAGTATATAATTCAATACACCATTAATTCAATCAAACTAAGTACATCCGCCTTAAATACTATAAATCACGTCATTCATCTGGGCACATTCACTGCTAGTGGTAGTGAGTGCCGTGAACGGGGTTCCCCTCTCTTCTTAATTCTCCTTCATTTTCCCCTTTTCCTCTCCTCTCTCTCTCACTCTCTCATCGAGAGAAGAATGAATGGAGGGGCCTATTTTCGCGCGGCTTCGTGGAATCTCGCGCTCGTCTAACGATAAATTCGAGAGCGAGAGTAATTCAGACGCTTGGCGCCTTTTCCGAAGGAAGTTCGACTTCGCTGAATCACTCATTGTCAGTGAGAGTCGAGATTCTCACTGGGAATCGTGCAGAAAAGAAGTCTTTTTTCTTGAAGATTTCTCTCGCCAAATCTTCAGGTTCCGTAATTTTAACAACAAAATATCATCCTAAGTAACATTAGCGATATTAACACATTGTTAAATGCCAGACGTCAATTGACGTCTTTCGTTTTCGAATCTGTTGCAGATTTCGTCGATTTCTAGCGAAATATGCTAATACATTGTTGCGAATTGTCAGATTGAAATTCAAATTCACATACACTTAACGTTATAACGTTAGCAACAGACATAATTCTACCGAGTCCTATTGAGAAATTAGCGTACTAAATGTGCTCAAATATATTGAACACGAAACTAAATATTTGTCCGACTAAATTAATAAATAAATATAAATTTAGTTTTATGCAACATTGTGATTTAGGGAAAATTTAGCGATTCTGTGTCGCAAATTTTTTTACTAACACGTCGTTATTTGCATAGAATCGAGTGTCGGTCACCGGTGACCTCTAGAGTATATTCGACGTGTTAAAGGACTCGCATCAATTGATGCAGACCACTCGCACGTACTGAAGAGACTCTCGTCTCTCATTGTCAGTGTTTGTCTTTCGTTTATCGTCCTACGTAATAGGTCTAAATGTCGGTCTAATCTTGCCACACCGTGCGCTTTCGTGTCGTGTGAGGCAAAGAACGCAAGAGGGAATGACGCAAGAGAAAAAGGGAGCGAGAGGGAGAAACTATCTAGTAAACAAAGAATTTTTGGATATCTCCAGGCTGCAAGACGTGCGTGCGTACTGGCAAAATTCGCAGAATTAGCTGCGATTCGATAATCACTGACGTAGTCGATCTTCGCGAATCATCGAATGGAATTCACGGAAAGCGTCGTAACTCTCGTTCTCTCTTTTTTTTTTGCAATACCTTCACGCAAAAGAAAACCTTGATCATCTGGAGAAATCCAGACACTGTTAAACTCGCGGAAAGTTCGATACATTCACTGGAAAAGAAACTGTTTATAATTCCACTTGGTGACGAGTAATGTTTGTGCGCCTTTAACAATCATATTTGTTTAACTGCGACGCGCTAAGATGTTTGCCATTTGCTCTTCGCGAGCAAATTCATTGCTTTTCATTCTCGATGTGTATAGTGCTGAGAGAATTGTTTTTTGTGGTTTATTAGACCTCTGATTTCCGTTTGTGCGGTAAAAACCTCTTGTCATACTCGAAAACATTCTTTCAAAAATCTTCTTCTTATACTCGACTCAAAGAAAATGTGAAATTAAGAACAGTTCATTATTTCATCCACATGGCGTAAAAATAATGAATAATAATCGAAGCTAAAATTTAAAATACTATAAATAGGTATTTAAATGTAACAAGTATAGAAATAGTAAGCGGGTAAGAAAATATTATCAATGATAAATTAAAATAGATAAGAGATAAAATTACTGGTGTTTATTTTAACGAGATACATACAATGTGTTTCTGTGTTGAATTATGTGTGACGAGGCTGAAGCAATTCTGCTTTGCCATACCCGCGAACGACTCGAGTTGCTGGTAATTCATATGTACGCGCGTTGATCCGCCAGTGTTGAGTTTCAAATCGAGAACTTTTTTCTTGGTGGCAGTGAGTAGACTACACGTATGTACATGTATACATGTATAGTATAGCATCCGGACGTGGTTTGGAGTGAGTCGTGGAACGATTCAATTGGATCTAGAGATTCTAGAGATTGCTTTCGAGAAGAATATACACATGCAAAGACGAGACGAGGATAACATTGTTGCTAACCGAGCATTGATTACAGTCTCTAGGTTTATGAGGTTTATTGGAAAGTCCTCGGTGCAGGTTTATATTGCTTCCCTCCGCATTAACGGAGCTCTTATTTTTTTGCACAATCCTCGCGGATGTAGGATATACATATATACTTATGTCGGATGTTTCATCCTGATTCTCTGATAAGTGAGGCCTCGAATGATCTTGGTGACATGTTCTTCACATATGTAGTAACAACATAAACATATAACATATACTTTACATTTTTTTAGATTTAACAACGATTTGCATTTTGACTTATATTTTCTGAGTATCTTTATTAAATGAGTCGAAGAAAATTAAAAACTTCTTATGTGAAATTCAGCGTAGAGATAAATGAGATTATGTTTTGTAGAAGATTGGAAAATTTTAAGCTGTTTCTCGAAAAGAAGTCGTGTCGTGTAGGCGAAGCATTTATCCGTGCTGATAATCGTCGCAGCTGTCGATCAATGCAGGAGAATCGAGGAGCGCAACAGCAATTCGTCTGCAAGAACTAATTACAGTCGTGTATTTCTAGGCGAGTGACGTATGTGCTAGCAATCTTATGCGAGTTGCTCTTACTGACAAACAAGCTAGATCCCTCCCACGATGGAAGTTTCCATTCGCGTGTGAAACTAGAATTTTTTCGAATATTTTTTGAATATCGTGATTTGTAAGAAATGATTGTGATCGTGGAAAAGATAATTAGAATAGAAGAAACGTTAATTAGGGAACATGTTCATCTTGCTAATCTCATTTGTAAGTTAAAAATATTAAATATTTATTAAATATTTATCGAGAACTAATATTTTGAATGAGAAGCATCTTGTAAAAAGAAACAAATGGGATTTAATAAATGTAGGTAACGTAAATATAGAAACAGAGAGGTTCAAAAAATAATAACCGGATTGTTCGTTTTCACGATCGATGCTTTTTACAGTCTGATTGTAACACCGGATGCGCTAAAGAGTATCTAATCACCATAAATGAAGTGAATTCGATCTAAGGAATAATCATACTTTATTATGCAAGTGGAACAGATCTCATTTGTGTTTTGTTATCAAGGAGTAAAAAATGCCATTTCTGGATCGTTCGCATTCGTAGCTTCGATTACTCGACCGCATTTTTTGCGTGGGGAGTTATGTTAATTGAGAAGTTCTCATTAATTCCAAAGATACATTGAACTAATTTCAATCCAAGATCGCAATCCGTATTGAATGTTGCGATACAAGTCGATTTCGCATTACGCAGTTTCTTCTTGATCTTCGTGATTCTGCGGCGAAGATCGAACTGCACTTTATTTCTCTTGAACAAGAAGAAAAAGAAGAAGAAGATAAAGACGAAAAGAAAAGAAAGAGGCGAGAGGACTGTTCTTGCTAAGAACAATGGAAGATTGCGATCAGGGCAAATTGCACGATATCCTCGCGATGCGCATCGTTGGGTTTCTACGTCGACGGTAGAAGGCAGAAAAGGCGAGAAAGAAAATCCAGGCAGCAAGCAGACTGATGGAATTAGGTTTCTATAGGGCGCCAAGGGCTCGACCTTCCCCTCATTTCTAACAATTTTCTCGCTCTGTTTAACGGTATCCTGAGGATATCTCATTGTTTCGAAGGCTCCTACGTTTCCACCAAGAATATCCTTGTCCTTTCGAGAATCCAGGTATACACTTTCACGTTCCAGGAATTTTCTCCTTTTCTCGGCCTGCCTCTTTGTCTCCTGCTACGAACCAGGTATATTTCGAGAGCCTTTTGATTTTTCTACCTGAGTGAATTGCGAGGAGTGGACCTCTTTTTTCCTTCTCCTTTTCTCATCGATTTCGACTCTCTCTTTCTCTCTCTCTCTTAAAGTCTTCCAGTATATTGCGGTAATTAACGTGGGGCCATTATTCTTGGCTCGAGAATTATTTCGACATTCGAGATAACAATACCTCATCAGGAATCGTGGTTATTCGAAGAAATTATGGAAAGGTCCCGCTTTACGATTAGCGGATGCATTCTTGAATCTATTAAGTTTTTAATCACTCGAAGATTGTAAATAACTATAAAATCTTCGGATATCATTAATACTTTGTATATTTTTTTTAACGATAGTTTTCCATTAATATTGCATTTCCAGAGTTCTCCCCTAAATTTTGGAATTACACAATTACTTACTGAGATAACTCGTTGGCGATTCGTTGAATTATACGATACGTTTGGAAAGAGCAACATTTATCTACGCGTAATCGTACACAAATTAACGCCTGGCATTGTATGTATTTATCTGTAAATGATAAACCATGAGGAATACGGTTGGTTTTACGAGTGCAGAGAGTTAAGTGTGTTTTTATGCGCAATTGGTCGAGGAAAAATGCCTCGACCTAATTATACAGAAAATACAACGAGATGAGATTGAATCGAAAATAAAGTTTTAAGAGTTAGTAAAACATTTATTTGAATCTGAGAATACGTAGAAATGAAAATCTTGTATGTATGTCTGCTGTGTCAAGTGTGTTCAGTTTCTTGAAGTTGAAATGTTTCGACATTTGCAGACTGATTTCTATTGACCTATTTAGGAAGAAGTTTGCTGATAGACTGTTCGAATCGGAGACGCGTTATCTACTAGTAAAATACTGGATTAGTTATCGCGCGGCATCGTCGTTATAGGTTCATCAAGCGACTGTAAAAATCTTACATTGTATTTGTCAAATAAAGTGAACTCTCTTGAATTCTTTGAAAGGCTGAAAATCTTTTCAGAAGAAAAGATTTTTTTCTCGCTTGAAGAGAGATTTACAAGAGATGAGCATACACGATGAACACTTGTCTCCGGAAAAAATAAAGCAATTGTCCGCGTTATCGTAGAGTTGTGGCCTCCATTAAAACTAAATGCGCCGTTATTGTCTGCAGTGCGCATTTGAGTTTCCACATTTTCCATAGTGGTTACGCAAGGCTTCGTAATCGTCTGCGTGAGGCCACCGCTAATACCGATATTTGACATTATTCCAGAAAAATACCTATACTGATTTTTTTTGCAATAGATTTTCCCCCCGGATTACTCAGGAATGAATTAGTATAAAAAGAAAAAAGATAAAAGAATAACACTAACTTTGTAATTTTCTCCGAAAGGAAGTTTATTTTTTAAAGAATTGCAGTATCTCAAACTGGAAATCAGTAGAAACATTTTTTTTATACTTTCCCTACATGAATTTGCAATGATGTCAGGGTGATCGTATTTTTTCTCGCGTATTCACTCGAGCAGGACGAGAGAATTTGCACTCATCGTACCGCACATCCTGCCTGAAAATATCATAGTAACTGGAATCGAGGGTACATTGGTTGTTTAACACAATGTATATATGTATATATATGCGCGCGCGCGTGTGTGTGTATGTTATCTCGTGGTAACGATGATGTCGCGAAAACACGAAATCTCAGTTGTTCGGAGTAACGCAAGATAGGTAGCGCGCTTTATCACCCTCGTCGATTACTGTTTGCCATGTCAAGCTCTCGCTGATTTCGGGCTAACCGATTGTACCCGTAAGTAAAAGAGAGAAGGACAAATTTTGCGTGTTGAGACAGCGTTCACAGGACACTGGAATTTTTCTTTTTATCGAGCAGTGCAATGTACCTGTCAACGGTATACCCAAAATAATATTTGACTGCATAATCGAGTCCGCAATCGTGCGCGGCCCCAAATTTATTGCTGCTGCCAGTTCTTTATTTGCTTGTCCTCGTTACCCAATCAAGACTGCAATAAGTCTCGGCGCGAGCTTTAGTTGTTATCCAAATTAGTAGAGTGGCATATCTAAATGTTTATGACTGTAATTGAGTGCGGTAGCTTTTTTGGGGGGAAGGGTGGCGAGGGGTTCTTGATGCGTGGAACATTTAGTGGAGGGAAGTGTAGGATAAATATCGCATTTAAGAGTATAGTCATCGTAACGGTTAATACGTGTATAATCGAGTGACACATTTAAGAATGTATGTCAAATTTGTATCAAAGCGATTGTCAAGATTTTCATGAAAAGTTTCTTCTTTCTGTTTTAGAATGCAGCTTCGGCGAAAGCAAAGGAGTCGTCCGCTCCGTCGGCTGGTGGAAATAACAACGGTAACGGTAACAATGGCGGACACGCACCCTTACGTCGCAGTTATACCTCGCTCGTAACGACACTGATCGAACAACATCGCAAACTCGATCGTAGCGCAAGCGAACCAACGTCACGTTACAAGACGGAATTGTGTCGTCCATTCGAGGAGAGCGGTACCTGCAAGTATGGCGACAAGTGCCAATTCGCCCATGGCTACACGGAGCTACGTAACCTAGCGCGTCACCCTAAGTACAAGACCGAGCTCTGTCGCACGTTCCACACGATTGGTTTCTGTCCGTACGGCCCACGTTGTCACTTTATCCACAACTTTGAAGAGGCGCGTATCCACAATCAAAAGGTCAGTGCGCAGCTCGGAACGACGCAGCAACAGCCAAACATTATGGGTTTGAGTCCACTGTTGAGTGCAGCTGCAGCAGCAGCAGCCGCAGCAGCGGCCGGTGGTACCGGTTGCAATACCAATACAGTCAACCCAGCTACTAACAGCGTGAATCTATTGGAACAAATGGCAGTGTCACCACAAGTCGCGGCAGCGGCAGCAGTAGCCGCTGCTACGCCAAGTCTCATGAGAACAAATTCATTGAGTTTGTGTACTGGTAGCGGAGCCAATACTGGCTACAATCCGCCGCCATTACTCAGAACAAACTCACTGAGCTTAGCTACCAGTCAACACCATACTCATCATCATCACCAACAGCACCATCCACATCAACAGAACGGCTCCGCGGCAGCCGTGAGCTCAGTTATCGGAGCCACGAGGCCAAAGCCGCTGAATCTCAGCCCAACGTTCTCATTGGGTAGCACCGGAGACTCCATATCGCCATCCTCGAGTCTCAGTCAATCGCCAACAAATTCGATGGCCAGTTTCTTCAGCGATGACTGTAATCAACAAGCGTCACTCGCTAGTCTACCACCTACGCCGTTTAGCTTTGGTCAGGATTTTGGTTTGCTCAGCACGAGGCAGAGTCCAAGTCCAAGAACAAACAGTGTCTGCAGTCCGTTAGGATCTGATGATCTCGCTCCCAGGACACCGTCACCACTCTCGCCGAACGCGGAGTCTAGGCTTCCTGTGTTCAACAGGATCAGCAGCACCATCAGTGATTTCGAGAATCTAAAGATTTAAGGAACTGTCGCGGCGGGGTCGCGCGCACCTTCAGAGGAGAAGTTTTGGTTCGAGATGTATGAAGGTGTCGAGAAAGGGTGTTTTAACGCACGTAATACACACACATATACAAAGATCGTGCAAACATACGAATGTCGCGTTAGGACTTTTGAGAGAGAGACCGTGAAATATGACGTATTCACTGAAAAGACAGGAGCAACGCAAGGGAGAGAGGGACGGACTCTCCCACCGACTTCCTCTGGAAAACAGGTTTTTTAAAAGTTTGAGTTGCATTTTTTCCCCCCCGCGCGAGACGGATGGATTATTTGTCCTCTTATCCGTCGACCCCCCTTCGGCTTCTTATTTAAGCGATTCTTTCTAATCTGTTCTTAAGACCCGTTAGGCATTCTTCCTCTCGTTCTTCAAACGATCGCCTCTTTATTATCTTCTTCTTTGTAAGAGAAATCATTATTCGTCATGATTTATATTATATTGTAACTATTATCAATATTGTTAATAACGTTATCGTAATATTATTATTATCGGCTACTGATACAATACCGACAGTACCGCTCTTAATGCATTGCGCTAAGCGTCAGTCAGTTTTTCCCGATGACTTCGACCACCAGGGCCGTGTTTTTCTTCTTTTAACTTTAGGTTAATGCTCGTTTAGTGGAAAAAGGTCGAGATGGTATCAGCCCGGATGTCTCGACCCGCTTGTGGGAATCTCGTGGAAAATTATTCAGCAGAACTGTCGGGGGGGGGGGGGGGGGGGGGGGGCTAGACGACGAAGAACGCGTGGAGACGACGGGAACTGATCCCAGAGCAGAGGGCGAAGCTTTAGGGCCACGATATATCCGGGACAAGGTCTTAGGTAGAGGTCCGAACCCAGGTTTTTACGGACTCGCTATTTTCCTCCAGCGAATCCTTCTTTTGATCTCTCCTGGGCCTCTAATACTAAAAGGACCTCTTCCTTCCTTTCCTCGATATTTCACTTCCAAGCTCTACCTTCCAATCTGTCGACGTTATCCACCGTTTTTACCCCCGACAAGTTTCCTACTTTAAAACTTTAAAGGGGTCATTATCCATCGAAAGAACCCATCGAGAGACCCACGGGCGCCGTATCATCCGGGGCAGGTGAAACGTTGCAATATTCCAAAACACTTAGTGCGTTACGTTTCCGCGAGTGTTTCTCCGGCTGCGAGAGTAGTAGAGAGGGTGGATAGAGGAGAAGATCGCAGCAGGAGAAACAGGAGGGAGGGAAGAGTCGTCTCGAGAGTGAAAGCGAGCAAAAGAGATCTTAGGGGAAGGAGGGGAAAGTTATACATACGAGTGAGGAGGATCTTTTGACGATAACGGCTCGAATAACACGAGACACACGAAGAAAGTGTAGTAGTAGTAGGAGGGATGGGTTATATATTATATCAGTTTCACGCTGATCAAAAGGTACACCGATCAAGGATGATCAGTTTTACTCCGATTGTCTTCCAATATTAGTTGCGAGTGTTAATGGGGGCTGACAGTGAGACCGAGTGATTGAAGCTGAGTGAAAGAGTGAAAGAGAGAAAGAGCGCCAATTGAGTGTGTGTATGTGTGCTCAGAACGCGAGCACGGTGAGAGCCGCGTGATGTGGCAATGAGCAAAAGGCAGATAATGAGGGAAAGTGGTGCGCGACCGGCAGTGTGTGTAGCATTACGCATGGGAAGCGGATGTGCGTGGCCGCGCCTGTCTCTGTGTGTCGGGTGATTGCTATCCGTTTAGCCATAGTTAGGCATAGTACACGAGTATATATATAAACATATATATATATATATTTTTAACGGGGAATCGGTGCCGGTAGTACACTCGCTAGTTGGGATCCTCTCCTCTCGAGGTGAAATCCGCAGAGAGCAACAGCAACTGGGTTTCGTTTTCACGCGATACGCAACGAGTAGAATTTCTTTCGCCTTAAAACCGAAGGATGCCTCGAGAGACGAAATTTCGGAGCGAGTGGGAGGGAGCACAAGATACAAAAGAGAGTGAGTGACTGTTCCTCAGCGAGTAGTGCGAGCGAATGAGCAAGTATGTATGTATATGAGAGCGTGAACGAGAAAGTAGCGAGTGAAAGAAAAAGAGAGAGAGAGAGAGAGAGATAGATTGAGAGAAAGAAGAGGGCGCGAAAGGTGAGCATGAATCCATAAGCGAGAGAGTGATCGCCAATTTCATTGTTCTTTCCCGTAAAATGTGATATGTAACTATTGCAATAGAAGTATAAACTATTATTAAAAAATATTCTATTATAGTAGGAGCGAGAGGGAGTTGAGAGTAGGTTGGGAGAGAGGGAGGAAGGAAGCGATGAGAGGTAGTGGGTCCGTGCGAAAGTGAGAGTGAGCGAGAGTACTGGAGGCGGCGCCGGATAATCACAGAGGTGCCTTTGATTTTGTTTCTTAAGATGAAATGACTCGTGCTTGATAGGTTGGGAGGCAATTCGTAGGGATTAGGAGTCCGAAAATGTACCTTGAGAAAATGGTACCTTGGGTCGGCTTGCTCTTGACGAGAATGCTTTTTACTTCCTGGGCAGGTCGGATCACACTTGAGAATTGGAAATCGAATGATAGATAGGGAACGATAAAGACAGAGAGAGAGAGAACGAAAGTAATAGATATAGAGAGTGAGAGAGGGAGAAAGAAAGAAAGTTAAAAGAAAGTGCCTAAATGACGTGGTTTTTGAAAATCGAATACATTTTGTATATATACATACGTACCACACGCATCATATAACTAAACAAGAAATGTTTTCGTTTAATTTATAATTGAAAGAAAAATGTTATTATAGATTTAGTTTATTATTATTATTATTATTATTATTATTATTATATTATTATTTTTTATGATTAATAATTATTAATTATTAACGATTATTTTTATTATTATTAATGTATTCACACACGAACTACGAAGCAGCATGTCCATTCTTTCAGTGTCTTATTTATCCGATCGTTTACTCTTTTTTTTTCTTCTCTTTATTCTTTATTTTCTTCAATTGCTGTCCCTTTATCGCGCTCGGCTCTATTTTTCTTAGAGAAAGGTAACCACTATGGTGGATGCCCCGTTGCCAGCCGGTTACTTCGAAACATCGTCGTTTTTGAACTCCACGCTAAAGTCAATTAAACCTGTGTCTTATAATATTATCGCTGTTATAATGCATATACATACATATATATAGATTTATATATATATATTGTACTATTATTATTAATATTATAGTCTACCGCTAAAATATCGAAACCATCGGTGTCGACAATGCTATCCTAGCATTGCGACCAAATCGCATTGTCATCGAACCATTTTCACTGTTACCGTTTTGCGGCTCGATCCCGTCACCCTTTGATTTTGGGAATTCTTAAGTCAATTTACGATGTTGGCTCCTATTTTTCTTGCTCTTCTATCTCCAACGTTTCTGCTTCCGACGAAGATAGGGCCAATTGCGATCTCCGGTAGCGATGCCAGTGTTGCTTTACGATTTCATGTCCGACAGCTAACATATGTATTTAAGTATTGCTCGACTGTCGCTGGTACGATAGAGGTTTCTGGAATTCTGTCATACATGAGAACTCTGTTTTTTTTTTGGGTCGCTGAATATCAGTTTGGCTAATTCTTTTTACTTTTTTCTATGGTGAATAGGGGAATCGGTATTGGAGGGTTTATATCCTGGCCCCATCTGGGCCATGGTCAGTCGTGGCATGTTACAACCGCCTAATACATACATACACTTCCAGCCACGTGTGCCTTTAGAAATTGGATCCACTCCCACCAGAGACTCGTGTGCGCGATGAGACGCCCACAAGCATTTCGAGTGTGTGTTCCACGTTCGGCGATTAGAAACCGACCTCCGAGTCTCTCTGTGGTCCGGATCACAACGGGGATCTCCTGAGAAACCCACCGGACTGCTGGCCTGCTCCAGCAGAGAGGGATTCTCTCTGCTGGAACAGGAGAAAGACGTCGACTTTACGAGCGCGGAGAGTGAAAGTTCGCGAGTTTCTTCTCGATTTCGAGAGAGAGAGAGAGAAAAAGAGATCTCTGGTGGCTTCTGTGAGGGAGCAGAAACGTTGGAAAAGGACCGCGAGATGGTGGGGAGAAATTATATATATATACATATAGTATATAGAGAGAGATAGAAAAAGAGAGGAGGAACTAGTGACGAAGGATTCGAGCTACGCACGCGGTACACCGTCCGCTATTCGCAAATTCTACTATTTCGGCGAAGGATACCAGTGTGTAAACTCTCTTATTTGGATTCGGGAGAACGCATCTCCCTTCGATCGATAAATCCGTGTATCCCTCCGTGTTGTGCTTTTTTGTTCCTTTTCTTTTGTTCTTTTCATTTTCACCAAGAAACCTGAGTGCGCGCGCGCGAGATATGTCCCCTTTGTTTGAGTATGATTATTTATTTGTATGCAGCTGAGTTTGTAAGTGATTATTTAAGGATTTGCCAAAAATAACTTATTGAGTTGCCCCCTTGTTCGCGACCCGCGAGAGAGCGGGAGGGTTTGATGCAGGAGGGATACAAAGTTTTTTTTCGTCGGGATAGGTTCTCGCGAATTCTGAGAGACTAAAAGAGTGTATTGGTTTCCTTCCGCGCGATAACGACGAGAAGAGAAGTAAACGGTGGGTTCCGGCACATAGAACACCTTTTTCGAAAGCAACGCCGCGCGCGCTGCTTTGGTCGGGGAGTCCGAGGCGATGAGCCGCGTGGGAGCTTTGTTTCGAAAGTTACAAAGCCCACCCTCTCGTATTTTCGTGACTCGACTCACGCTGACTAATTAGGGGGAAGGGCGAGAAGCCGAAAGAGAAGGTTAATACTTTTTTTTTTTAGCGACTCGAACTCCGTTGAACTCGGCGACACACACACACCACTCGTTTTCTATTTGATTTTCTTCCTTTCCTCCTCTTGTCCAAGAGACACCAATGTTTTGGTTGGGCAGTCCGGGAGGCAGATGACTGTAAATATTTCATTTTTTTTTCTAATTCCCAATGAAATCGAGGCGAGAACGCCTCTCGGCGCCTTTTTTCGCGCTTCGTGCCACTACGCGAGGACGTTAATAATTATTTAATTTATTTATGGTATAAATGTGACTGTCATATATATATATATATATATATCTTTTTTGCCCGGGATGCTTCGAGTATGTATAGGATAGTGATTTTAGTTTTCCTTTCGTTTCGAGCGCTCGTCGAGAATCCAGCGGAGAGTTTTACCATGGAACCGTGTAGAAGAGGAATCCTTTGGGGGATCCTCGATTTTCTCATTTTTTAGGAAACTTCTTTCCTCTGTCTTAAAACATGTATATCTTAGATGTTACTACTCTCCCTCTCGATTAGGGCATCGGATTCGAGTCGCAAATTACGAGGTTTTTTTTTACATACCGTTCGAACCATGATTTTTTGGGAATTATGGATTAGACAGATCGATGGTCAAAATGGACCATTGTAGTTGCGCACAAATGTGAAAGATTGTGGGACCCCGATCATAGCAACGTCAGCGCGACGTCGCTCGTACCCCCCCTCCTCTTATAGACTTGACCACAACTATACCTATAAATATAATATTAATAATAAATAATATACTTTACGTTACGTCTCTTTTTTAATTTAATATATTTATTTTTTCAATCAAGTATTTATATATTTATACAATATTTTATACTGCGCTCTTCAGAAAAATACGTTCACATAATGCGTAATTCGCGTTACAATGTAATGCTACAGCTGGATCTCTTGGCTCTCAGAGGAAACACATACATAACACACAGACATACACATATCCCGTAGGTCCTAAAAAGCCACTTCTTCAGTTTCCCAAGGTTTTCCTTGTCTTCTTTTCTTTTTTTTTTGTTCACCGTAACAAATTTCCCGTTTTCATTCCTATCTTGTCAATATTTCTTTTCTTTTTTTTTCCCCACCCCATTTTTTCACGCCTCACCGCGCAACTTGTCAACCCCCTCGCTTGTTATTACATTTCGAGAGATGCTTATACTTAATTTCTCCTTGTGATACTCGGGCCGAGGCTCGAGAGAGAGAGAGAGAGAGAGAGCGACTTCGACGACCGGAAATTTGTGAGCGATACGTACTAACTAAGCACGCGCGAAAATGAATGGAATGGAGAGAAGCGATATAATGAGCGAGAATGTAATGAGAGAGCGAAATGAAAAAAGAGAGAGCCAGGAGCGAGCGCAAATGGGAGCCAATTGACAGGCTGGCAGAAGTCTCTCGAAACCGGATATCTAAAGCTGAACCCCTAAAATCGGCCAGAAATTCTTTTATTTTCAAGAAACTTAATACTAGCAACAATATATAGCATATAGATCAACTTTTGTTCAACAATGATGTGTCTTTTGACATTTTCAAATATTTTTCTTTCATTTAATTTTTCATACTGTGCACTTGGTATTAGGAATGTTTTTGGCTTTTGGAAATTGTGACGTTTTTGAAATTGAAATCAAACTGACTGTAGGGAGAAAATCTTTTTTTGCTTGTGGCGCATGTGATTTTTTTGGGGGGACCGGCTAAACTCTGTTCGAGAGTCTTCGGTCTAATCCACAGTGGGACCAGAAACGTGATACATGAATATAGAATTTCGTTTATTAGAGAAAATGGCGAGCCTTTCCGAGAAATTGCACAGCAGGGAGCTTATTCGAGAGGCGAGCGAGAGAAACTGAGGGAAAGAAAGAAATTGTTTTTTTCGAAGGAATCAGAACGAATTTATCTTGTCTACCAAATTTGACTTTTGCTCGCATCTCGAATAAGCTAACCCGTTCGCGGTGATCCCCTTTTTGTTTGATTGCTGGAGGATAAACCACATACAGACACGCAAGTCTTATGTAATACGAAAAAAACAATGTAGTTTGATATCTATTTAATACATTTATCTAATATCTATTTAATACATTTTATTATTACAAAATAATTGAAGAAAACACAAGTAGTTTTGATTTCTATTTAACCCTAGTTCGGTGTGTCCTTTTCCTATATTCCTCGTCGCTCTTGAATCATTTTCAGGAATGACCGATTGGCGCATGCGGGAATTAAACTGAGGTATTGGCGATTTCCTGTGGGCTTTTATCCTATAGAGGAGATTGGTTCGAAGAGTACATTATGCGAGTGGAACTCTATTATCATTGTATTCGAATCATTTCAATTGACACTCGACTGAATTATACAATCGAGAAATTGTTCGCTTTAATATACTGAATTTCTGTAACACTTGCAATAATAATCGTTCCAGTTTTAGAGTCAACATTAATTTCAAGCTATCATGAAAAACAATGCTCTTATTCGGCTACAATATATTAAGAAGACGAATCTATCTTATATTGCTGTAATTTGATAATTGGCTTCATAATTATTTTCAAATTCTTACTGTCGGAGAATCATAGTATAGTGATGTGTCATTATGAAAGTAGTGCGCGCGAAATTAAGGTAGAGCAAAAATCATCGAGTAGTATTATACTACGAGGTTAGAGAGCTCAGTTGTATCTCGACAACGATGATCGACAATACGAGGACGTCACTGGGGAACAGGAAGTCCATCTTAAGCCCGACGTCATTGGTTTTTTCGTCGTTGAAGCGTCACAAGACTGGGAAGTTTAACGCAAGGTTACCGACAGTCACTGTTACTGCAGTTGGCAATTCCTTTTCCCCGAGGTCTGCAGCCTAAAAAGGTAAAGGATAGAATTAAGTATTCGCTGACTATGGCAGTGAAAAATCTCCTTTGTCGTTTAAAATAATTGTACAGTTAGTGTAAAATGCACAGTTAGATCTTCTTCTAACTAGTTTACTTTACCTCTATATTTTTTAGTTATTTATTTGAATATTCTTCAACGTTCAATTTTATACGAAAGAGAATTTAATTGACTTTCTTTTTTATTTCGTCAATGGATTTAGCACAAGTACGTGTCAGGAATTCTAGAAATGGCTAATTTCTAATTCAGTCACGAAAATGCGATTAAGAATGTATATATATTCTGGAAACTCTTTTTATACTTCCGTCTCGTTTGAGTCCGCTACATTTTATTAATAGAACCACGAGCAGAACCTCGATTTACTTCTCGATGATGGACCAGTATACGTTAAAGAGAGCCGACTCGAATATATTCTCGTAACCAGGCACAGTTTTTTCTTATCCCCAAGAGCCTTTTGAGTAATATTTTCGGGATTATATTTTTGTTGAACGTAGCAAGCGTGATTTCTTGAATGGCTTCTAATTTAACGATTCCTCCGCGTTGACAGTTATTCGACATTAGATCAATGAGATAAACTTGATGATAAGATTTTTAGAATAGAAAATTAAATATCGACTGTTTTTACCAAAGCTGTTCGTCAAGGTAACAGAAATCATTAATTTTCACCTATATTCTAATGTGTGTAATTCACTAAATATTAGTTTAGTAGCTTATTCTACTGCAATTTAGTCAGAAATGTTACTTTAAGACAAGTTTATCGACCGAATAAATTCGATTGGTCTCGCAATAAATTTACCTTTCTTAACCGAAAGAGAAAAGAAAAAATCGAGGTGGTAGATATCAGTGATTAAAGTTACCATTCGTTGGAATACCGTTTCGAGTACAATCAATCAGGGGCCAAGCATCCATCGAAAGCGGCTGCCCGATAAGATTGCAAAGCGAAACGGAACTCGAAGGCCTTTGTAATAAACTGCATCGCGGACCGCATTCCGCGCAACGCGATTTTTCATCCGTGACAACGGGCTGCTGCCTTGCATGATAGAAGACCGTTTACCTTCTTTTCCTTGCCACGCGAGCTTTCGCTTTCTTTCGAACCTCTTTCAGAACGATAATGCGACGGTTCTCTCGGTCTAGATTCTGATCTGGATTTCTTCTATTTTTCCTTCGTGCGAATATTTCTCTTTTATTTTCTCCGACGGCAGCGATTGGGAATTTCATTTTTTTTTTTCTTGCTTTAGATGAAGGTGTGGTTTATAGCGATAAGGTAGCGTGTTGAGATAGTAGTTTGGGGTGTTCGAAAGAGTATATTCAAAGTACATATATCATTAGATGTCCATTACAAGTATAAATAAATTCCAATAATCGAGAATATTCTATTTACCTTAATACAGGTGTTACTGTTAGCAGACCTAGTGAATAGTTATTTATGCTTGTAATATAATACGTAGTACATATCTATATGTTATATAAGTTTTATTATTTAACGTGCATAAGGAAATAGTCCATGGTTGATAAATCGTAAGTGATATAAATCAAATTACTAGTTTCGTGTCATAGTAGCTTCTTATTATTAAAGTTCGCATAAAAAGGTGATGTCAGTTTAAATCGAAAGTAACGTCAGATTGGAGGAAGCAAATAAATTGAATCGCATCCATAAGATCGAGGAATCTTCCTGATAATTATTCGACTTACGATAAAGAGGACTAATCGCTAAAATCAGGCGACGAAGTGTAACATTAGTCATCCGATACAGTATCGATTAAATTCTTAGAGGTTTGACGAACGCGTGTTTACCTTAAGCGGTCCTCGGAGGGTCTATTATTCATTTACGATCAGACGAGTGTTGCGCGGTGTTCTGTCAGCTCGTTATCATGTCAGTGATTATACCTGCAACAACGGGTTATCCTCGATCGTATCGGGTCCTTGCTCACCGGCCCTGACCGTTCCGGTCTCGTACTCTCTCTCTCTCTCTCTCTCTCTCTCTCTCTCTCTCGATGACGATTATGCAGAAAAAGAAGCGAATTCGAGGGGCCCTATCACGCGATCGGAACATTTTCCAACAAGGTTATCGCGGATTAATCCAAAGAGACTTATACATATGCAGGAAGTCCCTGGTGAAATCGGAGTAAGCCAAAGGACTCTTGACTCATTGAATGAATATTTTAACACTAGAGCTAAAAAATCTTCCAGATTTTTAACTAGTATTTATCATTTCGGACTCGTACATTTTGTGCAACTATTGGTACAAAATCGTGTTGAGGATAATAGAGTTTGCAGAGAATAAATTTCAATTATTTATAGAGGTAATTCTCAAGTACATAGACTCATCTATTTTGAGTATAGACAAACTAGTCATGTTCTACTCGACTCTAATCTTCTTTGTGTAGAATGTAAACGTATCTAGGCACACGAAGAGTGCAAGAACTTCGTTCTACCTTTTCTTCAACACTGATAAGCTTGTGAGTATAAATCTCAGCGTGAAGTAACTCTACCAACCGAACGAAGGTTCTTGTATCATTTCTTGTTGTACTTCTTCGAAGATATCGGGTGTAGAATGAGCTATTTCATGTTAACGCTTTGATTCGAAGCAATAACATCTATCAATACGAACTTGTGTAATTTTAAGTCATTATTGAATATTACCGAACAATGTAAGTTACGAATAGAAGAAAAATTAATTACCGTAATATAATCTTAACTAATCTCATAAATAACTGAATGGCAACTAAACAAAAGAGAAGGAAACAGGTAATGAAAAACAAAAGAATTTTTCTGATAACTCAATATTTTTAATTAGAAGTTCAATCAATCAAAGTGATAGATACATAAAGCGTGCTAGGAAATTGTCAAGCATTAGAAAAAAGATCGATGTAGCCAACTGTTACCTTTCCCATTGTTACATCTATCAAAGGTCTATTCGAGCAGCTTTAACCGATAGAATTGTCGTGACCTCCATTCGCAAGGAGTTCGCTTTAAAGCAGCGCAGCGCAGCGTTTCATTGAGGCGTAATCAGTGATAAGGTGTACGATGGAGGGAATGCTAGTGGTGGTGTAGAAACGGTGGAGCGGGTTCTCGAAACACGTCGCGTCGCGGCGGGGCCGAGAGTCACGTTCTGCGAGTGCGCTCACATCCGGTTGCAGTTGGACGTGGGCGAGAGAGACGTGCATCAGCCTAGAACGAATTGGAGTGCGGTAGATCTCTATTAACCCTCCCGCCCATACTTTATTCCCAGTTATCAACTGAAACTTCTTCCTTCTCTCGATAAATTAGCATAAATGCATCCTTGACCCTTCGAGCACCGTGAAACGTAAGTCTTGCGCGATGAATTTTACGCTGAACGTCGAATAAGCATTATAATGATCTTTCGTAGAAGATTCTAGGTTTCCTTAGGTTTTTCTTTGAAATCATTTTCTTAGTATTGATTTGAATCTTTTGTTTCTTCCAAGGATTCCTATCCAGACTAGATTCTCTGAGAAGTGAATTATTTTTAGCATTAAAATAGAGCTACTATATTTAATGTTTTTGTTAAAGGACATTTCACTAATGAAAGTATTTAAGACAATTTTGTACCTTATACCGCGATTCATTATTTTCTTTTTTAGAACAATTTTATCATGGTTTTGGTCTATTTATGGAAGGCTCTAATTTATTGATAGGGAAAATGTACAATAGTTCTTGTTGTGAGGTGTATTTCGTTTCACGGCACGATGGACAGATTACAACCACGTCTCTCGTTAAGAATCTCATTATTAAGAGTGCTGCAAGATTAATGCGACTGCTTCACGAATTTTCAAGCCCTCGCTGATTGAACATCGAAAGGCGAACAAAGGTTCGTTAGTGGAGAAACAGTGACTCAAATGTTACATTCACTTTTTCAATGGCACGCATTACTGAACGCGTCGAAAAATAAATTGGAGCTGGCTCGGTACCAGCTCTAAATATAATCGAAATGCATAGGGTCAGGTTGCGGTGCAACGATCGGTTTCTCCATAATGGCTTGCATTCCTCCTTCGAGCAAATGTCGTTCTTCGACTAATGAATGCAACTCAAATTAGACCTTTTTCTTCTCTTTTTTCCCGCTCAGCTCATAATTCGTCCGAATTAATATGCATTCGATTTAACTGTCCTAATTTTATTTTTGAATAATATCCATGTAAAAATTATTTCTTTAAAAATTAACTGTTTTCTAAACTAGTGTCTTTTGAAAAATAATTTCCATGTTACGTCAGTAACTATATTTTATTTTTTCTATTTTTGCACAATCGAAAAATCATCCATTGAGAAACTGTTAAGCTTGAAAACAAAAGGCATTAGAATCATTGCATGAGAATAGTTAGTGCGCGCATGCCAAATGGATCGAGTTCATCCATTTTCTAGCGATACGTAACTTGTCATTCGGTTGGCTCTAATGTTGGAGCACAAAGATGACCATCGGATAATGGAAGCATGAGTGATGATCCAGGTGGATCTAAACAAGCAGTAAGTGGCCCTTGAATTAGTCAGTGGCCCTCGAATTTTCCGGTTTCCACGACTCTTGTCGATTGGATGTTGTTCATCTGTCTCTTTTTCCAGGCATCTTTCTCTCTTTGACGTGCATCTCGGCTCGAAGAAGAGTGTGTATGCGCGCTCGAGAGAGGCAGGAGGGGGGGTCACTGACCCCGGAGCCCGGAGGCCGATTGTGGACATTCGAAAAGGCAGTGGGCAAGATTGGCGAGGGCGAGAGAGTCCGGCGAACGCGACGGAAGACGCTCCTCACGATGTTAACGCCCCCTCGTACGATGTACTTACTTTAACTTTAACTTTTGTCTTTTTCTTATATTCTCTTTTTTCCTTATTGCAATTGCAAATCATTTTCCAGAGCCACACAGTCACAAAAAACAAAGTGAATTCGTCGAATCAATTAATTCATTCAATTTTCTCTAGGTTTTATTCAATTAAGTTCATCCTTGTTCTCTTCGATTTTTCTTATTTTATAATATAAAAAGAAAATTAAATTGGTTCAAGCTTCAAATCTTAGTTTCAACTTCTATTCAATCTAATCTTGTTGCTTCATGACTTTGTTGTTGTTTTTGTTTTTGTTTCTGACATTTGACATTTTGCTTTCGGGAAGCTCGAGAATAGTTGGAATTACTTGCACTCGTCACAGAAAAATATATTCGATACCAGTAATTACAGTCCCCTTTTTTCATATTTTGACAATTGAATGCATTGGAAGTTGACCGGGGTGTTAGGTTCAATTACGCGAAGAGTGACGCGCGAGTGAAGCCACGTATCCAAATTTACTCTGCGCGGAGCAAAGGCTTATTATTACTCGTAACGCGCGTCAAGTGCCAGCTGGGTTAACTTTAATTACGGAGTCTTTCTAGCCAAAGCGCCAATTTGATTGGCACCAGCGTTATTTACTCGCAATATGAACCGGCTATTATAAATACTAATCTACTGCGAGGTTATTATTATATGCGAATTTTTATCCAGATACTTGCTCATTACGATAATTTCAAATACAGACAACTTTACGACAAAAATATCTCCGCGAAAGCAAATTTTTATTTTTCTATATTTTCCGCAACAGAATTTCCAAAATGCAAACGATGTTTTGTTAATTGAAAATCCATTAAAAACGAAAACATTATATTTCGTTCCAATAGTAGTAAAGAGACTTTTTTCCTCAATCCGATATAGTTAAGATTAAAAGATTCTTAAACCAGAATAATTAACTGTTTCATTTGTAAAAGATAAAAAAATCTTTTCACTTTTATTCCTTGGAGTTATTAAATCACACGTGAAATGTGCATTAGAATATCTGCATGGGGTAAGTGCTTCTGCCTAGTTTGATCTGGCCTTTACTCTCTCTAACCCTTACTGTCTTTCTCTCGCGTAGCATCTTTCTCCAATCTCTTTCTCTCTCTCTCTCTCTCTCACTTCTCGTTCATCTCGATTCCTCTGACAGCCGGTTTCCACCGTGCTCTTTGCTCTCCTCGGTATCTCTCTGTCCATTTCGTCACGTCGCCGAGCTATCTCAGAGCATCATTCAGAGGGAGGCCTAAAATTAGTGAGGGAGTATACGCCCGTAAAGAAATTTGGCAGCGGTGGTACGATCGGCACGGTCCAACATCCAGCACGATTTTTTACGAGCGTTTCCTGTGCTGCTACCATGGCTACGCGAAGTCTTATGCCTCGCGTGAGAATCGGTTAAAAGATTCTTTAACTTGTTAGTGTTTTCCAATTTTTTCCCCTTTCAACAAAATTTTAATAGAACATTCCTATAATTATTTCGATATTGTTGCCTAATCTAGAACAAATTATAAATTGTTTACCCTTTCCAGGATTTTCTTATATATTTATATTTCTCATTCAACAATGTGTATTATATTTGTATCTACATTTTCTTGATTCTCCAAGAGAACCAGAATTCATTCCATCATTTTTTACAATTATTTCCAATCGAACCTTGTTATTTGTTTTAGGAAATCCAGTCAGTTTCAATTTTGACGCAGGTTCTAGATTCAGAACTAAATGTACCCTCTTTGAGAAATCATTCAATTCTCTTTTTCACCTCGGAAAGTGTAAGTGTCGTCGATTTCCTTGCGATCATCCCGCTGGAATCTCTCTCTCTCTCTCTCTCTCTCTCTCTTGGTTCCTTGAATTTCGTAGCAAGTCAGAGAGTCATCTCGCATTATACGCAGCCTGGCTTCGGCTCCTCTGCGGTTTCGCCTCCGCTACTTTGGCTCTTTATCACCACTGTGTCAGAGGCCATTAACCTCCGCGGGTGCTTCTCCTCTCCTCTTCTCTTCTTGGTCTTCTTGTTCGCCTCTTCCCGTTCGCCTCGCTAGTGGCTCACACAGCAGTCAGCACTGCCACCTCTTTTTCTTCGCTTGGTCCCGTGGTGTGCTCTAGCCGCGAGCTCTGTCAGCCAGGAACTCTCTCTCTCTCTCTCTTTCTTTCTTTCTTTCACTCCCACGAGCTAGTAAGAGACAGAGAGACGCTGTGGGCCTTATCTGGCAGCGTTACTTGGTCGCTTGGTTACTTGGTTACTCGGTTAGCGAGGTACTCTCTGTGGAAAAAGGACCTCCGATCCTGACGTTACTCTTAGCACTCGTGTTTGAAGACACCCTTCCTCTCTTTTAATTTGAAATTTACTCTTTATTCGTATTTCAGTAACAAAAAGAATCTTAATATTTCTTGGATTTCTACGTTTTTCTATTTCATGCGAATCGTAATTTATTAAGGATAACATTGCATGTGAAGTATTGTTCATAAAGTTTCTATTGGAAATATTTTTAGAGAGAGAAGGAGATGCTATGCTTCAGGGCGAAATAGTCATCATCTAATTACGTTCGGGCCAAGAATAAAAAAATCGTATTATAAAGATCTCTTACTCACAGCTGCTAATAGTACTAGTCTACTGGTGCAGCTGTAATAGATAACCGGACTTGACCCAACTCATCCTTGTCTCGGGCGAGAAGAATACACGACACATCAGAGATTTAAATTCGGTATCGTCGTTTCATTGACGTCGTCAGTGAATTTCCCGAAAACAAGTCTCTGGTGCAATAAAGAAAATCGTGGCATTTTTTAAAATCCACGAATACATACATACATACATACATGTATACGCACGTATGGCGAGATTATACGACCCTGAATTTACGACCTCTCGCTTTCGGTTCCTTTAAAATGGCCAAGGGGCTTTAGGTCCTTTCCGAGCGTAAGAGTACTTTATTTCGCCATAAGGGGAATAAGTAGGCTTTGGTTCCACAGCCGTTTCGGCTACGGCGATATACCGTGAAACAAGAGAGCACCATGATTTAACGTATGTATATAGGTATATACAGCTTGACCCGCGTATTGTGATTTACGACATATTTCTCGAATGACGCGAAATTCGTTATTTTGCTTCGCGCCTCGAAGAAATTCGCCTCGCTCGTGATTCTGAGCAAATTCCTCAAAGGTTGGAACGAGATCGTGAATGTTTTTGTTGGTTTTTTCTTTTTACTATTGTAGCTGATGCTCGTATTGTACTTACTTATTGTATTTCTTCGGTATTTTGGAAAAAGGATCCGACTTCTTCTCAGTATTTCAAGAGGTTTCCAATGTTTTCAAAATGTAACAATTAATTCTATTGTATGTAATATTATAAAGTCAAGCTGAAGAAACTTAATTAAAAGAAGCAAAATTGAGTATCAATAATTTATTAATAATTCTAATCTGAAATTCTTTCGCGTTATTATTTTTATCCTCGGTGTAATTTTTCGATAATTTATAAGAACGCTTACGTATTCAGGGAAACAAGTTTCACCACAACGTGTTTACAACGTAGCAAGTAGATATTATGCATTTCCTTGGGAGAACCATTTCCGGTTTGACTCACCTTTACTCATGGTTCTTAATCTCACGTCTCTCGAATCAATGGTACGCTGCGATGCATTATCTCATACGTTAATTTCAGGGCTCAAACATCTGTTGTTACGCAAACAAACTGAACCTAACGCGCTCATCACTCTTAAACCGCAGATCGTAAGAATACCAATTCGAAAGAAATTGTCGTTCCAACGTTCCATTATTTTTGAGGGACGATAATCCCGAGTATATCGAACGACGCAACAATTCGATGCAAAGCGGATTAAAGGATACGATCTCGTACGGATATACTCGTGTGTGTAACGCTTTTTTAATAGGTAACGTTATCTAATCCTTGATCGCGATGTGGCTCGGTGAAAAAAAATAGATATCCTTGTTAGTGAAATATTCATATAGATATAACGATTAAAAAGAATTATTTATCTTCGAATTTGATTTTTATTAAATTCTAAATACATCAGAAAATCGTAGGACTTTTAACGTCTTTATAATATTTCTCTTTCGAAAAGGAGAATACTGTATGAAATTTTAGCCAGATGAGTTTCTGCACCAGCTTGTATTCAGCCGCTAACAGACTCACGAAATGCGAAGCAGCGTCAGTTAGTCAGTGGCAAACGATTGGGCGTATATGGTCCTGAGGGTATAAATACTTGAAACAGCAGGCAACAGAGGCGACAAAGAGCAAATTGCTTGTTTCAATAGCGCGTCATGCGAACAGCGAATGATTCGTGTTTGGATAAAAATTACTCCAGGTTATTCGATAGCTTCGGATACCAATGGCACCGGTCTCCAGATTGCGTAGCATCTCTGGCGAGACAAGAAGCAACTGTGGTAAATCTGTTTGCAATTGGACCTCGGTTTTTCTTTCGTCGAACAGTATGTTTAATGTGGTGCATTGTTAATTGGATACTGTACGGATAAAAATGCAAGAGTGCAATTAACTTGCCTCTTCTGGAATGTCGCTCTGATGCAACGTGCTTTACACTAGCAATTTTCCGATTCGTAGCTTTTGTGGAAAATGAGGAACTTGGAATTGGAGTAGTGGATATATATGATTATAAATTGACGTTTCTTATTGACTCTCTCGTCTTTAATTATACGAACCTACAATTAGGGAAACGACTGCAAAATCCAATTGCTTTAAAACTCAAACTAACGATTCGTTTAATTCAATAATGACATTTATAAGTCGATTAATTATACTGTTTTAAGTCAATTGTACGATCGTACTTGTTCCTTTCGAAACTGAGAAACGAAGATTGTTTGATCGAGCATTATTAATATGCTTGTACAGATGGGAACGATAGAATACCGGGGATAATCGTTTATAATGATGGGGTCTGTTATCAGCTATTAATCGATTGGATGAAGCGATCCAGGGAATATCGTTGATCAGTCTTTCAACAATTTCTCATAGCGCAGGATATTGCATTAACATGTTTCAATTAATGACGATACAATTATCGACTGTTTCAAGAGCAATAAATAATTCATAATAAATTCTTTATGAATTCGAAATCGAAATAAGTTAATTTCAATAGAGTTTGCAACAGTTTAAAAATATCCGACTAACCGATCGAATCTCGAAGTAGATCCAAGAGATCCCACGACAGGGTTGCTCGTGCGAAGAAAAAAGGGGTGAAATGAGGACAGGAGGGGGTTTGCTGAGAGAAAAATCAAGCGAACAGAGCACAGAGAGTGGCTCAGCGGCATGTGGAGGATCGTGGGGCGAACTGGTTGCGAGCAAGCGAGCGAGCGGGCGTTTTTTGGTCCCTTCGAAAAATAGATAAAAATGCGCAAATAAACGCCGGTCGCGGCTCAGGGACAACCGGTCGCCATCTTGCTTTCTTATATAAGTCCCTCCTTGGTCTTAAAGACGTTCCATCGGCCGTGCACTCGCTAACATTTGACTCGCCTTCGCCTCGCCTCGCTTCGTCTCTTCTTCTTCTTCTTCATCATCTCTTTCGCTCCATCTCATTTCATCCACTCTATTTGCCGTATCCTTCTATTTCACTTCCTCGCGACTCTTCGATTTAGCTTCTCGCTTGGTTTGACTTGTTGCTACTGCTTCATAGCGTTTCTCTCTTTCACTAATTTAAACTTGAAGCCAACTTCTCTCTTGGATCTTGGTCCCCTTCTGACTCGTTCTATCAATTTTTCTCCTTTGGAGCTGGGCTTCTCGTTTCTCTCTCCGTTGCTTCAACTCTTTCTGTCTTTTTCTTTCCAACGCCGATGCCTTTCTCCTGTCCTTCTGACTCCTGGTCCCCAAGAGTCGCGGTCACATTTTCAAACGTGCTCTCCACGAAGAGAGCTTCTCTTTCTGGAATCCTTTTTCTTATTTACTCCCTTCTCACACCCCTCTTGATCCTTCTCTTCTTTTCGCTCGCGAAGAGGAAGAAGAAGTGGCTTCTGTGATGTTTCTCTCTTTGTTTCTTCGACGCTTTACTCGCTTCGTCTTTCGGCGAGTTCCTTTTCTTCTTTCGGAGAGAGTGACTTCGAGAATTCGAGCTGACGAGAGAGAGAGAGAGAGAAGCCGAATTACTCTGCTGACTGAAAGAGAAGGATGGAGTTAATTGAAGTTGAATCGATGGTTGGGTGGATTAGTGACGAGGCTCTAGATGGGATTTCGCGTTTAAGGTCTGTTTTGAAGCGTTGATGTTGTTCAGAAAAACACTTAACGAGTAAAAACAGTCTTTTGGTACGAACTTTTTCTTTCGTTTGCTCTGAGTCAGAGAACTAATCGCTCGTCTAAATCGTACTAAAAACATTTCTCTCACAAATCTACATATAATGAGGTTCAACAGTATCGTATACAAAAATTCTCAACGAATCTAATACTTTTATAGCTTCTTGAACAAATTTAACCAATACAAAGCACGGGTTTCTTTTCGACCGAAGCTTCTGATTAGAATTAATTAAACTAAAAAACGGAAGTAAATCGGATAAGGAAAGCGATTACGACGTTCATCGGAGGAAGCGATAAAGCTTCGCATTACAAGAACGAGAGAAGCAATAGGAGCGAGAGCGCAATATGATAATTTTGATAAGGCAGCGTTGCTGAGGGTGAACGAACGAGTCTGATAATGAGCCATCTCTCTTGCTCGTTCTCACTTTTCGATCGATCTCTTTCTTCCACTAGGAGACGTTTTCTCAACTCTCATTTCGCAACAGTCGACGGTTTTCCATGGCTCCTTTTCTCAACGCTATCTATTAAAAGCGACGCAATTAACCCCCTCGTGTGAGCGACTCACGGTTTCCATCGGTGGAGAAGAGGTTTTCTTCTGTTAAGTAACGCAGGCATAAAGTATCCAATCGCCTAATGACATCACTTCGATCGTGGATAATTCAGGTCGCTTGAATCGAGCTAGCAAGCGGCACAAGTCTTACGAAGGTTTTTCCAGTGAAAGTCGTGTGCTTTTTAGAACATGGGAAAGCGTTCGAGCATAATCCGCATGGAGAGGATCTAATCGGCAATCAATTGAATTGTGAAAATGAAGAAAAGTGAAGGCTAAGTTATTTATCATCGTAGATATTCCATGATTCCATTAAATACTCAAGTCTCTCAAGTATTTCAATTTAATAACTAAATATATTATATCAAACCTCGATTATTTATTCTATAGTCAATATCATGTTGGCAATTATAAATTTTATTACGATTCTTCTTTTTGTGATAATAGAAATTGGCCAGAGACAAGTCTTAGTTTATCTGGTACTTTAACGAGACCAGTTTTTCGAATCTCAAGAACCCAAAGAGACTTTTTCAAAGTACATCGCGCCATGCAATAGCAATATTGTCGAGGTTCCGGCGTACCCGTATTTACCCCTTTAAAGGTAGCGACAACCGCAAGGTCACCGCGAAGCCCCAAGAATCCTTCCACTTAGACGAAAGGATATTTTTCAGCGCTCTAGGTTACGGGGTAAGTTACCGTGGTTGGCAACACTCGATGCCGCCTCGCAAGGTTGCCCTGCGCATCGTGATGCACCCACATACGTGCACAAAGACGCCTTGCCAGAAAAAGAGAATGCTTTTGAGGAGAGAGAGAGAAAGAGAGAGATGGGAAGATGCAGGCGAAGAAGAAGAAATAAAGGAAGGTAGAAGAATGGTCCAAAAGGAGCACATCGAGATCGAAAAGAGAAGAAGGAGAATATGAGAGAGAAGTAGGATGGAAGGGTGAGAGACAAAGGGAGGACTTTCTACGATGCTTGCGTGCATTCGTGCAACAAATGCAATGAGTCAGTTACCCAAGAAAAATACAAGCTAAAGAGCTTTCGTCTTAAAACATTATAAATTATAGTAATCATCGTTCTACAGAACTCTAATAATTTTCTCAATTTTCTTATGAATCTAATTTCAACCTACCAACATATTTCATATTATTAGAATACTATAATCATATACTTAATTATGTATTTAGAAATATTCATTATTCAATTTTCACGCAAATAGGTTTAACGAAATCTCTTCGGGTTTCAATTTGTCGGTAGGATTATATTATGAGTGATTTATTATAATTTCTTCCTAAATGGTAGATTATACCTGAAATTGACTTGATACATTATTAGGTTGAGTAATAAATGAATTCAAGCTGTGAGAGAACGTCGAAAAATTCTATTTGAAACTCTGGCTTACGTTAGTGATCATGGAGAAACACGCGAGCTTAAGTAAAAGGTCAGAGAAAAAATCTGACATACATTATTCACGATCTAGTAAGTTTTAAAGGAAAAAAAATGAATAGTTAATATTCTTAGAAAGAAATTGCAAAAGAAAGTATTATTCGAATTAAAAAACGTACAGTGAACAATGAACCCGTTGTTTTAGCAATGATAATAATCCATGTATGGAAAGGAACTATAGGTGGAGGACAATTGATGTAACGGATTTTCCATATAGATGCCTATAAATCTTTACTAAAAGTCATTAAGATTCCGATAGGAGCCAACGTGGAAGACACACACTCGCCGAGGAAAAATCCAACTGGATGCATACCGTGGTAACGACGGCGATTAAACCACTGTCTCATACTGCATATATGTATATATACTATACTGCATGTACTGCATACTCGTTGCATCAAGAGTAAATGCGCAGAGTAATCATACTGCGATTCCCGCTGATTAGATTAATACCAGCATTTTAATGCAATATTCTTCTCCAGTATTGTTCTGCTTCTTTCATCTTTTCCTCTTACACTAGAATACATTAGCGACAAAATTTTCAATTGTTTCTTGCTCGAGGGATTATTTACAATATCTTGGAACGAATTTCTCGCGATCCCAAAAGGATTCTTGGACAAAGATCTGAATTCGGTGCGGTGAACAAAAGATAAATAAGAAGTAGAAAATAAAAGTTTCGACAAACACGTCTCGTGTAAGATCGTGGTAAAAAATCAATTTTAGCATCGTTAACGATATTTGCCCGAGGCTCTCGCCGCAAGGGGAGAAGAGTCGACCAAGGTTAGCCGAACAATGCCAGACGATGATTTTTCGAGCAGCTTCGTAATTCATGCACCGAAGCTAAGAGATCCCCTGGAAAACAAGACTGACGAGGATAAAGCGAACGGGTGCGATGCACTCGACAAGGACAAGTTATATATTTTCATGTAGTTTATTAGCTCGTGAAACCTTCCTCTTCTCTCGTCAACTTGATTTTCCTGTTTGGATTGATTTCCAGTTTTTTTTTAAAGGATTAACAATTCGATGGTAGAAGAAGCTTCGCTGTAATCGAGGAAACGTTGGCGATAGGTGTGTTGTAAGATAGTAAGTAGATCGATGGTTTGGTAGAGATATCTAATCTGATTGTGTGGCTTGGATTGGATGGCCTTGAGTAAGTTAGTGAGGTAAAATGGAAGGAACAAAGATGGAATGTGTCGCTTATTGTTTGAAGTGGAGAGGCTGATTTATGGATATGGAAACAATGTGACTTTTAATAAGGTTCTTTGTTAGAGTGGGGCTCTTACAAGATATGTTACTCGGTGGGTCACGACAAGACATTATATCATACTTACGCTAATAATGTTTAGTTGAAAAAAAAGGTATTTAGTTTCATATTGATCCTCATTGTCTTATAAATTCATCCATTATTTCTCAATATCTTCAAACTAAAATAATTGATTCAAGAATCGATTTTTTAAATCGGACCAATTTTCAAATTAATTCAAATCCTTTTACAAAAATGTAACTTTTGTATTGATACAGTCGTTTGATTTGAACTTATTTTTTTACTATGCGCGAGTTTTTGATTCGACGACGCTTTGTACTAGGAGTCGTGATAAGATAAGACGCAAACACACGATATACACAATCCACGAAGTACATTCAACTTATAGTTTCGTTTCTAACGTATTACGAGTTAAAATCGCGAAAGTTGCCGCGGCATGGTCTAATTACTTATGCACGCCAGTGTTTAATCAGTGTTATCTGAATTGCGATCAGTCTGTTGAGGTATCAAATAGGTACCAGTTTGCACGTTTTCACCGGCGCTAGTCGTAGAAATGCCGCGAGCTCAATTAAAAACCACACGCGAAGCTCTAAACAGTTTTAATAGAAAAGAGATATATCGGTATGATCTTGGAACACCTCGTGATTTCTAAGAATTGCGATAGTAATCGGTCGGTTTACTATTATCATATTACTCAGATAGCGTTGTGTAAAACGGCTCATACTTGTCGAGCAAACAGAGCCGAAGCTTTGTCAGTCGTTTAGCGAACGTTTGATTATTATTAATCCTAGCTATACTTATACAATTAAATATCAATCCAATGTAAACCCTTTCTGATTAAACGTAAAATAATGTCCTATTTTTATTTTTATTACAATTCACAGTACATATGTACTTGTCATCTTTATTCATACACGAATCCTTGAAAATTTCAACTATATACACTGGTGTGTTTAATTTAGTCACTTTCGTTCTATAAACATCCTGCTCTTGAAGATTCCATCCAGTAGACTCTGAGTCATTTTTGGCGAGTTTCGCAGAAAGAATGGCTTATCAGCGATCAACGGAAGGATGTGCCGGTCATTCACGAAATCGCAAATGTTCAGTGACATTGAGAATATTGTGGTAGCTTGACCCGGATCTCAATTGGGCTTTAATAAAGAGAGAGAGAGAGAGAGGGAATTTCATGTGAGAATATCGCGAGCTGCTAAGTTAAGGCTTGCCTTAATTACAATAACAATCGTGGGACGGCTTCTAAAATAGGAGTGACAATAAAGGAGACTGGTGTCGTTGGCGCGACAGGCTCGTCTTGCTCCCGGCATAATAATGAGATAATGAGACTTACCATATTAAACAACAGACGATAACGAGGATGATAAGGCGACCGATAAACGGATCTTCTAGACCGGCTGTACGGTGGACTGATTCTTACTTATTCTACTGAGAACTCGCTGATCGTTTGTAACAGAGAGTCTGTTTACCCGTCGACTATCAACTTATGTACAAATATCGCGAGCTTTTCTTAGAATCGTCTACGAGAGAAAAATTCCTATATCGAATTAATATGTAATTGTGTTAATTGATTCATGGTGGCATAACTCTTATTCATTTTTCTTAATTTTCTCAAAATATTAGTATTACCATATTCAATTTTTCTTTATCCTTTTTTTTTATTAATCACTTAATAAAAGAAATTGTTCTTTTTTACTTGTATCTAAGTAGTGTGCTAAGTAGCATGGTATGTAAAATGTTGAATAAGTACATCCTAAAGTTCCTTGAAAAAGTTAGCGGTACAATTTGTAGATCTTTTTATTCTCACGTCAACGGTGCGTGAATTATCGCGATTTAACATTCGGAATAAACATAGTTTTGGCTCAAGGTAAAGCTTACGTGCTATTTAGTTTTCTAGTCGGCTGGACAAGGCTTCTACCATATTTTAAAAAGATACGACTTGATCTATTCTTTCGTAGAAACCTTCTGTTGTTCTAGAATTTACATATTTTCTGACAGTGTCACATTTGCGCAATTCAATCTTGATTCGACTGTGGCATCGTTTCCGTTGTTCTTGGAAAGAACACGATGCATCGAGTCGAGAAGACTTCGAAGAAACTGAATGAAAAGTGGCGATGCTAACGTCAGAAATGAATTCGTGAATCACCTGATAAGATGGATGAAATTGTAGTCAAACGGGAGGAGACTCGTTAAAAGTCTGCTATACGCGATTTGAGAATTTTATAGATTTATGCTATTTTTGGCTAATCAAAATTAAGCAACTCCAACTTTAATTAAATGAGAAGTCTACGTTAATAAATAGAACATTTTTCATCTTGATTCTTTAGAGACTACTAAATAGATAAAAATACATTTTGCAAATTAAAATAATAGGTCAGAATGAAATATTGGACTGAATTAAATTAAACTATACATTGTAGAATAAATTATTGTGAATTATTGTTTGAAAAAAACTGAAGGAATTGTAATTTGTTATAATGGAATATTTAAGAGGCAACCAGTTGAGAAATCGAGTTTATTAATGAAGAAAGATGGATTTTTCTTAACGCAAGCACACATGGTAGCCAAATGTTTCTGCATGGCAAGCAGGTCTGCGCTTGCGTTGAGCAAGGTGTAACATAAAAACGTGCGAAATCCAACAAGGACGCTCTACGTCTGCACGGTTCGCACATTCTGCCTGAATTACACACGTGACAGCTTGTTTACTAGCGAGAGCTCACGTACGAGCGATTTATGTGCGACTAAGACCATCGAGTCCTTGACGAACCGATGCTCATGAATTGAGAATCCTCTCTCTCCCTCTCTCTCTGCAAAAATCTTTGCTATTTTTGCCTTTTGTAGAATATTCTGTAATTTTTAATATTCCTCCAAGACCAAAAATAATCCTTGTCAATTAATTAGTCAGCTCGAATCAGCAATGTCAATCAAATCGTTTTAAAATGCTTGCTTTCAATCTTTAGCAATTTTTAATATACAATATGTGATAAATATGATTAAATAAGCGAACAATATTTTGAAGTATGCTGTAAATAAATGAACTGAAGTTTTCTAGCCTTGTAAGAACAAATTACTATGCATACTCGAATGATTAACTGTTCGGTTTGTCTTGTCTCATTATTTTCACCGCATTGACCTTCTTTGTGGATAGAATTTCTCGATTGTTTGCTCGTCAACTTTATGTCTTCTTTTACTGGGACACACATCAGAATCTTCACGCTTCTTCGAGTCAAAGATATCTTTCCTAAATGGATTCTATTCTCGTCTTCTTTCAAGATAAATACAGAATAAAAGGAATTCTCTCGATTTCCCTATCACGTTTGTTATTGCTACTAAATACCAATTCAAAGTGCCAATAGAAACTCCTTTCATAAAATCGATGAGATTTACTGTAAAATGATTAAAATTGAATTTTTATTTGTTTTGGATTTCTCCAATTTCTTTTAGTACATAGTTTGATATTTTCAGATAAGATCTAGTCAGTTTTCGTCATCATTAATTTCGTAACCCTTGGTCGTCTGGAAGCAGTTCGATGAAAGAGTCAAGGTCTTCGGAGACTGATTCAATTCTCCATGAAACACAGGTCTCCGTGTTTGTCGTGATTCTTTGCTCGTTGACTCACGCATCTTTTATGATTTTTATTGTTCGCCATCGTAACACCAGGCTGCAGGAGTCAATGATGGGGGAGTGTAATTGATATCCGAACGTTGGGCAAGCCACCTCGGAAATGGAGCCCGTAATAGCTACTTCTACCCGTGAAACGTGATGTTTCGAGTATACAAGTGGTCGGATGTTGCTTATCTCGAAGTTGGTTTCATTTCAGCGTGGACCAATTTTCAATCCAATCTTTGTTCCACTCTTATTTTTGAGTCAGAACTCTTATCGACTACTTCAATTCACTGACATTAAAATGATAGTTGAAATTGTCTTTGTAATATAAAATGACTACCACATATTTATATTTATCTTTTGGACGAATTCTATTTAAACATAAACTTAGGGGAAAAAGGACTTTGTTTTATTAATTCTGTCGTTTAATAAATTTTGCTAGAATTTGGTATTGCTGTATTATATAATAATAGTATGTGAAATAGCTTCTACGTCAGTTGCTTCAAGCCGTATATTCAATACAACATTCGTTGACATTTTCACTCGCCCTATGACACTAAAAGTAGTTATTCAATTCGAAAGTTGATAATGGAACATCATTACACAACATACAGGATTCTTAACGTTCTCGCAATTCCCTCTCATTTCCTCACCTTTCGTTGTTCCAAAAACTACAGAATTCCAGGGTAGAAAGAAACTTCTTTTCACATTATTGACATAACAGAGCAATTTGACTTTAGTGTAATCCCGACGTCAAGGATTTTTCTTTCGCAAGAAACAAGATATTTGGAATGTTTCCTTCAAGAGGTTCTTCCTTCGATTCTTTTTCCTATTTAGCTCCGCGTGTAAATCGTGATTTCTTCGCTTTTCTCTCATATAAAAGTCGCAATAAAAACCTGGTGTCATATTCGAAACGGTCGAATTTTAATCGAGACTCATCACTCGTGAAATTTTCTTCTTTGTTTTTATATCCCCCTCTTTCTTGTGGTCCTTGACAAATAGTCATAACTGAAGTTTCCACTCTGAGTTTAGCCAGTTGAGTCAGTCACGATTTTTTAGCCGTTCGCGTGTCAATGTTTGTTGCGTGCATGGTTGGTAGAATCGACCAATCGAATAGTTGTTGCAGTGGGAATTTTTTTTCCCCCACAGTTCTACGAAACGTAATACAGCGATTATCATTTTCAATTGAAGGAGAAGTGAAGAGAGGAACATAGGAGTAATTGTATACTGGTAAGAATGACAAATGATTTTCATTTCAACGACTCAAACATTGCATTTGTGATTACATTTCTATATACAATTCCCAAAGGTGTTAAGCAACAATCGTGAGTCTTAATGAAATACAACGCAGAATTATATTTCATAAGACTTTAATGTATCCATTGAAATTAAGAATTTTATTTATAAAATCCATCTTATACGTTTATTAAAATCGAGCAACTGTAACTTTACTATAAATTATGTTCTTTATGTTGATGACACATACGTTATAAGTTGTGATACAAATAACCATTATGTCTATTTATATATTGTAAGAGTGAAGTTTAGTGACATTTAGAAGATCCTGTTCATCCGAAGTAAACCGGCTAGGAGTTTGCAATTGATCAAAGAGAATGGATTCTCTCGCTCCTCTTACTTATTCCGTTCTTCCAGCGTATATGCCAGCTATTTCCAAGAGAATCACAGGCAAATATAGAAGATCATCGTACAAAGCTGCAAAAACCCCTTCTTGTTTGTAGATTTCAAACGAAAACGAGGGAAAAAGTGGGGTGGTATTCTCCATCAATCTAGCCGAAAATATAGCACCAACTTTCGGGCTTAACACTTTCACCGTCGTTAAAGTGTCACCTTGGCTGTCACAATATTCTGTCAGCAGGCGCCAGTTAGGTACGTACGAACGTGTACGAGTGTATTTCGAGGGAGTGGAACCAACTCTCGAGGCCTCGTCAGTGGGAAAAGCGAGAGCTCGAAATATACATACAACTTGCCTCGCGCTTTCATTGACCCGCCAAGGACTCCTTTGCGGAGAGTATAGCTTGCTTTTGTTGTATGCAAATTAACGGCTAACAACCGGCAAATGCAATGTCGTGCCACAGAGAAAGAGACACCTCTCGACACTCCTCGAGCAGAGTCTTTGGGCGTGTTGCTTCGAGTTGAGGATAATTTTCTGAGATGTCACTTACAGGTATAACTCACCAATGAATTCTTACATTAGTTCGACCAGAAACTCACTGGCCTCATCGTATGTATGTATATACAACGTTCAGTGACACGTCAGGTATGTATGAATGATTCTTTGGTTTCTTTAAAATTCCTGATTTTTCGCCAGAACAATTTTGGCAGCCACCTTTTTCGAGCACTCATGAATGAGGATGCTAATGAAATACATATGTTCAACCTGGTATTTTAAAACAGTATTTCTCGTGGTTTGGTAAAGTACGAATAAAAATAGATAAACGAATATTTTCTTCAAACCGAATAGAAATATTTATAATTAAGTTGCTTCGAGATTATTACCATTTGACAATGAAATTTGCATATTCTTCAGAGTTGAAAGGTGTCAAATGAGCGAAGGCATAAGTCGGATAGTTTACGATCATCTAGTTTCTCAAATTAAAGGAAAATAATATCGAGTGTGGAGTTTCGATGTTTATTCGACAATATTTCATTTCAATTAGAGGGACAGCAGCTGTGGCCAGGTACACCCGCGCGATTCAATTGCTCTGTTCACCTGCCAGTGAGTGGAAAAGCTCGCAAAATATGCCTACAGGTGTCGGCGTATATGTTCGGACCACTCTACGAGCGGCTGCTACGAGGTAAAAGCCGCGTTGGCGTTTTTAATGAGCCTAATATAGTCAGCGCAACTGCGACGCAGTCTCGTACTGGATAAAATAATTATTGAGGCGTTGACAACCCAGGAGAATACTTATACGACAGATTCAGGTGGTAAGTGAGCAATAAGTTTTTTTTCCAAATTTATTTGTAACCAGAAAATAAACTAAATAACTTGTTAAAGAAGACTAGATACTTAAACTTTCTATTTGGAAATTGCTAATTGTTAAGAGTCAACATTTGAAGAAGTAAAGTATTACAGTGTAAATTATTTTTCCAATTTCATTGACAATTCTATTCAACGTCAGTGAATAGTAAACGGTTTTACGAGCAAGTCGACGGGGTCGAGCACCGATTCCATGTGGAAATGCGTTTACAATTCGTTTAAGGAGAGCTTTTGTCGAACGTAGCTGCGCGCGATCGCTCGAATTAGACTTTTAAATTACGATATTACCGTGACAGCCGTCTCCTCCCATTGATATTCAATGGCTTCGCGCGTGGCATTTCGTCCGAAAATAAAATACGAGTGACATTACTCGAGGACAACATGCCGTGATCGGTTCTCCCTGATCTCGATAAGTTTCTCAAGACACAAATTGAGCTTTTGCTCAGTTTTTTTAATCATTTCTACCGTGTTGTAAAAGCAACTTAAAATTCTAAAGTATCAATTTCACTATCTGAAAATGTTTCACAAATGTCTGCTGCACGTATAAATTATTTGAAATTACAACTTGTTCAAAATTCAATTTTCTACAAATTAATCTCGTTCACACGAATGTAATTAACGTTTAGAAATACAAATCAATTATTATATTCGAGAAAGTTCGATAACGTAGTCTGCAGTAAGGTTTTCTCAGACAATATTGAAAGTTGCAATTGACGTGATTCTGTTTCCTTCGTTTATTCAAAATACCATTCAACCTGCGACCGCGTTCGCACGAAAAACTGTTTGTAGTTTAATTCTCAATGACTTCCAAACATCGTTTCCGGCGAGTCACTGTCTTTTATAGTCCGGATGTAAGAGGGAAAGAGGAAGGAAGAGAAGTATATTTCCAGTTAAAAAACATCGGTTTATTGCAATGCGTAGTGCAATGAACATTTAAAGTTGTTTGTGGGACGTTTAATCTGCTTAGCTGTTCAAACTGAAAACACATGTTACAGCTGTGTCTGAAAGTTGCAATTTTACACGTGCAACAATATCTTCAATGGTATAAATCATACGCTGTTTGCTTTTACGCGACTGTACACTGATAGGAATCAGGGTGAATGACTTTACGATAACGCAGTATTATGTTACTTACATCATCGCTCGACAATATTCTTTAATTTTTCAATTAATTTCTTCGCTTAGCTCATTGCACGTGGACGCATCTTTAATTACGCACGCATTACATATGTATATATATCAATTCAACATAACTCTGCTGTTGAATTTCCAACAACCAACACATAGGTACTTCATGGGATTTATCTTCTTGATAACGTGTACCGTGTTTCTAACTGCAAAACATACCTTAAGCATATGTATTCGAATACTTTATTTCATTCTTCCTATATTTCCATGTACTTTCCATTTATTCCTGTCTGTTTCTATGATAACTCGAATCATTAATTAAACAAGAACTTTGTGTGCACACATAGAAAGGAATAGAAAATTATTTTTTCTATTGTAGTAATACAAATTTGAGTCAGAGCAATTAGCGTTTCAAAGGAAAGTTTGCTAATGGGACAAATTTAGTTTAGCATCCCTTGAAAAGGGAGCCACTTTAAACAGTAGTCCCTTTTGCCTCGCATATGAATAAATACGGCTTCTGTTTCACGATGCCTGTCGAGCAACAGTAGTTCAATCCTCTCCTCTCAGATCCAATATTTTCCTTTATGAAGAACACGTAACTCGAAACCGAGACTAGTGAGAAAAAAGAAAGTTCGGTGAACAGTGGACCTCTTGAATCTACTCGAGAAAATGTTATCCTACTAGTTTGACGATCCTACGTTGACAGGATGGAAAAAAAACGTATGTTTTGAAAAGGATCACATTGACAGTGAGTTGAGTATGGACTGTCATTGGATGGATGAAACGTTAGGGATTAGGGTAGGTTGTGTTGCGACTAGCAATGAATCGAACGTTGGAAATGTGATCCTGATGAATCTTGATTCTCTCTTTACACTCCTTTCGGTATAATGTTTCTATCTAGTGTTTACATACATTCTAAAATGTCACTGAGAGTATTGTTTTAGTAGGATTAATTTACATTAATCGAATGGAATAGAAGAGAATGAAATAATAAGGATAATCGTGTAGGATTAATCTTCTTGATTATAAATCAATTATTGGGTGATAGATAGAGTACTTCAGTCAATAATTATTATTATTGCCTGGTTCATTGTTATATCTTTATATCTATTATTGAAAAAAGGTATTTGAATATATTGGTATGATAGCGTGATACTAAATCGTTAATTAAGATTCCCATCGTCCTGTCGGGATGAATCATGTTTCAGGTTAACTAATGCGCCAAGTGCAATTAACCGGTTGTACTCTCATAATTAGCAAATGCGAGGATTTAAATTCTGTTACGGGTAATCGCGTTTCGCAAGGGTTTACTTGGATCGTAATTATTCATGTTGCTACAAGCAACATGCGCTACAGCTTCTAGGGACTTGAAAAAATTCGAATAGCTATGATGAACTATACTTGTTATTAAAATGATAGTTTTATGATGATCCAGACATTTAGAAATCATTGAACGATGTTAGAACGATGACACGTTGCCCTTGAAGACTCGTTCAATTCTACTTACAACAGCGGCTCTAAAAAATTCAAAAACCAGATCTGAAAAGGCTTTGAGCAATATTTCAAATTTATTATAATTCTGAATACACCAATAATAATGATAATTACAGAGGAGACTAATTCCGTAGAAAGCTTCGTTCTAGCTTAATTTAGCTTTATTAAATAAAAATGTCTCTGTACCGTGCGTGTCAGCAAGTAATTGATCAAATGCATCACCGCTCATAAGACAAATTGCATGAGAAATAAAAAGACAGAATCGGGGTTAGTGAACTTCACAATGTTGCATCTGCCGCGCGTCACAGTCCAATAAAGCAGCTAACATAATTACACTCTCTATTATCATTGGAATTATCAAAAGGCAGAAAATAATTTGTTCGAGGCTTTTTCTACTCAAGTTTAATATTTTAATATTCCAATTATTTGAGTTAATTATGTTTATTCTCTCTGTTTGATATTTCGACCGAATAGAAATGAATATTTTACCTTTATTTATATCTTCCACGAGGAACAATCATCACGAATCGCAGATCACGGTGAAAAATCATTATAAGTGAGAATCGCTACTTAAGATATCGTTGAAAGAAAGTATAGTGGAGGAAACAAGTAGCGCATGGCTTTCGAAAGCAAAAGTCTTTGCGCGACGATAAAAATATTGGTCAAGCTAAGAAGTGGATGTCGTAGCCATAACCGTAGCCGTGGCCACGAAAATCCATCGGGCTCCTTGTGTAGTGTGGCCTCCTGCCCAAGGCCTTGGCGAGGTTTCGTTGCCGCTGTGAGTATGCTACTCGCTTCTATTTTCAAGTGTGCTCATTGCCGTGATAGCCACACATCCTCTCTTCACACACATATACACTCTCACTCACTCTCTCCCCGAAGGATCGCCCAGAGCGAATTTTTTCGCCCAGTGATAGCTCTCTTTCTCGTTGCTGGCGCCTCGATGTTCTCGTTTCTCATTTCGAGTCACGTACATCCCGTACTCCAGTGGGCCATTTCGGTTTGCAATTGGTGCAGAATTTCACTGTGATCCTCCAGACATTAAATCAACTGACCTTTATTACTTGGAGAAAAAAAAATTGAATTTCGAATGAAGTTTTTTAGAGAATAATTAATAGTTTGTTTTTTTTTGTAACTCAGTTCTCAGGTAAATTGTGTAAAAATAAAGTAATTTCGAGGTAGAGTGGGTTTAAAGGTAAATCATGATACTTTATGTTGGATATTTTCGACTGATAGTCATGGACAAGGATTTTGCGAACTTATTAAAAAAAAAAGGTACACTGTGAAAATGAAAAATGTCAGATACCATTGTTAAGTTTTCACAGAACGATATGTATATATTTGACGAACTTTTTTTTCCCATTACACCAGAGTTCCGGCTAATTAAACTCTGAAACAGACTTTAATTAGACACATGGGACAAGTCGAAGTGCGACGGCCAACCTCTAATTAAGTAATTATCGCTGCAGCAGTTACTACTTCTGTTGAATAAATGGCGCTATTCTTGTGTCGCTTGACGATCCGTTCAGACTTGGCAAGAATTCCGGAATACCATTGTACCATGAAATCGAGAGTAGTTCTTTCTGCAATCTATCGTTCTTGAAAGATCATTTCTGCAATACGTTTCTTTTCGAGAAATCTTACTAACAGTTTGTCGAGTAAAAAGTGAAAATCAATAGAAATAAATGTTTCATTCGTTGAAGAATCTAATGAAATGTGAAAAATTGAAATCTATTGGGAAAAATAAATTATTAATGCATTAGAAAGATGACGGGGCAAGAATTCCAATTTTTACTATTAATACAAGAATTTTAATAATATTTCTAGTTGTCTTATCACAGTCTTGCATTTATAAGATCAGAAATGCAAAAAGAGGGAAAAATGCCACAAATTCGTAAGCTTCCAGGAAGCCTATAATTACATTTCCTGAGGGTGTAATTCGTATCGCGCAAGCAAACGAAGGATGAAGGTAAAAGTCTGCCTCATTTTCCATCGTGAAACCGCCTGCACTTGCCATGGAAAGTAATTATCGAGTGGAGGGAATTCCTTTGCATTTAACCTTTCGAGGGAAGCGAATCTGCATCACAACGCGAATAATGAGAGATCACGTAACGAAGTAACAGAGAAGCAGGAGACTTTTACTTTGGCTATGAACTAGTCGAGATTTTCTTTTGTTAATGTCACCAACTAGTTTATTCACGGTGAAAGGGAAAAAATGATGAAATAATTATCCTCTAATGAAAATTTATTAATGCAATCTTATATATACGATAATCAGTATATTTTTTAAATTGATTTTCTGTGAATCAAAATATTAAACATGTTTACATAGATCAATAAAAGAAATAGATAAAAGAATGAAATATGTAACATAATGTTAATGTATAAAAGATATATACGTATAATAATGTAAATTGTTATTAGATGCACAGAGTGTTCTGTCAACGCGCGGTGCGGGTCAAACACTGAACTCAATTTATTTTTATTAATTTCCTCCGACAGTTCGAAAGCCCACACGTGGGTGGTATATCTCCTCGCGTCAGAGAAAAATAGATGTACGCGTACACACTCGTAGAGAAGTAAAAATAGGGCCCCTCTTTCCGAATAAGCTTCGTCCTCTACTATTTTATCGCTGACTAATCGAATCGTGAGAATCTTCGGCAATTCTTTTGTCCCGAACCCTAACGTGTAATTAACGCATTACCTAGATCGTAATCACATTGAAATGCTGGCCGAAAAACACTTCCGTAACGAGTCAGTTCAGAATATTTCCCGCGAAATTTAATAATACTAGAACTATCAACAATTTACATAACTCTATTTTTACCCCTCAATTACAATAATTAATTTTAGTTAAAAGTATTACATTTAGTTAGATTTATTTTATTTATATGATTATAAGAAACATAACAATCTTACATGAGAAATTTTGTAATAATAAGGTTTAAATGAATAATGTCACTCTGTTATAGTAGTTTGGAGGTGAAGAAGCATTTAATTCTCGTTGTAATTAAAATCATAATTCTTTTATTAGTTTCAGATTTGACGAAGTTCCTGGACCCGTTCGTCCTTGAATTTGCATTCTCATATTCGAGGCACATTAATAATATTTCTTATAGCTGAGAAAAAATTCAATTCGGTGAGATTGATTCGCAGGTTCTATTAGCTTTTAAGTATATACAGGCGTATCTACAATCGAGTTGCAATCACTTCCGCGTTAGTACACTATGATTCGTTGCCCCATTGAACTGGCATTGTATAGTCGTTCATCAAAGTTGCATTGGTTCCAGCCATTCGTTTTCAGACCTTACGTATCTGTGCTTTTAAATCTCTCTGAAATATTGATCAGATTTATATTTAGTTTCGGGACACCTTGACTGCCAGGCTGAATTCTTTTTTTATTAATTATGAACCAATACCACGATCCATTACTCTAAAAATACTCACAACACGTTTAGGTAGAGCAACATTTTCTTTTTCATCCAATATCCGATTATATAAAATTTCTTGGAAAAAATAATATTCGAAGAGTTTATTTGATCGCGAAACAAATCACACGATAAATCTTTACTCCAAAAAAGATTACTCGGACGAAAAAGCGGTCCAAAAAAACACGAAAGGAATTTCAGTGACTCAAGAATAGAGTGAAAGCTGAGAGTAAAAAGGGCGAAAAGCTCGTTGAGTTTTTCGAAAATAAGAAGACGAATAACGAAGTTGTGAGAAGACTATTTTTAGAATGCGGAACCGGGAAACGGGTATGTATCCGGCAAGGTCAGAAAGTAAAGGAGAGGGCACCTTTTGGAGAACGATCGGCTTCTCTATCGTGAAACGTCCCTCTCGACACTCTTATTATGTTGCTCGTGTCGTCATGGCCTCGCCTTAATCCCCACCTCCTAGAGACTCTTCCGGGGTCCGACTGGCCCCGAGCATCAAGCTTCGAGCTGCAAAACGGATTTTGCTCGGGTTATACGCGAGGTTTTACTAGTTCCAACCGCGGCCTTTTGCTGCCACACTCGGGCTATTCATTAATGACGAGCATATGCAATTAATAGCCAGTGAAGCTTTCACCAATGATTCCACTGGCAATAAGCAGTTTGAGTTTTTAATTGCTTTCGTTTTACTGTCAGAATCATTGTAATATTATCCGAATAATACTGACTTTGTCTGCATCGAGGAAAATAAACTTCAGGCTTAAGTACATAAATATGTGATTTCTTGTGAAATGTTGGGATAATATAAAATTGTAGGATAATCGTATAAAGTCGAATTTACATTATAAAATTGAAGAATATTGAAGTTATATCTACATGGTTAAATGAAGGAAAGCGAAAAGTAATATTTTATCAATAAAGTTTTATCAATTATTAAAATAATGTATTGTGGATGCAATCGATTTCAGTGGAATTTAGTTTCTTAATCCTGTAATGAAGTAATGAATTTGATGAACTTCCGAGAAAATTCTAATGAGTCACATTGGATATTTAGATGGTTCTATATTTGATGAGAATTTTAAGGATGCCAACTCAATTGTCCCTTCGATTAATCTTAACGATTCAGAGAAGAATGAGAGACCGGTTCATGGAGATAAACCGCGAGTTTTCCGGTAAAATTAGTGGGTATCTAAATGCAGAGGTGGAGCTTCTTTCCCAGTGGGAAATGATTTCGCTTAAAACGATGGGTTCGCCTGGTCGGGAAATTATGTGACTGAGAGAGCTTGAGCCAGGTTTAAATCTGGCCAGGACAAAACGAGCAGACTGGACGGATCCGAATTGCGAATTCCGCGCTTCCACGATGATGCTGGCCAGAGAAAGACGGACTTTTACTTCTCATTGTGTTTGGACGAGTGCCAAGAATCCAGGGAATCTTCCGTGGCTCATGTAAACGCCTCTCTATGCCTTCGCGGATACGTTTCGTACCTCACGCAAGAATCCTCCCTCTCTTTTTCATGTAATTCTTGCATTTTTCTCTTAAGGTCTTCTCGATCCCCGGAACAACTTATGAAGACTCGTTGGTGAGAAGTTTACCTGCAATTATAGACAATTCTATTTCTTCTTCTATTTCTTGTCAGAGGAGATCAGTGTTTTGCTCGCGAAACCTTGGATAGAACATTAAAGAATTTTTGCTCCAGCATATTACTGTCCACACCATTTGTTTATCCACCTCTATTTGTCTCCTTTGGATTTCGGTACAATTACGAGTACCAATCGAAAAGAACAAATTTGAATGAGAAAGAAAAGTATAATAATTCGAATGATTCAAATAATATCAGGAAATAATTGAAATCTCCTTCACTTGGAAACTGTCCATTTTATAAAAGATTCAATGACATAAATTGCCAAACTGTACACGTGCAATTTCTTTGCATGCGTAACTTTATGAAACATTCATTCGATACAGTACAACATACTCAATGCAAAAACCAGGAAAAATTGTAATACTTGTCAGAATTTTAATCGGATTCATTTAAAAGTAAAATAACACGAATAGAATTTTCCCTTTCGACGAAGAACTTTATAGAGATTAGCAAGATTAAAAATCATCTGCTGCAACAGTTTACACGTAAGATTCAAGTGCATTTTAAATATATATTCCTCCTACTTACATTCTGTCACGCGTATAAGAATATCTTATGATCGTTGATCGATACCTCAAATATTATACTACTTTACGCCTTGAGCTTGTCTCGTGGAACTATATAATTTTCCATAAAACATCTAGAATCATAAATAAAAGGCTTCCTTACAAAACAACCGGAGAAAACGTTGTGCCATAAACAGTGTCTCACGGTATTCTTAGTCTCACGGATTTTCCTACGTCGTTGAATTATTCATGGAAAACGTGTGCGTATAGATTCGTGTGAGTCGTTTAAACATTGAGGAATAAAGAGAGATGAAGTTTATCTGCTATGAGACGAGAAGGTGTTAATGAAAGAACTGGTTGATTATACAGATTGGTTTGATGGTTCTATACTGGTGATCGGTATCCACCTACCTACTTATTTTACCTGCCTATATAACTACTTACCTATACGTTTATCTGCGTATTTAGTCAGATATCTAGCTGTCTATGCGTTACCCAGGTATCTATTTGTCCGTCTATTTATCCTTTTCTCTATCTTTCGTACACCGTGCGATGCGCATCGTCTTATCAATCATATGGTTTATCTCTGAGAGTTTATGGTGTTGCATTACCTCTGATCCTTCTACCTGTCTGCTCAACGATTTTTCTCTTGTTTCAATAAATCCTACGCATAGATAAACCTTGTGGTGCATCAGATGTTTCTCCGATCATTTTTCACTATTAAATTAACTACAACAACTTTTACTTGTCTTCGCTCAATCCGTCAACATTGAAAATTCTCAGGTTAAATGTTAGTTTCTACGGGTTAATTATGCAGAGATTTATCAGTATCGTTATCTCGAAATTAGTAAAATTTTAGGAAGACATTATTAATTATTTGTTGCTGACTTAATTAGGTATTTCTAATTGGTAATTCGATTATTTTCGGTTGGTTTAGATTATTTGATAGGAATTGAGATTATTTTTTAATCAATCAATTTTCGATTAATAATTGAAAATAATTTAGGTATAATCGAATTCAGAATTGGGAAGAGAGTAATCATTTAAAATAAATAAGGGAGAAATGTGATGATAAATAATGTCGCTTGAAGATATTACTTTATTCTTAAAATAATAAAATTGGAATAAATCACTCGCTTGTAGAAAGTGTCAGTAGTATATCAGTAGCGATCGCGTTAAAGATAAGCAGAGTAACTGCTTTCGTAGAAAGTTGTTGAATATTAGGGGCACAAGGTGCATGGCAGCTGGTATACTGAGTATAATAATCGTCACAATTCACACTACCACCTCGAATTTCGCGAGGTCTTGTCGCAGGTCTTTTACGTACATTATTTTCGAATTACCAGATGTCTTGCGGCGCGAGCTTTCGTAATCGGCCGGTTTCCTCGCACTGAATGTTAAGCCACTGTTACGCGAGTCTCGCACGCGTCGTTTTTCGTCGCTCACTAATGGGACACGCGTGCACGATGCACGAACTCTGCATAAGTAATCATCTTTTGCAACTTTCGACGGAACCTGAATTTACTTGTGCGAACTTGAAAAATCATTATTATTCTTCCCAGCTCAGACAATATCCCATTTGTCTCAATTATCCAATTTCTATAGACTTTTATGATTCGAAGGACGATTAGTAGGAAAAAATTGATCTGTTCGATATAACAATCAATATTTATTATATATCGGAAAACGAAGAAATCATTAGTAAATAAAATCTAATTGAGAGTAAGTTCTCGAGTCCAAAGGCTTGTTAATTATCACTTAATAATTTGCCTTAACAACGTTGAAAAAGTGTTAAATCGTTCTGAAGAAATGAATCACATTAAGATTTTAAGAAGTATATATACGAGTAAGTGTTTAGTTCTGTTAGCATAGCATTCTGCGTGGTTAAATTCCGGAACGATCAGAGATTCTTCACCTAGACACATGTTACTTTCTGCCGAAAGTAGTGGAACTGAGAGTATTTTTGATGTGATTCTACGTCAAGGTCTGATTCGTGTCTTGAGAATTAATTGCAATCAACTTTTTTTCGATGGGATTCCATGCTCAAAGAGAATGCTGAAGGACAGAATTGGAATTACCGAGAAATTCTAAAATTAATGATCCCTATAAAACGATCAATTTAAATTTTACCCAAGAAATTATTCTAGACACAACAGAAGAAAAATCTGTTACCAAATATTATTACTTACAAAAGTGACATGATTAAACTTTTTTTTCGAATACACATTTTATTTTAAACCCTGTTTCTTTCACGTAGCAACACGTTCCGCTTGTAACCCGATAAAAAGCATTAAGTTTTTGGCGATACAGTCACTGTAAATATTGAGTTAATCGCATGACATAACTATATCAGTCTTCGAACAAATAAGATAACGACCGAGCATGACAGACATTCGAGGTTTTTCCTGAAGGAAAAAACCCTCGATCGAACTCAGATATTATTTTTCTTCTCGCAGGGCGAAAACAATCGAATTAGATGCTTCGTCCACCCGCACTCGTTAGGAAAGCAGAAAAATTAGAAAGCAGGCGTGAAACACTGAAATCACTTCTTTCTTCTTCTTTTTTATTTTTCACGGGCAAAAGTCATTAAGGGGATTGGTTTGTTGAATCAGGGCAAGTGTGAAACGGGGCTGAGTCAGCGGACGAAAAATTTGGAGGATCCGTTGCACAACTTGCGGTAGAAATCGGCTGGAAAGTTAGAGATATATAGTTGCTCAATTGGAAATCGTTGTGTCTCAAAAGTTCCAACCGCACTTCAGTGACTCGAGACACTCGATTTGTTCTTCATTCATGGTGCTACGTTACTCTTTGCTCCATTCGGAAGTTTCATTGAAGCTTTGGTCTCCTATTCATTTTGCTCCTCGATATAAGCAATATTATTAACAATTTTATTAGCTAAATACTTTATTACACCTTGCTGTATCTTTCTATGATTTCTCACAAGTGAATCATTAATGTGTGTCTTGATCTAAGATCGCACGTGCGATTACTATTATTGAATTAGAAATATCCACCGTGGAATTAAGAAGGAAACGGAGTGGAAGGTGCGTGCCGGCACCGAAATTGGCTCGAAAAAAAGCCGACAAAAAAGACTTTCTAGCGTGTCTAGGATAGGTGACGAACTTTCACAGCGAACTATCTCCTCACGGAATCGTCCCGGAATCGGATCGTGGCACGCGAGCTGGTAACCTTCATTTTTTTCTTCTGTAAGATCGTCTTTCACTGAGGAATGTCACTCCATTCTTCCGAGTAACTCGGATACTTTCTGCTCCTGTCGGAATTTGGATTCTCTATTTAGTCTAGAATATTAATTCTAGATCAACCAACTGGAATCTTACTTCTCTTTGTGTCTATAATATTTCTTCGAAAATCTTTTGTTAGCGATAGTGTTCGACGAATCTTTAATATGTTCTTTATGAAAATTATATGAATTCTAATTATACTATAAAATAATTCGTATTCAAATTGATACTTTTTTTCCAAATAAAATTTTAGAAACAATTATTTTCGAAAATATGTCTTTTGCAAAAGGTCGAGGAATAAGTTGAAGATTGTTAAAGAAAAAGGAAAAAGATGAAGCTACTTGACCGAACGAAGGTTGCATTTGCTGTTCCAATCAGAGCTCGGTTGCTCTCGCTGGCGAGCTTAATATTCAGCGCGCCGTGTGCCGCGTTACAAAACGCGTTACGATATCCCTGGCAAGACGATAACATAATCTTTACACAACGCAGTCGAAGAAACACTCGCAGCAACGCACGTAAAACGAGTGATTTCTTTCGGTCGAATAGAAATTCGATGGGAAGAGCGTTTCCTGTGGTTTGTGTTGGCTTCTATTAGAATAAGTAAGTACAAGTCCTTCGGCCAGCAGTATTCTAACACTGGCCACGTGTTCCCCTGTACAACGTATATGTACTACACTTGTTTTTCTGGTTTGAGGAATCAAAAGAGAGGGGAAGAATGTCGAATGAAGAACTTAAATTCATGTTAACGAAGCGATACACATGTTTCCTTAAAATTAATTAAAGGGGGAAGAAGCATTGGCTCAATGAACACCGTTCTATTTCGGGTTTCTGATCTGCCAATAAGAATTGGTAGAGTACGAATAAATAGGCTGTGCGTCAGCTGTGAGTATATTCAACGATCGATCAATGATTAATTGACTCACGATAGATAAAGCGATTATTTTCTTCAAATCTGAAATAGCTCTTGTTAATTGAACATTAAAAGTAATTTTTTAAATAGTTGTAATAGCGTCTAATTGTCAGTGTTTAATAAACTAATTAATGATAGAGTTTAAAAACTTCTTTTTTCACGGATCAATGATTCGGAAAAATTCGCGATTCATTACGCGTGTCAATTGGAAAACAGTGGTTAACAGACTATCAGCTAGGAGGTATAAAGAGCTCGATGATAAGAATCAGGTGGAATAGCGTGAAACGTGACGAATCGCATGTCGCTGGTCGAATTTCGCATTCGGTTAGCACTACTCGATTCCGCGAGTCCCTAATCGGTCGCGGAAAATCCTGTTCGAGCCGATTGGTAATGGGAAGCTGGCGATTTCCGCGAAGGAACGCGTGTGTATCCATCGTGGTGTCTAACCGTGATTATCGCCAAAGACATTAGTGTCAACGTTATGTCACTATCGACTCACACTATCGGCTTCTACTCACGCGAATTTCCTTTTCACTTTTAGTCGCATGCTACATCGGCAATTCTGGTGTTTAGAATTTAAACGATCTTTCCGATCGGGAGCTTTGCATCTACAATTAACATCTATTACGTAAAACGACTAATTTTTAAATCCAACTACAATTGCTCGATATAATTATTTTTTGCGCAACACACCATTACGAAACCAGGTTTACATAGAGGATTTCATTCGCGTCATTCATCGGGCAATTTCAGACTGAATCGATTTTGCATGACCCAGTTTCCACTCGAGACAAGTGTATCGATAAAAATGGAATGCTAATGCAAAACAATGTGTGGAATGTTAGGACAGTGTATAGAGGCGACAATTAATTTCCAAGTATCCAATTTTCAGGTTGATTTTACTTGTTTGAAAGCTATCGAATTTTAATGGATTTCAAAATGACATATTTCCATTTTGAAGTTTTGAAAAATTCGGAGTTTTTCAAACTCTTGTGATATAATCTCCATTTGAACGCGATCGAAAAAGTTCTACTATGCGGATAGAATGAATAGGTATAGGTGAGTCACCAAATGCTAATTAAGCGAGTAGAACACGAGCACGCAAGTCGATTGTCTTCGTCGTTTGGAGGAAGTCAATGGTGACGGAACAATATCACGAAGCTGGTTAAACAAAATTTTCGCAAGCGTGAGTTCCTTGGCTATGGTTCACGTTGCTTTCACCCGGTCTAACTCGTTTTCTAATATCGTTTCCCAATGGCACATTGACTTTTGTTATTAGCGTGGGGCGTGCTTCTTCTTATTAACCGTTCCGCAGACGAACTTTCATTGCGTTTCACTTTTCGCGATATTGTCAGCTCCCTTCGAATTGACGATCGACGACCGTGAATTTCAACTAAACCTCAAACTCATCCAGAAATCAATTTCTAACTAAATAACAATGATAATATGAGTTTAATTCAATTCAATAATTCCTGATCTAATTTTCTCCTTCAAACTGGGTCACAAATTTACTTAATACTAATATTGACTTGTATTGTTTTTAAATCAGTACTATAATCATTCAATGAAATTACAATAATTATACACAAGAGTTTAATAATATATAAAACAAATATTAATACTACTATAATTGAAGTACGAATAAATAAAAGTGACACGAGGATCATCGTGAGTTAGAGAAAAGACTCAGGTAGATAACAATAACTGGCAATAAGTTTCAGAAAGCATCGACACAACATTCGGCTTAAGTATCTCGAGTAGATTCAAGATAGAAGAAAGATTAACGAGTCGATTTTGTCAATGCCAACGCGCTAAGCTGTTGATTTACAATATTCCAAAGATATTTATATATGCTTACGTAAAGATATCTTAATGGAGCATTTGTTACAATTGTTGCGACACGACACATGCTTCTCGAACCTTTCTAATATCGGTCTCCAGTGGCACACACCGATTTCCTCGAGTAATGAGGCGGGATTTCCATTGCGTTTCACTTTCTTCGCCATACATAATCAAGTGACTATGTCCGCAGCTCGTGACTTTTTCGGTTTGACTCGAACTACTGATCGATAGTTACCGATCGCTTACCAATAGAACTTGTAATACTTCCGTAAGTGTGTAAGCGTGGGCATACTTTGCATCCAATGATTATTAATATCTCTGTTTTCTCCAATTTGAATATAGATTCCTCTGTCAAGCAGTTTGTCATTGAATCGGTCGGATAAATCTACTATAATTGCAATCCTCGATCGGAATTTCTACATCAATCGCCGAATTGAGAAACAGTAAAATATTCAAAGTTTCCTGCGAATAATTAAATACTAATGAACCAAGATAGATTTTATATTGAAATTAAAGTTTGATTTAGATTCAAAGGAAATTATGAAAATTGCTTCGTTGCGTTATAGAAAGAGTTTTTATGTCTCTAGAAGAATAGTAAATTGTGTTAATGCAATGCTGAATCGATATAGATTTAATTTTAAAATTCGTGTAGATCAGCTAATTTTGTTCCAAAAATGAAAATTGTAGCGATATCTGTAGGTTATTCTATATAATACAATTGTTGCCGAATGTAGATACTTTGATAAATTATTTCTTTTATCGACCGAAGTACAGGAAGCTATCTTCTCCAAACGAACAGCCTTCCTTTGCTACGATCGATAACGACAACAGTCTCAAATATTATCAAGTCAATTTCTAATTATTTAAGCTTTAAATCGCTAGCTTTTATTAACATCCATATTTATGCCATCCGCTTCTATCTACTCATCAATCAAAAAATTCTTTAAACACTCTATTCTTTCCAATTCATCGAAAAAACTTTCCGAAGCGGTGGAAGAAAACACCACTGTCATCTTGCCATAGCTTCTCTCATCGGTCATAAGGTGTGTCTGCTAATCATTCTCAAAAACATCGATTCAATCTCAGCTGTAAACACGCGAAAAGAGACGATCCATGATGAAAATATAAGACAGGGCTCGATAAGGCGACAAGGCCACATCTTCAGTGAAACAGCCAGTTCCAGGACAGACAGTCTGAAACGTGTTTCCAAAAGCATGGCGCTCCTAGCAAGAATTGGCAAGTGTGAGGTACGAAGACTACTTTTATTCGTATCCTAAGCTACTGACATAGTACAGTCTTTTCCTCTTATGTTAGCTTATTGATTTCCTCGGGAAAACTTACAAAGACTGCTTAGAATTCTGTTCTCTGTCAAGCTGGTCACTTAGGAAACCGTGAGACAGTGAAACCATTCGCCATGACAACCGGTTTTGAGCGCGAAGATACGGACTAATTAACAAACTGAAACTATTTTTTATGAATCATACTTGTTATCATACTTGTTTATCGATTTTCGTGGTACTCTTTGGAAAATTTCTTTCAAAGTTTGAACATTGGTTTTCCAATATCGAGCTGATTTTTAATTAAAAAGAATAAATGGAAACTTTTGTAAACATCCAATTCTATAGTTTTGTTTATTGTTTAAGTTACATTCGTTTGTGAGGGTAATGTTACTCCACAAATCTGAATAGCTAATGCTTCTGCAGTTTCCAATCAGTGAATGGCCTAAATAATTCTATCACTACACTATCGCTCGGTCAATGTGATTACTAGCATATGGATTCGCATGCCAATAACACGATAACTTATGTATATTAATGGTGCTTGTTAATCCTAAATAAAATAATGACGCATAATGAATCCACGTCATACATTTTTAAAATACTATACACGTATAACTTGAAACTTTATACATTTATTGAGCGTATCTTGAAAATATTTCACACGTGATGGGATATATATATATTTGCATATATCTGGAGTCTGGTGATAACAGTACTATTGCTGCTTTTTTTACTACGCTCGGTATTTGCTATGGCGTATATGCTAGCTGTAAATTTGATTTGAACTTCAATTTGAATTCGAGAAAGTAGAATATTGAAGGTATTGGAAGTATGGGAGAATTTAGGGAAACTTTTAATTCGTGATGTAATTTAAATGATTTAACAGCGTGTTAGTGTTCGGCTGTAAAAAGAACAACTGACAATGAGATAGTAAGTGTTATCAGGTTATTCACAGCTATCTCCAAAAATGCCTGCCACATGGTAACACATGATTCGATATCAAAAGAAAAACACTATTAGGTAACATGAAATTTGACACACATTGATTAAACATACTATTATTAACTTGGATTTCTCTTCGACTATCCCACTATTATTTAACTTTTTATTCATTCTCGAATCTTTCTAAATTGAATAAATAATAAATATTTTAAATAAAATTAATTTCCCAGAATTTTACAAATATGTTTGAAATTCCTTCAAAGTTCTATTGTTAATGGCTTTTTCAAATTACGATGAGGAGTATATTAAATTGAGGGTAGGTTTCCATACGTGATAAAAGTTCAAGGCCAAGCGAATGGTGTCGTGAAAACGGAAGCGGGAATTAACTCCGAGCTGACAAAGTGCATGATCCTATACATGTATATGCAATATATATTTTCAGTAGATAGCACGTGTCTTTGACCCAATTGACTGCGGCAGAAGATTGCCGGAGCAATAGGGTTCATAAAGGGGAATGTCATTGTCAATCTACCGCAGCAAGTAAAGACCGTGGAACTTTACGTAACGTAAACCAGGGGGGTGAATCGGTCTCGTGAATCGAACAACATCGCAAACTTTGCTTGTCTCTGACATTGTTTGTGTCAATAGCCTGTTAAGAAAGCGTTCAATATACTATAACGATAGTTAGGACTTCTGCTTGAACTTAAACGATTCTAGGTCAAATAACTGCGCGCGAAAGTTCAATAGTTATAGATTCTTTGACTCAATTAATCTTTAGATCCGGGAGAAAATAATTTGATGCAGAGAATAAGTGGAATCGTATTTAAGCGGTATAAATATAGAATTAGTAATTTTATATAAAATGATTCTTCGTGATATATGAATTTTATATTTTCTTTTGGCCTCTATTTTATGTCTCAATGCAAACGTGTATTATTAGCGATACACTGATAACGAGATACATAAGGCAAGCGCAGCTATGCGTGTATAGAAAATTACTATAAGTAGATAAGTGATAAACTCGTAATTATGTTATTTACATCGGTGTAATTAAGTTTGTTAATGTTACAGGCGCGTATCGCGTCAAGATCGTACAGCAGTGCAGCTCCGGCTGTGAAAATGTACATCGATGGACAATTCGTAGGTAATTATCATTAAGTATTGGCAATTTTGAATTTTAATTAAAAATCGAACGAATAAAAGATGAAATTACATACTACTTGTAAAAATGAATTTAAATGATAAATCCAAGTAAATTGAGTCTAATAGAAAATAGTTGTATACAATAAAAAAATTTCCAGCTTCAAGAGCTACAGAATTCACGGAGGTCCATGACCCAGCGACCAATCAGCTATTATGTCGCACCCCAAAATCCACAAAGCAGGAGATGGAAAGCGCAGTGGAGAGCGCCAAAAACGCTTACGCCAAGTGGAAGAACACGAGTGTACTCACCAGGCAGACTTTAATGCTCAAGTACCAAGCACTCATCCGGGAGCACTCGGTGAGCCTCTCTCACATTATTCCAACTGCACGAATCATTCCTACTGCGAGCTTTCGTTTGTCACTGATTTTGATGGAAAGATAATTGATCTCCAGTGATTCTCCACAGAAAGAGATCGCGGCGAATCTGGTAAAAGAGAATGGAAAGACGATGGCTGATGCCGAGGGCGATGTTCTTCGTGGACTTCGTAAGTTTAATGATTCGTTTTTATATATTATTATTTTATCTAATTGATAATCCTTGATTAATCAACATTAAAAATTGACAAATAAATTTTACAAATGTTACAATATTACTGTTTCTTTGAGATTAGAAATTAGACTATTTTTTTTTTAAGAATATATGTTTAAATAATAATTTATTAAATAAATATATTCTTTTGATTGTACAGAGGTAGTGGATTTCTGTACTTCGATTCCATCTCTCCAAATGGGTGAAACCAGTGCCAATATTGCGACGGACATGGATCTTTTCTCCTTTAGAGTTCCACTAGGCATCACGGGAGCTATTTGTCCATTTAACTTCCCAGCTATGATCCCACTGTGGACTTTCCCAGTGGCAGCAGCTTGTGGAAACGCAACAATTTTGAAGCCATCCGAACGTGTACCCGGAGCTTCCATGATGCTAGCAGATCTTTTTACAAAAGCTGGTGCACCACCAGGCCTCTTAAACGTGATTCACGGTCAACATGCTGCTGTTGATTTCATCTGCGAGCATCCGGATATTAAAGCTGTCTCATTTGTTGGCTCGGATCAGGCTGTGAGTAAAATTGTGACAGCATTTTCATTGAAAAGTTCTTACAGTTCGAGAAATTGTAATAGAGTAATAAGGTTTGAAATAATAGTATATTTGTTGAGGCAAACAACCTCAAAAGTTTCTTCAATTTCAAACCTACCACGTGCGAATGTTTTGCTAGGCACAGTTACGTAATCGAGGGTCACTGAATACGAATGTGCTTTAGAATGACCCTTGAGGTGAAAGCAAGCAGAAAGTTTGAAGTTTGTACTCTGAGAGTAACATAGGCTAAACTAGATCAGAATTTAATAGTTTCCTGCTATAGGAACTCATCCGACTGTCCGAATACATTGGCTTATCAAACTATACCCTTTTTACAGTTGAACTGACTTATGATATTTATTTAAAAGTTCTTTGTATTCTAATTATTCAATATTGAATCATTCTCTATTTCTCAGGGAAAATACATCTATAAACAAAGCAGTGCCCATGGCAAGCGAGTGCAATGTAACATGGGAGCAAAGAACCATTGTGTCGTACTCCCAGACGCGAACAAGAACAAAACGCTTTCGCAAATAGTTGGCGCAGCTTTTGGTGCCGCTGGCCAACGGTGTATGGCACTATCGGTTGCAGTTTTCGTTGGCAAATCGAAAGAATGGATACCGGAACTGGTCGAAGCAGCGAAAAGGCTAAAAGTGAACGCTGGTCACATTCCTGGTGCAGATCTTGGGCCTGTGATTTCTCCACAGTCAAAACAGAGAATTTGCGAGTTGGTGGAATCTGGAGTTAAAGATGGCGCTAATTTGGCTCTCGATGGTAGAGGACTCGTTGTTGAAGGATTCGAAAAAGGCAACTTTGTTGGACCAACTATTCTAACTGACGTCAAGGTATTAAGACAATTTGACCAATTCTTCTTTTTATTAATACCATTTTTCTGCAATTTTGCAGATCTTAAAACAACGTGTTAAAAATATGGTAAATAGGTAAAAAGGTAGCGTTGATCCATTTGTTTTACAGTCGAACATGAGATGTTACACGGAAGAGATATTTGGTCCGGTTCTCTCGTGTGTCTTCGTCGACACGCTGGACCAGGCGATCGATTTTGTCAATAACAGCCCCTATGGAAACGGAACTGCCGTGTTCACGACAAATGGAGCCACTGCGAGGACATTCACCAACAGAATCGAGGCTGGCCAAGTTGGCGTGAATGTTCCTATCCCTGTGCCTCTGCCCATGTTCAGCTTTACCGGGAATAAAGGCTCGTTCCTCGGTGACAATCACTTCTATGGCAAATACGTGAGTAAAATATTCATATTCCGTTTACTTTAAGTGGTAAAATCTCAGATTTAAAATATAATAATTTATTTAAAGAGATTAATAGTATTGTCTAATATTAAGATTAACTCATTCTTAAGTATTATTGTAAGATTTTATTATCTTTTTATCAGTTAGAATATTTTGATTTTTTGAAATATTCTATGACACAACTAAATGTGTATGAAATTTTCATTTTCAGGGTATCAACTTCTACACACAGACAAAGACAGTAACGCAGTTGTGGAGATCGGGTGACGCCACTGACAACGCATCAGCCACTGCGATGCCAACAATGCAATAAAGACTGTTATCACTGCTTAACGCAATACTCAGATATTTTCGATACTGGCCAGTAAATCAAAATTACTACAGAGCTTACTGAGCCTTTGAGGTTGTATCTATAAACAGAATTTCAAGCGAAGAATAGAACCGACGTCTTCCATTTACATCAAGAATTTTACTATTAGAGATATTATGTGTGCCTGCTACTTTTTTCAAGAATATCTATATTTTTTTACTGCTAAATAAATCGCTGTACATAGACTGGAGTTTCAGATTCTTATTTTACCTGTTTCAAAATTAATTTACCAAACGGTACAAATTTCACGATTAAGAAATTTCGTTCTTTTTGTTCTCAGCAAAACTTCCCAAAGAATTACTAATCGCAATATAATAATCAATAAAGCTGTTTCTAAAATGTCAAATCCATTTTCATATAAATCGATCAATTAAAAATCCCTTTTTCATTCCTGTATTATATAATTTGTACGAAACCAAATTTACTTCACACTAAATAACAAAAGCTAACATTTCTAATTCCGGGGTTTGCCATATCCCAATGTAGAACCATAAAATCAAAAGATAAACTCAAAGAACATTTGAGATTTATCAGATAACAATGTTCAAACTCGAAAACGTACCCTCGGGCGCGAATGGTATTCGGGCGGGTGGATAGATTAAGTTCAAGGTCGTAAGCATCTCAGACGTCCTTGAACCCTCATCCCTCGGTCCCTTACATCGTTCGAGAGCGCGGCACTAGCGCGGTGGCAGCTGCAACTTCCGGAAGTGTTGGCGATGCGACTGCGCGATTTTCAACCCCTCCAATTTCGGTTGCAGCTGCGCACTTTTCCCAGTACGAGTTTTCCCTCACAGGCGAGGCTTTGCCTGGCCCAGGACGTGTACACCGTCAGCCACTGTGATCTGCCTCCCTGATTATCGAAGTAATAGCACTCCAGTATTCACCTTCCAATCTGATCACATATCGTGAGTACCAATACAACTTCCTTACATCCTGCCACATGGTATCTAATGGAATGTGACTTTGAAAAATTCGAAATCTTCTTCTATTTTTTCTTTTTTTTTAATCGAGGATATATTGGGTTCCTTCTGTTTTGGATTGCGAAGAGTGCGATGAGGATAGTCTAGGTTGACAATTAGTGGTAGTTGGGTGCGAGGGCAGTTGTCGTAGATCCGATGGGAGTTTGCACACAACCCCAAGTGAGATCGATGTCCTTTCGGTGAAAATGTCGAGACTCGTCCTTCGATGTACCTTATAAGATGCTATTATCCACGCGCTCGATAGTCTTTTTGAAGAAAGATTAAAAATAGACCGATTGATTCTTAAGTCGTTTAAGTAGATTCGGTGAGGTGTCAATGGGCGGAATGGGATCTCTCTCGGCTATGGAGATTGATTTTCCATGGGGAACGCGTTCTTGCTTCGTGCTAGAGGAGATGCTTGTTTAAATGAACTCTGGGGAATTAATCAAGCAGAAGACGCTACTTTCGTTAATTAAATTATAATAATCAAAACACCTAACAAAAGTCACATTCTTATCTTTGTTATTAATATTGTTAGATCTAATCGACTGCAATCAATACATTATTCGATTTCATTTCTGTCGCTCTTTCAGGATAATGAATATACGCTGTTCGATAGGAATTTCTGTCGCCTATCTATTAAATTCATTTGTTCAATATAAAAATTATTTGACAGTATGAATATATTAGATATCGTATAGATACCAATATTCACTTCCCACGAGAATCCACCACTCGATATGTGGCTTTTTCATTAACGTACCTGCTTGTAATTAACCGGTACTCATTCCAAAGGTAAAATTCAACCGGCGAGCCAAGTTCCGTCCGCAAGAACTGGCCAACAGGTTGGTCGATCATTTCGTGCACATAGTAAGCGCGTTCAAAAGAATAATATTTTGACCAGTCTCTATACGTAAAAGTTCGTCGGACGTTATAAGGAATATAATAGCAGAATAGATAGCGAATAATCTAGAATTTTTCTATAGTGAGGTACTTCAAGCGTAAAACCAACTGCGATCGCGAATCGTGTTATCGTAGCATAGAATAACAAATTCCTTTCAACAGGTTGAATAATGGAAGACGTTTATCCCATTTTTACAACTGCTCGTTTTTATCGTAGATCAATATGGACAGGTAGTTCGCTGGTTCGTGATAAGTCACCGTGTTATTTCGCTTAATACAACACTCCCCCTTTTATCGGGCCGGGCTTCAATTCGTATATAATTGGGAAAGGGGTGGAATTATATCAGCTTTGATCGTTGTGTCTATATTCTGACTGTTGCTCGATAGAGTTGTCAAATTTGCACGAAAGATTCACTTTCCACACAATGGTTGGCAATACAGAAGTTTATCATATTGTAAACTAGCTAATTTGCCAATATACAAATCACAAATATAGAAACTTACAGTATTAAATTAATTTGTTGAATTTAGTGAACTTTATAGCAGCGTATTTTTCAATTGATTCGAGAAAGAATAATTTTAGTTTAAGTTTACGTTTTTGCAAGCTATTGTTCTCTTATATTTAATGAGAAAAAAGACAAAGATGGTATTGGTTTTAATATAATAATTTCAGAGTTTCAAAAATGTATTGACTTAACAATTTACTTTGTCTTATTTCTGCTCCAATTACAATGCAAGATTAATGTCATCTTTGATTTTTAAACTGCGTTATGATAATATCATAAACCGAATTACATTTTCACCGTGAGCCTGCACCTAGTAGAACAGTTATTACATTAACTGCTACGAAGCTGCATGTCCCTTAAACATGAATTATACACCACCGGGAGCAAATCGCATTTTCAGCTGAATTATGCGGGATAATGCACAGCGGTACAATAGTTTGATTATGCACCCCATGACAAAATTAACGCGCCCATAAGACATGCCGTGAAAAATGGGATTCGCGTAACGTAACATTAAACTTTACCTTCGAAATTAAACTATGTAAAACCACGAAATTTTTCATTGAAGCACGATAAAGTGGCGGAAAATTTACTCGATCCTTTATTCATGATCAGTCATAAACAGTACATAAGTACGAAATGAATAATAAAAATGATTATTACTAAAACATTAATTCGGTTTATAATAATTATGAATTAATGAAACAATGGTAAAGTATTAATAGATTCTTCATGAGTTTCAATAATAGTTTTTCCGAAATATCCTTTTAGGATTGAATTACAAAATTAGTAAGCTGTTCTATGTTGAGCTTTGGTAATTTTCGGTTTTCTGGGTGAATTTAAAAGCCTTTTGACCTCGTCTAATCTAAACCCCGCAATTGCGAAGCACGTAGCATACATCGATCATCCATATGTTAAATCGGGAGCAGTTATTTTTAGTAGTCAAGGAACAGGATGTACTTAGAATTTGGAAAATCACTTTTTACTCAACAATATAGTTCGATTTTTACAGAAAATACTTTGATTGCAATAACTGGCAAAATGAAATAAAACCAAACTTCAATTACATTCAAATATTTAACATTTTGTTTATCAAAGTTGTATTCCTCTCTGCAAGGAACTCATAACGTTCATTTGCCAATCAAGTCCTCTATAGCAAAATAGAAATAGAAAGAAAGAAATTTGATAGATATCGTGATACGCGATGCAATTGGAGAAGCAATGATAAAATTGAATATAGATTATAACGAATGTAATTCGATATTCAATTGGAGTTGTTTTTCCCTGTTATTTTACAGGCTGACGAAAAATGTACAAAACTGTACGAAAGGGCGATGCAAGCCTCCAGTATACGATCCTTCCTCAAACGGATCAGTTTTCGTTGAGCGGATATCCGCAGGCTGCGGAAAAGCCGCGTCCACGGATCATCAAATACTTGATGGCTGCGTTGATGGTACTCTTTATTCTCTTCAGCGTCGCAACGCCGTTTCTCATGAACCAAAATGAGCACAACTTGAAGCTATTTGCCAGTACGGTCTTCGCTATGGGCAGACTCGATAGTCAGAAAAGTCATATGGAGCCTGTGCGAAACAGGACTAGGATAACGGTCGCTCCTGAAACAACTACGGAAGAAGCACCAAGCCAGAAGGATCTTCTGGATATTGTTTCGTCGACGCAAAACACTCTCAGAGACGTAGATCAAATGCAAGAGCTTACATCTGCTGGTATGTATATTTTATTCCTCAACTTTTCATTTTATAAATTTCAATTTGCTTCTTAAATAATACTTCAACTAATAGTTCCAATAAGCTTCTATACTTATCGATAAGTAGGAATTATTAAATTGTTGGTATAGATTTACATAGTAGTAGTTGGACTCATTTATTCTTTTGTTTTACAATAATCATAAATTGAATATTTATCTTGGAATACGTTGGGCTCAAAACCTAATTACTAAGGGGATTCATACATTCTTTGAACTCGTTGAAATTTCATCCACTTCATTTCCTTCGATAAAAAGAACAGTGCGATGAAACGAGGGGCTTTAATTTTTAACTTGAATAAGCAGAGTTTAGCAGAAACCTTTGCCAGGAAGGAGAAATCTTCGTGTCTTATTCTAAGTATGAATAGTTTGGCTGGGATTCAAGTCATGATTTATGAGAGAAGTCATTAAGCACAGTGGTATGAGGAATTTAATGGTGGTTCAAGTAATGGATCCATACCGAACCATTTGAAAGTAGATTTTCTATTTGTTTATGCGTTATTTATTCAGAAAGTATGTTAGGAAAAAATTTCAGTCTGATTGTTCTACATCAGAAACAGAATTTACAAGAGATCACGAACATTTCCATAATATTCTATTTTATTTTTTTACTAATTTTACGTCAATCCCTCTGTTTTAATGAACAAAATGTTGGAATATTATATACAGAAATTCTCGAGAAATTAAACGTCACCCGTCACCCTTACACCAAATCAACAAAATCCATGTCAGCTTGTTGCGAAAATATCCGGTTAAGAGGCACGTTTGAAAATTATGCTTTAGCAGGGGAGTGTGATAATTTCCAGTAATTACACGAGTCGAAACAGCAAACAACGCGTAACGGGCGATCATATTCGAAATGTAATCCGTTTAATTCTCTCAGAAATTCTCCCCCTCTCTGGAAACATGCGATCCATCATGCGCATAAAATAATACATTCTCCCTGGATAACATTGGTTTACCAGGAAACAGGATATGATAATTAAATTTCACAGCTTTCCATTAATATTTGCGCGACTGTCCATTTACTAGCCACGAGAAACAGTCGGATAATAATCGAAAAGAAGAGCACGGAAGATGGGGACAATTATCTTAGGGAAGAATGGGGAGGAATTTCATTTAGAGGGAAATTGATTGATCGTGTTCCTTTATCGGATCGTCTGTCTTCAGTCTCTATCTTTGGGTTCTTCTTCTTCCTGAAACAATCTCCTCAGCCCTATGCAATAACCCTAGGATTTTACGGGTCATTAAGAAGGGTGCGAGATCGTCGTCAATCTCTTCGGATGTGTCTCCCTTAAAAAAAAGTTCTCTCATTTTTATTTCCAATGAATTCTGTAATTGTCTGAGGTCTCTTTGTCTGGGACAATATATCTTTATTAATAAATATAATATTCTTCTACAAGTTTCATTGAAAAAAGAAAAAAAAAAACAAGGAAATCTTCAATGAACTTAATACATAAATATTCACTTGTCATTAAAATTTCTTATAAAATTTTAGTTACTCGAAGTGTTTTAGTTGTAGTAGATGTATTACAAATGCGATTGAGTCAGAGATACCTTTACTGGTTTAACATTCTGTGGATATTATCCTCAATGGGACGATGTAATAGAACCAATAAATGAGAGTACTTCCAACAGGAAATTCCTTTCAATTTCCTAATTCTCTCTTATCCACTACCAAGTAAAGCATTGAATTAACAATCAAGAATTTGCGAGCTTGCGTTTCTGGAAATCGTTTGAACTTCCCTTAGATTCAGTATCAGCATTAAACATCAAAGTTACTCTGCTTAACGTCAATTTCCCTCGACGGTAGTTTATGTATAGTGGATCCAAGTGCATGGTGTTCTCCAAAAGTTATCGCGTTTGATCTTTCAAGAGCGATTAGAATTTAAGTTTCAACAAGCTTCTAGTCGAGTTACCTCGCATAATTTCAAATATTTATTCAATTACATTGAATATTCGTTCGCAAAGAGCATAAACCAAAGGTTCGCGAGAAATAGGGAATGAATGAGAAATCTCGGTTAAAAACGAGCTCGTTTGCGAAAACACTCGTTTCGCAGAAACTAAGCGGGTACCATTTTAATCCCTGTGTTATTCGTCAGAGCTTCGCTCGTCGAGTTTTCATCGCGATTGTGAAAACACTTGGCCACCGCGCGTTCAACGAATACGCTTCTAGAGTGATTATTTTGCAAAGTTCCTCTATGTAGGACGAACCTTGCGACTCTCTTAGCATGGTGATCATCTACTATTTTTTCCCCCTCTTAAATCTATAGTCTGTAGACGTATAGTTGTTATGGGAAACACTATTATTACGTAAAATTGAGGATCGAACGTGTTTGGGAGCATGTGGTTGAAGTTGGAATTTGTTCCTTCGATCAATAGTTTCCATTATTTGTTTATTAAAGGGAAGCTTGCGATGAAAAAAATTCTGATCATTCAATATGGTCCTAAACCACTCAATAATTATTTTACACTAAATAATGACATTATAATAAATTAATTATTAAAACTTTTATAACCACTTTAATTATTATTTCAATAAGTATTTCAAGTACAATAATAATTCAGCAACTTATCGTGAATAATTACAATGAGATTGTAATTATACAAATACATGGATCAATGTTTACTACGAGCAACAAAGATAGTTTACAATATACAGTTGTCGTGAAAATTTCCCTGTAGACACCTCGACAAGTCCGACAACGGTGTATCCCGATCCATCAACCGAAACCTCGACAAAAACGCGACAGGCTGCCTCAACAACCTTGTCTAGCTCAACTTCGAGCATAGAATCAACGACGGGGACTACAATGCGAATTACAACTAGCACGGAGCCAACCCGGAGCTTCTTGAGTTCAGCGAGGAAGCCGAAGATGCCGAGGGTGACGCTGAAGCTTCGCGAGAACGAAACTATACCACAGATGTACATGAAGGGCGGTATTGCGACGTATAAAAAAGGAAACATCACCACGAGCGTTGTGGCTCATGGACTCAGTCTTGAGAGACTAGTTTTTAAGACACCTGAGGGAACTATTAAACCTTGGCCACAGAAACTTTTCCTCACGGATCCCTCGTCTGATTTTCAGTGGAAGGTGAGTCTCTTTTTATACATTTGCTATATGTGTATACTTTGGATATGAGCACTAGTAAATTTGAATATGAATTATTTTGTAGAAAATATGCACTTTCATACTGATAGATGTACTTATGGGAAATATTCTTTAAAAGAATCATACTTGATTCAAAATACACGTACAGGTTTTAAAATTACGTTTACTCTTCTAGTTAGCGAAAATTCAAAGCGAAGTAGTTCTGCGCGAATATTATTTAGTAGAGAAATTAAGATTTATGAGATGAATTTTTACAAGCAGAGATAAAGAGTGTGATGTTGGAATAATTTTTAAAATTTATACTCAAAATACAGAATATATAGTTAAAATGCCCGTGACATAGTGTAATTTCTCTTCTCTGCTAATTTTTTAAATATTTTCATTGTCAGCGGAAATTCCAGCTCGTTTTCAAACTTCAACAATTTCAATGAAAAGCACCGTATCACATTTATCCACAGGTTTTAGTCTCTGTGGTTATCTTGGTTATACGTATATATTTCCCTCCGCAAATCATAATTTCGTTTTGTTAAAAAAATTGAAATCCTCCACGAGCTCTTTTGCATCATTGTTTTCCACATTTGGCTTCGTATTCCGGAATTTTAAAAACGATTTTCAAGCTACGACAAAAACTGTAACGCCACACCACTCTTGCCACGTTGTTATTGAAAAAAGAGAACTGCACACAGTGAATTTCCTGTATGTATATTTTACCGAAACTCATTTTCATACATTCCAAATCAAAATATCCTACATGTTGGTTTTCACTGAAAAAAGGAAGAAAAAAAAGCTGAGTAAAGTTTGTCGGTTTTTCACCGGTGTACCAGTAAGCATAGTTTACATAACTTATAAAATAATGTATGAGAATGCACGTTTAGGAAATAATTTGCGTATTATAATGAAATTCAAAACAGAGGGCAGCTTTCCAGATGCATTTCAATTTATCAGGAAGATGAGAAAGCTTCTCAAGATTTTAAACTGACTGGTTTCGACTATAGCCTCGAGGTTCGAGGGTTAAAGCATTGAGTTCGAAAATGTTTTGCAAACTCTCTCGAGGATTAATTTGCATTCTACATAAATATTGATCGCGTTGCACCAAAGACACGTACATCCGAACCTCGAAGCACACTCGGCGACGATCGATAGGCAGAGGCCAGCTCCGTGAATCCAAAGCCACTCAAGCTATAGAATATAAGAACCTTTGTTTTTCTTGCGTCGGCTCGCCCTTATCTCTTATCGCTGCCAGTTACTTCCTTCGACACCTCCAAGTGCATAACTCTATTCTTTCCATTCGTTTCACCTATCTGTTTGTTTATCAGCGCAAAGCTTTGCACTCTTGAATAACAAATCTTTAGTGGAAATGTTGAAATCCTTGTGAACCTAAGTGCAATAACAATAAATGACAAAAAGATAAGAATGATTCATATTTAATTTTTTTATCGTAAAAGCTATTATTCGAGAGCTTTAATTATTTAAAATACTGCCTCTTTTAATCACGTGTTTTCAGGAAAATGAGCTGCTACAATTTTTAGAATTAATGGTCTCACGTTTCTGCATTGTGGTAACTTGCAGAGCTTTTAACGACATTTATGTAATAATTTTATAAGAAAATTGTAATATTATCCGATAGACGTTTCTGGTATCGTAACGGAGTTGGTCTAATGTTACTGGTTTTATGGGAAAAGTGGTAATTGCGGGCTTTGCAACGTTTCATAAATTTTCGAAAATTGATATATAACTAATGCAATAGTGGTTCTTTGACGTGTAATATACAGTACAGTTTAACAATTCAGTAGCGTTAAACTTTAGACCGCGTATTTTAGTAATTTCATGCATCAACATATTCACAATGAATTTTCCTACCGAAATTGTGTTTAACATTACTCAGAGAATCGTGACAACAAATGGATTTTTCCTCATTATATTATTCGAGTGCTTCGTCACGTTCGCACGTAGAATAAATATCGACATTACTTTTCTCTTCAGAGGAAATTCCATAGTATCAGAGACCTTTCATAATTACGTTGATTTCATTTGAAACGATTGTCGTAACTACTACCTCACAAAAGCAATCTGTTTCACACGTCCTTTCAATAATTAATAAATTGTCAGAATTAATGACCAACGGGAAATCGAATAGAACAAAGTTAATGAAATTGCATTTAAGAATAATATTGATATACTCGTGAGATATTAAACAATCAATATGAAATTTTGACAATTGATTCTGTCAATATTCTCGATCAATTTTCCATTCCGATAAGAGGAGCTTTATCGATTACATAATCTTGCCAGTAGCTTAATTAAAACGGAGAGAAATCTAGCGCGGAAAGTGAGGCACGCACGTGTTCGTGTTTTGCCGCGATATCGCTATGAACGAATCGCATAAGTTGCCGTTAGCCTAATCGAGATTTTAGACTCACGGTAATTGCAAGCCTGCAGAATATTTATGACGAAGTAATGTATTTAATAGATGCCATTCTTAACGCGGTTATCTTACCAGTGGTCGAGCTCGACTCTAACTGGGTCAGAAATTCCAATATTGTACTTTATATCGTTCGGCAAGATTACTTAAGTTCGTGCGGCAAGTGTCTTTAAAGCGACGCCTTCATTAAAATTTATTTTTTTTTCTTCTAACAAAGTAACCTAGTCTCTTAGGTCTAATACAATTTGCAGATGGTAGCTTGAGCATATTCTGATTCAATCTGATTTTAACGAATCAAATTAAAATCCATTTTGGGTGATACTTAAATTGTTCCAAGGATAATGATAAACTATGAAATCTCTTCCTATTATCAATGCAAGTTTAAAACGTCATTTGATTAAGCAAAGATCGTTTTGCAAATTGATTTATGTGTTCGACTTATGTAGAGAAGTTAAAAGTCACTTTAAATCGAGCTCTAGAATTTTAAGGAGAATATCTCATCTGTTTTTCGTAGGATCCTTCTTCCCTGGATACGATGATACCGTTCGCTATCTACTTGGCTCTGGCAGGTTTAGTCGGTTTAACTATGGTCAGTATTTTCCTGACAATCTACGTGCAGCGAAAAGCTTGGCGACGACAACGACAAAACGTTGAGGAACCTGAAGCTGAAGGTCCAGAGGAGGACCAATCGACACTCTTGGGAGTCGAGAGCCAGGAAATCGAGGAGAAGGACTAATTAAACGAAAGCACTCGTAGCGCGTAAGACTCGGCTATTTTTACAACAGCTCGATAAGTACCTATGTCGGATTAAGTTTCGGTTCTTCGCGTCATTCCACCTTAAATCCTCTAAAACTTCTGACTATCAACCATTTGACTGCTGACTAGTCAGAAAATCCTCGCGTAGTTTTCTTTCATGTAAGATGTGTTTCAAGTACTCTACGATAACCGAGAATTCTTGAGTTTTTTATAATTGATATTTATTTCAAATTGTAATTTTTTCATTACCAAATATCTTAAAGAACTTCGTAAAGAATATTAGAAGTTGCAGGTAAATATGCAGATATTGAATTTATCATTTTTATAAAATTATCACATATGTGTTTTTTAAAATTCTTTACATTCTTTAGTAGTCAGAATATTTTACACGGTACGCTTCACTTTTAGATACAAATTTTGTAGCATAAAAACTTACAGTCTCCTGTTGAAGCAAAAGCTCTGGAACATTGCAAAAACTTAAACGTACCGTGACAGTATAAAAAGCACAAGGTGCAAAGTAAAATAATTCTCATGTATCCTGATTCATGTTTAAAGCTTTACTTTAGATTTAACACTTTTTTTCGACTGATTTATGAGATTTTAGTTAAAGGAACTCCGTGAGATTAAACGAGCGTTTTACGATATTCTTTTCATAGTTTACAGACTGAAGGGTGTTGGTCAATCGCTTTAGTAACCGACAATTTTCCAAAGTTGCAGCCAAGTTTTAATACTCCTTTCCAAGAGAGGAAGTTTTATTTTTTCACCTACAAAGAAATACAGCTTATGGGTACTAAACGCCAGTTGAAATTACGACTTAACAAAAGTTCGCATACCGCAGTTTTCTGAAAAAGCTTTCGCGGTACATAGTCAGCTCTTAAATGGTTACGTTCATTATTTCCTTCAATTCAAATTGCTACTTTTCAAACTTTTCAGTAACCTTCGAAGTTTTTATTAGTATCGCATAAAGTTGCGTTAGAAACGAGATATTAATCAATTTAAGTTGATATTGCATGCGATTGAAATATTCTTGAAAAATTTCAGCAATCTTCTGATCAGTTTAAAAATATTTCTAAGTAGTTAATTTTTCTTGCTAATAATTTTTACGTGTTTCCAAGAATAATGACGCATCCAGCGGGGAAAAATTGAGCGGAAACAAGTCGAGCAATCACTAGAAAGTAAAGTCTGACTTGGAATCTTTCTGTGATTTAATCTAATTTAAATTGGTGCTACGTAACGAGCGTAAGCTGCTTCTTTCGAGAATCGTATACTTAAATCAATAAGATTCTTCGATGTTGCATGGATCTTCTCTTGTCGAAGATAAAACTTTAAAATTCTCTGATCGAAGTACCATCAGCCTCATGATTATTTTCAGAATTTCAACCTAACAGTTTATCTTCTTTTCAAAATAGAATCAGACATTTAAATGAATATTCATTTTATCCCATTATAGAAAAGTTGGAAAAGGATTTAGTGATATATTTTTAGAAACCGTTTCAATGGTACCTCAACCTCTAATTGCATTGGGAAGCTTTTCTGATCCAGATGTTTCGTTTAAATTACTTGGATTATAATCTCAGTATACTTTCAACCCTTTCGCATTACAGGCGAATTGTTCCTAAAGTTGGAAACAGTTACTTGCTATCGTATAACAGATCTGAAAATAGGTTCGCCATCCCCTCAGTTCCACTTTAAGTTTAGAAACTAAATTACTGTAAATCCATCAAATTTCGTATTCCGCCGATAACACTTAATGAGATCGAGTCGTTCAATTTAGGTCCCTTACATTGTTAAAGCCTTGCAATTCATTACTCAACTTAATTCTGTCTATTCAATCCCGTTAAGATTAGTGAATATTTAAGAATTAATTAATTCGACATCCGTTTCGATTCTTCTGAGAATACAAAAGTCGTGAATGAAATTTTAATTCTACTGACTTTTACAAGAGCTCGCATAGTTGTTTTTGTAAAGTTTTGTAAAAAGCAAAAATCAATGAAGTTTTTCTACTTTATTCCTCCTCTCTCTCTCTATCTCTCTTTCTGTAAAATGAAGTTTTACGAGAATTTATAGAATTCTGAAAACTAGAGTTTATATTGTTAAGTTCAGGTGACCAAGCATATCTATATATTACACGTTGATTGTTGAATTTTTTACTGCAATACAATTCCTTGTTCAATTCGAAGAATTATAGCACCATTTGTAAAACTAACTATCCGAATAGGTTCTTGTAATTTTATACGATAGTTTTTTGATATCATCGCTTTTCTAAATGTTACGAGAACACGCAGTCTACCTTGACTCGTGATACGGGTGAGGAAAGGGTTGATAAAAAGCTGTTAAAATCCTATTTGGAAATGGCCCAAATAATTAATTAGTGGTGGCATTTAAGCAGAGCTTAAGGGATTCGATGAACTATTTCCTTAAATCGTGTCAGTCTCTATACATACGTACTGTAATTCCTGTACAATTCTGCTACCAAAGATTACATGTGTTGTCGATAACTCTTCTGTGAAGTTACGAGGTGAATGTGCTTCAGAATCTTCCTCACAAGCGTCGAACTTTCGCTGTACAAAGTAGACATACTGCCAAAGATAATCAGCAGTCGGTTTCACGAGAGAACGTAATCCACTTGAAGACTATTGACAAAGTTCTAGGAGTTTTCTACTTCGATTATTATTGTAGAGGAATGAGAATCGGGTAGAAAGTTAAAAAATTACCTTGTTCAACAACGTAAAATTGTAAAAAGGTACTAAAACGAGATATGGAAAACAGGTCTCGTCGGTTTTCATCAATACTGAAACCAATTTATAAATTCCAATTGCAAGCCGCTATCTACATCATTTGATTTACAAACATCCACACAATTTATTATAACCAATACAATTTGTTTAACGCTAATAATTACAATGCAAATAATTTCTTTACAACATATTTTTCAAAAAACCAAATATGATAAAGAAATACGGGCTTTTCAGATTTTCATAATTCTGCATTTAATTAACATTGTCATTATCAGCAGCATCGAAAGTTGCAAATCTCTTCTTCGGATTAAGACTTTCTCGTGAAACTGATTAACAGTCTCACAAACCGTGCTATCAAATATCTATACATCTTGTTGGGGGTGTGACAGAGTTACGAGGACACACGTCGAGTCGTTGCATAGATAACGATGTTGACGAATGCGACTACACTCGTGCAGAACGATAAAAGACCGACGATGCTTGTGCAACACTTTGAAACATCGTTTGAGTGTCTCCCCTCTTCACCCCCAAGTAAATACACTTGCGTAACAACGATAATGACTTGACCCGAGTTTTTACATCATTTACTGCGTAAGAAGCAGACAGTTGGCGTGGTTCGGCATTACGCAAAATCTCGGACCGTTTAATCCCAGGTGAATCCGATCAGAGAATATTTCCAATCTGAATTCCCAGGATTTTAATGAAACTTCGTGTAACTGTAGAACGTGTCACGCTGTGCAAATACGTTATCGACTTTTATTTTAAATCAGCATAAAAAAAGAGACATTTTCAAGCGTGATATGAATATTAATATGATTTCTGTTCGAGTTTTCTTTCTTGACAGGAAAATCGAGGCTTGCATTTGTGCAAAGTATTATTAGAAATTGTGAAATTGGGTTAAAACGGTTGCTATACAAGTGGAATTTAGGCGAAAGTTAACGGTGGAACATAGAGTCATTAATTTTCTGCTTAATTTCTGTACGAACGAAATATTTTAAAATGATATTAAAGATTATTTTCACCATTGTGCACCAAAGTGCAAATTAGAGTTTTAATTGGATCTATTTTAATTTCTTCCTTAGATTAAAACTTTTTCCATTTAATGATTTTAAAAAACAGGTCAATCGAAATTCTACTCACTGGACAATGACTTAGGTTGTATTTTATAAGTAGCAAAGGTCATTCAGTATTTCCCAAACAATACAAAAGAGAAAAGTCGTTTCTCGTGTCATCCAGGAAAGATGTTTCGAAGGCGTAATATTAATAACCGATGTATTATATAATAAGCGTAACAACATTACGAACAAATTGTTTATCCCAGGTCGTTTCTAATTAATAGCGACCACTTGCAAAAGCATAGCCCGAAAAGCGAAGCACTTAAACGAGAAGACTTAAAAGAGAACTAACATATGAGAAGTGACGATACTTGTATCCTTAGAATATTTAAGAAAAAAAAGAAAAAAAAATAAGAAAAAAAAAACCTGATGGCTTGTGCTACGTAAAACACGTTAGATGTATTCTACTCAATTAAGGGCTCTGTAAGCTAATTTAATCAGAGGCCCAATGGCCAGTCGATTTGCATTGACTTGCCAGCCTCGCGAAATGAAGAAGTGCGAAATCAAGTTGTATCAAGTTCACGACATTTTGTATCATCGTTTTTAGTATTGTTATCTCGACTTGAGTGAGATTGGCTGATTTTTTAGAAATATTGCGGCGGTTTAGACTCAATCGATACCTTCGGTGCATCTCAGATAAAACTTTGCTAATTATTATCTCAGCATCGTTAATATAATTACGAAGAAAATAGAATTTAATTTAGTATGATGAAATAGATATATTGAGAAAGTAATCGGTGCCATTTAAGAGGGTGTTGTAGCGTTAATTACGACGTAAGGTTCAATTTTATATCCCACCCTAATTAAAGCAAACGATTTGTTTCTCGTGTATATGAGAAGCCAGTTTTCTGAGATGCTCTGTAAAAACAATCCCGAGAGTCGTTTATAAATAGTGAAGAGAAATTTGTAGATGGATTTATCCGATCAATTCTTTTTCATGGATCGATGGTTCGCGTCGCAAATAGCGCAGGTCCACTTCCGTGCAGAAAGAAACAAAATGAAGAACGAGGAATGACGTTCGATCATGTTTTGTCGGGAGAAACTAAAAGGACTCATAAGTAACACAATAGTGCTGTAGCTGAAGAGTAAAGACGGTTATAGTTTCTATTTTGAAGATTATATTTTTTTAACTTTATTAATTTTTGACTTCCACATACATATATTTATATAATATACATATAACTGTATATATAAGTATTCAAGTACACGTATATAGATACGGATACAAATACATCAAGATTGTAGGTATTATATAATGTTAGACAGTAAAAAACTACTGTATATATACGTATACAAGTTCGTACTTACGACAAGGCCGTGTAATTAAGGAAATCGGTTATTTTCTTTTTTAAAAAATTTTACCATATTCGTAAGGTGAAAATCGTTCACGATTTTTAAAACTGACTATTCTATTACATATCGTTCAATCTTTATTGAAAACAATTACTGATGGAATAATTCTAGGGAAAAAATATTGCAAATATAATTTTATTAAATCTCTCCCTAATTAAAATATCATGGATAAACAAAATGAATTTTTGATTACGAGAATTTATTAGTCAAAACTCAATTGCAATTGTATTTTGATTGTTGCTGTTGGAATTATCGTTAAACTGCTAGAAATACGACCAATAGAGTTGAAATTGTAGAATATTATAAAAGAGCAGAATTTAAATCAAATTCTTGATCACAATGACCGATCGATTTCCATTACACGGCCTATTACCTTTAGCTAGCTTAGGTAGGCAAAACAATTTTGTGTACATATATTATTAACACTGTATGTATGTCCCGATGATGACGCGGTGCGAACTAGTAGCACGCAACGTGTTTATTATTGACGATCGAATTGTTAATTAAAGTTGGAATTGGAATAGCTCACGCCTAATTAGGGCCTATAAATGTATACAAAGAAATAAAACGTTGAGAATACGCGTTGCCATTCTTATCCTCCTTCTCTTGATGAGGACTCGATATTATTATACACTGTATAGAGTCAGTGTCCTCTTTAATAATATTACACCGAACGTGGAATTCATTGTGAAACTATTTGACTAAACTATCATTAAAGTGTATATTATTATAAATAGTTGGAATTTTATCATTCACTCGAAATCGTCAAAATTCCATTTTATAATAAGTTTCAGTTATTATTTGGCTTTTAAATTTAAGCACGTTTAATTCCTTGATTTACCTTCAAGTGATTTATAAGTCTATGTTAATAATTATCGTGGGTTAATAATAGTAGAAATATTGTAAAGGAAAATTCAAAGTGTTGTGACTAGCGAGAGATGGTACGTTCGCACAGCAGACGTAAGTGGAATTAGTACCGTCATGGATCCGGCGGTCAGCGAGACAGTTAGTACCGTCTGCCGGTGCCGTCATTTTCTACTGCGACAAAAACCACACATTATTTGTTAGATAGAGAACTGGAATTTGATGTGAAAATGAACAAATTAAACCGAGTTAACACTGGCGATAAATATTTATACCGTTTAAAATATTTTGATTCTCCTTCTCTCCATATAATCGAGGAAATAGAAATCCATTCTAATGCTCTCAGTAGATAGTGTCACTGTCACACAAAAGTACCAAAATTCCACTATGATATCAAATAATCTCGACATTGCTATTCAAATATTGTATAAAGTTCCACAGAGATAGTGACTTACACAAAACTATCCATTGACTTATCAAAAATCTCCAGATTAGAAACCAACATTCCTAAGAATTTTAAGACGAATATTCCTAATTACATCTCTTTCAGGGAAACTGTTGATTCTGAAAGTAATTTTTATTTGATTTAACCGATCTTGTAATTGTTTTCCTCGTTGAACGACTTTTCCAGTGGAAATCTTACCGACAAGAATTCAAACAACGATAACATGCATAGCCGGAAGGTTGATAAGGTGGCCCAGCTGATAGAAAGAGACCACTAGGTGGCAACGTGGGCTCCTGGATCGACAGTGATCGCGCGCGCATCGCAGCCCTCTCTATTTCTGTCGTGGCATACACAGGTCGAAGGCGTGCGCGAGAGAGCAAGCGAGCGGTGATTTTAGTACGGCTCAGACTTCAGCCGGACGGGGTCTGGTCTACCTTGTCCCCGGCGAACGGCACCGTAAGTAACCGTTTTCTTCACTGAAACATCATCGCCACAGGCACAGACCTCGCGTGCATTCACTGTCAGCTGGATTTCGAGCATACTAGTACCAGTTCCAACAAGAAAATACACTCTGAATGAGTTATTTTCATAGTGAGAGAAACCATGTTATGAGTGACATAATTTGCGAAACCTCTAAGAACGATTCTCCAATTTCGATTTCCGGATTCTTTCGACAAGTTCTTCTGTGAGAAGTGTAATCTTGAGTTAAGGGTGGATATGTGGAAATAGGGGGTGGATATACTGCAGCGCCGAGTGTTCGGAGTTCTGTGCCTCGTAGCATTGTATTACCATGTCACACTTAACCGACACAACCCTCACCACTTATGGTTACCGTGAATATTTTTAAATATCCGTTAATTTGTTCTACGATGCTACGATTCTTATTATTCCTCTTTACCGAGTGAAGTCAAGGTACAATATTACAGTTGGAAATTTGTATGTTCATCTATTCGTACATTAAGCTGCATATTAATGAAAATAGATTATTTTTATCAAACTTTACGTTGATTATTCATGCTAACTGCTTATACATACAATGACTTATTTCCATTCACGCGTCGTTGTTCACCTGAAAACATTATCGTTGAGGTTTCGCAAGTTGGTAGAGTGGATTGACTCGAGATATTAGTCAATTTGAATTTATGGTTTATCAAGATCGCGATCAATTTCGATCTTATCTATAAGATAGCAGTGCCATCAACGGTGTCGAAGCTGCCATGTGCGCGCGAGCATCAGCCTACATTCGGTTCGTGACGTTTTAGCGACTGGTTTATGTAAGATCTAGTAGTTGCATCGTTGCGATCGTGGCTCGATTTTTCGAAGAGCCCTCGAAATAGACGGATCAGATCGAGGGAACACCTACGCTAGGGTCGATGGACACTTCTGTTGCGAATTGTCGCACAGCTGGTCTCTTTCGTACCCGGTCAGGACTTAGGACTTACTCACTTTGGGCCAAGTAGTGGGATGTCCTCGTGCCGCTGTCTTACGCGCCGATTTAATGCGGGTTATTTACATAACTCGTTTTACGACGCACTATGTTTCTTTCTCGCTTACTTTTTTCCTCCTTAATTCATTCGCGCTTTTCTCGGTGAAAGCTGTACAATGTTTTTGGGAGAATTAGAACTTGCGGCCACTTTGGAGCGAGTCGAGGGGTTGAGTTTCGAGGGTGGAATTAGATCGACTCTGATGTACACATTGTACGAAATTAGAAATTAAAGTAGAACATTGTCCTGATGCTTAATTAGTATGCAAATTGTACTACTTAAATTATAATAATACGCGTTGAAATTTTTTCAAAAATATTCTTGGGCCTTTAATTAATAAGCTTTGAATATTTAAATAGGGAAGACAAATATACTCTTAATCTTCTTAGCTTTTAATTCTAGCGAAATTACTGATCGACTTTTATTTAGTTCTCGAGATAACATTGTAAGAAGAAAATGAGTCATTACTTTATCGGGGAAACACTAAATATTGATTGGACTGGCTATTTCGTAATCGATAGAATACTTATTGTTATGTGTCATTTCTGTTTACCAGTTGACAGTTTTCGTTTAGCGCGGACTTTGTACCTTTCTCTTTGACTCGTTGTTGGCCAGTGTGAGTCTTTATGATTTCAATTAACAGCACGATGTACATAGGTCTCAATTTAAATTGGAATAATGGATTGACGGCAGAAAATTAGTATCGTCTTTCTTCATTTGTCTTTTGACATATAATGTTACCGCATTCGAACGCATTTTTTCTACTAACACAAATGTCAACGATTATGATCAAAATTATCATTTCATTTTTCTTCTCTTACAACTACTTCACTAGTTTTTCTACTATTTACCATATATCAATTTTCGTATATATTTTAGTTTCATACGTATACATAAGAAAATTAATGTAACTTATTAAAATAACTTTCTAATTAATCGCAATTTACATCAATTCGTTGTATTTTTTTATTAAGCTCAGATAATTATCCCGTGAGTCGACTTTAAGATTCTCAGTGGAGTATTCAAATCAACGTTGAAATCTAGTTTTTATACACTCTCCTTCCATTATTAGCTTCATAGGTGGCGATTGGTAACGGCGAGAACTGATTCATGACGCGTCAATTGACACGTCAACTAAAGCACGTGGTCGGATCGCATGTGTACACGCGATTAAACAAAACCGTCCCGCAGTTTGCTGTTTCCTTTCGTCAAAGTCACTACCACGGTTTCTCTTATCTGTCTTCCATATTTTTCGACTGTCATTACACTAATTACTACTGAAGCAGTCCTTCAAGTTTTCAATTAAAAATGTAATCATTGGAATTAAGACTATCAAGTATTGACATACACTTACTTCTGTCACTGATCACGATAATTCGATAAATTGTTCTGTTCGATTAATAAAAAATTGTAAATATTTTAGTACTATAAGAATTGAAATTGGTGATGATATTTTTATTGTTATTGCAACGTGGAGTACATATTGTCATGCAAACCATTTTTTTTCTCGCGAAAACGAGGCTTAAGTAAGCGTAAAGGGTCTTCAGATGGATATCGATTGCCTTCTAGCTTCGTTTTGGGTGGATGTCAAAATTGCGGTCTCCGCAGGCTCCGAGATCTTCAATGGCCCCAATTCCAACCCTCATTTTTCGCGATGGCTGCGTATAAAACTGACGGATCAGCCGTTTTAATCTCAGCGATGCTTTTAATGCACGTGGTCGATAGTTTCTTCAACGTTTCTTTGCTTTTCCATGCCACGCGATGAAACGTGCTGCCTGCAAATTGAGCTTATTTCGATGGACTTCTGGAAAAAAGCTCGGACAAAAAACTTCCTAAGTGCCGGGTAAAATTTTCTGGGGCGCGAAGCTAACCTTTGTGGTTGGAGTTTTAATTTCGAACGAGTTTACTGGAGCAGTTATGGTGTAAAGATGACTATAAAATCATTTTGAGATCTCAAATTTCTTTCACATATTAAACTTCTAATTCTAAATATTAATCTTTCTTCAATTTTCATTTTTTAACGTTTCTTCAAGATAGGGCGATTATAAGAACAGTTGAAAACAAATTGGAGACACTGTTAATAAACTAAGGAAAATCCAATTTTTTTAAGGAAAACATTTTTAAAATATTAAAATAGAACGAAATGTAAGATTGCTAGGTTGCAAGATATTTTTATGGGTTTTCGAGTACCCATGAACGATAAATAGGGTTGTATATGATATGGACAAACAGAGAGACTAATCCCAAGATTTCTGTCTGTCGCATTGTTCTCAAAAGGGTTAATCTGTCTCCTATTCTGACATTAATTGTTCCTAACTGCTGACTACCGTCGCCAAGAGCGATCGATACCTGAAATTGTTTCACTAGACAGTAGAACGATGCTCAACATTCAACACCACGTGACGTAACAACACACCCCGATCCCGTGAAATTGAATACCCTTTCGAAATCTCAATTAAGCCTGGAGGGTTAACCGGGAAATGGAATCGCTGATTAAAAGTGTTTCTCCGATAAAGCGCGTATAACAGATTGTTAAACACAGTTTATTAAAATACATAAAACGCCACCCGCAAAATTATAATTTCCGCAATTTTGTCTTATTTTACTGAGCAAACTCTTTCTCGTATTAGTGCAAAAAATTTGAATTTTGAAGAAATTATTTGGTAGAAAAAATTAAAGATTTTTTGCTTTAATTTCTTAAGCGTCATAAATTCACTTGACCCCTATTTACTTAAACAAGATAGATGTTTTTATGTATATCACCGAGTCTCGTAGAGGGATTACTAAATCCTGCTTCTAAAGAAATCAATACTTTCCTAGAACTGTTAAGAATTTATGCAAAAATGCATTGGTGTCGAGTGAATAATTTTTCACTGAAAATCGTGCATTTCTACGTGGCTTAAATTTCAACAGGCCTATCTCGCATGGTGGCAATCGATAGTACGATGCCCTATATGCGCTCGATTTTATAATTGCACACTGCGACGGAAGTCTATAGTCATGCTGCGAATATTTCTCTCTCCCATTCTCCTTTTCAGTGGTTTCACATTCGCAAATCTGGGTGTAGAGTTGTAATTAATTACGGAAACCCCAGCAGAGCTCTCATTACGCGTAAAGCCTTAAAAAATTAATTAAAAGCCCAATGGGATTGCTCACTACTCTAACTGTATCATTCTAACCGAACTTTAATTTCCCAGAATTTTAATTCTTCAAACTTCATGATATTCGCTTTCTAAACTTGAGTCGTAGATTCTCATTTGAATTTCATTGACTGTCACTCTGCGACTGAACGACAAGGTCTCAATTCGACTGGTTGTCAGCATAACATAGATCACAATGTTACGGTAAGCACCACACGGAACACGATTGGTGTCAATTGCGGTTCAGTCGTCTAAGTGTGTGACTCTTATTCCTACACCCACGATCTTTTTTTCACTCAACGTGATTTCCCAGATCTCATTACTCTCATCCTTTTCAAACTTCGTTATCAAATTAATCTTCTTGTACACAATTCTGATTTCTTCACCAAGATTTATATTTAGCAGGACGTTTATAAAATTATCTAACTAGTGAGGACTGTTTTTAAATATAAGTTTTAAATAAATGATAAATCGAAAAATATTGTAGGTGTAGGCGGAACTGGAGGTCAAGAGTTCTCGTGATTAGTTGATAGATACATGTACGCGATTACGTAATCCGTAGAGAGAATATCCCCCATAAAGATCGAAGTTCTTTACTCAGCTGATCTAGATCGTCTGGCCTCGCGCACTTTTTCTGGACTTTGCAACTTCGGCAGCAAACACAAATCTACTCGAATTATCAACTGATAGGCAATACAATCACTGATCCAAGAATTTTCGTCTAAACACACATTTAACTTAGCTTTTTCTTCTTTCAATCCAGCCAAACAACATTTAACTTATCTTGTGTTATATATGTATTCTAAATTTATTAACTTATCTTGTCTTATAATAACAAAATCAAACACTGACGAATGCTTCGATTGAAACATACGAAAGCGAAGAATAAATAGTAAGTAAGAATAATTATTAGGTTTGTAATTAGATTTGCAAGTTATATTTGTATCATTGCAATTAATAGCAATTGAGTACAAAAACTTTTAGAATAGAACACGTAAATAATTGATGACAAATAAGCAAAGCATGTGGATGTATGGAACAGTCTTAAAGCACGTAATCTTTAATCGATCGATCGTAGATGGTTACGTAAGCGCACGTAGACAAAATAATTGCTTTACACGTTAATCAAAGATTTCGAAGCCAATTTAAATTACTGTTCATAGATACGAATCCTTGTGTGAGAATTGGTTACTTTTCTCATATCGATCAAAAATTCTGTTAAAGTTAAATTGATCTATCCATTGCCTCTAATAACTATATTTTTCTTAGATAAAGTCACAATTGCATAGTTCAATAATTTACTTTTAATAAGGATTCATTTTATGAACAATATCACTAATCATAATTTTTTATATGATTCAAGTATAATAATAATTCGTATAATATGTTATTGTCAATTTGAAACTTTCCTTTGTTCACGACCATGTACATGACAATAGGTATGACATCATGAAAAAAGAGAGAGAAAGAAAGTAGAGTTGAGCAAAGTGACGATCAAGAATATTTCTTTATGACGATATTCTGCGGATCTTAAATTGACCATTTATTGAATGGTCATTGACCGATATTGTATGTGTACTTGAAGATTGTGCGTAGTCACTGCGACGAGCGTCGACATTTTGCACGTCTGACGCAACGAGACACTTTTTATTTGTACTCTCCCTTTCACTCGAAGTAGTTTCTGATTGCGACAACGTTCGATTTTCACAGGACATTCCGTACAATGACCTGGAATTTTCATGATTCCCGCTTGACACATATCGGATTGAATTTCTTTTAATCCAAGTTTAATCGGTAACCTTAGTCATTTTGCATAAAAATGAAATCGTGTTATTGTTTCATCCAATGTACATAATCATTTGTGTCTGTGATTATTAATTGATTATCTAAAATAAATTTGTATGAGTACGTGTTTGTATTTGAGTGTCTTTGGAGTCCAATTTTACAGGTTTGAAGCAGTTCGATTGGTTCTTATCTGAATGCTACACTCGAAACGATATCACTAAGGATCTGCATTTAGCTTTTAAAGACCACCTGCAGAGTTAAAATGTTGCGATAACGATAAATCACCGGAGAGGATTATCCTTATTATCTAACACAACTTTTCCAAACATTTCATAAAGATATAAACACTAAAGTAATTAATTCAAATTGACAATAGAATTTTTTTATCGAAAACACTTATTTTAATTAAACTTATTCTAAATTCAAACTTGATGAAGAATACTCATGCACGAAATTTTCTTTTGATTTAATCTGAGAGTTGGAGAATCATTGTAAAAAAGGATCGATCGAAAGAACATAAGCTGTTACCCTAGTTGGCAGTTTTCGCTAGAAAGAAGTGGTCAGTTTCGTTTTAGTAGAGCAATACAGGACATCAGAGATAACTCGTCGCAGATACTATTATGAAAGTTGGACAGTCGCCTAAAAGTGGAAGTCGATATCATAGTACATACGTTAAAGGCCTATTGAAAAGGCAGCTCTGTCGTTACACGCCAATTCAGCCGCGTATGTCTGCCGTCCTCAACTCACGATATTACAGTCAAGGCCGGCTAACGACACGTTTCAATGACTTGGTTTATTTAACAATATAAATTACTTCTTTAACGCTGACACCCACACCGCTCATTTGTCATTCAATCTCGCGAGCGGACGATTCTGCTGACAGTCGAAAAAAATGGTTCTAATTTACTCATTTGATAACTAATGCGCAGAATTGTACTGGCGACTCTTTTTATCCTACGCTATATCGGGTCGGGGTGCTAATATCCTCTTTTTAACATTCCTAAAAAATTTTCTGTAATGTCTCTGTAAGATTGAAGATTTATAAACATTTGAAATTTTCCATTTTATAAGTACAATATGTCTTATTAAGACATTTATGAGTATGGTATTTTCTGGACACTTTAATTATGTCGATTTATCAAGAAAATTCGTATTAGTACTTTTATTACGTAACCATATCATCTTTCTAACACTCTATCATTGCGGTTTCACATGCAGTCACGTGAACTCGTGACGGCAAACATCGTTGGGATTTTTCGCACTAATTTGGAAACTAGCGAATAAACAGGCTTCGAAACTTGCGTAATAACTGACGTATTCTGGTGAATAGAAATTATCTGTCATGGGAAAAAGTAGGATAGAATCCCAAGAACTATTCTTACATAAAATGTCGTAATATCCTATTACTAAAGAACAAAAAAAAAACCATTTTTCAAACTACAAAACACTTATCTCTAATCTCGCGTCTGAGATTGTATGATTCAAATGTAATATTGAGATTCTATTGATATTTAAATCTTCTTAATTAAATAAGTTTATGATCACAGACACAGTTTTATAACATTATACGTCGCAAACACTTGTCGCAACATTTTTTTATCTACCACGATTAAACACAGTTATCAATATTAATAAAGATAGTCGAAATCATGAGAAATCTATACCATCTGGCAATATGACATTTATATTCGTATAAATTATCTCCGGAAGCTTCCTGTATTTCAGGGAATCCTACTCGAAAGTTGAGATTAGAAAAAAACGCTTCGATTAATGAATCTAATAATAGAATTTTTCGAGATACATTTGGAACGTCTTACTCGAATGTCGTGGAAAGCAGTAATTAAAATTCGCCAAGCGCACAATGACGTTGCATGCAGCGTTCATTCAGACGGAATTCGATAAAATTGCTAATTACATACCGTCTGGACAACGGGTTCAGAGTCTACCGGTTGCGCAACGGAAAACGCACGATATATTGAAAAGCACTATTTGCACTGTGTAATCGGGACCATTAACGACTGGCATCGACCTCAAACCATAGAAACATGTCGTCTTATCAGCAACAGACTCCACTAATTGCAAGTGCTTTATTGCTTATTGTAGTACAGTCGATGTAATTGCAATTCTCTACCAATCTTAAGTCTCATTACTGTTATATTGTATTTGAATTGTTTATATTGTATTCACCGCGAAGTTTTTGAAGCAATAATTCCATTCTTCCAGCATATATTAGGGAAGCAATGAACAACTACTTAATGAAACTCATAAAATAAGCTGAATCAATTGTTAACGATATTTTAAATCAATAACTTAAATTTAAGATTATTGTTTTTTTCATTATAACTTATGTCAATTTCATTGCTACGTACGAAAATTTCAAGCTACATTTTTCCAACAACAAGATACAATTGTCTATTGTATACATTCTTATTTGTCACATAAAAATATTTTCTAATGTAAGGAGTCGTCTAACGTATATTTTTATATTGTATGTCACAATATGTATAATTATAGCAGAGTTCCTTAGAAGGAAACATCGAGACTGATTGTATTATTCAAGGGAGATATGTTTGTGGTAGTGAGCAGGACGATACATACGACTAATAAAGTCTTAATCAGGCTATATATATTTATAAGGGGTGTGAACTGTTGACAGTCTCGTCCCGATCGGACATCTCAAAGTACAGTTTCGAAGGTCGTCAATCGTGCCGCGTTCGTTTCTGTTAGTGACGTCGTGATTCGTCTTGTGTTTACATTCTGATTTCGGGTAGTGTGGAAATTCAATTTCGCACATGAATAACATCAGCGATTGTTCAATTCTGACGATTCTCAAATTTGTTAAATAAATTCGATTTACTCCCTCTGACAGTTCACTTTGTTAATATTTATCAATTATCTGGTGCTCTATCTGTTCTATCTTTTATAAATTCTATCTATTATTTTATTTATTTTCTATTTCTCATTTTAATGTAGTTACAAATGATTGTAATACACCCAAATCCACTTGTAAAGTGATTCGCATCTGATTGTGGATCGGAGTTTTTATCAACTACCATCATAACTCGAAAGAATAACAGTAAATGGCAACTCGGCAGTAAGCACGTGCGAATTTCTTGAGATTGAGATTGTAGAAGAGTAGTATATCGTGGGCAATGCGATAAAAAGAATTGATTAGAACCGACGAAAACAATCCTGCGTAATCGTATTGTGGATTACATTGGGATGCGAGCTCAACGTTCACCAAAACAGAAGTTGCTAATGAACCCATGAAACTAACGTAAGAAGTTCTCTTTATCGCCTGCTTACGGTTAATCGTTGGCAGAATGACGACAATGGAAATCGGTTGATAATTTAGGCCGCGAATGTCATAATATTGCCGGTTAATCGAGTTCGAGAACTTTGAGAAAGTTTCACTAATAAGAAAAGCTAATGATATTGTTTAATGGTTTGTGCAAGAAAACTATTTGTTATTAATGAGCAAAATTTAAGATATTTCTCGTTTTTCAGTAATCCAACAATCATCCAGTAACGGATCACCCAGGACAAGAAATTTTGAGTTCAACACGGAAGATCACTTTGGATTGTAAACGGGGCAATTACTAAGGAAAGCGTGAAAAAGTGTTAAAAGTGACCAAATCGCCACAAGAAAAGTTGTTTCCAAAGTGTCAGTGCAAGAAAAGATCACGAAACAAAATAGAAAAAAATTTAGCGAAACAAATTAAGCTGTGTCAAGTGTTGTTCAATTGACTGTGTGTTAGATCAATTGGAAATATGAATCCGTCTCGAATAAGAAGCGCTCTGGTGAGGCACAGAAGTGTGCTTCAGGTGTACAAGCTCACGAGTACAAGACCCTTCGGCACCGATGTACAGTACAAGCCAATCAGAAGTGTTCTCGTGGCAAATCGAGGTACGTTTTCATTCTTCGTTCTTCCACAGGTTTTATTTTCATTTCTCTCGTAATTGAGATTCAACATCAGGAAAACTTGCCCTCAAATCTTAAGAAATATACACAAGAATAGAAAGTTTTTGCTTTGAGAAAAATTAAATGATTTTCCTCTCTTGAAGCCCTCAACCTTAAGACTTCAATTAAATGAAATTGAATTTCGAGAAAAACCCGTTATAGCAAGAAATAAATTAATAGATGCTCCTAATGTCGAACTGACCTTGACCTTTCTACCATTATTCAGCTCGCGACCCTTGGCAACCTGACTGAAAATGATCTAGATAAGCGATAAGACGATGCACACCACGTGCACGTTACACGCGTTTGTTCGTACAAGTACCCGATAAGCCCGTCGCATTTTCCACTGACGGTAAATATCCACTCTGGCTGCCATTCATTGGTTCGAAAGCTATATCTAGCTTTCAATGTCTGCCTCTATCCTCACAATAGATTCATGTGAACAAGATTCATTGATCTTGACTGATCTAGACTCTAGATTCTAGAGTCTCGCTGTTATCAGATTTCCTTCAATGCTTGGAAGACTCTCACTACTTCAAGTTTGACTTTAATACTACAGCTTTGCAATTTTTTAATATTGAAAATTTGTCTATAGACGAATATTTTTTTAGCAAAATAATAAAATGATCTTTTATAATCTATGATTTAGGCTAAAAGAAAAACTTACTTTCCATGATTTCTTTGAGTTAATGGGACGACGGGAGAACGTAACTAGCAAACTGAACAAGCCGTGTATTATGTATTGAGAAAGAAGTAGGCAGAACAGGGAAAATTAGCAGCGAAGTTATCTTTTCCAAGAAATTGAAATCAATGATGCGCTATATGTAAACTCTTTTATCATTGCACATACATACACAAACTCGAGCCTCACAATCACAGTGAGACTTTTGCAAGTAGAACTGAAAGTACAAATATTAGTTAAAGTTCAATTTCCTCTTTTGAAAAAGTGTAGGTAATAGTGAGCTTGATAACAAAGCCGGTGAATTTCTCTGATAAGAGATAACGATACTAGATGCACTGGAAGCTTCGCTTCTTACGTTCCATTGATCCAACAAGATACGACGAATAATTTCGTAATCTGAATTTTTTTCGCAATATTTAATCCCGTCAAACTTATTTAGAAAGAAATTGAATTTTAATTTAAATATCTTTCTGTGATCAATCTAACAGTTTACTTTGATGTATCGAGCGAGTATTAAATGCATAATTATATTCCAGTGTTATTGACGACGTTGGAAAAATGAGCAAGACGGTATCGTTTTCATGTTCCACAGTAATATCACTGTTGTAAAGAGATAATAGTTTAGTGGTCGGAATTAATGAGAGAGACTCGTATTCGCGTTGGAGGCGATAATGGATGCGTTCGAGATTCTCCTCGTCGTAAAGAACCTTTTCTAGGTCGGAGCTGACCGACTAATCAAGATACGAATACACTTAAGCACTATTCCCAATTTAAGAAACAATGCTAGTGATTAAACACTCTCGTTAATTACTTCATATTTCATCGATCGTACCACTTGCATTCCATTTTCAATAATAAACATTTAAATCTGATTCCATCGAATTCTGAGATCCGAATTTTAAGAAATTTCTAATTTTAATTCTTTTTAGAGATCAGAAGTATAATTTTGGCACTTGAGAAGCTAATTGCTATTTTATTGTAGGAGAAATCGCCATTAGAGTCTTTCGAGCATGTACCGAACTGGGGATTCGATCGGTGGCGATCTATTCGGAACAAGATAAGATGCAGATGCATCGACAAAAGGCCGACGAAGGTTACATGGTTGGAAGAGGACTACCACCGGTACAAGCGTATCTAAACATTCCAGAGATCATAAAGGTCGCTAAAGAAAATGACGTTGATGCTATTCATCCTGGATACGGTTTCCTATCAGAGAGATCGGATTTCGCCCAGGCTGTTATCGATGCTGGCATCCGATTTATTGGGCCCAGTCCCAGAGTTGTACAACAAATGGGTGATAAGGTAGAGACAATTGTTGCATACAAACTCATTATAACGATCGTTGTACCTCGTTGTACTACTTTAATTAATGTAAAATGATTTCTCTATAAACTGAATTAATTTTTTTAAGTGCAGAGAAAAAAAAGGGGTTTTACTTGCTGATGATTTACACCATTACTTTTTATATTTTTTTTATTTTATCGGTTTAAGAGAGTCATTAGAATTATTGGAACGATTAACACAATTAAAATTAGTAGCATTAGTAGAAGTACGTAAATATTCGATGTATCGATTGCAAAGAATGAAATTAGATTTTTAGTAAATTAGACGTAGATTTCCAGTAATAAGATATTGAGGTAAAATTGGAAATATTGTATCGAAAATCTCAGGTAGCTGCTAGACAAGCTGCAATAGAAGCCGAAGTACCAATCGTTCCGGGGACAGATGGACCAGTGACCACGTCCGATGAAGCTATGGAATTCTGTATGAAACATGGACTTCCAGTAATCTTCAAAGCTGCCTATGGAGGCGGAGGCAGAGGTAAAAACTTAACATTGTACAATACAGATTTCTTTCGCAAGAAGGAAAACGTTTATCTTCAGTTTCTCGTTGTAAAGAACGTCGCGCCACGTTACGAAGCTCGTTTCAGAGCTACATTACTTTGTCAAAGGTTTCGAATCGTATTTTGTCACACCGACACAACGCAGCTCCACTTTCAAAAGTAGAATACGAATTACGAGAGTAGTGAACGTATAGTAGAGTACGTCGCTATATCGAATGCACTATTTTCAAACGTCTTCGTGTCGGTTTTGTTCCCGTTTCATTCTTCTCTGTTAATCTGCGAATGGAAGGCTTGAGCTGAACTAACAGAGATTCATTATGAGCAGCTTTGAAAGAAGATAATCATGAATGTACCAAGATTCATGATTCTATTTCGCGAAATGAGGAATTTACCTTGAATTCTGCACTCGGCGAAATGCAATTTTGCGCGATTGAAAAGCTTCGGAAGAATGATGGTGCATCGGGAATCGTTGGATCATGGGATATGATTAATATTCATTGGTTTTTGCGAATGTAGTTTGTTTCGATTGAAATTCTCAAATAGAGCGCGGAGTTAAACTTGGAACACTATGCACGTGCAGTTATGTTAACAATGAGTGTTTCGCAATAGTATCACCTTACCAGAAGATTTATGCTACGGAAACTCATTAGGCATGAGTAATGCATCCCGCAGCCATTTTTAAGTCATGCTAGAAGTACTGGTTGACACTCAAACCTGACAGTTTAGAGTTTCTGTAAAATACTACGTCGATCAGTAATAACATAGTCTAGTTCTTCTTTTTAATATTGTAACTTATTTCAAATATTGAATTGAAGCTTGTTCAATAAATATTTTTGAGATTTGTTGAGATTCCTGTTTATCAAATCTAATAAAAAGTGTATTGAATTTAAATCGCGCGAATTTAAATCAATTTAAACGCGCATAAATCCCCATAAAATATTCTAGAACCAAAAAATATATTTCTGTACTTTTGGCACATTGTTGCACAACAATAAGGAAATATTGATCGTTTTTATCTTCGTATCTATCACCGGTCAGAAACAACTTTGAAACGTATCTCAACGACCGAGAAGACGGTAACTTTTCTCGCATTTACACGCGGAGTTATTGCACAATCTGTCTCATTATGCAGCATCGAGTATCAAGCCAACAGGTTTTTACGACGTTTAAGTGAAAAAATTGCGATAATGCAACGGATTCGAGCAATATTTCAAAGAATAGTAATGATATTTCAATCAGCACCTATTTTTCATTCGAGTCTTAAATTCGATAATTATTACAGTATTTCTGGAAGGTTTCAAAAAATGTTACAGTTGTAAGAAATTAAATCAAATATCTTTATTGGTGTCTTTGATTGTAAGTAGCACTTTACAAATTTTACTAGGTATGAGAGTGGTGAAGCAAATGGAAGAGGTTCGCGAATTATTTGAACGTGCTTCATCGGAGGCGAAGGCAGCTTTTGGGAATGGTGCAATGTTCATCGAGAAATTCATCGAGAGACCGCGGCACATCGAGGTTCAATTACTTGGCGATAAAGCTGGCAATGTCGTTCATCTATATGAACGTGATTGCTCTGTGCAGCGACGACATCAAAAGGTAACGAAAATTTTCATTAAAACCGTATACTTTCCGAAAAAGTCAAACAGAATGCATCAATATGAATAAAATATAATTTATTACTCGGTTAAATTTTTATTTCTATCGGAGGAGACAGAAACAGGAATATTATTAAAAATGTCTCAATTAATATTACGTAATTTACAATATCGTGAACTATAGTGTTTTAATAGTTGTTGAATAATGAAAAGCTCTTTCACTTGTACGATATTATTGCTGGTGCTTTCAGCACTTCAATTCAATGTCGGTAAATAAATATTAAGTATCTTCAAACGTCAGGAAAATTTATTATAAAACAAACGATTCATCAACTGCGGTACTAAAATTTATATATTGTGAATATAAATTTTGGCGAGTAGTTGTTCGTAGCTTCACTCATGAGCACTGTAGAATGGTAGCAGTTAGTGCCAAAAGTCAGAAATATACCATCAAAGCTTACTTATAGCATCTCGTCCTATTTTTTCTTATACTATTGATCGATATTTAATCTCCGCACTTTTCGCGTTACTTCAGTGATTTTCTTGTACATTAATTGACGAGGAAATTCTCAGGTAGTGGAAATTGCACCTGCACCACGACTGGATCCGAAGGTCAGAGACAAAATGACAGAACACGCTGTTAGATTGGCAAAACACGTTGGATATTCGAATGCCGGAACGGTCGAATTCTTGGCAGATGAGTCCGGAAACTTCTACTTTATCGAAGTCAATGCCAGGCTGCAGGTGGAGCATACAGTTACCGAGGAAATCACTGGGTAATTCAGTTTTCTTTATCTAAATAATCTCACTTCAATTTATCTCTTAGCTAAATTACAATGATGAACAAAAAAATAAAAGTTAAAATAGGATAATTTAAAATAAGGGTAATTTAAAATAAGGGTAATTATTTAATAAGAATTTCGAAGATTAGACAACCGAAGGTAACTTTGGCAATAGATTTCGAGGACGATTAGTATATGGTTCCAAGTTTTGAAACAGTTGATTAAAAACCTATTTCAGGATCGATTTGGTACAATCACAAATCCGTATTGCTGAGGGTATCACGTTGCCAGAATTGGGAATGACACAAGAGAAAATCATTCCTCAAGGTTTCGCGATTCAATGTCGCGTTACTACGGAAGATCCAGCGAAGAGCTTCCAGCCGGATACTGGAAGGATCGAAGTTTTCCGATCAGGAGAGGGTATGGGAATTCGTTTGGATGGTGCATCTGCGTTTGCTGGTGCTATAATTTCTCCCTATTACGACTCTCTCCTTGTGAAGGTAACTTTAAATCCAAAATAATTTAACAATTTGTTATCTCAATTTTAAAATTCAAGATTAAAATTTTAAAATTGTGTTTTTTTTTAGGTAATAGCACACGCAGGTGATCTACAGTCGTCTTGCGCGAAGATGAATCGAGCACTTCGCGAATTTCGAGTGCGAGGTGTAAAAACGAACATTCCGTTCCTGTTGAATGTACTGGAGAATCAAAAGTTCCTTAATGGCAATGTCGACACTTATTTTATCGACGAGAATCCACAGCTCTTCCAGTTTCAGCCGAGTCAGAACCGAGCGCAAAAGCTGCTTAATTATCTTGGCTCGGTTTTGGTCAATGGTCCCAGCACTCCGCTGGCTACATCGCTGAAACCAGCTGATATTAAGCCGACCATTCCTCAAATTGCTTTAGGTAGAGTATCAGAATTCTATTCAAGTTAAAATCCAATTTACGTACTATTTGTAGATTTTAGAATTATTATATGTCAGTATTACAAGAATTTAATGTTTTAGAGTTATACGTAATTAATGTATCCATTGCTTGGTCGGAATTATTCTTTCCATTTCTTTCAAATATTTTGCAGCACATTCTTTTGTCTTTGATCTTTATACACGCAAGGAATTATTTCATGAATTAGGGATGCAGACAGAGTCGTAAGTTGTTGACTAAAGTAGAAATAATGGATCAGTGATGACGTAATAGGATTTCTCGTGAATGGGAATTTTTTTTCTGCAAACTCAGGGTGTCTATCAGATTCAAAATTCATAGAATGCACTATTGTGTGGAGAGTGAAAATTCTAGTTAATATTTATGATAGCATAAATCTGTTTTTATGGTTTCCAATTTTTATTATCTGTTTACTAATACGGGACCGACCAACTAACAGGGTTTATTTTCACTAATACGTTTTTCTCGTATGGTCGAGTCGACTTACGCCGATTGTAAGTTAAGATTTTGTGCTGAAATCCTTTTAAAATAATTGGCTTGCCAGTTTATCGAAATTTTTTTAATAAGTGGTTGTATACTAATCTGTGCAACAATTCATTTTATCATCGTGAAAATTAATTTGCAACATTGACATGAGATATTTGTCTACGTGATTTATCCCAAAGAATTATCAAACCAAGTAGACACCTTCATTATTTATTCAAGTAAATAAAATATCTCTGTTTTTCCTACAGGATAAGTGACGCATCGAAATTCGCGACAGAAATTCTGCACCGCGCTAACATTTTGAACATTGCACTTTGCGATCTCATATGGTGCACATCCCATTATGTGTTCCACTGAAATGCACCCTCTTGTCATAATTAATAATGCAAATCACGTCATTTGCCGTTTGCGACTCGTATCATATTCAGTTCTCAACTATTAGAAGCTCGTAATACGAAATATTAAAATTGATCTATCCAATATTAATTTACATCAAATACCGTTATTGACCATAGTTGAAAATTAATGTGATACGAGAAAAGACATTTGTGATAATAAGTAGCATACGTATATTTATATGTGCACAAGCAAAAGCGATACATTAGATTTCTCGCTATCCTCATTTCATTACTATTTTTGTGTTGAGTAACTTGTTCCTTTTTCTCTTGATATTTAAGATTCTCACACCGTATTACACACCTGTTGTTTACCGCATGCTTTTATTTTTTGTTTGGCCATTTTTTTAGACTTTGCTAAGCTTGTCGCTGCAGAAGAGAGCAATGATCCAGACGCACCAGGTATGCTTAAAGCAGTTTCTTCTCCTTTTTCTTTCTTATTACTTTCTGTTGAAGGGTTGAAATAAATTTTTTTTTATTAATCGGGGAAATAGACAAATTCTCTCCTCTACGAATGACGACGGTACGATCCAAATTTATGTTATTTTATGTGTTTATCTTCATGCTTTCATTATTGGCTTTAATTATGTACTTCGAACCAGTGGATGAAAATTTTGCAAGGAAAATTTTGCAGGAATTGGAATTCATGGATCATCGAAAATTGGTTTAAAAGAAAATTCAATTGGGCCACGCTACTTCTCGTTAAATTAACACGTTCCAATACCTGGTATTTTCAATCGACACATTTCTATACGTTCCATATGTCTTAAGATAGGAAAATACCAAAATTCACCAATAAATTCACCATTCCTCATACAATATTACCACCAACTATAAGCGCACTAACAATCCACATACCCGGAGCTTTCTCTTTATTATTCTTCCAGTTTCTTCACATAATTTCTTATTTCAAAATTCTAGGCCCACTGGACCCACCGAAAGGATTCAGACATATTTACAAGGAGCAAGGACCCGAAGCTTTCGCGAAAGCTATAAGGAATCACAAAGGCTTGCTCTTGATGGATACAACTTTCCGGGATGCTCATCAATCTCTCTTAGCAACTCGAGTTCGATCACACGATCTCTTGAGCATAGCACCGTTCGTTGCTCACAAATTCAACAATCTTTATGCTTTGGAGAATTGGGGTGGTGCAACGTTCGATGTAGCATTGAGGTTCCTCCACGAATGTCCATGGGAGAGACTAGAGGATATGAGAAAGGCGATACCAAATATTCCTTTCCAAATGCTTCTCAGAGGAGCAAACGCAGTGGGATACACTAATTATCCCGATAACGTAGTATTCAAGTTCTGTGAACTAGCTGTACAGACTGGAATGGATATTTTCAGGGTATTCGACTCGTTGAATTATCTGCCAAATTTGATTGTTGGTGAGCAACAATTCAACTTTAATTATCCAATAATGAATCATTTATTAACTGTATCATGATTGGAGACTCAATGATATTTTATTATGAATTTTTATTCAAAATTCCAGGTATGGAAGCAGCTGGAAAAGCCGGTGGTATTGTGGAAGCTGCAATTTCGTATACTGGCGATGTGGCGGATAAATCGAAAACAAAGTATACCTTGAAATACTATGTCGATTTGGCAGACGAATTAGTAAAGGCTGGTACTCATGTGCTTTCGATCAAAGATATGGCTGGATTATTGAAACCTGAAGCATCGAGACTTCTGGTTGATGCTATTAGGCAAAGACATCCAGACGTACCACTTCATATTCATACTCACGACACGGCTGGTGCTGGTGTCCTTTCGATGTTCACCTGTGCTCATTCTGGTGCTGATGTCGTCGATGTTGCTGTTGATAGCATGTCGGGGATGACCAGTCAACCTTCGATGGGAGCCCTTGTAGCAGCCGTCCAGAGTAAGAGTTTTTGTCAAATTAATTTTTGTCAAACTTTTTAAATGAACTTTACAAAGTAAAAACTTTTAAATCAAAAAATTGTATACAGTAGATAATAACTAAAATATTTATTTATACAGATAGTAGTTTAGACACTGGATTCGATCTGCGAGATATATCCGAATATTCCGCATACTGGGAACAAACTAGGACTCTTTACGCGCCGTTCGAGTGCACCACCACAATGAAATCAGGAAATGCAGATGTCTATTCGAACGAGATTCCAGGTGGCCAATACACGAACTTACAATTCCAAGCGTATTCCCTTGGTTTAAGCGAGTTCTTCGAAGACGTGAAGAAAGCTTACAGGGATGCGAATTTGTTACTTGGAGACATTATTAAAGTGACTCCAAGTTCGAAGGTCGTCGGGGATTTGGCACAATTCATGGTACAGAATAAACTCACTCCTGAGGATGTTCTTAATAAAGCTGAAGACTTGTCTTTCCCGAAGTCTGTTGTTGAGTTCCTTCAAGGTGCTATTGGAGAACCTCACGGTGGATTCCCAGAGCCTCTTAGGTACTTTTTCTTTCACTAACAATGTTACAATTCGTATCAACTTCAACTATTTAAATCAGAATAATTATATTGGGCTTAGATTTGAAATATAATTATAATCGATGTTTCTAATACATTTTTACAGATCAAAGGTCTTGAAAGACATGCCTAGAATACAAGGCCGGCCTGGAGCAAGTTTGCCATCACTAGACTTTGGCACTTTGAAAAAACAACTCCAGGAATCTCATCCACACATTACAGACAAAGACGTTATGTCTGCGGCACTTTATCCTGAAGTCACGAACGATTACCTCAATTTTAAGGAACAATACGGTCCAGTAGACAAGCTGGAAACAAGAATATTCTTAACAGGGCCTAAAGTAGGCGAAGAATTCGATGTAACCATCGAGAAGGGCAAAACCTTGGCAATCAAGACTCTAGCTGTTGCGGAAGATCTCACGAAAAATGGAGAACGCGAAGTTTTCTTCGAGATGAATGGCCAATTAAGATCTGTCTTTATCAAAGATAAGGAAGCTATGAAGGTAAATTATGAATAAAATATTCGATTTTTTTTAGAAGAAGAATTCTGTTAAAAATAAATTATTATAGACGTGGAACATGCTTTAAGTAAAATGGTTCTTGTTGTATTAGGAACTTCACGTACATCCGAAAGCTGCCAAAGGAGACAAAAATCAAATTGGAGCACCGATGCCAGGCACAGTGATCGACATCAGGGTAAAAGTTGGCGACACAGTGGAAAAGGGTGCACCTTTGGTAGTTCTCTCTGCGATGAAAATGGAAATGGTGGTGCAGGCACCAAAAGCAGGAAAAATCAAGAGTCTGGATATTACTCAGGGAATGAGACTAGAGGGAGAGGATCTAATTTTGACGTTCGAATAAGTCCATCCAAATTGTCATGTCTCCGGGATGTCTCAAGGATGTATCAAAATTGTACCATTTTTTTATTACACCCGACAAGATTAGCTTTTGCTTAAGGAAGATTTAAAAGCACCGATCAAAATATGGCGCCATATAATACTTCCATATTGATACAAATTGAATCACACTTAGGCAGGATTTGTTCCATCAAATTTTTAAGAGCACCGATAAAATCTCGAGTTTGCAATTGAAAGAAATTTTTCACGTGAACTTGAAGAAAAATTTACTTCTATATTGATATGAAACTTTTATCTTGTCAATTTACAATTAATCTAATACTATTGCATCGCCAAGTTCCCATCTATCATTGTTCGCATTTTAAACTGCCAGCATCACGTCACGAGTGCTACAGTGAAATCCGTCATATTAAAAAGGAATTTATAAATTTGATAATTAAGCGGGAAGAGCTGAAGCTTTTTCAGGCTTTCAGGGTATCGATTTCTTGGAATCGACATTACGCGAAACTTTTGACCAACGGACGGCAACTTTGTTGACGTTCTTTCATATTTCAGTCAATGTTCTCGAGAGAAAAAACATTGTTTCGCAAAGCGAAACGTGTTAATTCAGGGTTCGTTAATCGTCGTTCTTCTTGTTTCTATAAATTTTTTCCTAAAGAGAACTGACCTATGCTGCCAACTAAACCCGATCGGTAGACAAGTTACGTCACCTTGTATAACAGTTTGATTACGTAAAGAATATCGACAAAACAAACTGTCGAAAAAGGCTTAAAAACAGATGATTAAAATCTCTCTTAATTTATAATAAAAATAGAAGAAGTATAAAATGAAAAATTCTACTTCAGTCCGAAAACTATTGAAATCTAAAAGAATCGAATAATAAGAGAAACGGAGAGAACTTAAAAAAAGCTTATTTTGAATTCTAACAAAGAAAGGAAATCGATTGCACAAAGATTATAAGTTGCTCTAAGAGGATGTATATTGTGATTATAGTCGCCAGATGCTGAGTACAAGAGAAATCATAGTAGATTTAATCGATGCATACGAAATATACAATACACACGACTTTAAATGCATCGAGGTTTGAATGAAAAGATCGTGAGGATATTCATTGAAAAAGTATCTCCCAGCATAGATATATCCTAATATCGAATATATATATATATATTAGCTTTTTATACTACCGACTCCGTCAATTAATCGATTCACATTAATCCATAGAATCCTCGTAAAATTTTCAATTCCATTTGCAATTACAATCGCGAAATCTGCCATTCGACCTTTAAATCAACTGAGACAATATGATTTTGAAGAATTGATTTACATATATGTAATGTTTCAATACGAAGCATATTTTTGAGCTTCTTTCAATCGAGTCGTGAACGAAGAAAGTTTTGAAATTAGATTATAAACAGAGCTTGCTTAGATTGATGATACTGTGAAGAAGAACGGTAATAAGATTTAATGCCGCAGGGAATTTTGTAGTTTTTAAATGGCTGTTAAGTGTTAAGTGATCTGGATTCATTGTTAGTTGTATATATAGTTGTATGTAAGAGGTATACGTGGCAAAAGTTTCTCCTTTGTTCACCGATCAGAGGATAGTATGATTGTAATTGATGCTACATGCCTATCGGATGTTAATAATGTATTTATGTAGATAATAAAATGTTTACGGATGTTAGAGGCATTTGTACAGATGCAACGCCAAATGCAACAGTGTTTTATCATAACTTGAAATTTTCTTTTGATTTTATGCCTTGGTCCTACAACCTTATATTCTTATCCCTAAACTAATTTCTTTTAAATAAATTGATTTATTCATTTTTGAACGCAACAACTACACAAGAAACTCTGGCTATTTTCCGCGACACTGACATTAGATTATTCTACCGTAAAATAAATGGTACTTCGAGATCAATCCCATTTGGGAATTCACGCTGGTGACATTGATGTATGTATGCTGCGAACCAAGAGAATCGACAAAAGAACAGTACTCTTTTATGCAACCAAGAAAAAGTCCCTTTAACTTGCTTTTTGAAAAACAGTGCCATCAATATTTCACGGATAAAAAAAGTATAGAATTGTTGAATTGAAAAGACAATTCGATTGTAATCGTGAAACTTAAGTATATATAATACTTTCGATCAAATTTGAAGAATATATTTGTCGTTGGACACTTTCGATCTAATCTCCAGAAAATAAAAAGAAAACAAGTAAATAGAGTGAAGGGGGAGAGGAAATCGGGTAGGAATCCAATTTGCCAGGTAAATTTTCATCGAAAGTAACTGACAGGATTCGACAGAGTAATTTCCGGCCAGGGGATAAGCATAAATTGCACGAGGGTAAGCCATTACTCGATTAGAATTTGCCTGCATGCATATTTAAAAGTGCTCGAATTACGCAGATTTCATGCGAACTCAATGAATCAAAATGACTCTCGAAATACTCTTACTATTTCATTTCACTACTATTTATCCCAGTAGCACTATCAATTGCCATTTTTATTTATCTTACAACTAAACCTTTCGAAAAAATGCGGAAAAAGTTTGCAACTCTGTCATCAATTGAATAGTGTTCCTTGTAAGGTTTTCAATTTCATTACATCTGAAAAAAGAATAGGAAGTCGCAATACCACGACCGCAGAACTAACTGTATACAAGAACTCAGCCTTCGTTGCGGTAGATGTTCTGACAGCCAATACTCGCTTTGACAAAAATACAATGTTTTTTGCGGGTAAAATTTCTCTATAGCTTAAAATACAGTCAAAATCCGTTCTATCCAAGCATTTCGGTATTTTACCATATCAAATATTAATTCATTTTTACATACATATATGTCTGCCGTTCTGATGACACTTGCGTAGTTGTTTGCTTTCGCATTAATTATTCCTACTGAAAGGTTTATAATATATTCACCCTTTTTTAAAATGTACCATCGAAAATCGTGCGATTAAAAAATCCACTCAAGTCTTTTAAGGAAATGAAAATTGTAACATTCCATTCGATTCTATTAAAATTTCAATTTAGGAGAAAGAATGTGGTTTGAATACGAGGTATTTTTAAATATCACATTTTTTATCAGCGGTGTATCGAGTCGGTTTAGCTTTAGTAGAATTAAGAGCGTGACAGCTGGCGTTAAAGCCAGGAATTCGTTGCTTGGTAATGTACGTACTCCAGCATGCAGAGATAAGAAGCGATCCAATTTAGAGGTGACCACTAGCGTGCTAATCTTTCTAATTCACCTTTCCTTTAGCACTTTGCGGTATATCGTCTGAGTACCGCGACTATTCAATTTCCCTCTTTCTATCTCCATCCTATCTCTGTCCTAATTCAACTCGTTCGCACTCATTTTTTTACTATTTTTCACCTCGTTGTGCAGTGAAACTAGAAAGATGATTGCAACAAATATACGACAGTAAGAGAAATCTTTGTCGATCCATATATAGTATTTTAACTCAAACTATCAAATTCTGCAATCTTAAAAAAGTTCAAACCAAAAATGTATCATAATGACTAGATATTGATTTTTAGGACATCTAGTCTTATTTATCAACTTTGTCGCAGGAGTGTGATACAAGATCGTGTTCTAGCTTCTAATAGCGTCATTTCCAAAAATCACTATAACGAAAGTGAAAAAAACCGAGCTCAACACCTCTAATGGGTTCACGGTGTCAGAATTATTACTGGCTCGCCGCAGAATGCGAATTAAGCTGGAATGCGGACGGGGTGTAATCGCGCTAGTGATATTAATTGCGTCTACATTGCGCAGTGTTCAGCCGCAGTGTGCATCGCACGTACCTACACGATTTTCCTCGTTTCGTTTTTCATGCGGGAAAGGAGGCTGGAACGCGAAGGAAATGTACTCCTGTTAAATACGTTGCACATCGCGATACTCCTTAAATGGAATATACGTTTTTAAATGCAAATATAGTGTGTAACAAAAAATTACGATTAATTATAATTATCGTACTGACTTGTTTTTCTTTTGGCAATGAAACATTATACTTGCTCTATATGGATTAAAGTAATCAAAGTTACTGTAATATAACTTTGAATAATGCAACATCCTCTTAAGTACATTTATATATCTTCATTTTCCTCAATCTTACTTTTAATCACTTAACAAAACCTTCTAACTCACTATAATTACCATAATTTTATTGCAATCGTAATTACGAGAGAGACGAATAAAAACGAATGTGATATTTAAGTCGATATCGAAAACTTTTGCAATTAGTATATTAGTATTCTCGAAGTTACCACATTGTCATTCGAAGTAATGCTGCTGCAAACTTGGTCGCAGTGGACAATCAAGCATAGCCCAAGGTGAAAATCAATGGTGGGTCGGTTCTGTTCAACTTCTGTATACAATATATGTATACTCGATTTGTCCCTGTGCATGCCAATTCAACATATACACCGACCTATTCGTTGTCAGTCCGACAGATTAAATATTTTATTCTTGGCAAAGTCGTCTGGCACGCGTGCCGTACACGTATGGTGTACACGATCGATATTTCTAGTACATCTACCAAACGTCGAAGCACGCGGTTGCCATCGCAATTTTGATTCTTTCTTTTTCTTTAGCATCCTCATCGCTCAATGATCATCTACCAGATTCACTTTGATTTTATTTTCATTATGCAAAATGTTTGATTAATATAAGTTTCGAAATTGTATTAATGGAATTAAAAGAAATATCATTAAAATTAATTATTGTATAATATGAGAATTATTAGCAGATAACAGTAAAATTGTAATTGTAAAATTGAGAAACTGTTTAACTTGCTATGAGAAATTGGTAGAGGCGAATGTGATTGCAAAAGGATAGTTTAAAGGCTTCTGTACTGGCAATTTATTCCGAATATTTCTAGCAGAAATGACTTTGTGCATTTGCCTTTCTTTTGTGTATCCTTTGTTCCTTTTAGCCTCGTTTTCGCAGAAATTGCAGAATAAAATCGCTGCTACGAACGCTGCCACGATGCAAACAGCTCAAAAGAATATTTCTCGGATAGTTTGTTCCCAACAATTAATTATCCGCGAATATTCCTTAATAAAGTTATTTCAAGCTGAGTAATTTTATCATGTAGTTACTGAAAATTTCTTTACGCATTTCCTGCAATAAACTCACTGTTACTTTAATTTCGATAAGATAAGAGACTATTCTTTTAACATGACAATACATGATTAATTTTAATCGAATCATTAGTATAGTGATGGATCAATTTAAATTACAGTTACCTTTAATCCATTAGAAGTACCAAGTTTCTAAAGGGATGCAATAGTTAACGATTCGAGAACTTATTAAATCGGTCGATCATTAGTGAATAATCTATTATCCAATGCCAATTGGAATATCTAGAACCATTAATCCGCAATGTACCTCGTTATCACGATATTTCCAACCGCATTAATACCCGCGAGATATTAATGCTCTCAGTATCCATTTGAGTTACTCAAAAGAAAAAAGTTCAGGTCATTTCATTAACCAGTAGCTTTTTCATCCATCCACCTTCTTTGTGACACTGGGAACAAAGTACACCGGAAACTAATGTATATAATGAAATTACTTTGCGGACATTTTCCCTCTGGACTTATCTTTATTTCAGGTGGAAACAAAGGAAACCTTTGCACATAAATTCGGTAAAGCGTGTAGAATTCTGTTCCGCGTATTACCGCTTGGCCATTATGCAATTACGGGGACGTGTTCGCTGCGTCAATTTGCGAGGGCGACTGTGCGCCAATTAAGAAGCTATATTGTTTGACAGGTTGTTGATGTAATTGGAAGAAGGATAAATAATCCGAGGTAACGAGAGCACGGTCCTTAATTGCTCACGATTTCACACTGATTGCAATTGGTATTTGGAAAATCATTACTTTATCGATATGATTCATTTATTTAGAAAATTTTGAAATTGATCATCTTCCGAACGAGTTACTCGATAGTGAAATAAATCTAGATGAAATAATTGCAATGGAGTAATTATTGTATACGATAAGTCAATTTCAGGATTAATTATATATTTATTAATGACGTGTCAGAAGCGAATGAAATTGAAATTAAAGAGTAGTATAGTTACTTATTGTACTGTTTTCTGAAACTTTGAAACAATCGATTACGGTATTTTGATAAATTGAAATTTGACGTCACTGTCAAAGAGCTGTCGGAAGGTTAAATTACTATCGAGCTCTGTCTTTATAGCGGTAGTTCGAGTATCCCAGCTTCAAGCCGCGGTTCGACAGCCTGGAAAAATCAGTTACGCCCACCAGTATAAATCACAGGACTCCCAGAAGCGATGATCGTGTCTGGAAAGCGAGATCGAATTTTATCGCTAGCCAGAGGCGATCTGGAATTTTTTAAACAGTGCCAACTAGCTTCCCGAATCAATTAAAGGTAGTGAGACACTCGTCCAAACTTTGCAAGCATCTACAATAATTAATATCGTACTCTATCTTTTCATCGCACAATTAGGCTTAATATCGCGATAGCGAGAAACTCATTTTACCTATTGTTTATTCTTATGAAAATGAAGTAAAGAAGATTCAGCGTTTGTGGGTCAGGCTGATTCGTAGCTGCCTTAGCAGAGTTCGGTGAATATTACATCCACTAAACTCATCAGCGACAAACTCCGCAGACTAGCGTATAATCTTGTAATTCCATAATCTGATCGGCTGTAATTCGATTCCACCAGGCTGTACTGCCTTGAAATTAATCAACGGATTTATACAGACTCGAAAGATGGATTTGTCCTCTTGCAAATATACTTTCTCCCTTACTCGATTTTCTCACCGCAATCGAACTCACGATATAATCATTCGCCCACTACTTTTTAATATTTCATTTTTCAAACTATCTTTTGATTGAAATCACACATTGGTTGCAATGTAATTTCAAGTTATTGATTTAATCATTTTATTTTCTTTTTACTTTTCGACTAGTTTTCAATTTTCGAATGGTGTTCACTGAAAAATACGTGGAAGAAATTAATAGCGAAGGTGCAATTTCTTTCTGAAATTTGAAATCTTCTAGTTTAGCAGTAAGATGGACTAGGTTCAAAGACTCATAGTCGTAGCAAATGTTATAATTTGCAGTTGCTTTCGGAGATGCAGTGTCAAAGGCAGAACTATCCACTCAAGAAAGTGAGGAGAAGGTAAATATGAGTTGCAGCTGGTGGAAGGAGGTCAGTACAAAGAGTAGTAGGGAATTTACATGCACAGTACTTTGTAGTCTTATGCATCAGAGCTTTGATCTGGCTCTGGGTCCTCGTATGTCAAGGAAATCCGCTTGGTTTTTAGCTGCCTCTCTAATCCTAGATCGTTGCTGAGCCTCAGGATTTCCTGCGACACCTTGATCTCGTTTGGTCCGATCTCTGGCCCGATTAAATAGTACGTGTGCACTGTACCATTTACATTTCTGAACTCGCGATTAGTTCGTATTAGTATACAAGGTACCTTAGAAATACACTGGTAAACTTATTCTATTCTACTTTTCTTAAAAATCCACGAAAAGCACATAAAAAATAGAAACTGTCTTTTTTCCAGCTAATTATAGTGTTTCATGTTCATGTAAAAGTCGACTATACATGTTACATGATACATATCCAGTATATTATATTAAACATAGTACAATGACTTTTAACAATTTTGTATTCCTTAAACACATGTATATCAAATACGATAAGAATATATATAACATGTTATATATAGAATGACTTATATTAAAGTTACTAAAATACTGAGTTTAAACTTTCATTTGTCTGATTAATAATATTTTGATATAATTATAATAATTATTGTATATATATAATATTCATTTGTAACGTGTACAGACTATTGTCAACGAAATATTAACAATTGACAGTTATCGGCAAAACATTGGGAGTGAAGAGACTGGTAGATATTTCGCGAACGTCGATCAATATCTGCCGGCAGTTATGCATATCGATGAGAAGAGGTGAATCATTCTTTGGCACGTCCGAGGGTTTATTAGGCGTTATCAGAAGAGGCTTTATCGGCCAGTCGCGCTGATAATATACACTGAGGGGCGTGTTAGTGATATTTATAGAGGGCCGCAAAACACTCCCGGTGCTTTTTACCGAATTACGCGATTTTGGACGCTGTGATTGCTCAACAAAAAGCCCAATAAGTGCTTGCTTAAAAACTTCGCCAGTTTTTTAACAGCACAGTTATTTGATGGGCACATAGCAATTAATGCTAGGATTATCAAACTAGTCAAACATACTTGTTTGAGATTTTTATTATTAATCCGACGGTGATGAAGCATTTTCTTCTTTTATTTCTAATTTACGAAGGAAATCAATTATTTTATTCAGTGTTAATAAAAGTATAGGAGTTCTTGGTAGAGATTTGGATTTAATATTTAATGATAATTTCAGTAACTCGTACACTCTTCAAAGCAACTAATTATGATTACAAGTGTAATTCCAGTTTTACTTTGTGATTAGAGGTAAAAGTGGGACATAACATTTTAGAATGGAAGCAGTAGTTAAAAAACTGAGTTTGCAAAACTCAGGAATAATTAAATTACTGTATTCTTCTTGATTAAATTCTCGTTGGGAAAAATTTAGAAATTATTCAGTAAAGAGGGTCTTGGAATTGTCAATGATTTTTAAGGAATTTCTGTCGGTTCTAAGCGCATACCTACTACATAAATTGGTACAAAGCTGCTATTGCCGTGGAAACCTTGTTTGGACGGATGCCAAACGGAATATCAGCGCATAGCGAGGATCTCATTGAATTCGCCTAACTCGTAATGGAGTATTTTAATTACTCTACTTCGTAGTTAATCATTTTGTATACAACATAATTCCTGCACACAGCTGTTGAGTGAAATAATAGTAAAATTCATTAATTTTGGTGAATAATAATCAGCTTAGACATTGCGAATCTCTAAAATTTTTAAGAGCATGGAAATTAAACTGAAGTGCATCAAATTCTATTTTTATTAATAATTTTGAATATTGATGTTACAATGATTTTTCTTTCGGTATCGAAGGTTAGAATTAATCAGGAAGAATTTGTAAATTTTCGGATGATGATGCGTATGCTCGGTTAAAACAGGACTAGTCGAAATAGCGGAGTTTCTGCACGCAACGGTATCTTACTCTAGGAAATTGGATTTACAAGATTTATGAGGATATTCGCTCGAATAAAGATTTCGAACACATCCGTCGCGAGTCCTTGGATCCCTTTGAAGAAAACTTGCGAGGTTCATTCAAATATTCATCGCTCTAGAAGCGACTTGCTCTAACTGGTGTCTGGATCTCGGTGATCGTGAGCAGGTGTCGAAAATACTTTGAGGAAAGCCGAGATGTTTGATACGAATTTTGAGAAGCCACAAATAGAACGGTGGATCAGTGCACTGTCAACTTGAATTCCATTAGATCACTATACATTTCAAATGATTACTCACTATATTGGATCGCTGAAAAACATCATTTTCTTTTTCATTTATTTACTTTTCTGTATAAAAGGTATAGGATTCATAGATCTTAGAGATTAGAACAAATTTAGAGATACATATAAATCTTGGTTAAAAATGACGTCTTTTAGATTAGACGTGTTGGTTATTTAGGGTGGGGTTATATCAAATGAAGTAGAAATCAATGTAAGAAATTAAAAACGGTTCGTATATTGCAATACTGAAAGCCACGAGAGAAGAAGATGTGTGTTGTTCGAATACTAAAATTCGACTGACCAAAAACTGCACTACCCTAGACCTTCCAATAGCCTGGGTCATAAAAGAGAAAGCGCAGGACATCTGTTTTTACAAACACAGTTCTTAAGTTACTCTCTCAAGTGGTTGACTTTTGCCTCGGCTAGCGAAGCGAGCATTCTCAGTACAGTATCTAACAAAATACTCTGAGATTCTAACACGCCCCCTCAAAAATCAATCACTTGAATACAAAACAAAATTACCAAGTCACAAATATTCAACTCTCGTGGGTCTGGGAGTGATACAGATGATCCAACATTTGTTGCAAGGATTGGGGAAAACCCAGAAAAACCCAATCAGATCATTTGGTCAAAAAAAAATACAATATCATTTATTGATGAAGTCCGACATCTCCAATGAATTTGGTGAACTTCACCACTGCCAAGGGCTTCGTCAGCGCATCTGCAATCTGCTCATCTGTAGGAATATACACAAGTTTAATTATATTCTTTTCGACTTGCTCCCTGGAGAAATGATATTTAATGTCGATATGCTTTGATCTTTTATGATTTCCAGGATTACTAGCTATGTTGATGCATCCCATATTATCTTCATATATAACGATCGGATTATCAGTATTTATACTTATACTGTTTGCTAATGATTTTAACCACAATGCTTCCCGGACAGCTTCGAATAGAGCCATATACTCTGCTTCGGTAGAAGACACTGCTACCGAATGCTGCCTTTTGCTATTCCAGCAAATTGTGCATTGATTGTACATTTTAAACAAATATCCAGTTGTACTTTTTCTATCGCTCTGATCATTTCCACCCCAGTCTGCATCAACGTAGCCACACAAAAGATCACTGCATTCTTTACGAGTATATGTTAATTTCATATTAACTGTACCCTTCAAATATCTTAATACCCTTTTGAGGCATTTCCATAGTTCACTATTATTTTTATTTGCGTATCGACTCAATATATTTATTGACATGCTCAAATCTGGTCTAGTGCATACCATCAAGTACATCAAGCATCCAATAAGACTTCGACACGGCGCATCGTAGTTTTCGTCAGAATTTAAAGCTTCGAAATCTAGTTTGCTCGGAAGAGGTGTATGAACAGCTTTGCAATCATTCATATTAAATTTCCCCAAGACGGTTTTAACATATGCACTTTGATCTAGTGTCATTTTACCCTCTTTCCTTTCGATTTTAATACCAATAAAACATGTAATATTTTTCAAATCCGTCATTTTAAATTTACTTTTCAAATAGTTTTTAAAATTCTGCATTTTTTCATGACTTCTAGTAGCTATTACAACGTCATCCACATACAATACAACATAAATATTTTCATTAATACACCCTTTATCTAGTATGTATATACATCGGTCAACTGAAGAATTCTTAAAACCTTCTTTTATTAATACGGTTTCAAAGACTTCAAACCAGCACCTAGCTGCTTGCTTGAGTCCGTAAATGGCTTTATTTAATTTGCAAACTTGCCTACCGTTACTCGCGATACCCTCAGGTACCCTCATAAAAATTTCTTCTTTCAATGTCCCGTTTAGAAATGCGGTCTTTACGTCCATATGATGGACTAGTAAATTATACTGATTTGCAAAAGCTAATATAAATCTAAAACTAGTTATTCTAGCAACCGGAGCAAAAGTTTCGTTGTAATCCGTTAAATACTTCTGACTAAAACCACGGGCGACTAAACGAGCTTTATATCTCACGGGTTCTCCGTTTTCATTGTTCTTAATTGTGAAAATCCATCTACAATCTACAATGTTTTTATTCACAGGTTCATCTACTAATGACCATGTGTTATTAGCAAGAAGTGAATCTATTTCTTCTTTAATTGCACATTTCCATTTTTCTTTATCCTCTCTGCCTTCAATTTCATCAAATGAAGTAGGAGTCTTATGAATAACATGCTGCATGCACATAAAACAATTTTCGGATAAATCATCCTCATTGTATGAAACCGGACCTTTTAACCTGATGCGATCACTCCTTCTTAGCTCTAGATTTTGTTGTGTTGATTCGGTATTTTCTTGTATTTTATTGCCACTAGAACACTCAGACTCTGTGCTGCTATCTGTTTCAACTACAGATTTAGTAGACTCAGAATTCCCTTCGACATTTTCTGCCACATCACTTGATTTCACGATATCTGATTTCAACTCATCAGATTTCTCATTCAACTTTACTGACTTTACTTGTCTGCCAGTTTCATCTTGGGAGTTTTCAATAGTAACCCCTTCAGCTTCAATAGCTGGTCGTGAAATCAAGTAATTTCCCTCGTCAAAAATAACATCGCGTACCACAATAAACTTATTGTTTTCAACGTCCCACACTTTATAACCATTAGGCTGATATCCAACTAAAATACCTTTAAATGATTTGTCATCAAATTTAGTTTTTCGTACTTTATTGTGAATGTAAACAGTTGATCCAAAAATTCTCAAGTACTTTAACTGTGGCCTTCTACCGTGCCACATTTCATATGGCGTTTTGTCATATTTCAAGGCTTTTGTCGGCGTTATATTAATTAGATAAGTTGCAGTTAGAACTGCTTCTCCCCAAAAGACTTTATCTAATTTCGCACCGGTAACCATTGCACGAGCCTTTTCAGTAATGGTCCTAACCATACGTTCAGACACACCATTTAATTGTGGGGTTCTTGGTACTGTCAGGTGATAGCTAATGCCTTTTTCAGCACAGAAGTCTTTCATTTCAGTGGGCAAATACTCTCTACCGTTATCACAATATAGATTAACAACTTTTAAATTAAAATGAGCTTCACTCTTTGAAATAAAATCTTTAAAAGTAGAGAAAACATCTGATTTATACGTTATTGTATAGACTACGCAATAATGAGTAAACTCATCTACAAATAACACGAAATAATTCTTATTATCAATTGACGAAGGAGTGATCGGACCGCAGACATCAGAATGAATGTTGAACAAAGGTCTTCTAATATGACTTTTATCCTTTGCATGTTGAAAGGGTAATCGCGCTTGCTTTCCTTTAATACACGGTTCACATATATCATTATCAGGTATGATATTTTTAATTTGCTCAACATCCATCGCTAGATTTTTGTTTTGAATTTCTAAAAATTTCGCCTTACCAATATGACCCAATCTTTGATGCCAAAGATTATAATTATTTACGGCGGCGCTCAGTACTTCCCCATTTGTACCGTTCTTAGCTCTAAGTATTTTAAATTTCATACCTATTAAGTTGCCCGTCGTACAGCCATTCATGATAACGTTACCGTTCCTCTTTACAAGAACTTGGTCCCTCAGAAACGTTACTTCCATCCCGGCTTGCTGCATCCTCCGGACAGACAATAGATTGTAAGGAGCCTCTGCACAATAAAGGATCCTAGACAACTGTCCTTTAGCGCCTGTATCCGTAATAACAGGTATCATCCCCCTCTTGGTCGCAGTTATGTACTGGCCAGCTTTGGCCACTGAGATTTTCACTGGGGGATGTAGCTCTTCCACATCCTCAAGAATCCCGTCTACATTTATTAAATGATCGGAGGCACCCGAATCCAATATAAAAGAAATTCTTGCATCTTGATCGTTGGTGTTTTGCCCGGCCATGAAAGCAAATCCAGACGTCGATGCTGAAGTGCCCGCGTCCGGCTGGTGGGTCATCTGTGCGGTCGGCGCGGTCGCTTCCTTAGGGGCTTTGTTTTGCAGCGACCCTTTGTAATAATAGCACTCATTCTTGTAATGCCCTTTCCGTCCACAATGATAACATTTCGATACCTGTCCTTTCTTGGTAACTTTAAACTGTCGACTATTTGCCGATTTTGGAAATCGCGGACCGTCATTTTTCCTTTGTTTCGGCTTAAATCCTTTTTCTTTGTAAGCCTGAAGGACTTTCCCACTCGTGTCACTACTTGCATCCTTCAGTTTGACTTCGTAGTCAAGTAATCGGGCCTTGACAAAGCTCAATCCCATATCATCACTGGATAATGTCTCTAACGCGGTTATTACTCCGTCATATGCCGATGGAAGTGACAGCAACAAACTCGCGACTTTGTCTTCTTCATTAATGGTCGAACCCGCAACAGCCAAGTCCGCAATCAGTTCGTCATGCATTTTAAAATGTTGGTTGAGCGTCGTATCACCAACCAATTTAAAGGTTAATAACCTTCTCCTCAAAACCAACCGTGATGCCGTGCTCTTACGCTCATAGGTCGCGTCCAACTTCTTAATTATGTCCTTTGCACGAACAACACCTTTCGCGAACTCGATGTAAGCATCGTCCAAGTGTCCAACAATCACTCCTCTCGCTGTTCGCTCCGCCCGCTTCCACTCATCATCCGGTGATTCTGGTAACTCCTCATCAATCACTTTGATAATATTGAGCTCGGTGAGCAGTTCCCTTATGCGGAACTTCCAGACGCTGTACTTCTCACCGTTAAACAACTTAATGTTGCGTTTCAGATTCGAGGCTTCCATTTTCACTCTTTCTTCGCACTGAATACTTCACGAAACACTTCCGAATAATCACTAAACTGTAATTAACACTCGACAGCGTAACCTGGGCCCATAACCTGTTGGTTATTTAGGGTGGGGTTATATCAAATGAAGTAGAAATCAATGTAAGAAATTAAAAACGGTTCGTATATTGCAATACTGAAAGCCACGAGAGAAGAAGATGTGTGTTGTTCGAATACTAAAATTCGACTGACCAAAAACTGCACTACCCTAGACCTTCCAATAGCCTGGGTCATAAAAGAGAAAGCGCAGGACATCTGTTTTTACAAACACAGTTCTTAAGTTACTCTCTCAAGTGGTTGACTTTTGCCTCGGCTAGCGAAGCGAGCATTCTCAGTACAGTATCTAACAAAATACTCTGAGATTCTAACAAGACGAATTTTCCTCATGAAAATTATCGACATCTGACAATAAGTGCACGCTAATTACGTTTTCTGTCTCGCGGTTAAATAATTGCTGATCAACGTCGGATTATGGTGAGATTAATATATGAAATTCGTCGGGAAAGGACTATTTTGGTAAATTCCAGTTTGATACATGTCGAGGATGTTCCATGACAAATAGATACTTCTGCCGATATTTCGAGACCATTGCGTTCGTCAAATTGCTTTCCGACTCATTTCGATGACTTATGCAATGCCATCGATGGTCGAATCAATCTTTGTATTATTTACAGAAGAATATTTCGAGTTCGAATAGCAGCGTAAACAATAATCGAATGAATGATTAAAATGATTAAAAAATCAAAAAGTATTTGCTTCCAAAATATGAGATATTACAACCCTGGTGAAATCCGGATTACTGTGCAATGAAATTCTCAGGGTGAAAAATGATTTCTAAAACGTCGTAACGCAATGTGTTATCCCCAAGGTGGAAAAAAAACAAGTAGATGAATAATCAGTCTCCTCGATTAAATTCACGTATTATTTTAACATTAACCTGATGTATTACAATGATAAAGCGGTTCAAAGCCAACAAAAGAAATCTTCTATCTCTCAGCAAGTTCCTTCCACGCAATTCCAACCGAGGAAAATTCGCAACGCGGTCATAAATCAAAATTAAGACAAAGCTCATTGTGCTGCGATACAGAGAGGCAGAAATACCAGTTTGAACTTAGAAAGCCGGCCACGTCATGTGATTACCAATCGTGTTCATTTTTCGAAAATCCACAGACAAAGAAAGAGATCGGTAGTGGACGTTTCTTGCTACATAAATTAGGAAATAGAATTCCATCACGATCGGCTGTTTCTCGTTCGAAACCAGAAACGGCAACTTTCGTTTCATGCCCTTGTATTAAAACGTGCATGAAAAGTGGGAATACGTCCACATTGCTATTTTATATTTATTAACAGTCCCATGACACCGTGAAAGCGTGAAAGACCGCAGACTGCGGCTTGCTTCGTGGCCACGATGATGGTGAGATGGTTTATTGTCTGCAGTAAGTTCTAACACGCGTAACGATTAAGTGAGTTTTACAAAAATGTGTCTTGCACGTTTAAACCGCAGTTAAAAACCTGCTGCAGCAAAAACCAGTTTTATTTCAGTTGCTTTACAAAATCTAGTTTTCTAAATCTGTGCCATTTGAATGTATAAAAACGTTGAATTATATGAAATTTCGAAATATAGAACATTTTCTGATGATAAAAATGAATAAGAAATAATATTGATGTAAAGTGCTGTGTAATTGAGGATTTATCAGTATCATGAAAATGACAATATTTTCATTGATACAAAGTGCCAAAAAATGTTCTATAAAATGTCACACAATTTTTCTTGTATTCTGTAGAATACCACACAGTATGTACTACGATTTACATAAGGATATAGTGTACGTAAAAGAATGTAAATTGCTATAGGCAGGCCATATTTCCATTGAGCAAAATTTCCATGTAGACTGATCGCGAAAAATGTTCAACGAATTTATATTTATATATTTCATCGTTGCCGATAAAACTGTTGAATATATATCTTTTGTAGTAAAAGTATCGCAAATTTAATTTCCGAAAATTTCAGAACCCCCAAACCTCGTAAACTCAGGATTTAAACTTAAACGAATATTATATGTTAGTAGGAAAAAGTCCAGTTTCTGATTTTACACGGTTAGTCGCAATATTAAAGAAATAATATGTCTTGGAATTTCGCCAAGAATATCGAAACCCAATAACGATATTGTGCATCGCTTGGTATCAAATACATGCACCGGTACCTTTTGTCCAATTTGCCAATAATCCAATACCATACAGAAAACAGGCTACCATTATACTAGATAAAACATTTTCTATCACGATTCCTTGAAGAAAAAGCTCTTTTACAGTTCTTCGTAGAGACTAAATTTCCATGAAATTTTCTTCTTAACTTCGCGAAGTCACAAACAAAGTCTTTGCTTCAAGGAATAAATTATCAACTGGTACTTATTGCAATTATCTAATTTCATGATTGCATATGTCAAATGAATATACGGAAAGTGGTGGCTTAATTTACTATAGTGATCAATAGTAATTGCGGGAGGGAAAATCACTCGTGTAACTCTGGATGAGTAATCGATGCCTGATTGGAATCTTCGGTGGGACGTGAGCAATTCTGCAGTGTGGATTTCCGGTGTGCTTGCATTGCATGCAATATGCAATGCACTGCTTCTTCACGGAAGTGCACTTTGAATCTGTGGATTTCGAGCCGTAGCTCGTAAGCGCAAATTCGTCTGATTCATTCGTCATGTTTTCCCGACGTGTGACCTAAATCAGTTGTAATTGGAAACTAAACCCCTGAATCAAGATTTGATTAAGATCAAGCACACGTTAAGTCAAAGTTATAATAAATTAGAAATCTCATAAAATCGAATTAACTTCTAGAATCTTAGAAACAATCAGGAAGCTAAATACATATAATATTCATGGAATAATTATTAAGAAATAAATATAATAAACGAATATGGAAATGTAAATAATATTTAAAAGAAAATTACAATAATATAAAAATAAACAATATTGTAGATGGATAAACAACTCTGTTAAGTAAATGCGGATGGGTTTATGCAATGTTTGTGCAGACAGATGGAATGATAATAGTATGTTCTACAATTTTTCATGTATCTTCGACAAACACCGAATACGACTCGATTGCGTAATATCTCAATAAAGAATTTAGCAACAAATAAAAACTCCGTGAAGAAGGAATAATAATTCCGCGAGATCAGCAATGGAAATTTCACAGCAAAACACAAAAGAAATTCCGATGAAACCTTGAGACACACGCGTTGGTTCTGAAACCGAGCAGCAAAAGAAACTTATAGCGTAAGAAAAAGCTGATAGCAGTCGAAGCAGAGTGGAATTGCGAAGCGGGAGAAAAAGAAGATCAACGAGAGCCAAACGAACTGGACGACATTGCGGAAATACGAGAAAGCAAGGAGAGGTACTACTTCGAAATTAATCACTGCTCGTTACGAGAGGTAATTCTCTTTTGCCCTGTGAATGGGCGACTCTCATATAACACGCTTTACCTTGGATCGCGAAAATTTGGGGAAAATTTCACACTACCCTATAATATTCTCGCTTCGCTAAACGAATACGTCGCCCCTGTTTCCTGGCTTTTTATTCTGGAAACTCTCAGAACCCGGCTTAAGGAAAATATATCTACATATATATAATATTGCTGTAAATCCTATTTACCCTGGTGATTTGAAATTATTTTCCAAATTCAGGATCAATTTTCCCCGGTAGATTAAATAAAAGTTTGCAGCGATTGTGTAATGAGTTTTTTATAACTCTGTAATTTAAGCATAGCGAAAAGTAGAAGATGGGTCGATCGTCGACTAAAAAGTGATGCATGTGATTTACCGCAGGTTTTCGAGAGATTTTATGAGAGCACAAGTTAATATTATTCAATCGACTTTGTATAAAATCAGATTTAAGTGCGGGTTCCTTTTCGTAATACTTTATCTTTTATAGTGGTAGTTCGAACGGTGTTTTTGTTCGCACTGAATGTAGGCTGTAAACGAGCCAACACAGTCACGCATGCTCGAGTTGACTTACGTGAGTTTCCGTTAAGGTGTTTATCCGGTCATTCTGATTGCTACAGTGTAATTCGCTGTTTCCGCTAATTTTCAGAGTCAAGTTCAGGATCAACTCCTCGGAGATTCATGAGCATTTCAGAAAATCGAGTTCTTTGTTGTTTTGATTTTGGGAACATTGGTTATTAAAATTATGCATAAATTTCGTATGTATCTAATGCAATTCAGGAGAATCATGATTTTGAGTATTTGGAGTGTCGAGATTTCGTTCGTCGCAAATTTATTTATTGTTCATCCGGAAGTTTGAGTAGCGACCCTCAACAAGTTTGGAGAACTTCTCCAGTCGATCCAGCAGAATTCTTGCCAAGATCTCTATAGAACTTCGCTTCTTTGCACTTTCAATCCCTTTCGAAGAAAATTTCTCAATATTCTCGAGAGCAGCACTGCAAAAGCTGAATAGCAATTAAAAGAACTTAATACTACTTAACATTCGATACAAGATTCTGTTACAGCTACAAAACCAACCTTGTGATTTAATACTTTACTTTAAATTGTACTTCAAATTACATTACCTTAAATCAAACGATTTAAAACCGGGGAAAATTAATTAACGAGTTTGCGTTAAAAATGATTCAAATTCGCCGTGTTCATGGAAAAAGCTCTCTCGTTGAACAAGATCGGATATTTGCGTAACTTCCAAAAGAAACGCGTTTTCTCATTGCAGAAGAATTTTTCAAAAAATATTTCTACCCTTTCTCTGTTCCCGCGAAAATTCGGTATTCAGGTTACTGTGATCCGTAACGTGAAAAATTCAGGAATCGACGTTGCGTTAAAGGAGATACACACATACAATTTCTATACGTAACGATGAGCGTTCGGTTATCGAAGAATTCCTCAAAAATATTCACGAGCAGTTTGCATTCTTGACGATTGTAGCGAAAAATCCAAGGAAAATAAGAGTCTCTTCAATAATTCACAATGAAGAGGATAACATTCCAACACGAGAGTAAAATGGAATCCACATGCTTGTATTTTAATTCTGTATAAGCAAACTAAATGAATCTCTTCTCTCATAAGTAATTTATTGCAGTTATAACAGATGTTTTATAAAGTGACTGCAGGAAATAATTTTTTCAAGTGAATACTCCAAAAATAATTTCTCTACTGTACACATCGTTAAATAAGCTATAAGAAGATAATATTCAAGTTCATTTTCCTTATTCACCGTGTGTCATAAGAATAAGTTTCTTTTACGAGAAATCTTATGGCAGAATAAAATATGAATAAAAGAATTCTAGAAATACTTTTTTATTGAAAAGAATAAAGCTGAAAATCCTTCGCATCTTTTACAAAAATTCTTATACACAATAATTCACCTGCAATGCAGATCCTTTATCCAACGAGTTCGAATACTCGGTGAACTGCACTGAAGCTTAAGAAAGTAGTAATTAACCAGGATCAGCGCTAAACACATATTTACCAGAGTACAGACGAAGTATCTTTTGAAAAGTTGAAGAAAACAGAGTTCAGGGAATTCATTAACGAAAAAGTTTGACGCTGACCACGAGAGTTTTGAAGCTATTTAGGACGCAGCGGCCGCAACAAAAAATGAGGAAATGAGCCTTGTACTCTGTAGGCTCGTTTTAGGATAGTAAACTAATCGTGCAAAGTACACGGAAAATGTTGTAAACTAGGTAAATACGTCAGAGACGACTATTGTCCTGGGTATCAGGATAGTTTGAAGAATCAACGAAACCGTATGGGACCAGGTTCCAAAGCTACAGATAAAAAAATCTCTTCGAAACAGAGTAGAAATCGAGGTACAATACTTTTTTTCGGGTGTCGAATGATACCAAAATTTTCATCTCCTCCGAATTTCAGATTTTTGACAGTCCAATTCTTGCTCCCATGCATTGTTTCCCGCGCGTATGAAATTCTGTGACAGTGTACTATTGCAATACGGTTTGTTTGTAGAGTGATCACGCTTTTCTTCCGTGTACACGAATCCACGCGTGTGCAATACGTGTGTGCAGGTGAAAAAAGAGCCACGAGTGTTTCAGGAATTTAAATATTTTTCTATTGTCAGTTTCCAGCAGAAATTCAAAAAATATTATTCTTTGTATTTTTTTATTGAATTCCAGTTGTAACTTGGACGGACTGAAAAAAGGACTGCAACATTTACGTTAAAATTGTATATCAATAATAAAAAGTCAGAAGACTCAACAACAGGAATATCGTTTCTTTCGAATTGAACCTCTGATTTTTAAAACGAATCGCTTTTTTTACGGAAAACTGATTAAATCATTGTGTACAGCTGCATTTGCAGTGTCATTATTCAGCAATGATATCAGTTCTTAGGATCGATTGAATTGCTATCACTAAAATATCCATAATCTCAACGATCAGTCGTTCTTCCTGAGAGCTCGGAAGAATCGTGCGCTTTGCGAGGTGTACATATGGTACACGTACACACAGGTATCCAACTAGACACTACCAAAGAAGAGGGAATGCACGACTGTGATTGGCTGACGCTCCAGAACACGGAGGACTCGCTTGCGCGCCTCACTCACCCGAGCCAGTCTCGCGCCGAACGTCGTCGAGCGCAGTTCGTTTTATTCATCGGTTTCTTCTTCAATGGAAACTTACCGCGAAACCGGTGGCAGAGTTTGTGCGTGAAATTCCAAAGACTCAAAATCACAGTGTCAAGTACTGTATCAAACATCTGTAACTGAACTTTCCACAAGGCATCACATAAGAAAATTAATTAACCGAGGATATAATATACACATCGTTGGACCATTCTAAGTTAAATCTACTTTTCGTTCCTGGTTATACGTGAATCATCGAAAGAAAAAAAATTCCACACGCATTCAACGTAGCGTTACGATTGACGTAAGATTCGAAATACAGTAATCAAAGCTTGGATTGGTTCATTCCAACAGATTGTATCTTCCACGTAGCATAACATCGAGTGTTTTGAGTTTTTCTATCCGTCTGGTGTTCGCAGTGTTCACGAAGCTCGTAGTAATGAGCGCGTAAAGGTTGCGCGATTGGTGAGAACCGAGTTTGGCAATCGGTAAGGTTCGCTGGCATTCACCTGGTAGACGATTACTAAAGTCAGTTTCGCGGGAGAAGAAGAAACAGCCGCGAGTGGAGACCGCGTCGCCATGGGTACCGTGTGTTATGACCCGCGGGTGTAGTTCGAAAGAGCCCACAACCGAAGGAAGAAGAAGAAGAAGAAACGAGAAAGAAACGACGAAGAGAGAGAGAGACTAGAAGTGGCTAGTAGAAGGAGGAAGGATCGCAGCAAGAAGAGATCAGAAGAGGCAGGATCGAGAAGAACTCGAGGTTCGAAAGGCTACTCTCTCTCCGGGAGAAAGAGAGATAATGTGGACCCACTGCTTCCGGTTCGATCGACACGACGACGTTCGGATCTCCTCGTAGTAAGTAGAGAGACAGCCACTTGCCGCTTTGGCTCTGTTAGGTTCATTAAACACATTTGACGTATCTGTTAAGTTCGTTAGCTCGATACATCGGATGGTCTATCTTCTGTTCGTTCTGTTTCTTCGCTTTTGCTCAATTAGGGACACTTTTTACCATGTTGTAGGTCGAACAGAAGTTTCAGAGATATAATTGTCTGCCGTGTCCTAAATGAAACTCCAACGGAATTTGTTTAATTGGAACGGCACGTAGGTACTTTTTCTTCGTTTTAAATACGGTTTTAGCTTCCTATATTCTTTCTTCACTTTCTCTTCGGAATCAGAAATATTAAATGGACTAATGTATGATATATTATTTGGAAAAATTCGTTTATACAGTACTGCGTTGCGTAATATCTCACGCTTTCGGATTAAATAAGGTCCAGATCTATTGTTGTGTTCTACTCCACGCTTATCAACTTAATTGTGAGCTAGATTTTTCATCGGTTAATGAGGAAATGCGATATCAGTTTATAACTCCGTGATTAATCAGTCTGATACGCTCTCTAGAAACTTCGGATTATAATCGGGGGAGAACAATGCTTTTGTATCCTTATACTAGTAAACTTCAATATCCGAAGGTCCTTTTACAAAAATTAATTTCAATTTAGTTTGTAGTTTTATACAATCCGTTGAAAGTTCGACACGATAATGGTTCTCTCAGCGTGATAATCTAAAAGCAATCCATAAAAGATGCGAACTTTTATTAATCTCGCTTCGAATTTTTCCCATCCAACATCAATTCCAATGATCGATCTTCGCCAAAGTGACTTGAATCGATGGAACGAGTAATTGAAAATAATTGTTTCATTGACAATTCAAAATATTTAAAGTTCCGATGTATTATTTTCGTACGTAACATATTCGAACATCGCAAAGTGAGCCATTTCACTTCAAGTTCGACTCTCTAAGGACTCTTTTCAAAAAGACTGTTTATTAAATATTTAATTCTTTTCTTAAGACTCGTGGTACTCTCAGACTGCTGCTAATAGCCGCGAAACGCAAAGTGATCTCCCTCAATGTCTAATGTTAAAAAGTAGAGCTCGTAAGAAATGGAAGACACCACCAAGTGAAAAACGGTTTTACTCGTGAAACGGAATATATAATGGACGAACTACGTTGAATTGTTTAGCAAGTGTTTCGTACGTAGCTATGGAAAATATAACTTTTTTTTCGGGTAATATTCTATTCCTCCTCATTCGATGTTCCTTTGGCAAGCTACCCTTTCGAATGATCATCTTTAACGAATTCGCGGGTGGTGAAATTGCTGAATTCCGCACTGGAGGCAACACTGGGGCAAGTTACAAAGAGAATTTTTAAGGCTTGACATCATTTCGCGAGATGAGCATAAGTGTTCTGTATTCTGCCTACCATTTTGCCTCATTTTTTTCAAACCTCTGCAAATTTGATCCTGTAGGAATTTTACAATTGTATAATAGTTTGCCTTAATAGATTTTCTTAATACCAATATCAAACATTGTAATAACGTTAAATATATGCATACACGCGTTACTTTGTCCCTTATCAAAATTTCAACAAAATATTGTATTAAAATCATTGTTTTAAAATCAGCAAGATCGATTTCTTTTAGAAATATCTATTGTTTAAGTAGTTTAACGAATGATTGTATTTAGGCTTTTTACCGTAACAGGTCGAGGAACAAAACGTGTGAACCATTTCTCGTTCGATATACATACATATATAAAAGATATGTTGGATATATTATATGTATAACGGACTGCTGAAACGCATCGTGGTTACATGTGCCGCGCAGCCACTGCGCGGTCAATATGAGCACGATACGACAAGACGTTGCAAACCGTTACGTTGGTCATTTATTCAGAGAGTCGCTTACCTCTTCCTTCGCTTGGGAAAGGAATCGATAACGATTATTAAAACACGCGACAGTGGTGATACACGATGTCGCGAGACGGTTTGAAAAATGTTGGCTTAGTTGGCTTAAACTGATAGAAAGGTGGATTCTTAAGAAAAATCTTACGTCTTTAAGACAATAAATCTGACAATGAGTTTATTGGAAGAGCTATTCAATTTGTGAAACCAGAATGGCGCGACTTTAGATGCCACCTTCTTACATCGTTATTTAACCGTCTTGCGTAAAGGCCAACCGTAAGCCAATTACAATCCGATTGGCGATTTGATGAACTTTGAAAAGTTTGAGACTCACAAACTAAAGGCGAGAAAATATTTATTATTATAGATTTTTCCAATGGAAAGTTTGCAAATTGTATTTTTGGCTCGATGAAAAATATTGAGGTTTTGAATGCGGATTTTCTATATTGGGATTTGTAGCGATAAAATCTTGGCATTAAATACAATTTTTTAAAATTATTATAATAGAATTTTCAAATAACCGTGTGACTCGTTATTGGATGGGAAAAGTTTGATTATATTGAACAGCTGTGAATAATCTCGTAAATAAATAGAACGTTTTTAATAAAAGTGGAGCAATTTCTATTCTTGGCATTTGGCGCTTGAATATTGCAGGTTATACAGCATTTGAATATTGTTTTGACTCAGGGTGGAAAAACATGTCGAGGGTAAAAAAATAATAGCAAGGATTATTAATGGAAGTCACGTGAAACAAAATCAGAATTCAATTGCAGATAATAGGATACGCAGTTGAAATTGGCAAACTCTTAACGAGCGTGCGAACGTCCGCTTGTTCTTCTCAATTTCATTCAGTAAAGGACAAAAAGGGCTCTTCTTGCGATACCACCGCTCGCGCCGCCTTAAGAAATGTTTCGTGCCAATTAAGCCAGCGTCGCGGCGGATTGACAACATCGGTGCGAATTTCCGCGAAGCAGGAAAAGATCGAGTGCTCTTGTGACCAAATCGGGACAATTGATACTGTTCAAGACTAACGACAAAATTCTATAGCGAATAAAATTCGATTCACGATTTTCTTGTTAATCCTGTTTAACTAATTTCCAGACAATTAATTAGATATTGGCGAAAATTCGAAAGAAAATAGTTTTATTGGCAAAATTAAAATTTACTATATTTGATTTGCGTATGTATAAATTCGTGGCTTTAATCAGAATAAGAGATGATAGTGGTAAAATATTCTGAAGAAAGTTTTGTCAAATGTCAAAACGTGTGTTGGTTAATAGTTGGTTAGTCCTTCGATTTTCGCAAGAAAATCTCCGAATCCTTAGGACACTGTGAAAACTTAGAGTCGCAAAATCGCTTTATATAATGATAATCCGGGACTCGGTAAAGCTCAGTCATGTCATTGGCATTTCATGGTCAATAAGCAGCTGGTTGTAATGCGTTATCGAGACAAGTTAACCAACTTATTGTCAGAGAACAAACTTCCGTAAGTGAATAAGTCCGAACAATCGATTGAAATAGACAAAGCAATAAATTTAATAGCTCAAAGTAAAATACTATTATAATTTGATTTATATTTTACACAAAATATCGATATTTTGAATCGGATATATTTGGTAGGTTGAAATAAAAGGAAATTTTGCATTTGGCTATTATATTCAGACGCTTAAAATATAGATCTGAATTAAAGAAAATTACACTGTAATTTTAATCCTCAATTGATTTACTATTGTAAGATGAATGTGTCTCAAAATCAAGAATAATAAATTCCATTCGATTGACGAGATACAGGAAAACCAGTTTCGCACCTTCGTCGAGCGCAGCAAACGAGAATGCTAATGCTATTTGATGCAAATAAATTTTGAACTTTGTTACGAGCCGTCTTTTGCTCAAAGCAGAGTAACGAAGCTAAAACGACTCGAGTCAGTTTCGAAGAAAAATGAATCATGACCAGACACAAGAGTATTTCAAACAAAAATGTATTATATTATATTTATGTCTCCGGTTTTACCACTGTTTTATCTAAACACGTAAACCTTTACTGTCACTTTTCTCTGACGAAATCCTATAAAAGCCTAACAGCAAATAAAGTCAGCCTGATAAGCTATTAATAATTAACGTAGCAATTGTGTTAAGAGGAATTTAACGTGGAAAGGAGAAAATCGTTAAATTATATATAGATTAAAATAAATAACTATAATTAAATTAAAGAATTAATAAGTACTTTCAATTTTCAGTGATTACTGTTAATCAGTTTTAATCACATTTGCTTAATAGAAATTAAAGAAATTAAAAGAAATAGATAAGAAAAGAGGAAGGCTTTAACGATGTATTTTAAGGAAGACCTGAACACAAAATATTTAAAACATAACAAAGATATTTAAAAACGGGTCTCTGTATTCGAGATAAGGATTTCTAAAAGGTTCGCAGCAAATAGATCACGGAGTGGGAAGCAGCCACCGTCAGACAACAGCATAATCAAGCGTAATAAAAACAAGTAAAAGAAAGAGCATGCGTGATAAGCTCAGCTTTCGATTCCAACCCATGTCCGTAGCGAAGTTACTCTCTTCATCGCGATGAGCAAGCCGCACGCGATTACTGTTGTTCTATCCGTGAGCATAGCCTGGAAGACGATCCGGTGAAATCAAGACGATGACACGCTACTCTCAAGTTTAATTCCACCCGTCATGACGATTAGTCAGTTGATATTATTACTAGCTCCAATTGCAGGACTTGTTGCTTCTCTTTTCTAGAGCAAAAATTTCTTATCGATCGCTTTTGATTTTTGGTCATAAGCATAAATTCAATTGAACTTTGAAAAAGTGCGAAATTCGTAACTTAATGGTTCTTAAATTTTGGAAATTCAAATACTTTTGAGTACGTGTTTTTTATGAACTTAAATATAGGAAAAATTAAGTAGAGGAAGCATATAACAGTAATTGTGATTAAAAACTGTTTAGGAGATTTTTGGCACAAGTGAAGTCACGAAGAGTGTTGATAGCACATAATTGCGTTGAGAGTGGCAAATGGAAGAAAAGGATGTGGTGGTCCTAATTCGAGGAGCAGTTAGTGCACTGCTGCACAGCCAGCGGACCGAAATCTTACGGTATCCAGAGATGCACGCCACGGTCTTGTACGTGGCCAGGTATACACGAGAGAGTCCCGTTTTAATCTCCGCAGATAAATATCTTCGGCCAAGGTCCGCCGAGCCATGCTTCGAACAACTTACGACACGCGTATTACAAACAAGAACTCTTTTCCTGGACTTCAAGCTAAAAACGTCTTTTCACGCAATTTTCATAAACCCTTTTTTACAAATTAAACTGAACTCTAAATATTAACGAGTTCTATTTAATAACTCAGTGTCTCGAATTATTTTAAGAAATTTATTTGTCTTTTATGAGACACGAATATAAAGAGTGTAAATTGAGAGTAAAAGAATTTGAAGATTGTTAGGATATTTTTTTATAGGTTTTTTAACTGAATACAGACTTTGCACTGGTTGTTCTTCAATCAAATAATTTAATTTCGTCGATTGGAACCCTAATACATGTGGCATGTACCTTCTTAGAAGCTTTATTCACAGCAAGATAAAGACAGAATATTTTCGCCAGGAATCATTACGAGTTAAATTACTCGTACGACTACAGTCAATGACTCATCAGCACCACGCAATGCTGGGAATGCATTAACTGCTGCCTCTCCGCTCTTTGCGACAAGCTTTCTTCGAGCTTCGACCAACATGCGCGCCAGTGAAATCATTTCTCGCACGAAATTAGCAAGAAACTGTGAGTTTCTGCTAGTGTGAAAAGAAATCGCTGAAACAGAAACTCTTCTGGGAATTGAGAAGACCAAGAATCTAATCGATTACAGATTGAGTTAACGACTGCATCTTCCTAAAAGTGTAACTAAATAATCTTAAAGAAGCCCGTTATATTAAAACTACCCCAAAGAAACTTAAAATTAAATTACCAATGTGTGTTAATTATTCGTTAATTTCTTATCTTCTCTCTGGAATCTGCGGCTAACACTTTTCATTTTCTATTTAATTTCACCGTTGTTAGTTTTCCTGGTGAAACGTATTGTTGAGATAAAACTAGCGCAGCAAACTGACACCAATAGTTAAGGTGCTCTATGTTGGTCAGTACGAAAGGAAGCCGTCAGGGATTGTGTAACAGATGAAAGCAATACGTGAGAAAACTGAGAAGCGAGAAGGTTATTAAAAGTAACTGAAGCAGAGAAAATTACTCGCCACAGAAATTAATCGTGGCTTATACTTATAGTTTTCGTCTCGTTGATCAAATTGCTTCCCTTGCAATTACAGCAATTAAATTCTTCAAAAATACAGGATATGCACACAATGTATCTCAATTTTTAATACATACTACCTAATGTACCTAATAAGAGATATGTAAATAAATAAAAACTTGTTATACATAATTATAAAAATTGAAACAACTCAGAATAAATATTCAGAATAATTTCAATTATGATATCAATTTATTATATTCTAAAGCTCAGTAATGTTTAAAATTAACAAACTGCACGTAATTCAAGCTTCACAGATCCTATTGAGTTTCAAGAAGGCAACAGCTTAGATCATTCGCGAAATATACATACCATTCATTATGGAAATGAATTTCATTTAGTTGCAACCAGTTAGACACTGTAGCACAGTCCTCTTGCTACTTCATCTTCTCCGTCACGTTGCAATATTCTTAAGGAATTTCTCGCAGAACCCCTCTCTAACATCATTCACAATGTCTTCGCCATTCAACACTCCTTTTCTCTTGGTTCCCGGCCTCTCTTTTCTCTTCGAGGCGTGCCGTCGCGTACGCACGTCTCCACGTCACGTGTCGGACACTGTCAATGCATCTTCGTTCTTAAGGGAGCATCATTCATGCGCGACGTCACTCAACATCGGAAAAACAGACCTGCATGTGAATTTCTTACGTTTCCATTGCCGGTGGAATCTTACAGTGATAGAAACGAATGAAGTAACAAGCACGTTTCATCTTACTTCATACATACTACAATTTTCATCATTTTTTTCCCTCAATTAATAGCACAGTATTTCTAATAATCATCTTTTCTTCTTAGTACAATTAACATATTTCTCGTTTACATGTATGTATAGTGTTTAGTATCTATATGTACGTACGTGAGTGAAACATTTTCCATTGCGTTACGTTGGTAGTGGTGAATACTGCTATTATCAAATGGTTCATTACTATCGAGTTCTCTCGACAAATGTTTCCAGTCACGTCACTCAACAAAGGGAAATCACATAACAGCGTCACTGAATCCTCTCATTATTAGTTGCTTCACTCGCGGAAAGAATGCGCAATGAGTTCCCACTATACACTGTATGTATGTATACATGTTCTTTCTCCGTAACGATGCATAACAGAGAAACGGGAATAATTCAATTCTCTCGATCGAGAAGAGTATAAAGGCGCCATGCGCCAGTAGAACTTCCCGGAGGGCTTCCATTTCCGTAGGTGCATTCGAAAGTGATTTCCTCTCTCTTTCCCACTCTCTCTCTCTCTCTCTCTCTCTCTCTCTCTCTCAATGAGGAACGCAACCACGAGGTCCTCATCCATTCGCAGTGACAATTGCCACTAATCGAATCAATAATTCACAAGAGCGTGCCAAGTCAGCTTGATTTGACTCCTCTCTCTCTCTCTCTCTCTCTCTTTCTCTCTCTGTCGCTCAAATGTGAGTCTCAAGGGCACGTTCTCTCGAAATGGTGATAAACTTTTCAAGGTTTCCGAAAGGCTGAGTTTTGAGCGCAGGTTCCCGATTTAAAGCTGAATATATAATTATTAAAGTAACTTGAACAGTTCTAGTGTTTTACTAGTTTAATTATAATTATATGTTTCTGATAGCTTTGATAACTTATAATTATTTGATTCTTGAAATCAAATTTTATTATAAGATTTAATACACACAACTGGTACTAACATTGATTATCCAATAAGTCTACGTGTCAAATCTTACAATTATCACTCTGGCGAAATATTTCTTATGACATCATAACCCAGTTAAGGCCTTCGTGCTTAGATTTTATCTACTTGCTGTTCTGCAATGATCAGCTGAACAAATTGAGCTCGAGAAAGAAACGCATCGCCTGTTGATTCGTGTTTGATTCGTGTAATGGTGATAAAGATACAAAAAAGAAGAGGAGGAAGAGCTTGTTAGAAATCGGTGTAAAATCGGAGAATAAGGACGAGTATGGCATCCTTTGGAAAACAGAGAGATTCATTGTGATGCAAAGTGCATAGGACACTCGAAGACCCAACTAAACGTGGATGCGCATCGGAAACGACGTTAAGTCTTATTTTCAGACTGTTCGCGACTCGCATACGAAATAATGCATGCACACTGGCTTTGGACGCAATTCTACCACAATCAAAGTTGGTCGAATTCGGGTAACGTTGGAAACAAAGCTTGAGGTTAATTATCAAAAACGACTCATTTGCAATTGATTTTCTCCACATCAAGTTTGGTCTACATTCACGCGCTTTGTGCTTAATTACACTTAATTATGTGAACTTTTGGGATTTGCATTAGAATAACAGTGGTACAGTTTTTAAAACGAAGCTTTAATTAATTTGCTTTTCATTGATAATTATCGTGAAAATGAGATAATTGGTTTTTCATTGTATTGAATTACGTGTTCTATTTTGATTAATTATTTTACTTCCACGATTAATCTACTTCTTATTTAAATTTGGTGCCTTTCTTACCGAAGCTTCCGTGTGAATTTTCCAATTACTGAAAGAGGGATTTAACGGGAATTAATGGATAAATGAGCTGCGTAGATCAAAAGCGGAAATTACGCTTCTATGCCGATTGGATTATCATTATTGGACATTAAGTGGATTATGGTAATAACGGGAATATTTCATTTGGAAAATTGAGAAGGACGCCTCAATGTGGATGATAAGATGCTTCATTTAGCGGATCATGGGATCAGCTTCTATGAAATTAACATGGCATCAGAGAGAAATTTTCCTCTAACATATACCTAAATAGAACATCTGCTTCACTTTCATGACTCTCTTTCAACTCGATATAATACACATTGAGGATTATTATCGGTGAAATCGTCTCATTAGACATATCGAAAGTATTCGAGTTGCATTAGAATAGAATTGAAAATTTTACCATAATTTTAAATGTCAGGCACAAGCTAATTATTTATTAGTCGTTTTATTACTTATTTCGAACTCCTAATTCTTCAGAATCAATTTTCTATGATCGTTGCAGTTCGAATCACCTGTTCGACTTGAGATGGCAAAATCGTGAGCTTTTTTTTCTTCTCGCGGAGTCATTTCGATAAACAGTACCATCGTGACAGCACGCGGACAAAGAGTAACGAGTACCTGGTGCTTGTGCAATGGCATTAAATGTCAGGTCAAGAGACTGGCTCCGCTCTTTCACTCTATCTCTCTCTCTCTCTCTCTCTCATTTTCTTTTACACTGCGTTTGCAAAACCAACACGACTAACGGCGCACCTAGATCCACAATGTTCTTTGCAATTTGCCCTAAGACGCGTTTTTCAGACATTCGGAGTAACAGATTTTTAGAACAGGAAATTTCGCAGAATTTCGAACGAATTGTCTGAGATAAAATCTGATCAAAAAGTAAGATGAATGATGTTTTATTTTTGTACTTTTAATTTTATTGAGGAGAAAATCTCGTTTGAGATGCTTGTGTCGTTAATGGTAAACGATCGGCTTAAATATTGACGATTAAGAAAGTTCGTGGAGTTTAGTTGGCTTTGGACAATTGGCGAATTTCGAAACTGTTCGAGCATCGATCCTATACTTACCTAAGTTCAAGATTGACTTTGGGTAATCTGTAGAGTTCCGGAGTGGATGAACACTCATGAAATCAGACGAAAACCTACTCATCTTTGCAGACGATCTCAACAAGTTTTATGATACAGACTTTTAAGCTTAAATTCAAGTTTATGAGGAAACACTGCTTACACTGAATAGTCTATATTTAATCTAACTTTCGCAATTCTCAATTTTTATAGTATCATAGATCATTTTCTGTTTTCAAATTTTAAAGGTATAATTCACTATTTATTTTTTTACAATTTTCTAATTAAACTTCTTTCTATGATTTATCACGATTTAAAGAATAGTTCAATTTGAATTATGCGAGATAGGATAAATTCTTCGCGAACCAGTCAGTGGATAGTTATTCCGAAAGAGTTCCATTGGAGTCATCCTGCGGATAATGTCAGAACTGACTGCACCTTCCTTTTTTACTAAGTAGAGAGATATATATATATACATGTATTCAGAAGCTCTTTGTTTGATCATCTCACAAACAATGCGTTCCACTTAAAGAGAGATGGTAAGTCGATAAGGACAAATGGTAAACGACGTGGGAAGAGAATGGAGTGCATTAGACGGAGTTTAAAGAGATAGGGTTTCACGATAATTCTCATTGAAAGTAATCTTTCAAGCACAAACTTACGAACCTTAACATATTTTCTTTCGAATAATCATCATCCAAAATTTCAATTACTTATAATATATCGATACATACATTATAATAAAATTGGTAAATGATCAGGTTTTCACATTTTCTTTAATTACAATTAAAACTTGATTTCCAATAGCATTGAAAGCTTTTGGAATTTTACATTAGGATTTCCTACGAGATTCTTGTACGTCAATCTTTCTATGGTATAATGTCACCAGGGAATAAATTGACCGAGTAATACAAAGGTATTAATTCGTAATCACAGAGAGTAGCATTTTTAGTGACAGAGTAAATTTAATTAAGTTCGAACGGATGCCAGTCATCAAGTTTTCCACACGAATACTTCGACCTCACGTTCACATTTGTTCCAATGTGAAAATTCCACGTCGCTTGGACACATTACGTCAAATCGTAATAAACTCAGCATGATATTTTTGCAACTGACGTATCGCTTTTCTACATGGACAAATACAGCTGGAAAAATGGTGAATTGTTATAATCAACGGTAGACTGCGGATTGGCAAATAATATCCGCACCAGTGTATGTGAAAATAAATTGCTTTTGCAAACCTACGTGTAATTTTTATGAATACGTCAATATAAAGAAAAAGAAAAATGAGCTTAAATTCAGAATCGAGCTAAATTATCACATGTGGAAAATAATAAATTCTATTGTTAGAATATATTTCACGTTGTTTGATATTTGATGTATATTAACGCTAATATTAAATTTTAATACTCATCACATGCTTCTACTTCATGGTACCCTATTTTAAATAGAATTACGTTACAAAGCTTGAGAGTATAATATACAGCTCTAAATGGAAGTTTCATCATGAGTGGAAACATTATCCTTCGATTTAACCGCAACTATTGTTCAGTAGATCATAATTCTTCAATACACAAAGTACGCACCAAGGTTGAGCAAGCAATTGAACCAAAAGGCCATCTAAGTCCAACAAAAAGTGGCCTTAATTAGAATTCCAAGATCGCGACAAAAGTGTCTCAATTCCATGTAGATATAATTGTCTACGCGAAAGAGTGAAATCAAGGAGATTCAGTGGCAAAACCACGAGGTTCCAAGAATATAAAATTCCATTGGCCATAAAAGAGTACCACCATCAAGGTACAGAACACATTTCGACGACTGACTAATCGAACTTGACCTGAAAAAGTGGCTCAACTTTAGAACCGGTGGCAACGTACCGAGTAAACTGACTCGAGACTCACGGACAAACGTGAGTCAAGCGTTCAGACGAGTTAGTAGGGCAAAATGAACGGTCGACGGAACTCTGAAACCTAGCGATTCGCCAGCGAACGAAAGTAAAGACGTACTTTCCTTGCGAAGCATAAGAGAAAATTAGTGGCTTACTTGTGATTCACCAGTTAAATCATGCACCGAGACTGTGTTTATGAACATTTGCATATTTCACTCTGCGAGATATCAGTGATAGTATTCATGAGTGAGAATTGTGAGGCAAATCATTAGCGAGACACAATGAAGAAAATATGGATCTATTAGGATATAGTTGAAAATACTAGAATTAGTAGAATATAATTAATTGTAAGCAGAATTTAAGTGTATTTAAAAATATGAATCAGGGTAAAATAAGTAGTATATTATAAGTAGATTCGGGAATACTATATATTTATATAGAACGAGCACTTATCTATTTTTCTATAGCTGAAAGCTACTATAATAAATATCTATCTATGTGACTCATACTAGTAGATTCGTTATGGAACACAGCTTCAAGGTGTAATCCTGTTTAGTAAAGATTGTCCCAGTTTCTCGCTTACATTTAAATATAGAAACACATAAAGTCTATGGATTACGACCTGATACGACTTTACGTACATTTTCAAACTTATAGCCAAAGACATGGCACAAATCCTTGTACTCGTAACCTCTTCAACTTTCCTAAGAAATATGAAAATTCACTGGGAAATATCAAAATCCAGTATACTCTACTCCAATATTATTTCTTTTAAAATATACTATTGATTCTGAGATAATTTCATTAATTTCCATTTAAACGTATCGAAGAACTGGTTTCGTGAATTTCCTTGTACCGATCGCAATTTACTTCCTGGTAATTTATATTCATTTGAGAATGCAATCGTGTTCGATGCATGAATGTATTTTACAGTTATATTATACGGTATCGACGTACATACATACGTACATGTGCAAGCGAACGGGATTCGAGCAGGAGATCAGTATTGCAAATAGAATGGAACAATGGCTCCCTTCAATTCTAAATTCGACTCGGCATAATAACTGTCGCGACCCAATTACCATAGATTATAACATTCGCATGAGTTACTTCTCTGTGTTAGCTATAATTTTCTGTAATTTCCAGCTACCAAATGCTAACAATTAATTAAATTCTTCCAGCAAATCAGTTTCCATGTTCCAGGAGTTAAAATGGGATAAACGTGATGGGATTTATGACTTTAGATGCGAATGAAATATTCTCACGTCTTATCAAGGTTTCATCGAACTTTATGAGTGAAACGCAATTGAAAATGGATAATAACGGTCACTATAACTGTCATAAACGATGGCAAAGTGGATTAAAAGCTTTGACAAACTACTCTTTGCACCCCACTTCTCACTCCAAAACTATAAATGTGTAAAAATAATATCAGTTTAAAAAAAAAATTCCAGAAATATACGGATTGTTGAAATGTATCACATGGAAAGTAGTTAATATATGGATTTCCAAATACAATATAGTACACGTATTTATAAATCAAACTCAACAGAAATTTCTTTTCTCTTAAAGCGCATAGTAAAGAGTTAGAGGAGAAGCTGGATCGCTTCTTCTCGTCACATGAGACAGTCAACAAGCAGAAAGCCGGCGAGATTCAAGCGTAAATCACGTCGAAGTGTTCGCCAATTGAAGGCACGACTCGCGCGCGAGTTCCGTGGCACAGATTACGTGTCGTGTTTAAGGAGAAGCCGGAAGCCTCTATTTTCAATCGCGCGTTCAAGCACGTCCGGCAATTCTCTATATTAGTCAGGCTACGTTCGAAGGATTCTCGAGGCGACGATTTGCCGAGCTCCACAGTCAATTGGCCCCTGGCATTGTCCGGTAGCATTGCAGTCCGACATTTTCCGGGCTTTCACTTTTCAGCTGGTTGCTGCTGGTGCGATAGATAGAAAGCTACTGGCGGGCTATCACGAATTTAATTAACAATTTTATTCCCTTTATTTACTTCCGAAAAATCTCAACCCTATCAATGCATCAATTCTTTCCTTCTCCATTTTTTTATCAATATTAAATTTTGAGATAATAAATCCTGAGACCTTAAATTATATTATACATTATAGAATAATTCAATTCAGAATAAATCTGAAGTTAATTTTAATACAGTTTTCGCTTTAATGAAATTATTAGTGATTTGTTCAAAATTGGACAATATAGAAATTGCAAAATCAATGATAATGTCTAGAGTTTTAGTAACTTAGATTACGTTTATCCACGTGGGAATATTTGCTCCACTTTCTCTTGATTCATGAGTCAAATACGAAACATCCGCGACAGCACTGTTACGTTATGAATATACACGAAAATCATGTTGCGAAATGAATTCAATTTCTCAGTGGATTCAGCATAGAGTTTCTCGGAAAGTTTCTTCTGCTATGTCTGTGGCACGTTAATTATGAATTCTGCATAACTTGCAGTTTCGTTTTAACCGAACGATTCTCAATGTTCATTCGGAATCTTCTGAAAGACTTGCCAGGCGAAAAGGTAAATACGCTTAGGCATGTGTAACGGCAACGGAATTTGCACCGTTTTTCTGAGCTTCGTTCAAGTATACTAACAGTAAGGAGTGTGTTTATGTTTTCCTTCGTACCTGTGAAGCGTGAGTACCTTGCAAGCATTTAGCAAACAACTGTTATATTCTACAATGCAACTAGATTATCTGTCTGTTGCTATTATAAAAAGAAAATTAGTAATCGTAATCTTTATTAAAACTAGTTGTTTACAAGAACATTATCGTCTTTGGTATTTTAAAATTCTACCTGGATTTCTAATTAATCTATTAATTATTGTCCCAATAAAATTTAATTGGCATGAATAAATAGTTAGATACGGTCAATTGAAAATTTACTCCAATTGTCGAAGAAGATTGGAAAATTGTGTTATGTCGTGTGTGGTGGACATTCCATTTGCTCTCTTCTTTCATTCACGAGTTTTAATTAACCCAGTATTAATAAATGGGAAATAACCAACTAATTCGTGAAACGAAGTTCGATCGAGGGCATCTTTAATCCTCGGTAAATTAAAAACGGCTGCTAACCATTTAATCGCATATATGGGAAAAACATTTTCAATTAAAATTGAAGCCACCAGCAGGCTCAATTTCCGGTAAAACTCTTTCCACTCCGATCTCCATTTCGAGCGGTTGCTAAAGTCAATACGAACTGCGAGAGCATAGGACCAGAACAAGTTTCGTGCAATAGCAAGGATTTCGTAATGTGGATCTCGAATGAAATCGCATTGTGAATTCTAACTTTGGTTTCTCGTTTTTTCTATGTTCGCGGTTCGCTGGACTTTAGCGAAGAGGAAAAACGTAGAATACCGTCCAGGATGGACTGTTGTTACTAATTACGTCTCTGCGTATAAGTGCTTATTGCTGTTATTACAGAAGCTCCTGTTACAATTGTGTAAGAGATCTTAGGGTCATTATGTGCCACGTAGACTGCAAAAGTAACCAGAACTAACTATTAAGTCTAACTCGAGTAAAATTTGCATAAAACACGTTTAGTAAAAATTATTTCAAAAATTGTATAAAAATAATCTTTGTTAAGACTGAACAATAAAATGTATAAATAATCGAAAAGATATTATCAAATATTCATTCATAATTTCAATTGCAAAGTCGATCAATTAATTCTTTCTTTATTTTACACTTTTATTGATTGAACTATTCAAGAATTAAAATAATAATTAAAGTAAAATTTGTTCTGCCATTGATAATAAAATACGAAAGGGATCACGAATAAGAGAACAATACACTTGCATCTATAGATTGTGCAATTGGAGATTGCATTATATTTCTAATAAGTCTACGTGATTTGAGCGAGCAAACGTTACATAAATACCCGGACATCAAAGTTTCACAATGCACTCTCGAGCGTATTACGTTACACACAGTGCAATCCACTTCCACTCGCGGATACATTCGAGCGAGCCGGGAAAAATTACGAGACTCCATTTTCGGTTTCCTCCGGCGAAGACAGCTCTTTTGGAAAATTGAATTCACTTCGGGAAAGTCTTTAAAAGGGATGAATGTTTTCTTCGGAAGAGGAATCCAATGAAACTGAAGTGGTGCTGTTGAAACCAAGACTGAAAAAGGTTCCAAAAGAAATTTCAAACTTTGGCAGTGTTCTTTAACAAAACAATTTGAGTTTATTTGGAATCTTGAAAAAACTAATTTCCACTCAGACATTTTATTATCTTAAGAATCTTCGAATATTATCTTAAACAAAAAAGAACAGTAATATTTAATATTTATATAAAAAAGATAAAATATTATGTTCCCACCAGTTTTGCATCATAAAAAATTAAAAATTCTTCGATCGCGGTAATAAACTACGATTCTTTTTTCTGAAATCAAATATCTGGAAATTAATAGATCCCTGTTATCGTTTGAGATTATGCTATATGGTATTTCATCTATCGATAAAAATTGCGAGACTTATCGGAATTAAACAGTTATCTTATCGTAAGATCGAAGAAGAATTTTTATCATAATACCAAAGATATTAGTCTGGAGGTTTCTGTACAGGAAGTTGTGTCGTTTCGATACACATACGATTATAGAAAGAAACAAGTGCATTGATGGAATTTTGGAAGATAGGAAATAGATACATGTCGTTGCGAACAAGGTTCATTTAAATATCTGGGTATTCGTGCCAGACGCATAAACGTGAGAGGTTTGTCGGAGCTCGAGGAATCCGACCATGGTAATTACGGGTGCATCACAATTAGTCTCTCACGACACGTAATGCGGGAAATATTTCTGATTGTGGGAATAATGTAAGCTCGAAGTTACAAACGATTGTATACATTCTGTGAAACAACTACGACTGACAATGAAAATTGTGACACTTTCAATTTCTCCTAAACGTACTTTCAATTGTCTAATCTCTGTTAGTAGTGAATTCTTGCAAATTCTGACTTGAAAAACTTGATTTTTTTAAGAAATTAACTACAGTTATTGTAGAACGATTTTAATGATTGATCTAGAATATTTTGACGATTCGGAAATTATTTCAAAGAATTAAAAAATGTGTAATTTTTTAAAATTGTTCATTTACGACTCGTTTAATTTTAAACTTTAATCAATGAACCATTTTAGAGAATAAATTCGAATCTTTCATAAAAAATATTTCAAGAAATTACGACATTTCGGATAAAATCCCATAGTTGGCAAAGGAAGACGAGTCATGCGAATCATATTCGTGATAAGATTTTAATACAAAAGCAAATGCTGAAACACTCCGACCGTATGAGTAATTCATATTGCGTCTCAGAATATTTTCTCCACGACTCCAGTAGCATTTTAAATTTCGTATAATGCACTCTCGTTAAATGGCATATAAAAATCAAAGTAGTTGAAATCAGGATCTAATGACGCAGCTTCTCAATCAATCACAAAGTTAAGAAAGAAAGTTACTATACAGTCAGAGGGTAGTGAAGAGTTAAAGGAGAATCTAGCGCAAGAGTTGTTCAACAGTAAAGAAACTCAAGAAGAGAGAGAAAAGAAGATCGCAATGGGACGTCGCATTGCTTGCGAAGACAAGACAAGGCCGTGGATCGTCATTGGATAATTGGACGATGCAATTCGTATTCACCCTCTGCCACTGTTATTGCACAGTGCTCGCGCAGCTGATAGTCAATGCGAAGGTGCTCCACTGTCTTTTCCTCTTCTTTTCTTCCTGGTGTCTTTTCCTGTCAAGGATCTCACATGACTCACGCACTCATTATTAAAACATTCTAACTGGAAACTACTTATTTTCCAGTCGAACGAGATTCTTCTACTTGCTTCTTGAACATTTTGTTTAAATGTTTCTTCCACTTTTCTCAACTCGAACAGATGCATTTGTTAAATTGTTATTCTTCACTTTAATAATGAAACTTTTTTCTGGAAATGTTGATCAACACTTTTACCAAATTTCTGAATAAGATTTGCACGAGTGCAGTGTGTTTTTAATGAGTAATTATTAGTGGTTTTAAAGTTGAATGAACCACCGGTAATCCAACATAATTATGCGACTATTAACGTGATTTAGTAGCAAGAAAGGGTTGTGTGTGCACGGGAGAAATACTCGTCGCGAGTGGTTTTGTTTCGCGTGGATGGTCTTAACGAAGAAAATTAGTTTTGACGGAGCAAACTGTGCCGAGTATGCTGTTGCTCGGCCTGGCAAAGGGCTCGTATGATGCAATGCGCTCTTTATAGAGTAATAGCTCCAAATCGTTTTAAGAGAGCGGCTTAACAACTGCGTGCTGATAAATAGTAGACCAATTTCAAGATAAACACGGCTGCACGGATGAAATACTCGTTAATTCAACGAGATTTGTTTTCGTCAAAATTACTGTTAAATGGTCTTTATAAGCCCCGAAGAGAAGCACGCATGATATTTCTCACGATAGAGAATTAAACGTTCCAAGTTTCTTTTTTTCCTGTGGAATACCAGAAACCAGGAAATTTGAGTTAATTTATTGGAGCAGTAAAGTTTAATTACTTGATACCGAAGTTAATACCAGGATCACGCTTTGAATCTGGGTTTACTCATTTTGGCAACTCTCTGTAATTTACGTACAAATTTTACATTCATCGTTTTGCCTGACATCGGTGCAAATATCCCTAGTGATTTAATTATATTTTCCTTGTAACTTATTTATTTACGATTCAAGTGAATTTCAAATTATTCGTAGATATTTATTTCAGACCATTTTATATATTTGATTTTTCAAATATCTCACAAACAACATTTTAACTTCGTTCCCTAGTTTGATTTCTGCAAATTGAAGATCTACAATTTCTCACTTTACCGCGATACTTTCCAATATCCAATTTGCGTTGGAAAATTACATCAGCTTTGATATCATTTACCATTTAGCTACAAGGTAACAGAACAGTATTATATGTCGATCGCGTTTGCAAACATTTCGCAAAATTCTCACCGTGTTCCGCGTGTGCCAATACATCGACGCACTCGTGTATCGTACATTTGCGTGTACCTCTTTGGTACATTTTAATGCAGAGCGTATCGGGAAACAACGAAATACCATTAAATGGCAGAAATGTTTTCCAAGCTTTTGTTAAAATTACTATTCTGTGATATCTTCTTGGATGGTTTCATAAATCATTATCAAAAGCCACTGGGATTAATAACGAATGCGTGCAAATTATGAATCAGCTGTAAGCGGATAGCTAATTAGGTAAGTACCTACTTTCGCTATAAAGAGCATGCGAATATCCCTCATTTAATTGTAATTCTCACTACGGAAGTGGTGCAATGTAATGCTAGACTGATTCAGTAACGTTGGGTCACGATTGTAAAATGGATGTGCGTGTGACATAAAAAAAGGATTTGATGACAAGTCGATCCTATACTTTATTCGTGATAGTATTTTTCGCACAAAAGTTCATATTCATTTTTCCATGTAAAAATTCCAACTTTCATGAGCCAGAATTGCAAAATTCGTCCATTTAATCCTGGCTTTAGTGGTCAATTAAAAACTCATTTCCCTGAAAACTTTTATTATAAAACAGATAATAATTTTGCACAAAGAGCAATTCGTCGAAAATATTTTTTTCGACAGTTATGAATCTTGAAAAAGAATGTTGTAGAACAAAGGGACCGAAAGGGAAAAGCCTGGAATTTAATTAAATCCTCGCATTTCATTATAATCTGGGAGGTATTTAATTGAAAAATATTCGAAGCGAAACAAGTCTGCAAAGCTTATTTACCCGAAGGAATAAGCGAGCGTACCAAGCGAATTAGATCATGATGCTAATTCTCTAAACTCGATCTGACCAGAATAAATTATACCACTTTCTCCATTGACACGAATTGACGGGCTGCTGCCAAATTACCTTGTATACACCCCTTCTGTGCTACCTTCATAATATAAGTTAATCATGCTTGAAAATGAAGTATCCAAGCAATGTCAACGCTGTCAAATTAATTCTGACTTACGCCGAATTGCATCAGGACAAAGTCATGCTATAAAAGTCATTGGTCACCCTTTGGCTCTAATTGAAGGGCAGAACGTGATTTCTAGCTAACAATCACGGTCCCACGTTCACTGTAGTAACTGCAACTTACTGACAGAAGGAATTGCGATTTTTAAAATCCAACTACGTTGTCACTCACCAAGCTAAGATTTGCAATTTCAAAGGAACGGTGTACAAAGAGTTTCTCGACAATTTACTTCCCATTTCTTCCCGAAATGTTACACTGAAAAGTGAAGAAAGAAAGAATCGTTGAAATTGCATCTTTCGATCTGAAACCTACGTGTCAGAAACCACACTATTTGAAATCTACCCACGAGGTTCTTTAAAGTGTAACGCTACCAATCGTGAAATGTCGCTACTAGAAGTGCTTCAATCGCAATGCTAAAATGTTTTAAGAACTTAGAATAAAGCACGAAATTATAATTAACTTTGCTTCGAGATACTGATAGGTGAAGTATTTATCAAGTAGAATATTTAGAAGAGTACATCATAGAAGTGTAGCTTTAACTCTACTTATGTAATGTTGTACTATATATATATAACTGTGTAATTATAAGGATTGTTATGTATTATGATAGTCTGTAGCACGACTATTACTTATGCCACAAATTCTTTATGCATTGAGGTAGATTAAACGAACAGTTTATGTATGGTTATATAATAATGTAGGATATAATAAGCTCGTATTTATTGTATGTAATATTGCATATTCAGCTTTTGCAGAACCCATGCGATAATTCGATGGAGATTATTTATCGGAAAGCGTAATTACAAACTGCATAATATCTCTTTTGTTTATAAAATCTATCACTATAATTTATGTAAAGAACAGTCGTAAATAAGTGGAATATTTAAACGAACGAAATTCTGTGTTTATTTTATACCCTCCAATTCCAGAAATCGATACAACAAATATTAATTGTATTAGATAATTATTAATTGTGAGTTAACATTAATGAATTTAGTCAGAATAATTTCAATTGTAATTGTATCATCAAAATGAACAAGGTTTAGTATCGATTACTATGCGTCTTAAAATAATTAATATCGAATATTTGATTTGAATCAAATCTAAAGTGTCAGTCAGCACCATCACTAGATATTGGGACTCTTGTGAAATCGACTCTCTCTCTTTCATTCTCTGCCTCTCCCTCTTTGACAGTAACGAGGCCGATCGATTCTACGTGACTGTAACACCAATCGACAGGATCCTTTGTCAAATTAATCGACGGCCAATCCCATATTACATGCCTGGCTCAACAGGATTCAGTTGCACTCCCTTTTCGAGTCACTCGGTTTCGTGTTCACGTTAACCGGCTGCTTTGTCGTCAGATTTATAATCCAATTTCTTCTTTACTTTTTCACAACTTTATTTTACTAACGAGATTCGCTTGACTTTTGTAAACAACTTTTCTAAATAGATTATTCGTAAATATTAGATTCTATTATATTAAATAGATTATTTTACAACACGTAAGTCTGGATTTAATATTGCAATTTTCTTTGTGATTCTTTTGGCTCACTCATAGGTTGACGTAGAGCAGTAAAAAATTATTTTATCCATGGATTGTCAAGCCGATAGTGGCCGGCAGCGATCGAACGCGACTATCGCAATCCGGACAATACGGTTTCGAAAGTATGGTTTCCCTGAACTTGGCAGTCATCAGTCTTCCTCGCGGATTACCGCGTACAATAGCAGCCTGTCGTCGTAATCAGTTACGTGCTTACCTCTGTCAACTTCCTCCGAAGAATGAGAAAATGTAGCAATCGAAACCTCGATTATTATTATTGCACGAATACTTTCAATTTCAATTCTGCAAGTTAAAAACCTAATCACAATTTTTATTTGAAAATAATTGAAACAAATAACACATACGATATTCCCAATTATTCGTCAGGTAAATTTTCAATAAAATAAATCCACGGATTAATTTATAGATATGAAATTTCCTGAACATCCTTGATTCCAACGAGAAAATTAATTGGTAAGGGTCAGAATATTAATGATGCAAATTGTTAAATTTAGTGTCAAGTGTTCTCAAATATGTATATATATGTAGGTTGTGTAGTTGACTGATGAAAAATAGGGTAGTTAGAGAGGAAGAAGGTGGTTGAACGAGCTACCAAGTGTCTTAGCGACGGGGGATAGTCGGTGCGAAGTTAGTGGAGCATGTAGCCGCATCCCGTATCCGGCGAAACACCATACCACACTCTGGCAACAATGGAACACCGACACTGGAACAGGTGGTCACGCGCCGTTGATCTCACTGGCATCGTCAGAAAGCTGGGAATAAGATGCCACTGGGACCCCACGAACTCACCTGGCAGCGGCGGGGCCACTGTGTCAGTGCATTCCGGATGACTCATGCTAGTCGTTCGAAAATTCCCCTCTGTATCAAAAACAGTCAACACTGAACTTATTATCGAGAATAAATTATATGACTCAATCGGTTCGACTGCATTTATGATAATCCTTAGAAATATGCGTATTTAGCTAATAGTAAGAAAATTTAAAAGCGAGTGATGTATAATATATCTTAAACCACAAAATTCATAATTATTTTTATTAATATTTATATTCTATTCCATTCTTTTTATTTCGTATGATAATCACTGTGACAATAAATATTTACTGCAAATAACGATTGTGTGTTTAATAGTGTTCTGAATTTGAATTTCCATTAAATTACAGAATGTAATAATCATCCTGATTATAATATTAGAATATTAATTTTGGATTTGGAGTTAGATATATTTAAAATGTACAATGTTGGTAGGAATGCTGTAACATTTTTTAGTAACCTTTAAAGATCATCGTAGCATTTTGCAACTTAAAGGGCAATCAAGATCGGTTCCGAACGAATAACAACTTCTACCATCAAGCTATTAACCGTCGAACTCTCCTAAGCTTCGTAATAAATCCGGTTCCCGATCGCTCGAACAAGAAATCTTAACCTCGGATTCGCTCCCGCGATTCATGCTCCAAACTGAACTGCAAACTTTTCCCATCAAAGTCTCGCGGAAAATGTGAGTAGCAGCCAAACTCAATGCATTTTTATCTAGGAATTAGCTTCGCCAAGTTGCGGTAGTTTGTTCACATTATTCGGAAGAAGTTACGTATCGACAATGTTCTCACCTATCTAGTTTCTTATGCATTCAATATCTTACGCGGCTTATACATATCATTCGTTGTTGTGTATAATTGTAATGGTTTAATTATGAAGAAACACTAAGTTAAGTAAATTTATTAGAAAGTAACAGCTTGGAATATTAATCGTTTTTATAGCGAAAATATTTAAAATTGTGGAATGTTCCTAAACGAATTTCTTTTTCATAGTTATTTAAAATAAGTTGAGAGTTAATAAGAATTATAAATTAAAATAAGAACCCTTCAACTAACAAACCACAGTAAACGAAATACACGAAACAGGAGTTATAAATGAGGATTTTTCGCAAAGAGGATTAACTAGATATGAAATTTTCCACGGAATAACACCGAGTATCAGAATAATTCTGGTATTTCAGCGCGCAATTCGCGTCACCCGAAACGAGATTGTACGGCAGCATGCACGTACAAATTGCATTTACACACTTTTACGTCAATTTCATTTAAAAAATCAGGAATTTCGCAAAAATTCGAGGTGAATCTCCAGTTTTTAACTTCTATTAGTTAGAGTGGTTAAAAATGGTTCTCGAAAAAGTCTACTAAAAATCAGAGGTTTGACAAGAAGCTTTTTAATCCATATAGTCGGAAGTCCTTCAAATAAAGTTCTAAAATTGACTAATTAAAAAATCACTTGAATTACCATGTTGCAGAAGTTTGCTGCTTTAATCGCATCATCAAGTCTACCGCAGTTTTCACTAGCTACTAATTAGCATAAAAAAATGAACCCCGGAAAAAAAAATTAAAATTCAGGTGTCAAATGTCCACTGTTCTTTCCATTAAGCCATTCGCACATTAAATTGAATAACCTTGAACGAGTGAAAAATGATCTAAAGTCGTGATTCCCAAACAAAATAAAATTGTATACGAATAAATACCAGTTTAATTGCAATTCTAATTTTCTGGAACCTCAAACAACTGGAATTCCAACAATTCACTCAAATCACACATAACTGTTACAGGCATTTGACGATGCGCGATATCGATCACGAGGAATCGAGAACCGCCGCGAAATTCCAATCGAGCAAAGTTGAACAGTTTATCCAAATTGCACAACAGCATTTCGATGGATCGCGGCACTTTGGCCAGGAGCAATGCATATATGCAAACATCGAGAGGAGCTTTGGGAACTGAAACTCGTACGAACGGTAGAAGCGCTCTTAGCGTCAATTCACCGCGTCACGTCGTCGAATCCAACTACATACACATACCTTACTTACATACATACGTACATATATACATATATATACTGTGCCAATCCGAGCGAAAGTACGCTCGCGGAATGCAGGAAAACTTACACGCTCGACTTGGTCGCGTCGAGTAACAATAGCTCTTTAATTATCCGCGATATTCGCCCCGCAGACTTCATTAGCATGCAAATCGAAGTAGCAAAGTAACATTGGCCCCGCGAACCCCATACTCTAGAGAAACGCAGACTTCAATGATATTAGAATTCTACGCCTCCCCCTTGTGATCAAAAGACTTACGAATAAGCTGTGAAACTGTTAAACGTGATTAATGTGAAGGTGATAACCCAGTATATGAATGAACATTTTTTTTACTAATCAATATTTTGAGGATTTCTTATTAATAGCAATTAATTTATTAATACAGAACAGGAATAAAATTAGTATTCCATTCTTTAACATTTTTAATAATAATACTCTGATAAAAGAAGACTGTAAGAGACTTGTTGAAGAAGAGAATTCTTTGAAATTCAAACGAAGATAGATATGTGCTTAGGAACAAGATTATTGGTAGATATATGAAAGAAGAGTAAAGTTGGGATATTGTGATGGAAACCACAGGATGAGAAAAGGAAGAAAATATATGATTTTTGTGTCATGTGTAATACATGCGACTGACGTGCTTTTCATATTGACAGTTTTCTTGAGAAGAGGAAGCTTTTCTCGGTAGAGCAAGGATACTATAGTCTACGGAAAAGAAGTCGGTAAAGAGGAAAGGGAAGATGCTACGATTCCCTACGGGTCCGTATGTAACACTGTAAAATATGGCTTTTCCCTTGGGTATCGTTACCGGAACCAGAGGTGAATTTATGGCAAGTTGCAATGCTGTATTAGCCATTAGCCTAAAAAGAATTTCGAACCATTCGCGAAAAGAATCTATTCTCATATTGTATATAACAAAGATAGATACATAAATCGTTACTGTATTTCAATTATTGTTTCGTTAATTAAAAAATTACTGGTATAAAATATATCATTTCGACTGAATGTCATAAATGAAAGAAACGAGCAAATAATAATTAGCACTGTACAAATTTACTACATTTTACTCGTTTATTGTCAAACTCCATTAACCGTGGGAATGTTAGCAGTGAGTACAGTAAATTGGTAATTACTGTAGTAACTCTAATTATAATACCTCACGATGTATATTTACGAACGCGGCCTATGGTTCTGCGCGAGACACGCTTGTTTATCTCGACCCGATTCGAACGTAAACATCAAGTGTCACACGCTACGAGTGTGACAGACAAATTCAGCTGTTATTTATTCTAGTCTTTGGTAATAGAGCAAGCTTGTCACTATTTTTATCTGAAAATTTTGTATATTTCTTAGAAAATCCTTGTCGAATATTTATTTCCCAAAGCCTGACACATTTTCTTCATTTTTTCCTTTCAATTAAAGTCACTCGTGACAATATTACTTCGCAAATAATTTATTTATTTATTCATTCGTTCACTTTTCTCTAAGTCTTTTAATTTTCTTGTTCTCTTGAGATGTTTCAACTGTTTCGTGCAATGTTTTTAAAAATTCATTGTACAATTTTAACGATAAATCATTATAATTTACTGGACCGTATCGTCGAATCGTGCAAATCGTGCCTTTCTTATAAAAAGGAAGCTCATTTCGCACGTTACTGCTGAAACACTTTTTCTGGTTAAACTAACCGTGTCAAGAGAAAGTGCTCTGTTTTCTTTCGGTAAGGTGAAAAATCCAACGCTTCCGCACACCGATTCGCGTTATATCAAAAAACAGAATACACCACAGGATAGAAGAAGCAACCAATTGAAACTGCTTTTACTACCGCAAATAATGTATGATATTTACATTTAATTAAACCTACTTTTTGATTAATTCTTTAATATATGGAAAGAGGGAACAATATAGCGGGGATTAAAAGAAAAGCTGTGCTCTGGATAATGCTTCGCCCGATTATCGCGCTTGGTGGTTTTAATGATCGCTAAAAGCATGCTGTCGTGGCGTGCCACACTTAAGAGACTTCAATATTTTCCTTCCAGAGGAACTCGGATAATGCTTCTCCTTCGTAAATAGACTTATTAGAGCGAAGTAGAAAAGCACGTCGCGACGAGCATTAATCGATCGAGAAAATTATTCTTCGTTGGGAAAAATATTGCTCTTCTCATATGTCTGTATTTTAATCAGAAAATACTAAATTCTCAATTTTCTTGTAAATTACAGAATTATTCCCTACGTTGCAAATTTTCTTTAACACTTACGAACTTCCCGATAAAACTACAGTAATATCAAAGCAAATTGACATTAGTTATGAACAATTGCTCCATTTCTAATTCCGCTAACACTTGTCTTAGTTTATAAAAAAGCTTGTAATCGAAAGAAAATGTGAAATCATTATGAAGTCTCGAGAATGTATAATGTATTTGAAGATCAGAAGAAAATCTGCTGAAAATTGTCTTGTCGCAGTCGAATGCTCATCGAAAGGAGAAATCCGAAATTGGCCTGGATTTTCCGGGAAATCGTCCCAGGATAAACGGTGTCTTTTTCCGAGACCTTTTTCGAGGCAATTGTCGCGAGATCGCGCCAATCGTGAAACACAAAGGCCGGAAAAGGGAAAGAAGAGACGAAAAATTCAGGGCTTTTATACTTCTCCCTACCCTCGCTTCGTAGACGATTAAACTGTTATGCGAGTTGCAGGAGATAAAAAAACGACGAGCAATGATCTTACTTTCGTTCCGACTGCAGCCAGAGAGAAATGTGCGACTGGAATGCGATGAGATAGTGACGCAATATGCAGTTTTTCTTCTATTGTGCTAGGATAATAAAGGGGCGCTGAATCTCACTTAAGCACGTGAGAAATTTTTCATTCAAGTTCCGCGTATAATCCTTAACGAGGAACAAGTTGCTCTAGTTTTGCAGTCTATTCCATTGAGGAATCTAAGAGGATACGATTATCCTCGAATCCTCCAGTAACTTTCAATATATTTTTCGAATCATTTTATATTCTTGATCTTAACCAATCATTATTTATTTAGTGATATTGTTCATTATGATCATGCAATACGCGTGTAGCATTTCTAGAGAATCATTAAAAATCATGTCAACATAGTTTAATTATCTCGTTCAATTGGATTTCATAAATGTCATGGAGAGTTGTATACGTGAAGTTGACTGATCCGATAGAAATATGTATGTATTACACATGCTTCAGATGGTTCTACGTTTTTACTCGATCTCCATTTATCTTCCTACATGAATTCTATACGGAGAATCTGATTAATTAAACATACATCGCATTAATCCTGATGAGCTTGCCGTTTATGACCAGTTTTGCGTTCTCTTGATTACTGATCGCGTTTAAATAGCTTGAAACGAATTTGCCGCAAGGTGACAACTACGAAACGTGGGAGAGAGTATCGTGCGAATTTTACAGTTTTTTCTTCTTCCTCGCTACGCGGAACCTAATTAGAGTTAATGAATTGGAGTGTGCTTCCTTGGATCTAGAACAAACTCGTGTGCAAGATCTGCCAACTCGAGAATTTGTAACCCTTATACTTTCGCAATGCTTCCTCGTAATAACTAACCTCGCGAAATAAAAACAGAGAAAAAGAAGAAAACCCATTACCTAAGCTTAAAATTTATTCAACGAAAGCTTTCAATGGAAAATAAAGATTTTCAGGAAAAATGTAAAATTCTCTTGAAGCTTTACAAAATTT